>JARQOC010000013.1:4137575-5337575 GCA_033576535.1 Allobates femoralis | reverse complement strand
CCCCCCACCACCATCCTGCCCCGCTTGCTCCATCCTGCCCCGCTTGCCACCATTCTGCCCCCACCACCATCCTGTCTCGCTCATCACCATTCTGCCCCCCACCACCATCCTGCTCCACTTTCTCCATTCTGACCCGCTCGCCACCATTCTGCCCCCTACCACTATCCTGCCCCGCTTGCTCCATCCTGCCTCGCTCACCACCATCCTGCCCCCCACCACCATCCTGCCCTGCTTGCTCCATCCTGCCCCGCTCGCCTCCATTCTGCCCCCCACCACCATCCTGCCCCGCTTGCTCCATCCTGCCCCGCTCACCACCAATCTGCCCCCCACCACCATCCTACCCCGCTTGCTCCATCCTGCCCCGCTTGCTCCATCCTGCCCTGCTCGCCACCATCCTGCCCCCCGCCACCATCCTGCTCCGCTTGCTCCATCCTGCCCCGCTCGCCACCATTCTGCCCCCCACCACCATCCTACCCTGTTTGCTCCATCCTGCCCCGCTTGCTCCATTCTGCCCTGCTCCCCACCATCATGCCCCCCACCACCATCCTGCTCCTCCGGCTCCATCATGCTCCTCCGGCTCCATCCTGCTCCTCCGGCTCCTTCCTACCCCGCTCGCTCCATCCTACCCACTCGCTCCAGCCTGCCCTGCTCCCACCATCCTGCCCCGCTTTCTCCAACCTGCCCCGCTAACTCCATCCTGCCCCGCCGGCTCCATCCTGCCCGCCGGCTCCATCCTGCCCCGCTGGCTCCATCCTGCCCCGCTGGCTCCATCCTGCCCCGCCGCCACCATCCTGCCTCTCTTGCTCCATCCTGCCCCGCTCGCCACCATCCTGCCCCCTGCCACCATCCTGCCCCCCGCCACCACCCTGCCTTGCTTGCTCCATCCTGCCCCACTCGCCATCATTCTGCCCCCACCACCATTCTGCCCCCCACAACCATCCTGCCCTGCTTGCTCCATCCTGCCCCGCTCACCACCATTCTGCTCCCCACCACCATCCTGCCCCACTTGCTCCATCCTGCCCCGCTTGCTCCATCCTGCCCCGCTCGCCACTATCCTGCCTCCCACCACCATCCTGCCCCGCTTGCTCCATCATGCCCCGCTCACCACCATTCTTCCCCCCACCATCATCCTGCCCCGCTTGCTCCATCCTGCCCCGCTTGCTCCATCATGCCCTGCTCCCCACCATCCTGCCCCCCACCACCATCCTGCTCCTCCGGCTCAATCCTGCTCCTCCGGCTCCTTCCTACCCCGCTCGCTCCGTCCTACCCGCTCGCTCCATCCTGCTCCGCTCCCACCATCCTGCCCTGCAGGCTCCAACCTGCCCCGCCATCTCCATCCTGCCCCGCCGGCTTCATCCTGCCCCGCTGGCTGCATCCTGCCCTGCCGGCTCCATCCTGCCCCACTGGCTCTATCCTGCCCCGCCGCCACCATCCTGCCCCGCTCGCCACCATTCTGCCCCCCACCACCATCCTGCCCCACTTGCTCCATCCAGCCCCGCTTGCTCCATCCTGCCCCGCTCGCCAATATCCTGCCCACCGCCACCATCCTGCTCCTCCAGCTCTATCCAGCTCCTCCGGCTCCATCCTGTTCTTCCGGCTCTTTCCTGTACCGCTCGCTTGATCCTACCCGCTCGCTCCATCCTGCCCCGCTCCCACCATCCTGCCCCGCCAGCCCAACCTGCTCCGCTCCCAGCATCCTGCCCCACCGGCTACATCCTGCCCCGCTCGCTCCATCCAGCCCTGCTCGCTCCATCCTGCCCTGCTCGCTCCATCCTGCCCTGCTCGCCACCATCCTGTCTCCCACCACCATCCTGCCCCGCTTGCTCCATCCTGCCCTGCTTGCCACCATTCTGACCCCCACCACCATCCTGCCCCGCTTGCTCCATCCTGCCCCCCACCACCATCCTGCTCCTCCGGCTTCATCCTGCTTCTCCGGCTTCATCATGCTCCTCCGGCTCTTCCTACCCCGCTCGCTCCATCCTACCCACTCGCTCCATCCTGCCCCACTCCCACCATCCTGTCCCACCGGCTCCAACCTGCCCCGCCGGCTTCATCCCACCCCGCTGGCTCCATCCTGCCCCGCTTGCTCCATCCTGCCCCGGTCGCCACCATTCTGCCTCCCAACACCATTCTGCCCCCCACCACCATCCTGCCCCGTTTGCTCCATCCTTCCCCGCTTGCTCCATCCTGCCCAGCTCGCCACCATCCTGCCCCCCACAACCATCCTGCCCCGCTTGCTCCATCCTGCCCTGCTTGCTCCATCCTGCCCCACTCGTCACCATCCTGCTCCTCCGGCTCCATCCTGCTCCTCCGGCTCCATCCTACCCTGCTCGCTCCATCCTACCCGCTCGCTCCATCCTGCACTGCTCCCACCATCCTGCCCCGCCGGCTCCAACCTGCCCTGCTCCCAGCATCCTGCCCCGCCGGTTCCATCCTGCGCCGCTGCCACCATCCTGCCCGCACGCTCTATCCTGCCCCGCTTGCTCAATTCTGCCCCGCTCGCTCCATCCTGCCCCCCCCCAGCACCATCCTGCTCCTCTGGCTCCGTCCTGCCCCGCTCGCTCCATCCTGCCCCGCTAGCTCCATCCTGCCCCGCTCCCAGCATCCTGCTCCGCCAGCTCCATCCTGCCCCGCCGCCACCATCCTGCCCCGCCACCACCATCCTGCCCCGCTCGCTCCATCCTGCCCCGCTCACCACCATCCTGCCCCCCCCGCCACCATCCTCCCCTCCAACCCGCCACCATCCTCCCCCCCCCCGCCACCATCCAGCCCCCCCCGCCACCATCCTGCTCCTCCGGCTCCATCCAGCTCCTCCAGCTCCATCCTGCTCCTCCGGCTCCATCCTGCCCCGCTCCCTCCATCCTGCCCCGCCGGCTCCAACCTGCCCCACTGACTCCATCCTGCCCCGCCGGCTTCATCCTGCCCCGCTTGCTCCATCCTGCCCGCTCGCCACCATTCTGCCCCCCACCACCATTCTGCCCCACACCACCACTCTGCCCCACTTGCTCCATCCTGCCCAGCTCGCCACCATCCTGCCCCCGACAACCATCGTTTATTGCTTGTTCCATCCTGCCCCGCTCGCCACCATTCTGCCCCCCACCAACATCCTGCCCCACTCGCCACCATCCTGCCCCCTGCCACCATCCTGCTCCTCCGGCTTCATCAAACCCTGCTCGCTCCATCGTACCCGCTCGTTCCATCCTGCCCCGCTCCCACCATCCTGCCCGGCCGGCTCCAACCTGCCCCGCTCCCAGCATCCTGGCCCGCTCGCTCCATGCTGCCCCGCTCGCTCCATCCTGCCCCGCTCGCCACCATCCTGCCCCCCGCCACCATACCGCTCCTCTGGCTCCATCCTGCTTCTCCGGCTCCATCCTGCTCTGCTCACTCCATCCTGCCCCGCTAGCTCCATCCAGCCCCACTCCCAGCATCCTGCCCCGCCAGCTCCATCCTGCCCTGCCGCCAACATCCTGCCCCGCTCGCTCCATCCTGCCCCGCTCGCTCCATCCTGCCCCACTCACCACCATCCTGCCCCCCCGCCACCATCCTCCCTCCTACCCGCCACCATCCTCCCCTCCTACCCGCCACCATCCTCCCTCCCCCCGCCACCATCCAGCCCCCCCCCCCACCACCATCCTGCTCCTCCGGCTCCATCCAGCTATTCCAGCTCCATCCTGCTCCTCCGGATCCATCCTGCCCCGCTATATCCATCCTGCTCCACTCCCTCCATCCCGCCCCGCTCGCTCCATCTTGCCCTGCACGCTCCATCCTGCCCCCCGTGTTCTTGCTCCCCGCCTCCATCCTGCCCCCGCCTCCATCCTGCCCCACCGGCTCCATCCTGCCCCCCCTCTGCTTCCATCCTGCCCCCCCTCCGCTTCCATCCTGCCTCCCCCTCCATCTCCATCCTGCCCACCCGTCGGCTCCATCCTGCCCCCCTGCCTCCATCCTGCCCCCCCGGCTCCATCCTGCCCCGCCGGCTCCATCCTGCCTCGCTCGCCACCATCCTGCCCCACCCCCAATACCTCCGCCACCATCCTGCTCCTCCAGCCCAATCCTGTTCCTCCGGCTCCATCCTGCTCCTCCGGCTCCATTCTGCTCCTCTGGCTCCATGCTGTCCTCCACTGTTCTTGCTCCCCCGCCTCCATCCTGCCCTGCTGGCTCCATCCTGCCCCCCTCCACCACCATCCTGCCTCCCACCACCATCCTGCCCTGCTAGCTTCATCCTGCCCTGCTCGCCACCATTCTACCCCACACCACCATCCTGCCCCGCTTGCTCCATCCTGTCCCGCTTGCTCCAACCTGCCCTGCTCCCCACCATCCTGCCCCCCACCACCATCCTGCTCCTCCGGCTGCATCCTACTGCATCCTGCCCCGCCAGCTGCATCCTACCCCGCTGGCTCCATCCTGCCCCGTTGGCTCCATCCTGCCCCACCGCCACCATCCTGCCCCGCTTGCTCTATCCTGCTCCGCTTGCTCCATCCTGCCCCCTGGACACAATCCTGCTGCCATATACTATAGCGTTGCTATACATGTACTGTAATGTACCGCTATATACTATAGTTCTGCTTTACATGTGCTGTAATGTACCGCCATATACCATAGCGCTGCTATACATGTACTATAATGTACCGCCATATATTATAGTGTTGCTATACATGTACTGTAATGTACCGCCATATACTATAGTGCTGCTATATGTATATATATATTAGTTCACTCACGTTGACTGAACAAGTTCTGTCAGTCACAGTATGACAACTACATACATATTCTAGAAAACCTGATGCATTACAATCGGGCCACCATCTAGTAATCTAATATTTTTCTTTGAAATTGCAATAGAAGTACAGAGTGGAAGGGCAGACTTGCTGATTGCTTATTGTGAACATGTTTGTAAGAAAGATGAAGTATTGCAGTCTATACGGCCTGGAAACATCATAAGGTCTACAGCAAATTCCATACAGGTTATTAATAATAATAATTAAATCTTTATTTATATAGCGCCTACATATTTCTCAGCGCTTTACAATACAGTGGTTTATATATGAAAAATATACAATAATTCCAGAAGAGAAAGAATACAGCACAATAATTGGATACAAAACAATAAGCATAAAATCTATGTAAAAAATACAATACAATAGATAAAGCTAAAAATAAAGGTGACCCTGCTCAGAAGAGCTTACAATCTACAACGTGATAGGGGTTACACAAAGTGCAGGGGCTTATTACACTGATGGTCCAGGCATCTTGAGGAAATGGGGGATAGAAATAAAGTTACAAAAATGGTCACCAGACAATCTGTATGGAGCTTTTGGGTTTGGTGGAGTTTGTAGAAGAGTTATGTCGAGAGAGATAGTGAATGGGCTATATACAGTACAAAGGAATTTTAGTAGGGTGCATGAAAGGCCGCCTTAAAAAGATGTGTTTGTAGGGAGCGTCTGAAGCCATGCAAGTTGTGGATAGTCCTGATTTCTTGGGGCAAAACATACCAGAGAATTGGTACAGCTCGGGAGAAGTCTTGGACCCAGGAGTGGGAGGTTTGGATTAGTGCAGATGCTAGTCAAGGGTCATTTGTAGAACGTAGAGAATGGGTGGGGTGATAGACAGAGATGAGGGAGGAGATGTAGGGGGGTGCTGCACTGTGAAGAGCTTTGTGGGTGAGAACAAGCAATTTGAATTTGATCCTGTAGTGTTCAGGCAGCCAGTGCAATGACTGGCACAAAGGGGAGGCATCTGAGTAACGATTGGCCAGATGGGTGATCCTGGCTGCTGCATTAAGGATGGACTGGAGAGGGGAAAGTTTAGAGAAGGGGAGGCCAATTAATAGAGAATTGCAATAATCAAGGTGGGAATGGATTAGGGCACGGTGAGGGTTTTAGTTGTTTCCATGGTGAGAAAGGGGCAGACTCTAAAGATGTTCTTCAGGTGCAAGCGACAAGAGCAGACGAGAGATTGTGTGTGGGAGGTGAAGGAGAGATCAGGGTCAAACATAACACCCAGACAGTGAGCCTGCTGCCTAGGAGTTATCATGGTGCCGCACACTGAGAGAGATGTCAGATTTAGGGAGGTTAGTGGAGGGCGGGAGCAGAATAAGTTCAGTTTTGGAAAGGTTGAGTTTCGAATAGAGAGCGGACATGATATTGGAAACTGCAGCTAGACAGTCATTGGTGTTCTGTAAAACTGCAAGGGTAAGGTCAGGGGCTGAAGTGTATAATTGTGTGTCATAGAGATGGTACTGGAAGCCAAATCTGCTGATGGTGTGTCCAATCCGGGCTATGATTTTTTCCTGATGAAGGGACCAGAGAGCCCAGAAATGCGTAGAAAATAAAAATCACAATCAATCCACTAATTTTTTGATTGTCATATATGGTAGCGTGGTCAATATTCCCTTTCTTTTTATTTCTATTTTATTGATACAATTTTATTGGGAAGACTGCAGCAAACCCTCTAATATGCTTTTGTAGTGGTTGTGGCTTACACAACCCTGGCAGGTGAGTGAGTATCTATTGAACACTTTCAATTGTTATACTGGTAACACCCTAGATTGCGCCTTTTCCATTCCAGCTTTTCTTCTAGAGATAGAAGATAATAGGTCCAAGGACTGAACCCTGAGGAATAGTGAGAAGAAGAGGGAAGGAAGTGGAGCCACCGAATGATACACTACAAGAGCGATCAGAGAGATAGGAAGAGAACCAGGAGAGAGCCATGTCCTTGATGCCGATGGAAGGCAGCATAGAGAGTAGGAGATGGTGGTCAACAGTGTCAAAAGCTGCAGAGAGATCAAGAAGGATAAGCAGAGAGTGGTCACCATTACATATAGCCATCAGAAGGTGATTGGTCACTTTGATGAGGGCAGTTTCTGTAGAATGTAGGGGGCAGAAACCAGATTGTAATGGATCTAGAAGAGAGTGAGTGGAGAGGTAACTGGTGAGACGGGAGTAGACTAGGTGCTCCAGGAGTTTAGAGATGAAGGGGAGATTGAGGACTGGTCTGTAGTTGTTTGTGCAGGATGGATCAAGAGAATTTTTCTTTAATAAAGGAGTAATGATAGAATGTTTGAAGGAGGAGGGGAAGGTGCCAGAAGAGAGGGAAAGGTTGAAGATTTTGGTTAGATGAGAAGTGATGACCAGAGAGAGGGACTGGAGTAGGTGTGAGGGGATGGGGTCAGTGGTGCATGTGGTGGGACGAGAGGAAGAAAGGAGCCTGGAGACTTCTTCTTCTGTGACTGGGTCAAATGTGGAGAGTGAGCCAGAGGAAATGTGGGGAAGAATGGGAGTAGCAGAGCTTTGAGGCTGGGAGCTGATTTCCTGGCAGATGTTGTATATTTTTCCATAAAGTAAGAGGCCAGATCATCAGCACAGAGGTCAGTGATGGGGGTCTGCACTTTAGGACTGAGGAGAGAGTGAAAGGTGTCAAAGAGTTTTTTGGGATTGTTGGATAGTGAGGATATCAGGGTGGTGAAGTAGGATTGTTTGGCGAGGTGAAGGGCAGAGTTGTAGGTTTTTAGCATGAATTTATAATGGATAAAGTTTTCTGATGAGCGAGTTTTCCTCCTAGAGCATCGTTGGAGGAATCGAGTTTGTGATGTGAGCCAAGGCTGTTTTGTTGTATGTTTGGAGGTTCTGAGGGTGAGGGGCGCTACTTGGTCCAGGGTGCTTTTGAGTGTATCATTGTAGTGATTTACTGCCAGATCTGTACAGGAGAATAAAGAGATTGGGGAAAGTGATGAGTGTAGAGAGTCTGTGAGTGCAAGAGGGTTAAACGCCTGTAGATTTCTGAATTTGTGATAGGTAGGGGTGGGCTGTGTTGAGCGAGGGTTAGTGAATGTGAAGGAGAGAATGTTGTGGTCAGAGAGGGGAAGAGGTGAATTATCTAAGAAGGAGGTAGAGCAGAGCTGGGTAAAGACCAGGTCAAGTGTGAGATAGGAGAGATAGGAGCTGGGATGAAGATTTGGAGATGGGGCTGTTTATGGGAATGTTGAAGTCTCCCAGAATGAGTGTTGGTAATTCTGAGCACATGAAGTGCGGGGCAGCCACGCTGAGAAATGGTCAAGGAACTCGGTGGGTGACCCTGGGGGGGCGGTATACCACTGCTACTCTGAGGGGGAGGGGGTGGAATAGCCTAATGGTGTGAACCTCAAAAGAAGGGAATGAGAGTGATGGAGCAAGAGGAATAACCTGGAAAGTACATTGTGGGGACAGGAGTAAGCCAACTCCACCACCATGTCTGTTCCAGGTCTCGGGGTTGGCGGAATAGTGTAGGACGCCATGACAAATAGCAGCAGGGGAAGTAGTGTCTGAATCCTGGATCCAGGTTTCAGTGAGGGCCAGGAGATTAAGAGAGTTAGTGAGAAAGTAGTTATGAATAAAGGAAAGTTTGTTGCATACAGACTGTGGATTCCAGAGAGCGCAATTAAAAGAGGGAAATGAAGGTGTGCAGGTAATGCTAATGAGGTTAGTGAGGTTTGTGTGTGAGGTGGCAGAAGGGTTGAAGTTAGCAGAGGGCGGGCCAGGGTTGGGGGAGATGTTACCTGACAGGAGCAGCAGCAAAAAGAGAAAGAGCAAATAGTTTTTGGATTTAGCACTTGGTTTATTATGAAAAACTTTGGAATATGATGGGCTGAGAATCTTCAGTAAACTGAAGATAACATGGGAGCTGTACATAGAGTAGGGCAGGAGAGAGGGGCTGATGTGAATGAGTGGTGATGGAGGGGGATGGGGTGATGAAAGTGGATGGTGAAAGCACATAGGAAAACAAACAGTTAACAGAGTTATACACATTGTTTTAGTGGCCCTCTATGTCATTACTTTCCAGTCTATTCCAGTCCATTCCGGTCAATTTCTGGTCTACTTCATATTTTGACACTTTAATCAGACACGTCTGGAGCAGACTACTATTGGCCCCAGATATGCTCACAAAAAGTGAGTTCAGGTGAGGAGCCGCGGGAAGGGAACTGTGTTTCATTAGCCCATCACCAATCAGGCCATAGACACATGGTGACTCACAGGCAGCTAACACAAAGGATCATAAAACAGTAGGGGGCAGTAGAATGGAGAGGTACATTCATAATGGAACACAATATATTTCAGCAGGGAAATTGCAGCAGAGAAACAGCAAAGCTGGGTGCAGAGCTATGCAGTTACACATACCACAGATATTTTAAGCAGGGAAATTGCATCAGATAAGCAGCAAAGGTTCTGATTTCTTCATCTAGAAATACTATTTTTCTTATAATAAATACCAATGTAAAATCTAAGATTTACAGCCCAAAATCTGCACTGTTAACAGTGAACATTACACTGACATTTCATCTCCTTCCTCCCAGTAAATGGGTTCTTGAGTTGAGATCTGGTCTCCATAGGATAATGTAACATTTTGGGAAGAATATACACCCTAAGAGTCCAGCAGTGGAGGTCAGTATTGCGAAGATCTCCACAGCCACCATGTATTTCCCTTTGGTGCTCAGATAAGCTGGGATCATGGCGATCCAGACGCTGCAGAACACCAGCATGCTGAAGGTGATGTTCTTGGCCTCATTAAAACTGTCCGGTAATGTCCGAGCTAAAAAAGCTATGATAAAACTAACAGCGGCTAATACACCCATATAACCCAGGACAGCGTAGAAACCAACAACCGAACCTTCATTACACTGCACAGTGATCTTTCCCTGGTAGGAGCGTGTGTCCAGCTCTGAGAATGGAGGCGCTAGAGTCAACCAACCCATACAGATCATTACTTGGATGGAAGAGCATAACAACACCAAAGAATTAGACCACCTTCTCCCAATCCAGCGTTTCCAGGAACTTCCAGGCTTGGTGGCCTTAAATGCAATGCAAACCATGACAGTTTTGGCCAAGACACAAGAAACCGCCACTGAGAAGAGGATTCCAAATGAGACCTGACGTAACAAACACATGAGATCCACTGGACGTCCAAGGAATAAGAAGACACAGAGGAAGCTCAGCATGATGGAGGCCAGGAGAACAAAGCTCAGGAGGCTGTTATTGGCCTTCACAATGGCAGAGTCATGGTACAACATAAAAGTGATAAGAATTGTGAATGTAAGGAAAGAAAATATAGTAGAAACCAAGGAAATAACCAGGACAATTGTGTCTTCTGTGTAGGAGAGGAATTCCTGCAACTTCGGAACACAACGATCCTTCTTCTCATTGGGCCAATCAAGGTCTGAACACCTCATGCAGGTTTCACTGTCTGGAGATGAGAAGAAGACGAAACACAAACAATAATGAATATTTGAGATCTGGTATGTCGTCAACGAATCCTCACTCCATAAATATTATTTCTAACCACTTCTAGCATCTTCATACCTGTTGTGTTGGAGATTTCTCCTGGGGAGCACTGGACACAATCATAGCAGCAGGAATGAATTTTGGAAGTGGAGACTTTTCGGAATCCTGGTAAACAGTGATCTGAACATACAGACTCAGGGACCTATGAGGAGAGAACTGATATTGTCATTTGTTTCTATATTGGACACAGGAGATAAATACTATCAGATTGGTTAATTCTTCATGATTTATTAATATATTTTAACAGGTTACAAATTTGAAAACATCAGAAAAAAAGAACAGAAAAAAGTCAGAGAAGAAACCTTTTACCAAGTGGTGTCCTGTTCAGAAGATATTAATGACTAGGGATGAGCACATCTGAGTGAGGCTATTGTGGATGTGTTAGTTGGAACATCAAAATATATCCCTTATCTGCTTCCCAAATCAATAATAATAACCGATGTCCGCGGACAATAACCACACTTGACTCGGGTGCAAGTATGGGAGAATTCTACGTTTACTAGGAAGCACATGAAGGTATACAGACAATTCTGAGGGTGGTAACCTTAAAATAAGATCATACATTAATTGGTTACAAAATATTAAACATAACTAATCATTGGTCACTAATAGCTGAGAGCTGATTGGATGAATGCAAATATATTCTAAAAACATATGTATCCTTGGGCTTTTTCCATAAGTTGGTGTTATTGACATTATTAACGCATCATATTCATTATTATCTGGTATTATGGGACATCTTCCATGTTAATGAAACATGCTGAACAGTGGCGTAACTTGAAGCTCACGGGCCCCGATGCGAAAGCTCCAACAGGGCCCCTAATTATTACAAATCTTTAACAGCAATAGTCTTTTTGTATTGGCCAAAGGGACTTTTTGGGCCCCCTAGGCTCCGGGGCCCAGGTGCAATCGCATTCCCTGCACCTGTTGTAGTTACGCCCCTGATACAGAACATTGGCTACACTCCCAGACCCTGTAACCTTTACCATCTACTTGTAATACAATATAATTCATATGAAAAATGCTACTTATTCTTCTTAAAGGCAAGTACTTAAAGGGATATCTATATGCTAGATATGGATTACAATAGAGGATACGAGCACATTGCAAATCTTTTCATTTTTTCATATATTCATTTCCATGACGAGGCAAATTATATTTACCACAAAGTTTGTAAAAACTTTCTTTTCCTGAATCCACGTTCAGCAAAATGTCTATAAGACCAAGAAACATATATTCACGTTGCCGCTCATCTGTTTGGCCACAACCTGCCTCTGGGTGCTCTGTGCGTCCTTGCATCTTTTTCCGTAATTTTCACGTGCCATGCCGGCCTCACACCACACTACATGTTTTTAGCTACTTTCACATTGTGTTCTGCTACAGGTTCAATAGTCCCATCGGGGCTGATGTCAGAAAATAAGCTTTGGATGCGCTGATAGGCCCCATCAGTTCATATATCCAAAGTCCATTTTTAGACAAAAGCTCCAACGGGACTAATGAACGTGTGGCAGAACACAGTGTGGAAATATCCTTACTCAAGGTTTGGTCACTGACTAGTCATGAACCTTTGTGGTGACATTGGCTAGGGTCACATTTGCGGTTGCAATTGCAGATCTTGATCCGGTTTTGAGCAGGAAAAATGCTCAAAACCGTATCTGTATCCGCGCCCATAGGCAGCAATACAAAAACCGGATCGCCTCAACAGCGTTGCGTTTCCTGGATCTGGTTTTCCGATGTGCGGTAAAAATCATGCAAGCAACGTTTTTCGGGCAGGTTTCTAATCCGTATCCGGATTTCAAATGGAAACCATAAATGTGAGTGGAGCCGGGTACAGTAACCGAATCGTGTACCGCAAGACACACGAATGGCAGTATTGCCGCAATCTTTTCCTATGGCTCCGGATTCACCCGGATAGAAGTGTATTGGCGTCCGGTTTTGTACTGTCCGGGTGGACCCGGGTGAATCCGTTTTCAGTCCGTGGGACCAAAAGGATCATGGCTGATTCCTGCAGTCCCTTGGGAAAATCAGACAAAACCAGATTTTCCCGGATTCGCCAGGATTCGGGACAATCCAATATCAGCTGATTTAATTCCCGGACAACAAAAGCCATGCTGGGAAGCCGGGGAACGTTTGCATTACCACAACGTCTACTGCATCCGGCAACCACACGTGGATTTAGGGATAAACTTGGAGGGCAAAATTAGTCTGAAGGGACATGAGATTACCGCATCCGGAACTGGGTGCGGTAACCGCATATTGCCTTCTAAATGTGACCATAGCCATTATATGTGTTGTGATGGCTCAGGCGTACTTGGCGCTGAGTGAAGATTACAGAAGAGGACATGCGAAGCATCGGATGACGAACTGCAGTGATGGGCGAATGAACGGGGAGGTGAGAATTTTCTTTCATCCCATGTTTAATAATATTTTGTGTCTAAAGAGAATAAATAACATAATGGTCATGAGGCCACTACTCGCTATGTGCTAGAGATGCACTGAGTTACAGCTCAGCCTAATGGATTGTAGGGGCGTACTGAGCTGTCAGTATTATTCAGCAGCCTAATCATGGACTGGGCCTGTTGGGCTTTCTCCAGGCGTCACCTTTCTGGGTAATTGCCTCACTATTTCTCTGGCTGCAAATGGTCAGTCCATTGTCAGTTGTAGCTTTGCTCTGTGGAGAATGTGGCACCCTGTGCCAGGTCACCATAGACTCCCTTGGGACATTGAGGGATTTCTTACAGCGAGTAACCCACTAACACACAACACCCTTTCACCCCAGGCCTCTAGGGGAAGTTCCACTGGTTGCCTTAAGCCAGTTCCCCCTATAAATACCGGTCCTGGAGGGAAAAGACCAGAGTGTGCAGTCACTACAGAACTGTGAAGAGCTGAGTGAGCTGAGCTGGTGCTGGAGCCGCACTAGGCCCATACCAGCATCCGCCTGAGACAGTGGTAGAGCCGCAGAGTGGGGGTCGAAGGCAGAAGAGAGCAACGTACTACAAGAAAGGAAGCAGAGGAGTCATACCGACTCACCCCATCAGAGTTCCAGTAACAGAGAGGATAGGCCCGCAGAGAATCCAGCACCACAAGGAGGCTTAGCTTCCAGGACACCCGCAGCACCAACAGGTGAGAGCCAGGGACTGTGAGGGCCAAGCAGAATCCCAAGAGAGAACCCTCAGTGCAGCAACCCGGGTGTGAAGAGTCACAGAGAAAGAGAAGTAACGGTCTGGTCGGGTTCCAAGCCTGCCAGACTTCAAGCAGAGTCACTGAGATAAGGAGGCCTACAACCCTACTCGCTGTGGAGATCCTAACGTGTTTCCCTCACCTCCGGACGAGTGTACCAGTACAGAACACCAGTAAAGGTACCAAAAGACTTTATGTGTGCGTGTCCCTCCTTCCATCTGCACCACACTGACTGTGCTACCCTATTACCCTCACTACAACTTACAGCCCCGGGGACCCCCGCTCATCCTGTAGGGAGCGGTTCCACCTTGCTGCCGCCCATCACCCTGGAGGCCCAAGCAGCGCCGGTGCCATCACCGGAACCCTACAGGTGGCGTCACGACAGACACTTTTACTATTTTTCTTCCATGCATTTTTCATCTGCATCCCCCGGGCCCTCAGCCTCAGACACCGCTACCCGTGACTACCCCCCAGAGACCGCGCCTGATCTGAGTACCCCCAGGGCCTGGGCTGGACAAATGTGCATTGTGTTTGCTGTCCTGATCTTTGCTGTCTGACCTCGCCTCTTGATTGCTCTTTTGCCTTTTTGTCTCTTTACGTACTCTTTGGATCTGACCATGGACAGTGACCTGTTAACTCTTTTTTCTCTGCTTTTGACATACACTCTTGACATTTGACCCCTGACTTCTAGACTCCTCTGTCTCTTGGGTTGCCATAAAAAGTGACGATAGCCAGAGTCAGAATAATAATGCACATGAAATTTGCAGCTAATAAGTTTGATGCATATTGAATTACCTGCACTAATAATGACCAGAGCAGTTCTTGCACCTAAAAGAGTATTAGAACAAAACTTGTACAAATGTAATCGTGCTTTGTTCAACCCGGCTTCATGTTAAGGTTCTAGACTCTAGAACATCACAAAGGATCTCACCTGAGTACCACCGTTCTTCCAGGTTATCTTGTGTTCTTTTATAGTAAATATACGCTGTTCCGTTTCTGTGTGACCAAAGTGTTTAAAATGGTATTGAAAGACCGCAGGAGATTTCACAATTAGTAACCAATTTGCAATGGAATATTGGTCAATGAATTCCCTGTTGTCAGAAAAATAACGATTTCCATCAATGGATGTTTGATTCCTCAAGAAGAGATGAAGCTGTAAAATAGAAGACAAACAATGTCACACTGGGCGGAGACACACTGCGCAGGACGACGAGGGGGGGGGGACCCTGACGCTATGGGCAAAGGGGAGATGGTGACCCCTAGAAAGACTAGCACTAACACCTGGCTCCCCTAACAACCCTATACAGTCTCCGCAACTGTCGCCGAGCAGGATACCTCTTCCCTGTCTGTTCCTCAACAAAGTTTATGGTGGGATCAGATAGGGTAAACACTGGTTTACCCAGCTAACAGCTAAAGGAAAACACCAAGGAGGCAAACAGGTGGGGAGAGGTAGGCACACTTAGGTGAACGAAGAAAAAGACAGCATCTACAATGCACTGCAAACCCAGGAAGCCACTCCCCCTCCAAACATGCTATCACCAGAAATGCATCATGGGAGCCAAAGGTATAAATAGAGACAGCTGAAAGATCAACAGGCAGGATACCTGTGGGGGCCTAATGACCTCCAGCTATCATCAAACACTGGAAAACCACTTAAAGAGACAGGACAACAGTTCAGGACTTTGACTGTTTAGCCAGATGCTTCGACCTTCTTCTGTAAGCGGCCACAACTACCTCCTCCGTGGCTCCTGATACACCCATGGAAGACAAGGGCATTACTATTTCTGTTGAATTCGTCAAAGACATCAAAGATGTCAGAGTTCACAATCCAAAAATGACTGAAGAAAAAGGGGACAATGATGTCTTGCTCCAGATCCAGAAATCCCATCAGACGTTCGACTCAAACATGTACATTTATCCTTAGGCAGAGGTTTAGTGCTGAGCTGACAAATGAAAAAAACACTAAAAATAATGATATGACAAAGTATAATGTGATGCCACTGTAAGGCTACATTCACACCTGTGTTTTATCAAGCATGCAGAATTCCACCTTTTTTAAAAAAAAATCGGATCTGAAAACATTGCGATAGTGACTGTTCTGTCTCCGACACCCAATTCATCTCCAATGTTTGTTTTTGCATAATGTTATTAAATAGTTTAGCTGTAGATTGTTAATGAGCTTTATCTCATATGTAGTGTTCAGGCTCCCTCTAGCGGCCAATGCTATGTTTGCAGTCTATTTAATCTCTATGTCTAATTCTCCTCCCTCTTGCAATGCATTTTGGTAGCTCAGCCTCCATTTTACTTTCATATCTGGAAGGAAGAAGACACTCAGCATTACTGTTCCCATGCGATTGCATTGCCAGTATGTATTCATGCCTTCTTTAGTTGTTTTCTGCTCTAGTTTTAGCCTGGCTCATACAGTTATAATCTAGATTAGTTACTAGTTCGTGCATATTGTATATCCACGTATAATGTGTGTTCTACTGTACTATGCACTGATTGTTCTGTATTCTGATTGTTTCCAGTTTTACCATATACAAATATACTGCAACGTTCAATAAAAGCACAGACTTCACCACAGTCTTCTCATTGGACTCAGTATAAAGGTTTAGCTGTCTGTTTAAATCCATGAGCCCCCGGCCCATTTAGTGAGAACAGAACAGGCAGCCATCCTACTGGGAAACAGTGAAGCAGCAGCCATCCAGATAGTCGGATACAAGTAGACTTTGTACAGCTACAGCAATCTCTGCACAGCCAAGAATTTCCCCAGAACACCATGTCCCACAGATCACACAGGACAAGATCCGTTACTTCTACCTCCTCAAAGACAACATCCATCAGCAGTGCGGTTGCCATTGCCCCCGCAAATGCCGAAGCCGCCAAAATGCGAGCAAGCTTTGCTGAACAAGAGATGCAACTTAAGTTAGAGAAGGCACACTTAGAAGCAACCCTAGCTGATCAAGACAGAAGACCACAGTTAGAGAAGGCACGCCTGGATGCCGCCTTAGAAAATCTAGTAGCGAAAAGGGAGGCTGCAGCCGCCATCGCAGAAGCAGAGTCACTAGAAGCCTCTCAAAACCCAGAGCTGCATAGGCAAAACAGTGTGCTGAGTCTGGAGTTTCCACTGCAAGATCCTCCACAACACACATCTCAGTACATTAATGAACTCCCTGATCCAAACTACAATCCTGATCTGGACCCAAAACGCGAACACGACACCTCCAGTGAAGAAAGCCGGAGCCATCATGAGCCTTAGCTCCAGAACAGACGCAAACTCCAAAATGTTGCACAAAACAACTCTGCTAATGACTACCTTGCCCCTCAACAGGTAACCAACGTAAACCGCCTTGCTGACACATCGTACACAGAGTGTGGCACCACAGACCATAACACAGCTCTACACCCTGGCCCAGCTCCATGGAATACACAAAACACATCAGCTGACAGTGAGCATGGCGGGGAGGAAAGGAACACTGCTACACCTACGCCAGAGATCACTTCACAATGTACAGAAGTCTACAAAGGAACAATAGACAGTAGGTCCTGTTCTAAGATATGCCTCATCAGAGTGTACCCAAAGGGCCACAGAGACAAAGCTATAAAACTGTATGCTATCTTGGACGATCAAAGTAATCGATCCCTGGCTAGATCAACATTCTTTGACCTATTCAACATCAAAGGGCCAAGCACTCCCTACTCATTAATAACGTGTGCAGGTACTGTGACAACAGCAGGCAGGAAAGCTACTGACTATCAAATCGAGTCCTTAGATGGACAATTCTGCCTACCGTTACCTACGATCATGGAATGTAACCAGATCCCAGACAACAGATCTAAAATTCCTACACCAGATGTAGCAACCCACCACGCTCACTTAAAACGCATAGCTCACCTCATACCGGAACTAGACCATCAGGCCCAGATAATCCTGCTGTTGGGAAGAGATATCTTACAGGTGCATAAAGTGAGACGTCATATCAATGGACCCCACAATGCTCCCTATGCCCAAAGGCTAGACCTAGGATGGGTCATAATAGGAGGCGTATGCCCGGAACGCATGCACGCCCCCTCTTCTGTGTCAAGCATGCTGACAAGTACGCTGGAAGAAGGATGCCCATCTCTGTTTCAACCTTGTAACAGCCTCAGCCTCAGAGATCTGGACTTGGGGTCAGACCCCGCACCAATACAACGTAGCCTTGGGCTTCTCTGGAATCTACGATCAGATGCTTTCACCTTTCAAGTCAGCCAAGGAGAAAAGCCTTTTACTCGTAAAGGTGTTCTGTCTACCATCAGCAGTCTGTACGATCCCTGGGTTTTGCAGCCCCTGTCACAATACAAGGCAAAGCCTTGCCAAGAGACTTAACTAGGGAAACATCTAACTGGGATGCACCTCTGCCACCCAATAAGAGAATCCAGTGGGAAGGATAGAAGAACTCGTTAGCTACCCTCTCCAACCTGAACGTGCCAAGACCATACACCCCTGTACCATCAACAGAAATACGAAGCCAAAAACTGTACATATTCGCGGATGCTTCTGTCAAAGCAATCGTTGCTGTTGCCTACCTTAAAACCCACCTTAAAGACTCCAAATGTCAGAGCCACATTGGGTTTGTTATGGGGAAGACCAAGCTTGCACACGCAACCAGGGCAGTTAACGGAAGTCAGCTACAAAGTACAACGTGGCTTTCATTACCAAAACTATTATATGTTGAAGAACACCTTCCGGACACCTTTGAACTAGTAGGAGAGAACGCAGATGCTGAAATCAACCCTCAGGTGTCTACACTTCATACAAAGACTTCTGCTACCCAGCTTGGGTCTCACAGGTTCGTCAAATTCTCAAGGTGGAAGTCACTCATTCAAGCCATTACCTGCTTGAGCTACATAGCTCGGTCCTTCAGAACTCCCAGAACTTGTGATACAGAAGAATGTAAAGGCTGGCATATCTGTAAAAATACCTATGTTACCTCAGACTTGGATTTCTCTAGAAACCGCATAATCCTCACTATTCAAACCTACTTTACAGAAAACCAATGACCTATTAACAAAGCTCAAATACCAGTGAGTATTAAGAATTCTCGACTCCACTCTTCAAGCAGGAGCAGCGAGGCTTACCCACGAAAGCCTAATCACCTTCATGGCAGAAGCCACAGCTAAAATCAATGCAAGGCCCTTAGTTCCAATTCCTAACGACCCTGAGGAGCCCTTGTTATTGACTCTAGCTACCCTCCTTACCCAGAAAACAGGACTGTCCAGTGCTCCTCCAGGAGGATTCGATGCCAAGGACCTCTACAAGCGCCAATGGAGACAGGTACAAAGTCTTGCGAATACTTACTGGGACAGGTGGCGCAAACAATATCTGTCTACCCTGCAGCCACGGACAAAGTGGCAAACTACTTGTCCCAATCTGAAAGACTCTCAAGTACACCAGAACCAGTGGCCACTTGGTCTAGTTAATGCAATATTGCCGAGCAATGACGGTAATATCCGCAAGGTTGGACTAAGAATGACTAAGGGAAATGAACCCAAGACATTTCTCAGACCGGTATCTGAACTGGTCCTGCTGTTACCCTCAGAAGACAGGGATAGTGACATCCGGTGATGCCAGACGGGGAGTGTTCTGTCTCCGACACCCAATTCATCTCCAATGTTTGTTTTTGCATAATGTTATTAAATAGTTTAGCTGTAGATTGTTAATGAGCTTTATCTCATATGCAGTGTTCAGGCTCCATCTAGCGGCCAATGCTATGTTTGCAGTCTATTTAATCTCTATGTCTAATTCTCCACCCTCTTGCAATGCATTTTGGTAGCTCAGCCTCCATTTTACTTTCATATCTGGAAGGAAGAAGACACTCAGCATTACTGTTCCCATGCGATTGCATTTCCGGTATGTATTCATGCCTTCTTTAGTTGTTTACTGCTCTAGTTTTAGCCTGGCTCATCCAGTTATAATCTAGATTAGTTACTAGTTCGTGCATATTGTATATCAACGTATAATGTGTATTCTGCTGTACCATGCACTGATTGTTCTGTATTCTGATTGTTTCCAGTTTTACCATATACAAATATACTGCAACGTTCAATAAAAACACAGACTTCACCACAGTCTTCTCATTGGACTCAGTATAAAGGTTTAGCTGTCTGTTTAAATTCATGAGCCCCCGGCCCATTTAGTGAGAACAGAACAGTGACCAATGCATTTCCCAAGGACTTCCAATATTGTGTGTAGTCTTCTGGTCGCACCTTTTTCTGCCGTATCCAGCCAAATCCGGCACTTCAGGTATTTTTTAAACCACAACTAGCAGCGGTATCTTATCTGTCAACAAATTAGGTATTGTGACTGATCTGTCATAATACGGCATACACTGAAATGCAAGACAATGGGTGCCGTCTCTATTTTTGCAGGATCTAGCCACATCTGGTAGTGATGGATCCGGCATGCCTACTAAGTATGCCCAGAATGCTAAAGCCACTAGAATACAGCATGTGGGTGGGCACTAAAGAACCGGATCCGGAAAAAAATCACAATGCCGGATACAACTGTGGCGTCCCACTGGTCGGGACACTACAGAGGGCTACTGCACCCACACCAGAGTGTGAAGTATCCCTGTGACCTGGGGACTGGGATGTTAATCAGGGATCCTTATTACACGCATCCACACACCCTAGAGCAGGGGACTACAGGGTTGAATCCTCTCTAGGAGACCCAGTCCCTGTGGGAGGAGTTTCAGGGCAGAGAAGTGGAAGAGCGGGAAGAAGTTAGAGCAGAACTTCTGGAGACAGAGAAAGAGGAAGACACCTCAGGAGAGGTGGTCCAGGACCTAGGGACTCTAGGGGAACCAGGGATTGCGGTGCACCTGTACCTGGACCCTGTAATACTGACCAGGAGGGTCAGTCCGACACCGCAGGGCTGGCTCCGAGGCGGTGCGGGTGTTCATCCACGAGCCGCAGAAACTGGACACCATGCACCTCTTCAGAGGTCATGGCAATCCCGGCATAATTCCCCTAAGGCTCCGGGTAGGATCAAGGACGCCTGGAGAGCGATAGATTCCAGGTAGGGGCCCAGAGGCAAAGACTCAAAGAAGAGACCCAGAGATGACGACTCCACACCGGAGGCTCCAAAGGCGTTAGACTCCATAAGGATCCGTGGGGATCGGCGGTGGGCTCTGTGCGCGGGACAGTAAGGACAGATGAAAGGCAGAGAAGGCACATCACAGAGGGTCCCCTGTGAAGCATCCTAATCCTCTGGTGCCTACCCAGGCCAGCAGCACCCATGAACTGTGTGTGTAAATACTGTCTTGTTGCCTACGTCACCAGTGAACCCGGTTCAGAGAGTAAAGCTGCGTGGTGTGTTTATTGTCTGCACCGGGGGAGCCATACTGCTGATCACAGAGACTGTCAGCCTGCAGCTCTACCTGATGAGCCGCCGCCTTGTGTGAATTCTCCATTTTCTTTCATCACAGCCCCAGGGATCCCCGGGGATCCCACTCCACCTATGGGGAGCGTCACCATCTAGTTGCCCCATCCATCGTCCCCGGAGGTCTGCAGCAGCACCGGTGCCATCACCACACACCATAGGTGGCGTCCCCTTTTTCAGCAACCGCTAGGGCCAGGGAGTGGGCATCCCAAGTTAATCAACGCCCGGAACGGGTACCCCACAGCCCTGGGCTGGGTCACAACCGCATATAAACGGTTAGATTTGCTTCCAGATCTGACTGTTGGATCTTAAAGAAACCCTGACTGGTTACCATGCAGTTGCATCTGGTATTTAAAAAAAAAAAAAACAGAAACAATAAAAATCCAGTTTTCAGAGAAAATGTGAATTTAACGTGAAAGTAGCCATACACGGGTCTGAATTAAAACAAAATTACAGCGCGTTTCGTACTCAGGTAATGGTGGATAATAATGAACAGTGTCAGCTTGGAAATGCTCTGTGAACCATCAATTTGTTATTTCACACTATATAGACAAATTCTTATGGCCGCTTTACACGTCCCAACATCGTTTCGATATTGGATACAACGGCACGCGCACTTTTTGGGCAGAATTCCAAGATCGCATAGGAGCTGTCACACGTCTCTTGGGGGCGGTGCTTATGCTCTTCTGCACGGTGGTCTGACATGATGGCACGGAGGGAGAAACACTGCAGTCAGGGAAGTTGTCACATCCACTGTGGGGAGCGGGTAAGAAAAAGGTGAGGGGCAAAGTATGCTCACTGCAGTGAGGGGGGAAGGGAGTGGGGCTGAGAAGGCTGGAGACCTTAGTAAACCTTTGAACAGCCCCACCCCTGGAACCAGCACCACAGTGACGCTTTGTTTCAAGGAGGGGCTGAGGAAGTGTTGGGGCCTGTCTGACGGCCATGTGAGGATCTCAGCATGCACTGGGGCATTCACATGGGATAGCATCATAGAGGAAATAGAAAAAAAATGTAGCAATTAGTGCTGTCACATGAATAATAGAACCTATACATAGGCAGTATATAAAGAACCTCTAAGTGAAAGGTCCCTGTTCAACCCCAAAGACCTGTAATTAAGGCAGGTATATTGAAACCAGTGTCCCAGTCATCATTAGTCATGTTTACCAGTCATGTAGTCATATGTGTAGGAGCCTCCTGTGACCCTGCCCAACCCAAGTTTTGGGGTGGGGCAGGGGAGTGAGGGGTAGATTTGGGGTTGGAGCATGGGTGGATGGGGCGGGTTGGGGAGGAGGCAGGATTGAGACTTTTAGTGGACAAACAATACATACAAACAGACATACTCTCAGTTTATGACTAAGAACAGTTAGTTACTATGCCTGGGCAACGCCAGGCTGTACAGCTAGTAGATAATAAAAATGTGGTACCGCAATGGGCCCTTAGGTTTCGTCTGCTTTTGCTAATCTCTTATGGGGCATTTTGAAGACTTGTTTATTGTGTCACACCACCGCCCACCGTCGAACATGAAATGGACAATTTTCTGACAATTCAGACAGGAAATTTCTTTTGAATTCTTTTCGTTTTCTATTATATAAAATGTTTTCACACATTGGGGAAAATAGATAATAAAAATGTGGTACCATAATGGGCACTTTGGTCGTGCCTGTTTACTCTAATCTCTTACGGGGCATTTTGAAGAGTTGTTCATTCTGTCATACAACTTTCCTTGTGATAGGATCATCTCTTATTGTAGGTTTATAGACGACCTATTTTTACATGGCAGGGTGATGCAGGAAATTTTTGTGAGTTTTGTGACCAACTCCATACCAATGACTGGGGCATCAAGGTTACGCTCAACTATAATCCTAATAGGAAAAAATTCTTGGACTCTTTTTTTAATTAAAAATTTTTTACATTAGTAGATATTAAAGCTAAATTGAATGTCAGTACAGGAACCACAAAAGATAGATGAAGAATACCCTGTGTACTTCGTATAAATGGAAAGCAAAAAATTGCACAAATGGCTATACCTTTAAGGAGAGGAGTCCAGCTACAGAGGTATATTCCAGAAACTAAATAACAATTTCTGACTACAATTTCTGTTCCTTCTATCTTGTCAACACAACACAGAAAAATGTGAAATCCAGAAAAAATAAATGCTGGATCTTCAAATGAAATTCTTTCTTGCTTTATTTAAGGTATTTAAAAAACTCACATCAGGGGGAGGAGTAAGAATCTGACGTGTTACAGCGATAGCCTATGTTGACTAAGGCTGTCGCCGAAACGCGTCAACTTAATTTTTAAGATCCAACATTTACTTTTTCTGAATTTCTCAGTTAACCCAGCCGACGGGTGGCCAGGATCTTCTTCCACCTGTATTGGACTGCTCACAACATTATCTGGTGAGTGGCAGAAAATTCATTGTGTACCCAACTAAAAAATGTAATAAGAAGCAATTAAAAGATCATATGTACCCCAAAGTTATATCAACAAAACATGTTGACTCAGCACAAAAAATAAGCCTTTACACAGGTCAATATGATTATTTCTTTACAATGTACGGTAAATGAAATAAAAACTATGCATGTTTGGTATCTGCATACTCGTACAGACCTGGGGAATCATGTTAGTCATATACTGTAAATAAATATAAACAAACAGTATTGTGGAAATGCACTTTTTTCAGTATTTTCTCAGCTTTTCAGTAGGGATGGGCGAATCTACTCGCTAGGACTCGTTACTCGGCGAGTAGTAAGGGACTCGCAGGACTCGGTACTCTGCGAGTTTCCCAGTGATTACTCGCACGAGTCCAATGCAAATCAATGGCAAACGCTGACAAAACTAGGATTGCCATTGTTTGCATTAGACTCGGCTACTGTGCCAGTGATAGCAGGGAAACTCGCAAAGTAACTGCTGTTTCTTTGCGAGCCGAGTCCAGCTGTCTTCTCTGTGCAGCTCCAGGGTCCTAGAGCCCGCCTGCTCACAGACATGATGTAGCAGAGCTGAGATTGTGCTCAGTCTGCTCATTCCCTGTGCATAGACATCTATATGTATGCACAGGGGATGTAGCAGAGAGGACATCGCGTTTTGGACTGCGTCGGACAGAAGAGGATTTTTTTAATTAAAGATGGAGTCCCTAATGGCTTTTTTTTTTTATTTCAAATAAAAAATTTTCTCTGTGTTGTGTTTTTTTAACCCTTTATTGGAGATTCTTAGTGGCTGGGTCAAACGTGCCCTGACATTAAGAATCTCGGGCTTAATACCAGCTTGTATAACAAAGCTGGTATTAACCCCTTTATTACCCAGCGTGCCACCGCCACCAGGGCCGCTGGAAGAGCGGGGTTCAGTGCCAGAGGATGGCGCTTCAATGAACGCGCCATCTTCTGGGGCGGCTGCGGGCTGCAATTTGCAGCGGGGGGTGCCCAGAAAGCTTGGGCATCCCTGCGCTGCGGATTACAGCCCCCAGCTGCTTAGCTGTACCTGGCTAGACATAGAAATTGCGCGGATCCCCACGCATTTTTTTTTTATTATTTAATGAATTTCAGAGTCAGAGTCTCAGAGTCAGAGTCTCAGAGTCAGAGTCTCAGAGTCGGAGTCTCCTCGGAGTCGGAGTCTCCTCGGAGTCGGAGTCGCCTCGGAGTCGGAGTCGGAGTCGCCTCGGAGTCGGAGTCGTCTCGGAGTCGGAGTCGGAGTCGTCTCGGAGTCGGAGTCGTCTCGGAGTCGGAGTCGTCTCGGAGTCGTATCGGAGTTGGAGTCGTCTCGGAGTCGGAGTCGTCTCGGAGTCGGAGTCGTCTCGGAGTCGGAGTCAAAAAAATGCGTGGGGATCTGCGCAATTTCTATGTCTAGCTAGGTACAGCTAAGCAGCTGGGGGCTGGAATCCGCAGCGCAGGGATGCCCAAGCTTTCTGGGCACCCCCCGCTGCAAATTGCAGCCCGCAGCCGCCCCAGAAGATGGCGCGTTCATTGAAGCACCATCCTCTGGCACTGAACCCCGCTCTTCCAGCGGCCCTGGTGGCGGTGGCACGCTGGGTAATAGAGGTTAGGGCCAGCTTTGTATTATCAGCTGGCCCTAAGCCCGAAATTTATGGCGGTCACGCCAATATTAGACATGACCGCCATGAATTTCTATTAAATTGTTTTAAAAAAAACACAACACAGAGAAATTTTTTTATTAGAAATAAAAAAAAAAGCCATTAGGGACTCCATCTTTAATTAAAAAAATCCTCTTCCGTCCGACGCAGTCCAAAACGCGATGTCCTCTCTGCTACATCCCCTGTGCATATATATAGATGTCTATGCACAGGGATGAGCAGACTGAGAACAATCTCAGCACTGCTACATCATCTCTGTGCACAGACATTCATGTCTGTACACAGGGAATGAGCAGACTGAGAACAATCTCAGCACTGCTACATCAGGCAGCAGGCGGGCTCTAGGACCCTGGAGCTGTGGCAGCCAGCACACAAAGCAGACAGGACTCTTATCTTTGCGAGTTTGCCAGCGATTACTTGCAAAGTAAACGAGTCCAATGCAAATCAATGGCAATGCGAGCCTCTGACAAAACTAGGATTGCTTCAGGCTGAAGCTTCCGAGACACATCTGCGATTTGTATATCTCACACTACTCGCTATTACTCGCTTCCCCATTCATTAACATTGGACTCGCTAGACTCGCAACGAGTAGCGAGTCCTGGGCTCGGACTCGCTAGAGTCAAGCGATTCCGAGTAATTTAGGATTCGCCCATCACTACTTTTCAGTACTACAAAAGAAAAATCACTTTGTCGGAATAGGAATAAGTCACCCACTGATATTGATGTTGTGTCATTATGTTTTTGTTGTATTTTTTCTTAGAAATAATAATTTTAAAAAAGTATGTACCTGATGTTTGTATTTATAAATAATATTAATCTTCTCATTGGATTGTCCAATCCTGGCCATGAGTAGATCATGTAGAGCCTGAGCCAATAACCACACGGCTTTATACACTCGGTCATTGAGTCCTCTGCCATGAAAGCTATTAAATTCTGTGATATTCCTTTTCCCCGTACAGTTGTGAAGAGGTTTCTTACCAATGATCTGAAGGACAAAATTCATTTCAGGATCTCTTGATAAACAGCCCAAGTTTACCAACCAGATGTGAGCCAGTAACATGTCTTCTGGATGACTTGTGGTCTGGAAACTGTCATAGAAACTTCTCATATCTGGAAGCTTCAGCAATAAAGGTTCAAGAGCCAAACTCCCATTAAATATTTCACCATGATGCTCCAAGAGAAAAGTATTTAATGAAAATGAAGGACCAAAAACCAGGGTCTTATCACGGAGAACATCTTGTATTCCACGAAAGATTTGTGCCATAAAAGCAGAATATGTCCCACAAAGTATTAACACCTGGGCTGATGAGTTTCTGATCACTTCCATGTTATTCCTTTCAATATCATCTAAGATATTCAAGGGCTCAAATTTCACTTTTATGGTGTAGGCCACACAGACTTCATTCATGGTCAGATATTGGGTCAAATACTTTACCTCCTCATCACCGCTCTCATCATCAGAAGATACAATCCCAACCCATGTCCATCGAAAGAGCTTGATCATATTGGACAGCACCATGTAGCTACTCTGGACGCTTTCAATTGTTCTATAGAACGTTTGGTAGAGCGTTTTGTCATTTAGAACCGAACTTTTTGCACCATAGCTGATCTACAGAAATAATGACAAGAGTAAAATAGAAAAAGACAAATTAGAGTAAAAAAAAAATGGTGACACTAAGTCACTACTCATGGATATACCAGGAGATAGCATCCTAAACAGAGGAGCAAGACCAAGGAGTAAACAGGTCAAAGTCAGAGGTCACAATAGTCAGGTGTCACAGGAGCTTACAAAGTTTTGGATTTCAAGGGTCACCCCGAATCAGAAGAACCTTCTCATGACCCTGCACTGGCTCTTCTGCACTCCAGGTGTCCACCTAATGAACCTTCATGGACAAAGGATATGATCTCCCTTCTGTACTTCTCTGGCACCACCAACTGCTCGGTACCCTTCCCCACTGTGTCTGTGGTCACCCAATAAATCAATCCCCTTTTGCATATAAGGCAGATCCCATCTTCCCCAGACCTTTCTTTGGTACTCCTCAACCCCTCGAGATTTGGATGTTTTCACGCTTCCAGGGGAAGGCGCCCTGGAGTAGACCCACTGGGTCGTGGTATCAAACTCTCCTGGGTGAGCTGGTCCTAGTTAAACCAACTACAGGGATCGTCAGGAGCAAGCCCAGGGGGTCTAAATACCACAGCTGCTAGTACCAGTGGGGATCGGCTGGTAGGGTTAGCCTACTTTGGTAAAGTAAGGTAGGAAACACATTTACAGAGCCCAAGACTGGGAACGCAGGGAAGGCTCTACTGGAGGAGAGCACAAGGAAAGCCTGACCAACAGTCAGCAAGGCAGAATCAAACTAATTTAATAATCAGGCATCTCCCAGCAGTGGAGGTGGACTGATATATCAGAGGATGGACAACTATTGGTCAAGGGGAGTGTCAGGTTGAGCCGTGCCGGCCCTTAGATTCTCAGGGGAGGGGCACGGCTGCGCCTAGTGCACCGCTGATTAGATTGATGACTGTGATGATGTGTGAGCCCATTGGTCAGCAGACAGGAAGGGGATCCGGCGACAGCTCTGAGACACAGTACGCCTGGACGCCGGATGCCCGATCGGTAGAAGGGGAGAGGATGCAGACCCAGGAGAGGTGAATGGGGGAGTGGTGCCAGGGGACCTAACAGTACCCCCTCCATCACGCCCCCTCCTCCGAAAACATGCTGACAATCTCACCAGAATACGTGGTGCATCAATGTTCTCCCGTGGCTCCCAGGTCCTCTCCTCAGGACCAAAGCCAACCCAGTCAATTAGGAAGAGGGTCTGGCCTCTACTCTTCTTCATGGCAAGGATGTCCCTGACCTCATAGACATTCTTGGAGCTGAGAGGCCGTGGCACAGTGCCGGAGGAGGGATGATAGCGATTAAGCACCACTGATTTCAACAACGAGACATGAAAGGAGTTAGGGATGCGAAGCGAGGCAGGTAGTCTCAGCTTGTAGGCAACGTCGTTTATGCGTCCCAGGACTTCGAAGGGACCGATATAATGCGGCCCCAACTTGTAAGATGGCACCTTGAGCCTGACGTGTCTGGAAGAAGCCACACTTTATCGCCCTGGAGAAAAGATGGCGAATCCAGAGTCTCTTATCGGTATATCTCTTCATCCTGCCGGAGGCTCGTGTAAGAGCGTCTCTGGTCTCTCTCCAGATCTTGGAGCAGTCCACGGACAATGCATCAGCCACCGGGTTGCCGGACGCTGAGGAGATCGGAAGAGGCAAACCGGGATGTTGTCCGAATACCACGACAAAAGGGGATTTAGCTGACAACTTACTAGAGGAGACAGGTCCAGTTATCGTGATGAGCGCTGGCGAAGTGCCAAAGATGGTGAGGGCTTGGTTAATGTGCTCAACATGCCCGTTGGACTGAGGATGATAGGCAGAAGAGAAGTCCAACGTGATGTCCATATACTTGCACAGTGCCCTCTAGAACCGGGAAGTGAACTGGACTCCCCTATCGGACACGATATGATGAGGTAATCCGTGGAGCTGGAAGATGTGTCCGATGAGTATCTTGGCCAACTCAGGAGCGGATGGTAGACCGGGTAAAGGAATGAAGTGAGCCATTTTTGAGAAGCGATCCACGACTACCCATATGACCGTAAAGCCGGAGGAGCAAGGGAGATCTGTAATGAAATCCATGGCTATATGTCACCAAGGAGCCGATGGGACCAGAAGAGGCAGGAGATGTCCAGCCAGCAACTTTCTGGACACCTTATTTCTAGCACAAGACGGTTATGAGGCGACAAAGTCCTGGACGTCTTGACGGATAGTAAGCCACCAATAATGACAAGAGATCAAGGTGAGTGACTTTTTAACTCCAACATGACCGGCAATTTTCGATGAGTGACCCCATGACAGGACCTTCTTCCTCTGATCCTGTGCTACAAAGGTCTTACCCAGCGGAAGTCCATCTACATTTAAGGGAGCCACGGTAATTATCTTGGTAGGGTCGATGATATGGTAGGGCTCTTCTTCCACATCCGACGGCTGGAAGGACCTTGACAGGGCATCAGCCTTGTCATTTTTACTGCCAGGCCAGAAGTGCAGTTCGAAATTGAACCTGGCAAAGAACAGGGACCACCGGAACAGTCGGGGGTTGAGCCTCTGGGCAAACTGGAGATAAGCCAGGTTCTTGTGGTCGGTGAAGATAATGAACGGATGAACGGCACCCTCAAGGAGGTGTCGCCACTCCTCCAGTGCCAATTTGATGTCCAGCAATTCACGATCCCCGATTGAGTAATTGCGCTCTGATGTGGTGTCGGCTTTGGAGAAGAACCTGCAGGTGACTAACCGACCTGAAGAGGATTTCTGGGAGAGGACAGCCCTCACTCCTACAGAGGAGGTGTCTACCTCTACAATAAACTGTCTGTTTACCTCTGGTCGGCGCAAGGTAGGAGCCTCGGAGAAGGAGCGCTTTAAGGAGGAAAAGGCGTTTTCAGCCTCTGGGGTCCAGTCGCAGGCTTTTGTTCCCTTACAGATGAGAGCTGTGATGGGCTTGATCAAGGACAAAAAGTGGGGAATGAATTGCCTGTAATAATTTGCAAAGCCAAGCAACCGCTGAATAGCCTTAGTCCCCACAGGACGGGGCCACTTCAGAACAGGATCCATCCGGAATCCGGAATCAGAGATGATGTATCCGAGGAAGGGCAAAGAGGTCTGCTCAAAAACACATTTCTCCATCTTGGCGTACAACCTATTCCTCCTCAATCGCAGGAGAACTTGCTGTACGTCCCGTCTTTGAGAGGACAAATCCGGAGAGAAGATGAGGCTGTCGTTCAAATATACCACCACACACGTGTACAATAAATCACGGAAGATGTCATTGAAAAACTCTTGAAACACTGTGGGAGCGTTACACAACCCGTACGGCATGAACAAATACTCTTAATGGCCGTCCTGGGTGTTGAAGGCTGTCTTCCATTCGTCTCCGGCATGTATGCGAACAAGGTTGTATGCTCCTCAGAGGTCCAATTTTGTAAAGATGCGAGCCCCTTTGAGCCTGTCAAAGAGCTCCGGAATCGGCGGCAGGGGGTATTTGTTCATGACGGTGATGGTATTTAAGCCTCTGTAATCTATACAGGATCGAAGGGTGCCCTCCTTTTTCTTCACAAACAAAAATCCGGTGCCAGCAGGGGATGTGGATTTTCGGATGAGTGGACCCACTGGGCCGTGGAACCGAAGTCCCCTGGGTGAGATGGCCCTAGTTAAACCAACCACTATACAGGGATTGTCAGGGGCAAGCACAGGGGTCTAAATACCACAGCTGCTAGTACCAGGGGGCGGCTCATAGGGTTAAGACTGGGAACGCAGGGAAGGCTGTACTGGAGGAAAGCACAAGGAAGGACTGACCAACAGTTAGCAATGCAGAAGCAAACTAACTTAATAATCAGGCACCTCCCAGCAGTGGAGGTGGCCTGATATACCAGAGGATGGACAGCTATTGGTCAAGGGAAGTGTCAGGTTGAGCCCTGCCGGCCCTTATATTCACAGGGGAGGGGCGTGGCTGCTGCGCCGCTGATTGAATTGATGACTGTGATGATGAGTGAGCCCGGTGGTCAGCAGACAGGAAGGGGACCCGGCGATGGCTCCGAGACACAGCACGCCTGGATGCTGGATGCCCGATCGATATAGGGGGAGAGGATGCAGACCCAGGAGAGGTGAGCAGGGGAGCGGTGCCAGGGGACCTAACAGATGTCACCTTGCCTCCTCCCTGATGTAATTTACCTCCCCCTGGTCTTGCTCAGCCAGGGTGATAGGCATTGTATTTTGTGCATTACTCACCACTAATGAGAGGAGAGAAGTTAGTTGGTATGTTGAAATAGCTCTGTCCGCTCTCGACTGACGCAGTTGGAACTGGCCTTTGGCTTTTGGCTTTGAGTTATGAAAATGGCCCATTGGCACACGGGTTGAGAAGGTGAATGTTGTGGGACAGAATTTTCCTTGGTTTCCCTGGCAAAGTGTCCCATGAATGCACAGTTATTTAACTCCACTCGCCCTGATGCAGGTTACCTTTGGGGGTTTTGGAAACTTCACTCTCTTTGTAAAGTCTGAAATCTTCACAGTACCTCCTCTTTCTGGTCCAGGGATCTTGCTGGCCTCTCTGTAAGCCCCTGTTCCTGACTCACCGCCTTTTCACATACAGTTGTGGCCAAAAGTATTGACCCCCCTGCAATTGTGTCAGATAATACTCAGTTTCTTCCTGAAAATGATTGCAATCACAAATTCTTTGGTATTATTATCTTCATTTAATTTGTCTTCAATGAAAAAACACAAAAGAGAATGAAGCAAAAAGCAAAACATTGATCATTTCACACAAAACTCCAAACATGAGCCAGACAAAAGTATTGGCACCCTCAGCCTAATACTTGGTTGCACAACCTTTACCCAAAATAACTGCGATCAGCCGCTTCCGGTAACCATCAATGAGTTTCTTACAATGCTCTGCTGAAATTTTAGACCATTATTCTTTGGCAAACTGCTCCAGGTCCCTGATATGTGAAGGGCGCCTTCTCCAAACTGCCATTGTTAGATCTCTCCACAGGGGTTCTATGGGATTCAGGTCTGGACTCATTGCTGCCACCTTAGAAGTCTCCAGTGCTTTCTCTCACACCATTTTCTATTGCTTTTTGAAGTGTGTTTTGGGTCATTGTCCTGCTGGAAGACCCATGACCTCTGAGGGAGACCCAGCTTTCTCACACTGGGCCCTACATTATGCTGCACAATGTGTTGGTAGTCTTCAGACTTCATAATGCCATGCACACGGTCAAGCAGTCCAGTGCCAGAGGCAGCAAAGCAACCCCAAACCATCAGGGAGCCTCCGCCATGTCTGACTGTAGGGAGCGTGTTCTTTTCTTTGAATGCCTCTTTTTTTCTCCTGTAAACTCTATGTTGATGCCTTTGCCCATAAATCTCTACTTTTGTCTCATCTGACCAGAGAACATTCCTCCAAAACGTTTTAGGCTTTCTCAGGTGAGTTTTGGCAAACTCCAGCCTGGCTTTTTTATGTCTCGGGGTAAGAAGTGGGGTTTTCCTGGGTCTCTACCATACAGTCCCTTTTCATTCAGACGCTGACGGATAGTACGGGGTGACACTGCTGTACCCTCGGACTGCAGAGCAGCTTGAACTTGTTTGGATGTTAGTCGAGGTTCTTTATCCACCATTCGCACAATCTTGCGTTGAAATCTCTTCTCAATTTTTCTTTTCCGCCCACATCTAGGGAGGTTAGCCACAGTGCCATGGGCTTTGTGGACACTGTGGCACGGTAGACACAGGAACATTCAGGTCTTTGGAGATGGACTTGTAGCCTTGAGATTGCTCATGCTTCCTCACAATTTGGTTTCTCAAGTCCTCAGACAGTTCTTTGGTCTTCTTTCTTTTCTCCATGCTCAATGTGGTGCACACAAGGACACAGGACAGAGGTTGAGTCAACTTTAATCCATGTCAACTGGCTGCAAGTGTGATTTAGTTATTGCCAACACCTGTTAGGTGCCACAGGTAAGTTACAGGTGCTGTTAATTACACAAATTAGAGAAGCATCACATGATTTTTCTAACAGTGCCAATACTTTTGTCCACCCCCTTTTTTGTGTTTGGTGAATTAGATCCAATTTGGCTTTAGGACAATTTTTTTTTGTGTTTTTTCATTGAAGACAAATTAAATGAAGATAATAATACCAAAGAATTTGTGATTGCAATCATTGTCAGGAAGAAACTGAGTATTATCTGACAGAATTGCAGGGGTGTCAATACTTTTGGCCACAACTGTAGCCCTGGTCAATTGGCATCATCAGCCAGTCTTCAAGCCTCATCCAGTCCGAGTGGTTTTCTACCCATCACCCATTCTTTTAAGTCACGTGGGAACCTGAACATAAATTCTTCCAATATGAATATATCCAAGACATGTTCTGCTTCCCGAGCCCCAGGCCTTCTATCCGAGTGCATGCCATAAGTAATGTGTTGACGAACTCCTTGGTGTGTGTATCGGGCTTCTCAGTCTCACAAAACTACCTCTGGTAGGTTTAGGCATGATGACATAACTCTCTAGCAATGCAATGAGAATGGTAGAGTAACATCTCTGATCTGTGGAAGACATTATTTAAAGCTTCTCTGGCTCTTGTGGACAGGCCAGTGCTCACAAATCTTGGCCAGTCACCGACTGGCACCTTATGCAGCAGACAATGGTTCCCAAATAACTGGAGATGGTCATCAATATCCAAGATGTCTTCATTAAACAGTGGAATGTCCCAATACCTCCTGCGTTTAATTACGTAACAACGAATGGGAGTCCTGGATGTGATGGGATTATCATCCTCTAACATATTTCACCTGGCATTATTATACAAAAGAGCCTCACCTTGATTACCTCACTAGCTCCTGACGAAGCCATTCCGGCGATACGCGTGGGGCCTGGCCGCCACCCCTCCTCTGTAGGCACTACATCCAGGCATCAGTGGTAACCCTTGCTATTCGGCTATTGTGTTGTTGTTTGACGCCTATGCTGTATGATTGTGGTGACCCATACTTCAGGGAGTCTATCTACCATAGTCTGTTTTTGGGACCCCTAAATTATTGCTTTTTCCCTTATATCTTGACTGTGATTTAACAGGTAAACTACTGTATTAATGTTAATATTATCCCTTCTCTGAAGTACTGGTATCTCCATCTACACTGATGTATATACTTGGTTGTTGTGTATGTATCACAACTGATCACATGATTTATAAATCTGTACGTACTCATTGATTGTATCAACTGTATAAACTGTCTGACTATGATAGAACCACACTGTTATTATTTGTGTATGTTTTATCCTGTATAAAAATATACTTTTTTGACCTGTTGTGTAACTATGTGCCTTATACAGAGGGAGGGCTGGTCCGGACCAGTATTGTTTTAAATGTTTTTAAGATTTCTGCTGGCTCTTTGTTGCCTATCACCTTTTGATAACCCAATAAAATCACATTTTTGCATATTTAATATTGGTTGTGCTTAGCTTTATAGGGGTACACTTTCTTCCTTTGTCCCCCTTGTATTTGCCCCTTGCTGATGCACCCAACTTATTCCTGGCCAGACAGCTGCAACCCTGACCCTTGTTCTCCTTCTCCCAATACCTCAAAGATGCGGGTCCTTCTCTCCTGTCATCTGGATGACAGCCCTGAGCTGTGGTCTCTTGACAGAGCAGCCCTCTTCCACATCTGGACTGACCTCCTTCTGTGGGTGCTCTCAGTCCCACCTGGTGAAGCAGTGTATTACAACTGTCCGGTTGTCCTCCAGCAACCACTCCAGCTCTCTCCCTGAGTAAAGGGCTCTCAGTTCCTCCTTCTTGAACCTCTTGTAGGTGAAGTCTACCATCTCTTCTGCCAAGTTACCCTCCACTCGGTAACTTTCCCTGGTATGCTGTCCAGGATATGTGATCTCACTGCTTCCTTCACTTGTAAGGATCTGAAGTTGTGGCTGTAATAATTATCTGGACAGGATAATGATGAAACAAGTTTTATATGTATCTGTAGACAGTATTACAGCAACTCCAGGTAGTTGGCCACAATGCAATGCCCCCAGTCCACAAGATCCCAAACTAGTTGATAATATTAGTCCTTAAGTTCCTCCAGCCAATGGATTGAAAGACAGTAGCACCATGTATTCGGGTCGACAATAGTCCTTAGGATAGATCCGACAGTAGACATCATGACCGTAGCACATGTATACAACTCTAAGCTCTATAGTCTATCCATAAGCTTAGGACCTGACCTCAGCACAGATCCTTTCGCTGCCAGTGCACATCACTGACTGACCTTTACCTCAAACACGTGTCTGCTATTCTCCTTCTTCGTAGAATCAGCCCCCTAGGTGAGCAAAGACAAGCACACTTAATCCCATTAACCATCAAGTACATTCAATTCAAAAGTAAAAGAGGTTCAATGAAGTCAGAATGCGTGGCCTGCTGCTCTATGGGATAGACACTCCTACATAGAGCTCCGGTGCCAGGAAAAGCGACAAGGGTTCTAGAGTCTTTTTTAAGACTGGAACCCACCTCAAAGTCGGTCCACACGCATGCCTAACCCCCGTGGACGTCCTGACCGAGCCACAGGCAGATCCGGAGGAAAACCACCCCATAGGAACTCCCGAGACCAGGCCTGGGCCCCTGCAGTTTAGGCACCATCTCCTTCCCTGCAAGCGTGACCTGCATACTGCCCCACTACGGACTCACCAAGCTGCCTCCTGACTGGCGAGAGACTCCGGTAGCCAAGCCTTTACCTCCACACCTAGCACACTCTCTTTAACCCGGTGTGGGCTCCCCGGGCCGTCACCGGAGAAGGGAGACAAGTTCACAGCAGACTGCTGGAACTCACTCCAACAACAGAAGCAACGGAGGAGCTCCCCGCCACAAGGACCCGCCTGCAGCACCCGCACATACCTGCAATCCTCGGTCCAGCACTGCGGTGGCCGTAGAACACCGGTGGGACTACTTGCCTCCACGAAGGGTGAGGAACACGTGGGCGGAGGGATACCGAAGGCAATTGGCTCCCTGCACTGAAAGTAGCTCCGGCCGAGTCCCGGTGACGTCACCCTCACTAACGGAATCCCAGCAGTGTAACAGCACTCAGCCTGCACACATCAGAAGAAGATCTGGCCCCTGCCCTGCAACGTTCACAAGCAACTTCGAAGCTGTAGTCAATGACCCACATGAGCCAGGGAAGAAGTGCAACACCTGACTCACCGTAGCCGGGGTGTGCACGTCTCTGGCTGTACGCTGCTCCCTGTCACGGTTCTGCGCCCGAGGCTGTGTAGGCCCGGTGGTCCAGATCAATAAAGTTGGCTGAACACATAAGGGGTTAATTCTTGTCATGACGCCACCTGCGGGATTTCCGGTGATTTCACTGGCGCTGCTTGGGTCTCCGGGGGATGTAATGCAGCAAGATGGAACGCTCCCCACAGATGGAACGCTCCCCACAGGACGAGCGGGGGTCCCCGGAGCCAAAAGCTGCACTTGATGTTGTGAGGCAGCTTAGTTACTCTTAGTATGAGGAGTTGAACAGTTCTGAAAAAGCACGGACACCAATAGTCTCTGTAATGGGTCTTTTACTGCAACCAATTGACGATACATGGTACACAGGTAACAGGTAACGGACTGGGTGGACTTAGCAATGACTGGTGTTGCTTCAGAGCTCCGCGGTGTTCCTCCGTTCTAAACTTGTTCTAGATGGGTTGCCAATGTCGCCTTTGTGTGCCAAGTTCGGGTACAAGGGGCTACTTAAATTTCCCTGCCGGTGTGTACGTTCCGGTGTGAGGGGAGCCTGTGTCCTTTTGGTGGGTACTCCGCTGGCAAGATAGCTCTTAATCGCGGCGGCAGTGAGGTGCTCCTAGATAGCTCTCCTTCACTTCTGGTTTGCAGAGCAGTGGTGAACAACTTGCTTGCTTCGGAACCAGTGATCCGGTTGTGTGATGGGCAGGGCCGTATTTGCAGTTCCTGCCGCCCTAGTCACATAAAGCGATGGCGCCCCCCCCCCCCCGTCATGGACCTCCCTGTCGCGGCCCCGCCCCCCACATCCCCCCTGTCTCCCCAAATTTCATGTAGCTTCTCCCCCCATACTTGCAGCTTCTCCACCCACATTCGATGTAGCACATATACAAGGTTTGTAGGTTTGTCCAACCACACTACAGAGACATACTGATAGGAGGTTTACATTGTGAGCCCCAATGGGGACAGTGTTGATGATGTATGTAAAGTGCTGTGGCGTTCATAGTGTAATATAAGTGCAAAGATATTATTCTTAATATTATGTCACAATACCGAGATCTGAGGATCTTCTATTTCGAGGTCAGGGGCTCTCTGATGCCATGACGCTTCCTGTCTCTCTTTCTTCCCCTTGATCCTGTAGTGCGGTGGACAAGAGGGCATTAACTGGTTAACAACATGAAGTATGGAGTGTGTACTAAATGAGCCATAAACCTTCCTCATACCATGTCCAGCAGACATTGTAGGACTACATGCGTGATCTTATATTGCACTCTGACCAATGTTATTCGATGTCTGAGAGCAGATTATCAAGTGTCAGACGAATTTTTTTCTCAGCCAGATTCTGAATGAGAAAAAGGTTGCAACATGCTGCGACAGTCTGCGATTCATGCACGAGACTCGCCAATGCAAGTCTACAGGTCCGACAAAATCACATACCGCACACTGACAGCACAGGGACCGTCCGAGAGGCATCAGTTTTTTTCACAGATACATTATCATTTTGGAGCTCAGAACACTGTAAAATGTTCCTGTAAATGATTCTACACTAATAGCTGCTGAGAAAAAAAACAGACTGCCCACTGATGTGATATGAGAATCTGAGAAAAATGTCAGACACTCGCATAGCAGTTGCATACCAAACGGAGCAAAAAACAGATGACTGTACCCAATTTATTATATATTTTAGGAGTCGGAGTTGGTCCATTTTCTACTGACTCCAACTCCACCAAAACAGCACAGAGGGATACACCGAGGCCCAGAGTAACCCCTCCACTGCCAGGTACCACACAGAGGGGTACACTGAGCCCCAGAGTAACCCCACCACTGCCAGGTACATGACACAGAGGGGTACACCAACTTAGCACATCCCAGCCCCCCCCCATCTCCCATGCACATCCCAGCACCCCTGTCTCCCATGCACATGCCAGCACCACACCCTGCCTGCCATGCACATCCCAGCACCACCCGCAATCTCCCATGCATATCCCAGCACTACCCGCAATCTCCCATGCACATCCCAGCACCACCTGCCATCTCCCATGCACATCCCAGAACCACCCGCCATCTCCCATGCACATCCTAGCACTCCCCCTGCCATGCACACATCCTAGCACCGCCGTCTCCCATGCACATCCATCCCAGCACCCTTTGTCTCCCATGCACATCCCAACACCCCCTATCTCCCATGCACATTCCAACATCCCCATCTCCCATGCACATCCATCCCAGCACCCCCGTCTCCCATGCACATCCATCCCAGCACCCCCTGTGTCCCATGCACATCCCAGCACTCCCCCTGCCATGCACAGATATCCCAGCATTCCCCTGTCTCCCATGCACATTCAACCATCCCAGCACCCTTCATCTCCCATGCACATCCCAGCACTCCCGCTGCCATGCACATCCCAGCACTCCCCCTGCCATGCACATCCAAGCACTCCCCACGTCCCCCATGCACATCCGATCCCAGCACCTTATCTCCCATCCACAACCTTCCCTGCAACCCGTCCTCTGCTTGCCATGCACATCCCAGCATCCCTCCCGCCATGCACATCCATCCCAGCACCCCCCTGCCTGCCATGCACATCCCATCACCCCCTCTGCCTGCCATGCACATCCCATCACTCCCCCCTGCCTGCCATGCACATCCCATCACTCCCCCCTGCCAGCCATGCACATCCCATCACTCCCCCCTGCCTGCCATGCATATTCTATCACCCCCCCCATGCACTGTGGTGCACTGTGATGCACATCCCAGCACTCCCCTGGGCCCTGCCATGTGCATCTCACAGTGCACCTCACAGTGCACACAGGGCCCAGGGATTGCATCCCTGCAGGGCCGCACTGTGCACATCATCCCTGGACCCTGCCTCACTTGCCTGTGCTGCACTGTGCACAGCACAGCAGCACAGACATCCACATACCCCGCCGATGCGATGAGCTGCCTGGTCCTCCGCAGTCCTCCTCTCAGCAGTGCTTCCCTCGCTCCAGCGCTGACAGAGAGCCCCCTGGAGACGCTGCACAAGAGCCCCCTGGAGACAGGCCGCCCCACCACCTCCTCCTAGGGCCACACGTCAGCCCCCTCCTGACTGGGAGCGCTGTTTCCATGGTGACTGTAGTAATGGCGCCTCCGCCGGTGTCTCCACTATAATCGGATGAGGCCGCGCTGACAGTGCAGGGCCTTCCTGAGCTGAGAGCCCCGCAGGCCGCAGCAGCCGGAAGACTGAGGTGGGTGGGCGGCAGACGGAGGTGGGCGGAGCCTATCCCTCCCATCCCGGACCAAAGGAAAAAAAATTAAAAACCTTGCTCAGATGCCGCCCTAGCCGCATTCTGGCGCCCTAGGCACGTGCCTAGTGGTAAATACGGCCCTGGTGATGGGCGCGGGTGTGTTTTGGACCCACTTAGGTAGTCGCCCAGGTTCCGGTTGTTGAGGCACCGGGTAATGGCGCCAACCGGTAGGTGGTCTGCGGGGCTGCATGGAACTGTGCAGGGGCCTCTGCTCCTACTTTCCCCCCGACCACTTCTCTCTCCTTCGTCCTTCTTCTTCCTTCTCCTCCACACTCTACTCCTACACTTCGCCCACTAGGACCTTATTGGCCCTCAATGCTAGTGATGCATGTAGGGTATGAAGCTCTGAGGTTAACCACGTCATTGCTTAGTCAGAGAATATTGCATTTTCAGTCAGGGATCCAATACCCTCCTGTGACGCACTCATTGCGGAGCGCCACACACCCACCACCTCCCCCCTCCCTACAACGAAGAGGGTCTGCCACCAGTACCCACCGATCACAAACATCGCTGAGGGGGCTCTCTGGTCATCTATGAGCTACACAGCCCCGGGAGAGGTAACTCACTACAACACCCCAGCACACACAGCTGCACAAGAACTCTGAGGTACAGTGGCTTTCTTTATATCAACCTACAGGGGATCCTGTGAGCATATCTAAGACCCAGCGATCCTACATATAAACTCTATAGCTAACCTGGGACAGATCGACAACACTAGACTATTTTGTTCACTATAATTGATAGACTCGGAACTCTCTCTCCTACCAAACTATATCATCACACTATCAGAGCAAACTTCTAGTTGACTCCTGCTGCAGTGAAGCTCGCTCAACTGCTTTGTCATGAGAACTGAAGACACACATATGTGTCTTACCCATTGTTTTGAGACACAATCATCAGCCTTATTCTCAACATTTTGTCAACTTGACACATTTATTCTATTCTGCTGTGCTGATTATCCACATTAACCCTGTAACAATCTCATCCTTTTTTTTTTGTTTTTAATACATTTATTGAATGTACCTCTCCAATAAGAAGGTTCACTTATCTGTCCACAGGTAACGACTTCCTTACAAATGTCTCCCGGGTCAACTTAGACCCAAGGTTTGTTTGTTACCTGGCTTTAAAACAGTAGTGTGTGTCTGCAGTTAGTCATCAGACTTGACAATTGAGGACTGCCTGCAGACAGTTATATTTAAAGTAACCTATTTGCTTGATTGTATATGCGAATAACTCATTGTGTGATCTCCTTACATTGACCTACAAACCATAACCTACTGTGACAACTCTGCACCGGCGACAACCCCTACCTGGTGACGAACTATACTCCACACCTCAAGGACTCTATTCAATGACCTGACTTCGTAAAACCATACCTGACCTTGTCTGACCGGACACAACAACTATAGGGCACCACTACAAAATTCAGATTAAGCTCAACCCCTCAGGGGATCGAGGCCGCGGGACGCCTCCAAAAGTCCCCCTTGAAAAGTAGACTACCTACCTTATCTCAAACTTCACAAACTATCAAAAAACATAGAGAGGAGAATCAACTTCTTAAAGACCATAGAACAAAAGACTGGGCATCCTCCCTTGAAGAATTAGACGAAACCTCTATGAACGAAACGCCCTACTCCTCCTCTAAACGGAAGGAAATGAGCACCCCTTCTAAAATCATCCCGGGCCCCACTTCCACGTCAGACATGGTGGACCTAGTCCAAGACTCCAACATTAAGAGCCCCGCTAGACAGAGACAAAAAACGAGTAATGCGGAGTTAGAATCGCTATTCACCTCAAACCCAAACCAGCCGCTGGACAAAACCTTCATGGTAAACTTATTCTCAGTCTTCCAGTCCAAAATAGAGGACAACATGAAAACCCATCTAGAAGAAATTAAATCGACAGTAGCCTCTATAGTCACGAGGGTAGACGACCGTGATCACTCCATAGCCAAACTTACGACAGTTTCTGCCGCAATCAGGAACGAACAACACAAAATGAAAGAGGAAATAACATACCTAAGAAACAAACTGGTAGATAGAGAAGATAGAGACCGGAGAGTTAACTTGAAGCTTAGAGGTGTCCCGGAGATGGTAAGAACTCTGACCTACCAGAATATATCAAAAACCTAGCTAAGAAAACAATCCCAGGCAAACACAAGCTCGAGTATTCCATTGAGAGAGCCCACAGAATTCCCAAGCCAACAAGACTAGCTGATGACATACCCAGGGATGTAATTGCGAAATTCTCGTTCTTCCCCACTAAAGACCAAATAAATGACTTTCTAAAGAAAAACAAGACACTGCCAACTTCGTATCATTCCATCAAAGTCTTCCTGGACTTCTCGAAAGAGACATTAACCAAGAGAAGGACACTCAGACCGGTCACCGAGGTCCTGAGAAGCAATCACATCATGTACAGGTGGAGTCACCTTTCCTCTGATGTCATCTTCTCCCACAATAACAAAACCTACAATATCGAGGAAGTCGAAAATGGACTTAAAACATTGAAAAACCTCCGACTGGAGACCCAGGATGACCACGCCTAGGAAGCTGTAGACTTTGACATTGATCATTGATTGGCACCATGGCCGAAACTTTAGCCCTGAGGAAGTATTCTCTCGAACCCTTCCACCAAGAAACAATTTATTAGTTCTACAATTGACATTACTTTTCTACACGATAGAATTCCGTTATACACGTTTTATAACAAACCCACACTAGCCCAACTTTCCCCCCCAAGCTCTTCGTCCCCTCCCTGCCCCTACCACCCCTGTAGAGTCAAAACAACTCAACTTACCTAACGTACACTTTCATTAGTCATGTCTCACAACTACCTATCACTTAACACAAATGGACTTAACTCCCCGCAGAAACGTTTTTATGTGTGGAAAGAGTTAAAACGGCACAACATAGACGTTGCAGGCCTTCAAGAAACAAGATTCAGCATTAACAAAACACCGGAATTTTCAAATCCACACTACTGCATATCTTCTTATCATCGAACAGGAAAAAGAAATCAGGAGTGGTCATACTAATTAAAGAGACAATCAAATTCGAAAAAAAAGAAATCATATCAGATCCAGAAGGCAGATACATTATACTCAAATGTTTGCTAGACAATGTCATGCACACGTTAGTTAATGTTTACGCCCCCAACTCTGGACAGATTAAATTTCTAAAGAAACTTCTGCGAACTGTTAGAGAGATACAGGAGGGTGTTCTATACGTATTCGGAGATTTCAACGCAGTACCGAACGCTACTCTTGACTCCTCTAACAAGAACAGAAATACGAACACTCAATTGGACCCGATAATGAAACAGGAGGAACTATTTGACGCATTTCGATGTCTCAATACTTCCTCAATCGAGTATACCCATTTCTCGAACGTCCACAAATCCTTAGCCCGCATAGACTTGGTCCTCACAGATATCAACTCACTTAGGCTCATCAAGTCAGTAACCATACTTTCGAGGTCCTGGTCAGACCACTCTCCCATCCTATTCAAAACCTCACGGGGCCATTCTCGGAATCGTAGAGGAGTATGGAGAGCAAACTCGTTCCTCTTCTTACATCCGAGACATAAAGCAGAAATAGAAAACTCCTTGAAACTATACTTCTCTGAGAATGACCTTGAGGGGACAACAATATCCACTTTCTGGTCTGCACATAAAGCAGTTATTAGAGGACTTTTAATACAATTAAACGCAAGACACAAAAAAACCTTAACTGCAGCCACAGACAATATAGTCAAACAAATAAAAGAACTAGAAGCTTCCGTCTCAAAACATCCCTCTGACTCAATCATGAAAGAGATTCTCAAACTAAGAATTGAGCTCAGATCCTTACTAGTCTCAGATTACGATAAAATAACCCGTTTATCTTAGTCTAACTTTTATGTCTCATCAAACAAACCAAACAAACTATTCGCAAAACTCATAAAAATTCGTAGAGTCGAGACCATGATATCCCAAATAAAAAATAAGCACAATATCCTGCAAAAGCTCCCAAAGGACATCTCAGACACCTTTACTAAATACTACAAGTCCTTATATAATTTAAATCAATCTCACTCAGAACCAACCCCCACCCTTAATAAGATTACCACATTCCTAGACTCAGTCGAACTCCCCTCACTCACTAAAGACGACCTGGACTACATAAACTCTCCATTCACTGAAGAAGAGGTCACAAGCACAATTAAAACTTTAAGAAAAACTCAAATCCCCTGGCCCAGACGGACTCCAAAACGAGTACTATACCATATGCTAAAAAATCTTAGCGCCTTATTTGACGAGACTCTTAAACAATCTAACTAACACCAACTCGCAACCCTCTAAAGAACTATTCCAAGCTACAATAACATTAATACCAAAGAATAAAGGTGACCCAGACACCGTGTCTAACTTCCGCCCCATTTCCCTTCTCAACTCCGACCTCAAAATAATTACAAAAACTATCAACACGAGACTACAAAAAAATCATCCCAAAATTGATCCACAGTGATCAGGTAGGATTTGTTAAGAACAGAGGATCTGCCGACGCCACCAGGCGCATCATTAATTTGCTCTCTCACATTGAAAGACACAGGGTCCCAGCTCTCCTGGCCTCAGTCGACGCCGAAAAAGCCTTCGACAGGGTCTATTGTGGCTTTCTGTTTGAAACTTTAAACAGATTTGGCTTCAAGGGTAATAAAGTGCAATTACTTAAATTACTATACTCCACACCGACGGCAAACATCATGACCCTCTCTGACGCTTTCCCCCTTTCCAACGGAACCAGACAAGGTTGCCCCCTCTCCCCATCGTTGTTCGACCTCTACATAGAGCCCTTTGCTGAGAAAATACGCATAATCTCATAAAGGGGATCCACACCAAACCTAAAGAGTACATCAATTCCTTAAGAAACCTGTTTGCCACCGTCGAGGAATTTTCTGCAGTTTCCTCCTACAAAATCAACTTAAACAAAACTCAGGTTCTGTGCTACAACCTGGATCCCGAGACACTGGCCATAATCAAAAGTGAACATAGTCTAAATTGGGATAGGAAAGATCTGGACTTCTTAGGTATAAAAATCACATCACAGCAATCCACCCTAATGGATTCGCCACATTAGTCACAACTATCCAGAGAGACCTCACACACATCGCCAAAGCAGACCTATCTTGGTTTGGAAAAATCGAAGCGTACAAGATGTTTATCTTACCAAAAGTGCTATACATTTTCCGATCTCTCACAATTCCAATTAAGCAGTCTTGGATAAAGAAACTACAGTCACAAATGACATCCTTTATCTGGGGACAAAAGAAGCCAAGGGTGGCTAGGACGACCCTAGAGAAAAGTAGGGCAAAAGGTGGACTAGCCATACCAAACATTGCAGCATACTACAACGCTACCATAGTTGCCCTGAGCAAACCTTGGTGGGACGAAACCTCAAGACCTAGCTGGGTTATCTCTGGAGAAGCAAGACACCCGAAACATAAACTTAACTTATTCCTGCTTTCACACCTCTGCGACAAGTCAAAAAAGCTTCCAAAGGAACTACCAAAGCCACAATACAAGCGTGGAAACAACTCTGTACGAAAGCATCAGAGAACTCCCCCTGTTGCACTCCATGATTGGATTCCAGTTGAGATACTAACACTGCTAATCCCATCCCTTAATATAGATTCGTGGATAAAAAAAGGAATCAATTTCCTATCTGATATCTTTGACAGACTTAAAGGGAACCAACCACCTCAGATCACCCTAATACACAGTTAGTACATGTCCCTGCACCCTAAGGATACCTTTCCAGCACTGTTTTTTGTGTAAAATCTTGCATTAGTATAACTGATATAAAGAGTTTATAAACTTACTAGCCTGGAGACTTCTGGGTGTATCCCTCCTTCTGTTATACTTCAGGGCTGTGCATTGCATGGCTGTGCTCCCCCTCCCTCTGTGCAGAGGAGATAACGATCACGCCCATCAGGGCAGGGCAGCAGGCACGGAGGGAGGGGGAGCACAGACATGCAATGCACAGCCCTGAAGTATAACAGAAGGAGGGATACGCCCAGAAGTCTCCAGGCTAGTAAGTTTATAAACTCTTTATATCAGTTATACTAATGCAAGATTTTACACAAAAACAGTGCTGGAAAGGTATCCTTAGGGTGCAGGGACATGTACTAACTGTGTATTAGGGTGGTGATCTGACTTTAACTATCTTATTCCATTTACCCTACTGCAGTCCAACTTTCCCATGCAAGACACAGACCTTCAAGTATGGGAAAAAAATCAATGCCTACGTAACCCAAAAATCCCTGAACTTTCAGTTGCCTCTCACTATAGCGCATTTATTCAAATTCCACCACAGCCCTATATTTTGGACTACCAAAAATATCTACAAGGTGATCAACACTTAAAATTAATCAAAACCTCCAACCTGACGGCTTGGGAAAGAGAGTTGGGAATTTCAATCGAAACTGAATTCATGAGCCAAAAAACTATCGAATCTACCGAAGATGATCCCCTGTTCGACTCTGCTAGAGACTCATTATAAATCCCTCACAAGGTGGTATTTTAACCCCTAACGCCTACACTTGATGAAGGAAGACGACTCCCCGCTTTGTTGGAGGTGCAACCACGAAGTAGGAACCATCTCACACATTTTTTGGTTCTGCAAAGGACTGAGCACCTTTTGGAATAAAGTTCAACTGCTAGTATAAGACCTCACAAACAACTCCCTGACCCTAACGCCAGAACTCATTATTCTTCTGATAGACACAGAACAAATACCTCCGCAACTCAGACCTATCATAGTCCACATTATACTGACCGCAAAAACATTAATCGCCTCAATGTGGAGAGACACTGACGATCCTCCTTTTCCAACTTTGCTTCAACAAATTGCTTTGCATAACTCTCACGAATACGCTCACGCCTTAAGACAAAGAAAGACAACCAAATACTTCAAGAAGTGGGGCCCGTGGAACAGGATATTTCCTCCCGTACATGCTCCGAACGTATGCTCAGAAAAGTCATGACCACCGCTCAACTCACTAAACAGACAGACTCAACTTCCCTCACAACCTCCCCCCCCCTCTCATCCTTCCCCCTCTACCCCTTCGACCCTATTACCTCTGTACTTTACCCAGGGGCGGAACTACACTGGTGCAGCTGGTGCAGCTGCACCAGGGCCCCAACCGGCTAGGGGGCCCCTTCAAGCCTGGAGGGGGGCCCCAACCGACCCCCGCAAGCCGCCGTTAAAGGAGAGGAGGGCCAGGCAAGGGTAGCAGAGAGCTTCCTGCTTCCCTTGCCTGATCCCGCCCCTCCCCTCCGGCTCCTACGAGCATCCGGCGCGGCTCTCCCAGCAGCACCAGGTAATAGAGCTCTGCTCTCCCAGTACAACCCCCCCCCCTTCCTCCCCTGGTCCTCACCTGCACCAGGGCCCCCGGGGGTGACGGTCCGCCCCTGACTTTACCTTACGAAACTTTAGATAAGAACAGATTTCTTCTCTTTTATATTACTAACGTAACCAAAGTCAAACTATCTCATGCGACCCGCTCTCAATTTGTACAGACCTTGAGAAATCATTATAGTATTCAACAAATGCATTAACTGTACGCTAACGCTCAAATGTATTGTTAATGGTTATACCTGTTATAAACTACTTGTTTATGTTTAACAAAATAATAAAAATATTTGAACAAGAAGTTCAATGAAGTCTCCAGCCAGTCTGCCAAGGTGTGTACCCTTCAGGGAGGAACAAGAGACTTAAAACCTTCCAATCAGATTCAGGACATTGAATGGTAATGTAGCCTGATTGAATTATGGTCTATGAACAAAGGCTGAAAAGGACACTTATGGCCATCCCCTTCCTAATTCACCTTGAACAATAAAATTGACATAAGAAATGTATAGGTTGGGTTCACACTTGCGGACCCCTCCTCAGCGTTCTGCGGAGGGGATCTGCAAGCTGAGTGCAGCCACCGAGATCCCCTATGTTTATAATGGGGACGCACGGTGCTGCGCTTGACTGCGCATGACCATGCACTCCCATTCATTTGCATGTGTGATTTGTTCTCAGGCGGATGCCTTTGCCCAAATCACACGCTCTCGTCCGCACCAGGTATGCAACATGTCGCATTCCTGGTGAGGACGAGAGTGTGTGATTTGTGCGCAGGCGCCCACCTGCATACACATCACACAGGCAAATGAATGGAAGAGCACGGTCATGCACAGTCAAGCGCAGCACAGTTTATCCCCATTATAAACATAGGGGATCGCAGTGGCTGCACTCAGCTTGCAGATCCCCTCCGCAGAACGCTGAGGAGGGGTCCGCAAGTGTGAACCCAGTCATAGTCATTTGTTCATGGCCATTTCCTCACACCCGGGTATTAAACTTTATTTACAATATAAGTCTTGTTTAGTTCAGTACACATGCCTACTAGGTTATTTTTCCACCAAAAAGAAGAACGTTCTCACAATTCCCGACAAATTGAGCACACGGGGCCTGAGCTCAAGATATACGGTTTTGCACAAGAAATCTAAAGGAAATGGGTCAACAAAAGTTCTGTTCAATCCCGAGGGATTAGCGGGTTCTGCAGCAATTGTAGTTACCATAGAGCCATCTCCTGAGTCACTCACTGGCGACACCCGAGGATGTTCTGCGTGGGATGATTCTCCCTCTGGCAGCAAGCCCCTGCTTCTTTTCAATAAAGAGCTGTCACAGATCAACAAGCTAACAGATAGTCTTGATAAGCTTTGACAAAGGTGAGCAGGGGAAAGAGAGACGGCCACCACATGTCTACATTCTGCTCGATTGCTCTCCACACTGCCTGGGACATGCATGGGCAGGGCTATCCTTCCAGTCTTAAGAGGGTTCCACCTGGTGGACAGGTGAAGACAACACAGGTTCCAGCACTGTCAACATCACCTGCTCACTCTCATATGCCACCCCACTTGAGGTTAGCATCCCCAACACACCTTCCCAGATAAAGTCATCTTGTGCGTAACGCAGAGGATGTATGCCAGTAGTGGCTCAAGTACTCCTCCAAGGACCTGTCACTGGCCCCCCAGATGGATGAGTTCTTTATTCGAAGGGACCTCAAGAGTAGACAATGTCGACTCTCCCTACTGAGTAGCCATGCCTGAAAGAGTTCATATATAGGGAAGATGGTGTGTCACGGTCCACACTGCTGTCTCAATGGTACCACAAGGGATGGATGTCTCCAAGAAGTCACAAGGAAGGCAAGGTTCCAAAGCAACAATCTCCTTTATTCACCAACGCGTTTCGGCATTGGTGAATAAAGGAGATTGTTGCTTTGGAACCTTGCCTTCCTTGTGACTTCTTGGAGACATCCATCCCTTGTGATACCATTGAGACAGCAGCGCAGACCGTGACACACCATCTTCCCTATATATGAGCATTTTTTCACATACGAGTAGTTGGTGGAGGTCCTGCAGCAGCTTTAAACCGAATGCTTATAAACCAATTGTGGGTCACACAACTGGACCAGGTGAGTGTACACCTATTGATATACTCAGTGTGTCACTAGTGATAGGGCACTATTGCGCCTCTTGTCTCCCCCCTTTTTGTATTTATGCCTGAAAGAGGGGCATCTGGAACAGGCACATGAACCCTGTCCCTAGGAGAAAGCACATGATGACACACAAAACTCCCCATATAGAGCCATATCACAACAGAGGGATGATCAACAGGTGAGGAAACAGGTACAGCCCACCACTTTATGCTGTTTGGGACCCTTACTCCACCCACACACTCAACATTTTTGACACCTCATTTACCATTTTCTCTAAATCAGAACAGTACATCATTCCGTGCAACCATCCTGAAGTGAGCTCCTTTTCATAAGCTTCTTGAGCAACCACACAACCAAGAGACATATGGATCATGAGCTGGCATCTTTGCCGTAGCTTGGCCTACAAATACACTTTAAGATATAAAAGACCTTCCTCTACTTGCAACTTGTACCACTTCCGCAACATCTTTTCACCTTCTAGTAACAATTCTTCATGTTCCTCTGGCTGAGACCAGACCCCACTCTGGACCCTTCACTTGTCTTAGGTCCTGGCAGTCAGTTTGGACCTTTTTCCAGACAACAGGCGGTCCTCTCTGAAACTGTGGGCATTCCAGAGGCCCCCTCCCCACTTGAATATACCATAGTCTGGAAAATGGGTAAAGGGCGGAGGTTGGGAGTCTCAATGTCTTCAAGCTCATCATCAACACCTGGTGGCCCTTGTGGCACTCTGGACAGTGTATCCACGTTCCCATTCTCTTGTGTGAAGAACTTTATATGGTAGTTGAATTTTGCAAGGCAGGCCATCTGTTTTTGCTTCAGTCTTCTCAGCTTAGCATTCTCCAGGTAGGCCAGTGAATTGTTTTCTGTCATTACGACCCCCTGGACCTCCGTACTCTGCAAAGTGTTCAGTCATCATAACCCAAACCAAGGCCAGTTGTTCTAAATGGAAGGATCTTTAATTCACCGGGTTGCTCTCCGTGTCTTAAGAATCTACAATATGCAATCTGCCACTCACGACAATCTTGTACCTGTGCTAATATTGCCATTAACCCATAGAGGCTACCATGTGTATGCAGCAGAAACAGGGTGGAGGTGTGGGGCTAAGCAACAGCACATGTGAAAAAGACTTGAGTTTACTAATAGATCACAGACTGAACATGAGTCAACAGTGTGATGCAGCAGCATAAAAGACAAACACAATTTTTGGATGTATTATGTGAGGTAGCACCCGGGGAAACCGCTTGCATAACGACAAAACACGTGTTTATAATTTAACCAATCTCTACCCGTTTATTTTTCACAAATAACCAACATAACCCGGTAGCATGTTTGCCACATTGCACATTGATTATAATTACACCATAAATTTACATATAACACTACATAACACTTATATTGCACATAACGATGATAGTAACCCGGGACCTGTAACCACTTCTCTGTCCCCATTGGAGCTCTAACAACCGCTCCCGTGGTGGCTACGGCCTCCGGCCTATCTCCGAAATTCACATACATTGAACACTACATCAGTTACCATATATCAACGGGCCCTTTGGATCTCAATGGCGGAACCAGCCGCCTGGCTTTATTTCCCCTGCTCCATACTACCCCGACGTCAGGACTCCAGCCTGACCGGGTTCTTACACACAGTATGTGATCCATCCTATAAGCATCCATGGATCACACACATCCTTTCATATGCTCACAGGCCATCATATACACATCCATGGACTGTGGCTCCTCTGGGTTCAGAACAGGGATTGGCAAACCCTAGTAACCCGTGGGGCGAACCACACGTTACCCAGTATGGGAGCCCTTCTAACCCCTGCTTCTGACCTCTTGTATACACATTCTGGTTCATCGGGTCCTTTAACTGACTACCTGAGTCAGACCCAATGGCAGTCTATGCCCACCTGGCACACTACATAAAATCGCCTCCAGAAGGGCTACATTCATTCGCCTCCCGAAGGGCTACATTCATTCTGGTTCATCAGGTCCTTTAACTGACTGCTCTGAGTCAGACCCAAATGCGGTCTATGCCCACCTGGCACACTACATAAAATCGCCTCCCGAAGGGCTACATACATTCGCCTCTCGAAGGGCTACATTCATTCCGGTTCATCAGGTCCTTTAACTGACTATTTTGAGTTGGACTTAATGGCGGTCTATGCCCGCCTGGCACACTTCATACATCTGCCCCTATAGGGCTACATTCACTCGCTGGGTCTTTTAAAAAGCCATACAATACTGATACGGTTCAACAGATCCTTCACTGACTAACTAGTCGGACCTAATGGCGGCTACGCTCGCCTGGCATGATTTACACACAGCTCACTCCGTCACACGGGAACTGCTGTCTTACCGGGCACGGATCCGGGTCTCGCTACCTGTGTCACAGGTCCACCATGCATCCCCACGGGCTCCTTCCGGGACGTGAGGCGAATCATGTCCGGACCAGCACAATGATCACAATGATCTCTCAGTCTCTCAGCTGGCAGGCTCTTATCGTGCCTGCCACTCCCACTCTGACACATCCACCTGAGCTGCTACTTCTCAGGACACACCCACCTGACACACCCACCTGGGCTGTCAGCAATCAGCACCCCTTACATTCCTCAGGGCCTCACTGATCTCATGAGCCACTCACAGCCGTTCATTAGGCTCATGAATGTTTCAGCTTTACAGCACACACGATCATATTTAACTCCTTGTATTCCGGATAGGTTCACACAGCGTCATCCACTTACAAAACCAGCCAGTGTGAACAGGATCATACCCTGATCCTACATGTGATGTGCCCCGGCCATGGGGACCATGCCGGCGGTGCCGCACAATTAACATAAGCATCCAGTCTAGATCCCATGAAGTTATTATCCCTCTCTACTCTTCTGTGGTCAGACCTCATCTGGATACTGTGTCCAGTTCTGGGCTCCACATTGTAAAAAGACATCAATAAACTGGAGCAAGTTCAGAGAAGAGCGACCACAACGGTGACTGGTCTACAAACCATGTCCTATGAGAAACTGTTACATGATCTGGGAATGTGTATCTTGCAAAAAGGAAGACTGAGAGGAGACTTAATAGCTGTCTACAAATATCTCAGGGGCTGTCACACTATATAGGATCAGCTTTATTCTAGGGCTGCTACACTGTAGAGGGGTCAGCTTTATTCTAAGGCTGTCACACTGTAGAGGGATCAGCTTTATTCTCATTTGCACAAGAAAAGACTAGAAACAATGGAGTTAAACTGAATGAAAGGAGACACAGATTAGATATTAAAAAAACTAATTTGACGGTGAGGGCGATCAATAAGTGGAACAGGTGGCCACGAGAGGTGGTGAGTTTCCCTTCAATGGAAGTCTTCACACAAAGGCTGGACAGATGTCTATCTGGGATGATTTATCCTGCTTTAAGCAGTGGGTTGGGCCAGATGACCTAGGAGGTCCCTTCACATGATGACCCAGGAGGTCCCTTCACACGATGACTTAGGAGAACCCTTCACGCGATGACTCAGGGGGTCCCTTCATACGATGACATAGGAGGTCCCTTCGCATGATGACCTAGGAGGTCTCTTCACACGATCAACTAGGAGGTTCCTTCACATGAAGACCTGGGAGGTGCCTTTACACGAAAACCCAGGAGTTCCCTTCATATGATGACCCAGGAAGTCCCTTCACATGATGACTCAAGAGAACCCTTCACACGATGACTCAGGAGGTCCCTTCAAATGATGACCCAGGAGGTCCCTTCACATGATGACTCAGAAGAACCCTTCACACGATGACTCAGGATGTCCCTTCATACGATGACCCAGGAGGTCCCTTCACATGATGACTCAGAAGAACCCTTCACATGATGACTCAGAAGAACCCTTCACACGATGACTCAGGAGGTCCCTTCATACGATGACCCAGGAGGTCCCTTCATATGATGGCCCAGAAGGTCCCTTCACATGATGACCTGGGAGGTCCCCTCACACGATGGCCCAGGAGGTCCATTTACACGATGACCTGGGAGGTCCCTTCACACAATGACCCGGGAGGTCCTTTCACACAATGACCTGGGAGGTCTCTTCACACAATGACCCGGGAGGTCCTTTCACACAATGACCTGGGAGGTCTCTTCACACAATGACCCGGGAGGTCCTTTCACACTCTACTATTCTGTAGTTCTATGAAATTTCAGATATTTTTGTAGATAAATAAACTCCACATTTACTATAAAAAAACAATGTGTCATGGAAAAAATAGGATCGGAAAATGGAACAGAAGAACTGGCTGTGAGGTCAGAGACTCGAGGATGTCACCTACTTGTGAGTGTCGAGACAACGCCAGGACCTGAGCCATGGACACTGTAGTTGAGGATCCCTGATCTCCGATAAAACCAACTACTTCCCTCTGTCCAGTGCAGGAATAATTGGGGACGGTCCTCCTGGGTCCTGAGAGAATCTGTAGGACGCTTTTCACAGCTTTCTTGTTATCAGAACATGAGTCAAAGACGTGATATCCCAGAGAGACGTTGGGTAAAATTGTCTGATCTCCATTAACTTCCTCAATGGCATAAAGAAAAGTGAGAAGATCCTTGTAATACAGGGGCACCGGTCTGTGGGGATGAGTACAGATGGTTAGTGATGGAGAAAACTGGAAACACTTCATCATATACTAACATAAAGAAAATTGTGATTAGGGATGAGCAAATCCGAACTGTAAAGTGTGGGGTTCATACCAGACACCCTAGTGTCCAGTGTGCAAAGTATATTTTTTTTTCTTTTAAATGCCATGGTGCCCCCCATTTTTGATAAACAAGTTCAAATGTTGGTGCAACAAACAAAGGACAGGGCAAATTATAAGGAGGGAAAGTAACATTGTAACATAGTTTTTAAGGTTGAAGGAAGACTTTAAGTCCATCTAGTTCACCCCATAGTCTAACATGTTGATCCAGAGGAAGGCAAAAAAAAATCCCATGTGGCAACACTAAGCTCCACATTGGGGAAAAAAATTCCTTCTTGACTCCACGTACGACAATCAGACTAGATCCCTGGATCAACGCCCTATCAAAGGATTTAGTATGTATAACTGGTAATATTATAATTTTCAAGAAAGGCATCCAGGCCCTTCTTAAATGTTAGTAGTGACTCCCTCATTACACCATCATGTGGAGAGAGCTCCATAGTCTCCCTGCTCTTACAGTAAAGAATCCGCGTCTGTGATTATGATTAAACCTTCTTTCCTCCAGACGTAGAGGACGCCCCCTTGTCACCGTCTCTGTAGAGGATGCCCCCTTGTCCCCGTCTCTGTAGAGGATGCCCCCTTGTCCGCGTCTCTGTAGAGGACGCCCCCTTTTCCGCGCCTCTGTAGAGGACTCCCCATTGTCCCCGTCTCTGTAGAAGACGCCCCCATTGTCCCTGTCTCTGTAGAGGATGCCCCCCTTGTCCCCGTCTCTGTAGAGGACGCCCCCTTGTCCCCGTCTCTATAGAGGACGCCCCCTTGTCCCTGTCTCTGTAGAGGACGCCCCCTTGTCCCCGTCTCTGTAGAGGACGCCCCCTTGTCCCCATCTCTGTAGAGGACGCCCCCTTGTCCCCGTCTTAGGCCTAAGAGTAAAAAGATCATTAAAAAGTTCTCTGTACTGTCCGCTTATATATGTATACATTACTAGCTGTAGTATCCGGCTACGCCCGGGTTAATAAATAACTGCTGTTAGCTATAACAAAATAGAATTTGAATATGTCATATTAATGACCTGTAGGAAAATAGAAGCTGAGCTGTGATTGGTTGCTATAGGCAGCCTAATAAGTCTTCAGCCAACAGTAAACCCTCCCCCCGGCCGGGCAGTATATGTTACCTCACACATACACATAATAGACAGCTCATGTGACTGACATCTGCCTTAATTCCCTATATGGCTCATGTGTTGCACATTGGCTGTTTTTAGTCAGATGTTTATGTTTGGAAATTAAAGATAGCACACGTATGAGGCGAGTTGTGTGAGGTGATTTGTGCACATCTGTGTCTGTCTGTGTGGTGTGTGTCCCTGGGGTGTGTGTGTGTGTGTCCCTGTGGGGTGAGTGCATGTGTCCCGTATAGGGTGTGTATGTGTGTGTGTCCCTGTGGGGGGGGGTTCTGTGTGGTGTGTGTCTCTGTTGTGTGTGTGTCTCTTTGTGGTGTGTGTGTCCCTGTGGGGTGAGTGCATGTGTCCCTATAGGGTGTGTATGTGTGTGTCCCTGTGGGGGGGTCTGTGTAGTGTGTGTGTATCTGTGTTGTGTGAGTCTCTTTGTGGTGTGTGTGTGTCCCTGTGGTGTGAGTGCATGTATCCCAATAGGGTCTGTATGTGTGTGTGTCCCTGTGGGGGGGGTGTCTGTGTGGGGTGTGTGTGTCTCTGTGTTGTGTGTGTCTCTTTGTGGTGGGTGTGTGTGTGTGTCTGTGGGGTGAGTGCATATGTCCCTATAGGGTGTGTATGTGTGTGTGTCCCTGTGGAGGGGTCTGTGTGGTGTGTGTGTGTCTCTTTGTGGTGTGTGTGTGTGTATCCCTGTGGGGTGAGCGTATGTGTCGCTATAGAGTGTGTGTGTGTCCCCTTGGGGGTGTGTGTGTCTCTGTGTTGTGTGTGTCTCCTTGTGGTGTGTGTGTGTGTGTGTTTGTTCGGGTGCATGGTGAGTATCCAATGTTGGGGCTGCACCTTAGCGACTATACACTTGCTGTTACACTTTGTTGTGCGTGTGGTGTGTATACATGTCCCCGTGCGTGGTGAATATTCCATGTCTGGGACCCACCTTAGTGACTATATGCTGGTATGTGCTGTTAGTCTTTGGCGCTGTCATTAAGCCCCTCTCATTCACAACTGTCAACTGGTAACTGTCACTTTTTCCCCATTATGTAGATAGGGGCAAAATTGTTTGGTGAATTGGAATGCGCGGGGTTAAAATTTCGCCTCACAACATAGCCTGTGACGCTCCCGGGGTCCAGACGTGTGACTGTGCAAAATTTTGTGGCTGTAGTTTCGACAGACACACACACAAATACACACACACACACATTCAGCTTTATATATTAGATTATAAGATCACACCTAAGCCTTCCTTTTTCCAAGCTAAACAACCCCAAGTTTAATAACCTGTCTTGGTATTGTAGACCCCCCAGTCCTCTAATAACCTGTCTTGGTATTGTAGACCTCTCAGTCCTCTAATAACCTGTCTTGGTATTGCACACCTCTCAGTCCTCTAATAACCTGTCTTGGTATTGCAGACCCCTCAGTCCTCTAATAACCTGTCTTGGTATTGCAGACTCCTCAGTCCTCTAATAACCTGTCTTGGTATTGTAGACCCCCCAGTCCTCTAATAACCTGTCTTGGTATTGCAGACTCCTCAGTCCTCTAATAACCTGTCTTGGTATTGTAGACCCCCCAGTCCTCTAATAACCTGTCTTGGTATTGCAGACCCCTCAGTCCTCTAATAACCTGTCTTGGTATTGTAGACCCTCAGTCCTCTAATAACCTGTCTTGGTATTGTAGACCCCTCAGTCCTCTAATAACCTGTCTTGGTATTGTAGACCCCTCAGTCCTCTAATAACCTGTCTTGGTATTGCAGACCCCTCAGTCCTCTAATAACCTGTCTTGGTATTGTAGACCCCTCAGTCCTCTAATAACCTGTCTTGGTATTGCAGACCCCTCAGTCCTATAATAACCTGTCTTGGTATTGTAGACCCCTCAGTCCTCTAATAACCTGTCTTGGTATTGTAGACCCCCCAGTCCTCTAATAACCTGTCTTGGTATTGCAGACCCCTCAGTCCTCTAATAACCTGTCTTGGTATTGTAGACCCCTCAGTCCTCTAATAACCTGTCTTGGTATTGTAGACCCCTCAGTCCTCTAATAACCTGTCTTGGTATTGCAGACCCCTCAGTCCTCTAATAACCTGTCTTGGTATTGCAGACCCCTCAGTCCTCTAATAACCTGTCTTGGTATTGTAGACCCCTCAGTCCTCTAATAACCTGTCTTGGTATTGTAGACCCCTCAGTCCTCTAATAACCTGTCTTGGTATTGTAGACCTCTCAGTCCTCTAATAACCTGTCTTGGTATTGCAGACCCCTCAGTCCTCTAATAACCTGTCTTGGTATTGTAGACCCCTCAGTCCTCTAATAACCTGTCTTGATATTGCAGACCCCTCAGTCCTCTAATAACCTGTCTTGGTATTGTAGACCCCTCAGTCCTCTAATAACCTGTCTTGGTATTGCAGACCCTCAGTCCTCGAATAACCTGTCTTGGTATTGCAGACCCCTCAGTCCTCTAATAACCTGTCTTGGTATTGTAGACCCCTCAGTCTTCTAATAACCTGTCTTGGTATTGCAGACCCCCCAGTCCTCTAATAACCTGTCTTGGTATTGTAGACCCCTCAGTCCTCTAATAACCTGTCTTGGTATTGTAGACCCCTCAGTCCTCTAATAACCTGTCTTGGTATTGCAGACCCCTCAGTCCTCTAATAACCTGTCTTGGTATTGCAGACCCCTCAGTCCTCTAATAACCTGTCTTGGTATTGTAGACTCCTCAGTCCTCTAATAACCTGTCTTGGTATTGTAGACCCCCCAGTCCTCTAATAACCTGTCTTGGTATTGTAGACCCCTCAGTCCTCTAATAACCTGTCTTGGTATTGTAGACTCCTCAGTCCTCTAATAACCTGTATTGGTATTGTAGACCCCCAGTCCTCTAATAACCTGTCTTGGTATTGTAGACCCCCAGTCCTCTAATAACCTGTCTTGGTATTGCAGACCCCCAGTCCTCTAATAACCTGTCTTGGTATTGTAGACCCCTCAGTCCTCTAATAACCTGTCTTGGTATTGCAGACCCCTCAGTCCTCTAATAACTGTCCTGGTATTGAGACCCCCAGTCCTCTAATAACCTGTCTTGGTATGTAGACCCCCCAGTCCTCTAATAACCTGTCTTGGTATTGCAGACCCTCAGTCCTCTAATAACCTGTCTTGGTATTGCAACCCCTCAGTCCTATAATAACCTGTCTTGGTATTGTAGACCCCTCAGTCCTCTAATAACCTGTCTTGGTATTGTAGACCCCTCAGTCCTCTAATAACCTGTCTTGGTATTGCAGACCCTCAGTCCTCTAATAACCTGTCTTGGTATTGAGACCCCTCAGTCCTCTAATAACCTTCTTGGTATTGTAGACCCCTCAGTCCTCTAATAACCTGTCTTGGTATTGCAGACCCTCAGTCCTCTAATAACCTGTCTTGGTATTGTAGACCCCTCAGTCCTCTAATAACCTGTCTTGGTATTGTAGACCCTAGTCCTCTAATAACCTGTCTTGGTATTGCAGACCCCTCAGTCCTCTAATAACCTGTCTTGGTATTGTAGACCCCCCAGTCCTCTAATAACCTGTCTTGGTATTGTAGACCCCTCAGTCCTCTAATAACCTGTCTTGGTATTGTAGACCCCCAGTCCTCTAATAACCTGTCTTGTATTGCAGACCCCTCAGTCCTCTAATAACCTGTCTTGGTATTGTAGACCCCCCAGTCCTCTAATAACCTGTCTTGGTATTGCAGACCCCTCAGTCCTCAATAACCTGTCTTGGTATTGCAGACCCCTCAGTCCTCTAATAACCTGTCTTGGTATTGTAGACCCCTCAGTCCTCTAATAACCTGTCTTGGTATTGCAGACCCCCCAGTCCTCTAATAACCTGTCTTGGTATTGTAGACCCCCTAGTCCTCTAATAACCTGTCTTGGTATTGTAGACCCCTCAGTCCTCTAATAACCTGTCTTGGTATTGCAGACCCCTCAGTCCTCTAATAACCTGTCTTGGTATTGCAGACCCCTCAGTCCTCTAATAACCTTCTTGGTATTGTAGACCCTCAGTCCTCTAATAACCTGTCTTGGTATTGCAGACCCCCAGTCCTCTAATAACCTGTCTTGGTATTGAGACCCCTCAGTCCCCTAATAACCTGTCTTGGTATTGTAGACCCCTCAGTCCTCTAATAACCTGTCTTGGTATTGTAGACCCCTCAGTCCTCTAATAACCTGTCTTGGTATTGTAGACCCCTCAGTCCTCTAATAACCTGTCTTGGTATTGCAGACCCCTCAGTCCTCTAATAACCTGTCTTGGTATTGCAGACCCCTCAGTCCTCTAATAACCTGTCTTGGTATTGCAGACCCCTCAGTCCTCTAATAACCTGTCTTGGTATTGTAGACCCCTCAGTCCTCTAATAACCTGTCTTGGTATTGTAGACCCCCAGTCCTCTAATAACCTGTCTTGGTATTGTAGACCCCTCAGTCCTCTAATAACCTGTCTTGGTATTGTAGACCCCTCAGTCCTCTAATAACCTGTCTGGTATTGCAGACCCCCAGTCCTCTAATAACCTGTCTTGGTATTGCAGACCCCTCAGTCCTCTAATAACCTGTCTTGGTATTGCAGACCCCTCAGTCCTCTAATAACCTGTCTTGGTATTGCAGACCCCTCAGTCCTCTAATAACCTGTCTTGGTATTGTAGACCCTCAGTCCTCTAATAACCTGTCTTGGTATTGTAGACCCCTCAGTCCTCTAATAACCTGTCTTGGTATTGAGACCCCTCAAATCCTCTAATAACCTGTCTTGGTATTGCAGACCCCTCAGTCCTCTAATAACCTGTCTTGGTATTGTAGACCCCTCAGTCCTCTAATAACCTGTCTTGGTATTGCAGACCCCTCAGTCCTCTAATAACCTGTCTTGGTATTGTAGACCCCCAGTCCTCTAATAACCTGTCTTGGTATTGCAGACCCTCAGTCCTCTAATAACCTGTCTTGGTATTGCAGACCCCTCAGTCCTCTAATAACCTGTCTTGGTATTGTAGACCCCTCAGTCCTCTAATAACCTGTCTTGGTATTGTAGACCCCCAGTCCTCTAATAACCTGTCTTGGTATTGCAGACCCCTCAGTCCTCTAATAACCTGTCTTGGTATTGCAGACCCCTCAGTCCTCTAATAACCTGTCTTGGTATTGTAGACCCCTCAGTCCTCTAATAACCTGTCTTGGTATTGCAGACCCCCCAGTCCTCTAATAACCTGTCTTGGTATTGCAGACCCCTCAGTCCTCTATAAACCTGTCTTGGTATTGTAGACCCCTCAGTCCTCTAATAACCTGTCTTGGTATTGTAGACCCTCAGTCCTCTAATAACCTGTCTTGGTATTGCAGACCCCTCAGTCCTCTGATAACCTGTCTTGGTATTGCAGACCCCTAAGTCCTCTAATAACCTGTCCTGCTATTGCAGACCCCCCAATCCTCTAATAACCTGTCTTGGTATTGCAGACCCCTCAGTCCTCTAATAACCTGTCTTGGTATTGTAGACCCCTCAGTCCTCTAATAACCTGTCCTGGTATTGCAGACCCCCCAGTCCTCTAATAACCTGTCTTGGTGTTGTAGACCCCTCAGTCCTCTAATAACCTGTCTTGGTATTGCAGACCCCTCAGTCCTCTAATAACCTGTCTTGGTATTGCAGACCCCTCAGTCCTCTAATAACCTGTCTTGGTATTGTAGACTCCTCAGTCCTCTAATAACCTGTCTTGGTATTGTAGACCCCTCAGTCCTCTAATAACCTGTCTTGGTATTGTAGACCCCCCAGTCCTCTAATAACCTGTCTTGGTATTGCAGACCCCTCAGTCCTCTAATAACCTGTCTTGGTATTGCAGACCCCTCAGTCCTCTAATAACCTGTCTTGGTATTGCAGACCCCTCAGTCCTCTAATAACCTGTCTTGGTATTGTAGACCCCCAGTCCTCTAATAACCTGTCTTGGTATTGCAGACCCCCAGTCCTCTAATAACCTGTCTTGGTATTGCACACCAATCAGTCCTCTAATAACCTGTCTTGGTATTGTAGACCCCTCAGTCCTCTAATAACCTGTCTTGGTATTGTAGACCCCTCAGTCCTCTAATAACCTGTCTTGGTATTGTAGACCCCTCAGTCCTCTAATAACCTGTCCTGGTATTGCAGACCCCTCAGTCCTCTAATAACCTGTCTTGGTATTGTAGACCCTTCAGTCCTCTAATAACCTGTCTTGGTATTGTAGACCCCTCAGTCCTCTAATAACCTGTCTTGGTATTGTAGACCCCTCAGTCCTCTAATAACCTGTCTTGGTATTGCAGACCCTCAGTCCTCTAATAACCTGTCTTGGTATTGCAGAACCCATCAGTCCTCTAATAACCTGTCTTGGTATTGCAGACCCCTGAGTCCTTAATAACCTGTCTTGGTATTGCAGACCCCCCAGTCCTCTAATAACCTGTCTTGGTATTGCAGACCCCTAAGTCCTCTAATAACCTGTCTTGCTATTGCAGACCCCTCAGTCCTCTAATAACCTGTCTTGGTATTGTAGACCCCTCAGTCCCCTAATAACCTGTCTTGGTATTGCAGACCCCTCAGTCCTCTAATAACCTGTCTTGGTATTGTAGACCCCTCAGTCCTCTAATAACCTGTCTTGGTATTGTAGACCCCTCAGTCCTCTAATAACCTGTCTTGGTATTGCAGACCCCTCAGTACTCTAATAACCTGTCTTGGTATTGCAGACCCCTCAGTACTCTAATAACCTGTCTTGGTATTGTAGACCCCTCAGTCCTCTAATAACCTGTCTTGGTATTGCAGACCCCCCAGTACTCTAATAACCTGTCTTGGTATTGTAGACTCCTCAGTCCTCTAATAACCTGTCTTGGTATTGTAGACCCCTCAGTCCTCTAATAACCTGTCTTGGTATTGCAGACCCCTCAGTCCTCTAATAACCTGTTTGTCTTGGTATTGTAGACCCCTCAGTCCTCTAATAACCTGTCTTGGTATTGTAGACCCCTCAGTCCTCTAATAACCTGTCTTGGTATTGCAGACCCCTCAGTCCTCTAATAACCTGTCTTGGAATTGCAGACCCCTAAGTCCTCTAATAACCTGTCTTGCTATTGCAGACCCCTCAGTCCTCTATAAACCTGTCTTGGTATTGTAGACCCCTCAGTCCTCTAATAACCTGTCTTGGTATTGTAGACCCCTCAGTCCTCTAATAACCTGTCTTGGTATTGTAGACCCCTCAGTCCTCTAATAACCTGTCTTGGTATTGTAGACCCCTCAGTCCTCTAATAACCTGTCTTGGTATTGCAGACCCCTCAGTCCTCTAATAACCTGTCTTGGTATTGCAGACCCCTAAGTCCTCTAATAACCTGGCTTGCTATTGCAGACCCCTCAGTCCTCTATAAACCTGTCTTGGTATTGTAGACCCCCTCAGTCCTCTAATAACCTGTCTTGGTATTGTAGACCCCTCAGTCCTCTAATAACCTGTCTTGGTATTGTAGACCCCTCAGTCCTCTAATAACCTGTCTTGGTATTGTAGACCCCTCAGTCCTCAAATAACCTGTCTTTGTATTGCAGACCCCTCAGTCCTCTAATAACCTGTCTTGGTATTGTAGACCCCCTCAGTCCTCTAATAACCTGTCTTGGTATTGTGGACCCCTCAGTCCTCTAATAACCTGTCTTGGTATTGCAGACCCCTCAGTACTCTAATAACCTGTCTTGGTATTGCAGACCCCTCAGTACTCTAATAACCTGTCTTGGTATTGTAGACCCCTCAGTCCTCTAATAACCTGTCTTGGTATTGCAGACCCCCCAGTCCTCTAATAACCTGTCTTGGTATTGCAGACCCCTCAGTACTCTAATAACCTGTCTTGGTATTGCAGACCCCTCAGTACTCTAATAACCTGTCTTGGTATTGTAGACTCCTCAGTCCTCTAATAACCTGTCTTGGTATTGCAGACCCCTCAGACCTCTAATAACCTGTCTTGGTATTGCAGACCCCCCAGTCCTCTAATAACCTGTCTTGGTATTGCAGACCCCTCAGTCCTCTAATAACCTGTCTTGGTATTGCAGACCCATCAGTCCTCTAATAACCTGTCTTGGTATTGCAGATCCCTCAGTCCTCTAATAACCTGTCTTGGTATTGTAGACCCCCCAGTCCTCTAATAACCTGTCTTGGTATTGCAGACCCTCCAGTCCTCTAATAACCTGTCTTGGTATTGCAGACCCCTCAGTCCTCTAATAACCTGTCTTGGTATTGCAGACCCTCAGTCCTCTAATAACCTGTCTTGGTATTGCAGACCCCTCAGTCCTCTAATAACCTGTCTTGGTGTGGAGCCCCCACGGGACGGGGGTACTCGGTACCGGACCGGACGGTGCCGGGGATGTCACGGGTGGCTTGGTCCGGACCGTGTCCCTGGCTCAGCACAATAAAAGGGGAATATTTACAAGGGGATTGTCACGGGTGACACCACCCACTTGTTGCGGCCAGTAATGGGGCCGCCGCTGCTGCAGAACCTCCGGGGGTGATGGAATGGCAGCGGAGATGGTACAGTTCCAGTGGGGAGAACTATGTCCCCCGGGGCAGTAAGAGTTAATGTCTATGGTGTTGTTGGAGCACACTTACTTTGCAGGCTGCAGGGATCTCTCCTCCTGGCTGCTGCTGACAGGCTGGACCTGTAGGGAGGAATGTTCTGCAGATGGAAGCAGGCAAGAGAGGCAATGCAGGGTTTCCAAAGCTTTACTCAGTTCTTTCAGTCAGCTTACAAGTTATTTGCAGTTCGTTACACAGCTCTTAACATTCGGTTGCATTCTCCCTTTCCGGGTTCCCTTCTCCCCTGCAGCCAGGCTCCTCTCTCCCTGTGACCCCTCACACAGTCTTTTAGTGTCCTTTCCGGGCTCCTACGGTCTCCGTCTTACACGGGTGTGTGTGAACGCTGGACAGTATGGCGGTGACTCGGGCTTCTGTGAGTCCTAGTGCGTCACTTAGCTGCCTGTCCTTTGGGTTAGGAACTCTAGCCTGAAACTGAAGCTCCCCGTCAGTGAATCTGGGGATACCGGGTAAATCGTCGGTCCCCTTCAGAGCTGACACTCTGCTCTAGCCCAGCCTGCAGTAGTCCACAGCATTAAACTACCAGGCTCCTTCCTCTACGTTCCTTTCTGTATATAGGAGGGCTTCTCCGCCTGCAGTTAGTTGCTTGAGCTGTACGTCTAGGGCCCGGGTTACACCGTCCCTCTCGGCTCTCTCACACTCCTGGGGATCTGACTCTCTGGATGGGCTTTCTCTCTCCTCTGGCTCACACACTGGCTCAGTACAGATTCTGCGCTCCAGGGGTCTTCACTCTTCCAAGCAGTGTGGCTCTCTCCTGCTCAGCTTCAGCTCAACTTCCTGCTGTTCTCTGGCCTTTACATTTCAGCGCCATGGCTTACTGTTGGTCTTTACATCTCAGCCTACTGGGCCTACTGAACTCCTTCACTCCTCCCCCTCTCTATATACTGTCAGTCACCTGACCTCTGGTGTGCCCAACCCACTCCCCTCATCCACCACCCATCTGGTCTCATATAGTGTCTAACCTCAGGGCTGGATGTAACCTCTCTGACACGTGGGTTGTGTGGGCTGTGAGGGTGTTAGTGTTTAACATGTCCTACCTGCCTGGCTGCAGTTCCCTTTTGTGGCCTCCTGGACGCAGGGGCGCCACATTCTCCCGGAGTTAAACAGCGCGTCCTCGCGTGACTCGACATGGATTACCCTGAAAACATTTTCATTTTATATAACAGTAAAACATTATGGATTCTTGGTTTCTTCCCTTCCGGGAGGCACGATTCTTGTAACGTTGCATTAACTATAAAACAAGTGCATGGGTATATATACTCGTCATTACCCTTTTCTGTAAAACACATTACTAAACATTACTTTGTATAAAAGTATAAAATTCTCTTCTTTCCTGAAAAGTGCTAAAACTTTCAAAAATTCTCAAAAAGTGCAAAAAGTTTCAAAAAGCAGCTTCAAAATTTAAAGTTCTCGATTCAAACAGTCACTTGCACAATCTCGCGTGCAGCTGGTCATAAAACCAAAGGGGAGCACACTGGTGTGCTCAACTATATACAAAGGGAGTTCTTATCACATCATTGTTCGTGATAGCAATGTTCAGTTCAACATATAAGACAGACAGGGGAATGCTAACATTCACTCAGGTAAGGTTGGGGAGCAATAAGGAAAAAGGTACATTCACACTTACAAGTCTTCTTGCTTCATCTGTTCTTCTAAGGACCCGTGTTCATTCCTTCTTTGGCTGTTTCCAGGGTAGCGTCTGCGGTGGTCTTTTCCTAGGGAACATCTCCAGGTGTTGCAAGGCGTCGATGAGCAGATAACTTTCTGGTGTTTGAGTAACAGCGTCTTTTGTTAGAACGGGGGTTTCAAGGACTATCACAGGATCCGTGTTGGTAGCCACGTCAGTGTAGCTTGGTTCCTCGAAGTCATCTCACACTTCATAATATTCTGCAGTCGAGGCTTCATCTTTGTCTTCCTCAGATTGAAAACAGAGTCTTTTTACTTGGAGGCCATACGGGCCGCGCTCGCCTTGGGCAATATGATACGACACCCACTCCCCTACTTCGACTTGCCTGTCTGGGTGATCTGGCGGGAGTCGCTCCTCCACTTCTCTCTTATTAATGAAAATATCGTACCGCACTGCGGGTTCGCGGGCGAAGGCATAACCTCTCTCTCGGATGATCTTTACGATCTGGCCCTCATGTCTCGGGGATTCCTGGATCTCACGGTCGCGGCGGGCTACATTTTTGGCCTCCTTAGCGCGGGCCACCATTTCCTGCTTCTGCGCTAGCCTCTCGACCTCCTCCTTCTCCCACCTCCGCACACATCTCCTGATGTATTCCTCGCGGGTAACAACTTCAGCAGGGCCTACTTCACCTCCAGGCTCTCCTACAAAGCCCATCAAGTCTTGGCAGTCTTTACTCCGCTCCCACCAGCAACGCAGCTGCTCCCCTCTCACCTCGAGTGTCTTTGGCGCAGGTATCAGGGGCTCCGGCAGCTTCAGAAACCCTTCCGGTAAGGCTCCGAGCGGGTCGGCTTCCTTCCACGCCTTGTTCAGTATAGGCGGCGGGGTAGTCACATCCACCAGTATGGCCGTACGACCTTCGGCCTCGCTCTCTGCACGTCCGTGCTGCTCCTCGGCCCAGCCGGGTCGCTGCAACTGAGCTTCATAGTTCGGGCGGCCGATGTCGATTTGAATCCGGGTCCGATTTGCTTCTTGAACCCGTGTCATCCTTGGGGGCAGCAGCCGCAATACACCCCTCCGGGTGTCTAGGACGTAGGGACGCTCTTCTCCGCCTTTAGCCATCTCTCCTCGGTCACACGGGGTCTCTCCTCGGCCGGGTTCCTCCACTAAGTCGTACTGTGGGCCCTCCGGGATCACTCGTGGTCTTCCGGGTACAGCTCTACTCCTTGCGTCCGTCGCTTCCGTCCACGTGTACTGGAATGGCGATTCCTTCTTTTCCGGTTGCTCGCTCCACCCCCTCTCGATGACGATTTCCTTCTTCATCGGCTTGCTAGGAGGAGGGTCTAGGGGCGGAGGCTCTTCCTTGAGAGTGACTGCTGGCTCTCCCGGAGTTAAGGAGAGCCAGGGCGGGACCTTCTTTTCGCGCCTTGGACCGGACCGGCCCACGATGGGAGTCTTGGAAACGCCTCCTCTGCACATGGCGCTAGTCCCTTGTGGCCGCCATTAGGGTCAGATTTTGGCGGGAAAAGTCTAGAAACAGTTCTTTTGGCGCACAAGGTCCAATTCTTTTGGACCGGGTAGATCCTGTTCGTGACGCCAGGTTGTGGAGCCCCAAGGGACGTGGGGTACTCGGTACCGGACCGGACGGTGCCGGGGATGTCACGGGTGGCTTGGTCCGGACCGTGTCCCTGGCTCAGCACAATAAAAGGGGAATATTTACAAGGGGATTGTCACGGGTGACGCCACCCACTTGTTGCGGCCAGTAATGGGGCCGCCGCTGCTGCAGAACCTCCGGGGTGATGGAATGGCAGCGGAGATGGTACAGTTCCAGTGGGGAGAACTATGTCCCCCGGGGCAGTAAGAGTTAATGTCTATGGTGTTGTTGGAGCACACTTACTTTGCAGGCTGCAGGGATCTCTCCTCCTGGCTGCTGCTGACAGGCTGGACCTGTAGGGAGGAATGTTCTGCAGATGGAAGCAGGCAAGAGAGGCAATGCAGGGTTTCCAAAGCTTTACTCAGTTCTTTCAGTCAGCTTACAAGTTATTTGCAGTTCGTTACACAGCTCTTAACATTCGGTTGCATTCTCCCTTTCCGGGTTCCCTTCTCCCCTGCAGCCAGGCTCCTCTCTCCCTGTGACCCCTCACACAGTCTTTTAGTGTCCTTTCCGGGCTCCTACGGTCTCCGTCTTACACGGGTGTGTGTGAACGCTGGACAGTATGGCGGTGACTCGGGCTTCTGTGAGTCCTAGTGCGTCACTTAGCTGCCTGTCCTTTGGGTTAGGAACTCTAGCCTGAAACTGAAGCTCCCCGTCAGTGAATCTGGGGATACCGGGTAAATCGTCGGTCCCCTTCAGAGCTGACACTCTGCTCTAGCCCAGCCTGCAGTAGTCCACAGCATTAAACTACCAGGCTCCTTCCTCTACGTTCCTTTCTGTATATAGGAGGGCTTCTCCGCCTGCAGTTAGTTGCTTGAGCTGTACGTCTAGGGCCCCGGGTTACACCGTCCCTCTCGGCTCTCTCACACTCCTGGGGATCTGACTCTCTGGATGGGCTTTCTCTCTCTTCTGGCTCACACACTGGCTCAGTACAGATTCTGCGCTCCAGGGGTCTTCACTCTTCCAAGCAGTGTGGCTCTCTCCTGCTCAGCTTCAGCTCAACTTCCTGCTGTTCTCTGGCCTTTACATTTCAGCGCCATGGCTTACTGTTGGTCTTTACATCTCAGCCTACTGGGCCTACTGAACTCCTTCACTCCTCCCCTCTCTATATACTGTCAGTCACCTGACCTCTGGTGTGCCCAACCCACTCCCCTCATCCACCACTCCTCTGGTCTCATATAGTGTCTAACCTCAGGGCTGGATGTAACCTCTCTGACACGTGGGTTGTGTGGGCTGTGAGGGTGTTAGTGTTTAACATGTCCTACCTGCCTGGCTGCAGTTCCCTTTTGTGGCCTCCTGGACGCAGGGGCGCCACATTGGTATTGCAGACCCCTCAGTCCTCTAATAACCTGTCTTGGTATTGCAGACCCCTCAGTCCTCTAATAACCTGTCTTGGTATTGCAGACCCCCCAGACCTCTAATAACCTGTCTTGGTATTGTAGACCCCTCAGTCCTCTAATAACCTGTCTTGGTATTGTAGACCCCCTCAGTCCTCTAATAACCTGTCTTGGTATTGTAGACCCCCCAGTCCTCTAATAACCTGTCTTGGTATTGTAGACCTCTCAGTCCTCTAATAACCTGTCTTGGTATTGTAGACCCCCTCAGTCCTCTAATAACCTGTCTTGGTATTGTAGACCCCCCAGTCCTCTAATAACCTGTCTTGGTATTGTAGACCCCTCAGTCCTCTAATAACCTGTCTTGGTATTGCAGACCCCTCAGTCCTCTAATAACCTGTCTTGGTATTGCAGACCCCTCAGTCCTCTAATAACCTGTCTTGGTATTGTAGAACCCTCAGTCCTCTAATAACCTGTCTTGGTATTGCAGACCCCCCCAGTCCTCTAATAACCTGTCTTGGTATTGTAGACCCCCAGTCCTCTAATAACCTGTCTTGGTATTGTAGACCCCTCAGTCCTCTAATAACCTGTCTTGGTATTGTAGACCCCTCAGTCCTCTAATAACCTATATTGGTATTTTAGACCCCTCAGTCCTCTAATAACCTGTCTTGGTATTGTAGACCCCTCAGTCCTCTAATAACCTGTCTTGGTATTGTAGACCCCTCAGTCCTCTAATAACCTGTCTTGGTATTGCAGACCCCTCAGTCCTCTAATAACCTGTCTTGGTATTGTAACCCCTCAGTCCTCTAATAACCTGTCTTGGTATTGTAGACCCCTCAGTCCTCTAATAACCTGTCTTGGTATTGCAGACCCTCAGTCCTCTAATAACCTGTCTTGGTATTGCAGACCCCTCAGTCCTCTAATAACCTGTCTTGGTATTGTAGACCCCCCAGTCCTCTAATAACCTGTCTTGGTATTGCAGACCCCTCAGTCCTCTAATAACCTGTCTTGGTATTGTAGACTCCTCAGTCCTCTAATAACCTGTCTTGGTATTGCAGATCCCTCAGTCCTCTAATAACCTGTCTTGGTATTGCAGACCCCCCAGTCCTCTAATAACCTGTCTTGGTATTGTAGACCCCCTCAGCCCTCTAATAACCTGTCTTGGTATTGCAGACCCCTCAGTCCTCTAATAACCTGTTCTTGGTATTGCAGACCCCTCAGTCCTCTAATAACCTGTCTTGGTATTGCAGACCCCTCAGCCCTCTAATAACCTGTCTTGGTATTGTAGACCCCTCAGTCCTCTAATAACCTGTCTTGATATTGCAGACCGCTCAGTCCTCTAATAACCTGTCTTGGTATTGTAGACCCCTCAGTCCTCTAATAACCTGTCCTGGAATTGCAGACCCCTCAGTCCTCTAATAACCTGTCTTGGTATTGTAGACCCCCCAGTCCTCTAATAACCTGTCTTGGTATTGCAGACCCCTCAGTCCTCTAATAACCTGTCTTGGTATTGTAGACCCCTCAGTCTTCTAATAACCTGTCTTGGTATTGTAGACCCCTCAGTCATCTAATAACCTGTCTTGGTATTGCAGACCCCTCAGTCCTCTAATAACCTGTCTTGGTATTGCAGACCCCCCTCAGTCCTCTAATAACCTGTCTTGGTATTGCAGACCCCTCAGTCCTCTAATAACCTGTCTTGGTATTGCAGACCTCTCAGTCCTCTAATAACCTGTCTTGGTATTGTAGACCCTCCAGTCCTCTAATAACCTGTCTTGGTATTGCAGACACCCAGTCCTCTAATAACCTGTCTTGGTATTGCAGACACCCCAGTCTTCTAATAACCTGTCTTGGTATTGCAGACCCCTCAGTCCTCTAATAACCTGTCTTGGTATTGTAGACCCCTCAGTCCTCTAATAACCTGTCTTGGTATTGCAGACCCCACAGTCCTCTAATAACCTGTCTTGGTATTGTAGACCCCTCAGTCCTCTAATAACCTGTCTTGGTATTGCAGACCCCTCAGTCCTCTAATAACCTGTCTTGGTATTGCAGACCCCCCTCAGTCCTCTAATAACCTGTCTTGGTATTGCAGACCCCTCAGTCCTCTAATAACCTGTCTTGGTATTGCAGACCCCTCAGTCCTCTAATAACCTGTCTTGGTATTGTAAACCCCTCAGTCCTCTAATAACCTGTCTTGGTATTGCAGACCCCCCTCAGTCCTCTAATGAGCTGTCTTGGTATTGCTGACCCCCCAGTCCTCTAATAACCTGTCTTGGTATTGCAGACCCCTCAGTCCTCTAATAACCTGTCTTGGTATTGTAAACCCCTCAGTCCTCTAATAACCTGTCTTGGTATTGTAGACCCCTCAGTCCTCTAATAACCTGTCTTGGTATTGCAGACCCCTCAGTCCTCTAATAACCTGTCTCGGTATTGCAGACCCCCCCAGTCCTCTAATAACCTGTCTTGGTATTGCAGACCCCTCAGTCCTCTAATAACCTGTCTTGGTATTGTAGACCCCTCAGTCCTCTAATAACCTGTCTTGGTATTGCAGACCCCACAGTCCTCTAATAACCTGTCTTGGTATTGTAGACCCCTCAGTCCTCTAATAACCTGTCTTGGTATTGTAGACCCCTCAGTCCTCTAATAACCTGTCTTGGTATTGTAGACCCCTCAGTCCTCTAATAACCTGTCTTGGTATTGAAGAGCCCCCAGTCCTCTAATAACCTGTCTTGGTATTGTAGACCCTTCAGTCCTCTAATAACCTGTCTTGGTATTGTAAACCCTCAGTCCTCTAATAACCTGTCTTGGTATTGTAGACCCCTCAGTCCTCTAATAACCTGTCTTGGTATTGTAAACCCCTCAGTCCTCTAATAACCTGTCTTGGTATTGTAGACCCCCCTGAGTCCTCTAATAACCTGTCTTGGTATTGCAGACCCCTCAGTCCTCTAATAACCTGTCTTGGTATTGCAGACCCCCCAGTCCTCTAATAACCTGTCTTGGTATTGCAGACCCCTCAGTCCTCTAATAACCTGTCCTGGTATTGCAGACCCCTCAGTCCTCTAATAACCTGTCTTGGTATTGCAGACCCCTTACACCTCTAATGACTTTTGTTGCTCTTCTCTGGACCCGCTCTAGTTCAGCTATGTCTTTCTTATACACCGGAGACCAGAATTGTACACAGTATCTAAGTGTGGTCGCACTAGTGACTTGTATAGAGGTAAAATTATGTTCTCCTCATGAGCATCTATGCCTCTTTTAATGCATCCCATTATTTTATTTGCCTTTGCAGCAGCTGCCTGACACTGGCCACTAAATGTGAGTTTGTCATCTACCCATACACCCAGGTCTTTTTCAGTGACAGTTTTGCCCAGTGTTTTACAATTAAGCACATAATTATCCCTTTTGTTTCCTCTGCCCAAGTGCATGACTTTACATTTATCCCCATTAAAGCGCATTTGCCATTTAGCAGCCCAAGCTTCTAGTTTACATAAATCCTCCTGTAATATAAAATTGTCCTCCTCTGTATTGATTACCCTGCAGAGTTTAGTGTCATCTGCAGATATTGAGATTCTACTCTGTATGCCCCCTACAAGGTCATTAATAAATATCCGGTCACTGGCTCGCTCATGTCACCTACACCTCAAAAACATCTCCAGAATTGTTTCTGCAAAAACTCTAATTCATTCTCATCTTGATTACTGCAAGTTGGTTTCTCTTTTCCCAGCTCCTTTACCCCCTCCCTAACCTGACTCTGCTTTATGTCACCTGTCGTATCTACCACAGCTTATAACACTGTTTTTTTTTTCTTTTGCTTACGTATATATGTATGTGTCTTCAGAATTTGTGTCATTACCAGCCTGACGAAGGGGCCTTAGTGTCCTGCTATGTTACCATCTTTTCAGTTCGCCATTAAAAGGCATCACCCACTGAGTACTCTCAGATTCCAATATCTTTCTATCTACTGGCTAACACGGTACACACATCTTTTACCTTATGTAATTCTCTACTAATCGTTCTCCCTCTTATTAAACTCTTTTCTCTCCAATGAATCCTCAATGCAGCAACAGGGATTATATTCTACTCCAACTACTTCACTGATGCCTCTATCCTGGGGCAGTCATTGCACTGGCTGCCCATCTGCTATAGAGTACAATATACAATTATCACTCTGACCCACAAAATCCTCTACAGTTCTGCACCACTGCACATCTCCTCCTCATCTCTGTCTATCACCTACCCATCTTCTACACAGTTCTGCACCACCCTACATCTCACCATCTCTGTCTATCACCTACCCATCTTCTCCACAGTTCTGCACCACCCTACATCTCCTCCCTAATCTCTGTCTATCACCTACCCGTCCTCTACACAGTTCTGCACCACCCTACATCTCCTCCCTCATCTCTGTCTATCCCCCTACAGGTGTCCTCTGTTCCACAAGTGACCTAAGACTGACATCATCTACAATCCGAACCTCCACTCCCGTCTCCAGACCCTACTTCTCACGAGTTGCACCAATTCTCTGGAACGGGTTACCAGGAAAAACTCAATTAATTCAAAATATCCATAGCTTTAAGCGAGCGTTAAAAACACATCTTTTTAGTCTAGCCTGACACCTCACCCTGCAAATACATGGCATAATGACATACTGGGAGCACACTAAGGGCCCCTTTACACACGGCTACATTTCTAGAGTGGCTACAGGTAACTTACTGGTTGCAGTGAAATCATGGAGAGATTATTCCATTTGTTCACAGCAACAAGATAGAACCTTGTCTCCATGATTTCACTGCAGCCAGTAAGTTACCTGTAGCCACCCTAGAAATGTAGCCGTGTGTAAAGGGGCCCTAACGGTGTAAAATTATATATAGAGTACATTTTTATTTAACATATATACGGACAATACATAAGTTAAAAAAAATATCATGACATGTTCCCAAACCATAGTGATCACAACATGGTAGTTATATACAGTAACACACACTTCAATATTAGAGATGGTAGGGACCAGGAAGACACAATGCAAATATAGTTTCTGGAATAATGTTGGACTATAGCCAGAGGCACACTACAGGATCTATACACACACCGATATGATCATAGACGTGGTCCCTCATATCACATATCAGGATTACCACCCAAAATTATGCAATGAGAAATCAGTACTGTATGCAGCTTCAAATACATTAAACATAGCGCAGAATGAACCATACTGATCTATAGGGTTCGCCATGTAGGGTAGAGCCACATCATCAGATACAGTAGATAGTAAAGTGCTTATAACAACCACCCAGATCACACCGGAGCTGGGGTCAATATTGGTGTGAAATATCCAAGAAAAATAGTGAAAGTGACACTATGGTCTGTAGGAAAGTGGATGTGTTCAGACAATATTGCGTTGGTAATACAATTGCAAAAGGAGATAGAAACTCCCCCAATTACATACAGAGGACCATGAAATAGTGTATTGTTATAGTACGTTCAGGGGTAGAGACCAACAGAATTAAGCTGATATTAGTCACCAAGAAAATGTATAGCATTCAGTGTAAGCAGAGACCACTATGGGTCTGTAACGGCAAAGTAATACCGGTACGGTCCCACAGCACCCCTTATAGCCCACATAAATAATATGCACATAGTTAGGGCAGAAATATTTGATAAGCCCAAATATCGAAAAGTGCAACCGGACGCAAATCAAATGTGCCACCACCAGCGCCTATAGATAGTAATATCAGGAGTGGGAAGAGGTCCCACCAGAGACAAGTAAAAAGTTACCAGATAGGGGCTACATAGTGGGGTCAAGCTGATTAGTAGAAGTGCACACTGAACTAATCCCCATGGCACAGGAACCCCAGACAACCCTACCCAACGCATGTCGCTGCTAAGGGATGCAGATGTCCGCCATCATTGCTGGTCCTTATTACCACCTCGCCTCATCTATGTAATATTCCCATCCTGTCCTTCTTCAGATCTGGCCTCTTGTATCATCTTTCTACACCCCCCATGCATTTGATAACACTTTATCTGTACTGTACAGATCCAGGCTGGTGACCGGTTCATACAGCGTTATGTAAATCCCCTATGTATCATATTGATGGCTGGACCATATATGACGGCATTTATTACCATCACCTCTTGTGTCTCCCCTATCTCCTCATAGATTGTAGCTTGTGAGCAGGATCCTCACTCCTCATGGACTCAGTGATGGAATTTATCTATTCTTTGTCTCATATGGTTTGTATTGTATTATATTTGTACTGTCCCATATTATATTGTACATTATTATTGTACTGTATGTTATTATATATTGTATTGAAGTGTATTGTATCATATACCCTCTGAATTGTGAAGCGCTGAGGAATATGTTGGCGCTATTCAAATAAAGATTATTATTTATTATTATTATTATTATTATTATTATTATTATCCCTGACCAGAGACATCCTAGTTATCAGATCAGTGACCTCCAGGAGGTGTGGAGCTCCACAACCCTGACCAGAGACGTCCTAATTACAGGATCAGTGACCTCCAGGAGGTGCGGAGGTCCACAACCCTGACCAGAGAAGCCCTAATTACAGATCAGTGACCCCAGGAGGTGTGGAGTTTACAACCCTGACAGAGAAGTCCTAATTATCAGATCAGTGACCTCCAGGAGGAGCGGAGGTCACAACCCTGACCAGAGAAGTCCTAATTACAGGATCAGTGACCTCCAGGAGGTGCGGAGCTCCACAACCCTGACCAGAGAAATCCTAATTACAGGATCAGTGACCTCCAGGAGGTGTGGAGCTCCACAACCCTGACCAGAGAAGTCCTAATTATCAGATCAGTGACCTCCAGGAGGTGTGGAGCTCCACAACCCTGACCAGAGAAGTCCTAATTATCGGATCAGTGACCTCCAGGAGGTGTGGAGCTCCACAACCCTGACCAGAGAAGTCCTAATTATCAGATCAGTGACCTCCAGGAGGTGTGGAGCTCCACAACCCTGACCAGAGATGTCCTAATTATCAGATCAGTGACCTCCAGGAGGTGTGGAGCTCCACAACCCTGACCAGAGACGTCCTAATTACAGGATCAGTGACCTCCAGGAGGTGCGGAGTCCACAACCCTGACCAGAGAAGCCCTAATTACAGGATCAGTGACCCCAGGAGGTGTGGAGCTTTACAACCCTGACCAGAGAAGTCCTAATTATCAGATCAGTGACCTCCAGGAGGGAGCGGGGTCCACAACCCTGACAGAGAAGTCCTAATTACAGGATCAGTGACCTCCAGAGGTGCGGAGCTCCACAACCCTGACCAGAGAATCCTAATTACAGGATCAGTGACCTCCAGGAGGTGTGGAGCTCCACAACCCTGACCAGAGAAGTCCTAATTATCAGATCAGTGACCTCCAGGAGGTGTGGAGCTCCACAACCCTGACCAGAGAAGTCCCAATTATCGGATCAGTGACCTCCAGGAGGTGTGGAGCTCCACAACCCTGACCAGAGATGTCCTAATTATCAGATCAGTGACCTCCAGGAGGTGTGGAGCTCCACAACCCTGACCAGAGATGTCCTAATTATCGGATCAGTGACCTCCAGGAGGTGCGGAGCTCCACAACCCTGACCAGAGAAGTCCCAATTATCGGATCAGTGACCTCCAGGAGGTGTGGAGCTCCACAACCCTGACCAGAGAAGTCCTAATTATCAGATCAGTGACCTCCAGGAGGTGTGGAGCTCCACAACCCTGACCAGAGATGTCCTAATTATCGGATCAGTGACCTCCAGGAGGTGCGGAGCTCCACAACCCTGACCAGAGACGTGCTAATTACAGGATCAGTGACCTCCAGGAGGTGTGGAGCTCCACAACCCTGACCAGAGAAGTCCTAATTATCGGATCAGTGACCTCCAGGAGGTGTGGAGCTCCACAACCCTGACCAGAGAGTCCTAATTATCGGATCAGTGACCTCCAGGAGGTGTGGAGCTCCACAACCCTGACCAGAGAAGTCCTAATTATCGGATCAGTGACCTCCAGGAGGTGTGGAGCTTTACAACCCTGACCAGAAAAGTCCTAATTATCGGATCAGTGACCTCCAGGAGGTGTGGAGCTTTACAACCCTGACCAGAGACGTCCTAATTATCAGATCAGTGACCTCCAGGTGGTGTGGAGCTCCACAACCCTGACCAGAGAAGTCCTAATTATCAGATCAGTGACCTCCAGGAGGAGCAGAGCTCCACAACCCTGACCAGAGACGTCCTAATTATCGGATCAGTGACCTCCAGGAGGTGCGGATCTCCACAACCCTGACCAGAGATGTCCTAATTATCGGATCAGTGACCTCCAGGAGGTGTGGAGCTCCACAACCCTGACCAGAGACTCCTAATTACGGATCAGTGACCTCCAGGAGGTGTGGAGCTCCACAACCCTGACCAGAGACGTCCTAGTTATCGGATCAGTGACCTCCAGGAGGTGCGGAGCTTTACAACCCTGACCATAGAAGTCCTAATTACAGATCAGTGACCTCCCGGAGGTGTGGAGCTCCACAACCTGACCAGAGACGTCCTAATTACAGGATCAGTGACCTCCAGGAGGTGTGAGCTTTACAACCCTGACCAGAGAAGTCCTAATTATCGGATCAGTGACCTCCAGGAGGTGTGGAGCTCCACAACCCTGACCAGAGATGTCCTAATTACAGGATCAGTGACCTCCAGGAGGAGAGAGCTCCACAACCCTGACCAGAGACGTCCTAATTATCGGATCAGTGACCTCCAGGAGGTCGGAGTCTCCACAACCCTGACCAGAGATGTCCTAATTATTGGATCAGTGACCTCCAGGAGGAGCGGAGGTCCACAACCCTGACCAGAGAAGTCCTAATTACAGGATCAGTGACCTCCAGGAGGTGTGGAGCTTTACAACCCTGACCAGAGAAGTCCTAATTATCGGATCAGTGACCTCCAGGAGGTGTGGAGGTCCACAACCCTGACCAGAGATGTCCTAATTATCGGATCAGTGACCTCCAGGAGGTGTGGAGCTCCACAACCCTGACCAGAGATGTCCTAATTATCGGATCAGTGACCTCCAGGAGGTGCGGAGCTCCACAACCCTGACCAGAGACGTCCTAATTACAGGATTACCACCCTGACCAGAGATGATCACACTCACCTTAAACAGACCCAATTCCAAATAATTTCTTTCTGCTGAAATCCAGTCATGAAATAATTGACGGTGAATACTCCTCCGATGGTGATGTCTCCATCCTGATAATATTCATAGTCTTGGGTTGTCTTTGTGAAATGCAGATTACAGGCTGGTGAAGGACTCTGGGATCTACAATGTGTCACACACAGAATCAGAACAAGAATCAGAGCTGTCCTGGCTGAGAAGAGAGAATGGTGGAGAACCCCGGCAGATAAGACAATGCAGCCCGATATAACACACAGAAGGAGCAGCTGGTCGGAGAGATCAGGGTCATGTAACATGATGGAGGAAAGAGGATAGAGCCCAGTACAGCAAATCCCCTCTGCTTTTATACATTGCGGCACCGTACAGCTCAATGCGGTCTGGATTTAGGTCGAGGCTCAGCTGCTTCTCTTCTATTCTGGAAATACAATAAATATCAGGAAAACATTTCTGAAATAAACTGAGAATCTTTAACTCGGAGTTATAATCAGTGATGGTAGAAAATTATAATATTCTGGTTCAGATTAATGAATTTATCTGCTATTCATGTATTCATACCGAATAACGAACACAATGTAAGTCAATGTCACACGCCCACTCCAGGGCCGGGGGTACTCAGGAACCAGGCAACAGTTGTTCTTCACTCTCAGTTCTTTTTACGGGGACAGACGGGGGCCGAGACCCGGTCCCATGACCCTGTCGGTGATATTTAATAAAGGGAGATCTGATGACGGGGATGACAGGAAAAAGGGTATTCGTGACGCCACCTGCGGTATGCGGCCTTGGGTGGCCACCGCTGCTTCAGTACCTATGGGGACGATGAACGGCAGCTTGGATGGTTCCGTTCCCCGCAGGTGGAGCGGGGACCACAGGGCAGCGGGATGGAGGAGTCAGTTTGAACCTTGGCAGCTGTTCGTTAGGTCATCATCACCCCAGTGTTTCATGCGGCCCCTGCGGCAGGTGGTTGCCGCTAAAAGAAAGTCTCACACACCACAGTTGGAGTTCTGTTACTTTTACCTAGTTATCTCAGCATGGCAACTGAGTGCTTCCCTTGCCAACGTTCAGCGTTGTCTCCAGAACCGGGACAGTGCAGTCAAGCCTCTGTTGGTGTTCCTTTTTCTCTCTGTTACTAGATGTTTCTTTCTCTGGTGGTCTCTCAGTGCTATAAGCTCGTCTCTCTGCTCTCCTCAGCGTCTCCATACGCAGAGCTCAGGTACTGACAGCCACCGGTGCTCAATTTTACCCCTTCCGGGTACTGCTCCCTAGTTCGGCCACAACTCCACTTAGGAATTCAGGGCCCCCGGTTCAACAGTTCGGGCCTACAGCATCCACGCCATGTTCAGGGCCGGTTCCCTGTGTCTTCCACCAGTACTCTCGCCAGATACTGTGAGGGGAAAATAAAGATTGCTGTTCATAAACCTTATCATCCTGGTGCCTGAGCTTTAGTAGCGCTTCTACAAGACCGCTAAATCATATTCTTACAAGTCTCGCCAGATACAGGCACACGGGGATCTATGTCTCATTCCGTACCCCAAGGGCTCCGTTCTGCCTCCACACCTGTCGATCTTTCCCTCCCGGGGCGAGCGTGGTTGTGCTCCAGCCCACGGGAGTCAACACCACTCCCGACCTCTATTCCTCCACTTATCCCACTCTTCTTTCCACTCACTAACTCCTTTTTCCCTCCCAGCTACGCTTGGGTCCTCCCTCTGGGACCACCCACTGTCCAGGGGGCCTAAGTGTTGTGTGTGTGAAGCACAACTGCGCCATCCCAGCACCTGGAGAGCAGAGGCACAACTCTCCCTCTAATGGAGGAGTGCAGTACCTCTAGTGGCGGCCTACCCGGTGGGGCACCACATTCCCCCTAGGCAAAGGTTAGCTTGCCCCCCAGCAACCTGTTAACACAGACACTCACAAAAAAATTATTATTATTTTTTTTAAATAACAATAACAAACTCAATTACGCATCACTTTTCCTCCCTTTCGGGAGGCACTTATGCTTGATCGTTGCAAAACGAACAGTCCAGTGCTTCAAAGTCGTCATAAGGGAAAAAACCCAAAATATAAAGTGCTAAAAAAAAAAACTGAATAATAAAAAGTGCTCATAAAACACAAAGTCCACAGTGTCGTTGAGCAGTATTCCCTACCGAGGTTCAAAAACAGTTCTTGGTCAAATTCCTCTTCCAGGCTATACAGCGATTATGGCGGTTTAACTATATATACACTTTACAATTTACATTTTTACAGCTTCCCGGTACCTAACTAACCAGTTGCATAGAATATTTACACGAATCAACATTCTAACTACTATTTACACTGACTTTGCAGGTCTTTATGGGTAAGGGTCCGCAAACCTTCCTTCCTGCTCAAAAGTCCTACCTGCTCAGCATATGGGATTCAAAGCTGCAGGATCTGGTACTTCCGCAACGTGTACCAGCCTTGTCATCCCATACCCCGGGTGTAACCGACCTCTTCGCCGGGTTAGAGATCCCGACTGGGGTGTCCCTTCCGAAGGTACGACTCGACGTCTCTCCTGCTGACGAAAACCTCTTGCTCCAAGCCATATTCCTTTATGAAACCCCAGCCGTCTCGGAGGTGGAAGTCTACAACTACTCCTCAGCGCCGCTCCGCCGAGTCGGGTGCCAGAGTCTTTCGTACGTAGGCTTTCTCCTCCAGGTTGGCCTCCTCTGCGCTGACATCATTCTTCCTCTTCCACTGCTTGTCTTTGCACCCAGTAGTCTACATCGCAGCTGCTCTCGACTCTGCTCACCGCTTGGGCCGCAATCGGACACCCCTCTGTTAGAGTCTCATATGATGCCCAATGCGCCCTCCCACTCTCGACCTCCGAGGTATCTGCTGGGCTCACACTGCTCTCCAACTCAGCAGCATCACCCTCCGGCTTCGGTGCCGGTTCAGTCGGGTCTGGTGTGGCTTCCAATGACACTTCTGTTGGCTCCAGGGTCGCTGGCCGGCTCTGGTTTGTTGGTTCCACCACTGGTGCTGCTTCTGTTGGTTCTGGAGGCTCTGGCACCTACGCTCGTTGTGCCGACTTTTGTAGCTGGGACCACTTCCAGGCAATAACGGCCCACAACTGCGCACTGTTCAGTAACTGGCTCAGTTCTTTGAAATCGTCAGAACCGGTAAACTGTAACCAGTCTCTAGCCTCCCCGGTTGCATTGGAGGCTTTTTCACTCTCTTGTCCACCAACCAGAGGGTCCATTTCGCTGTTCGCCATGATGCCTCTTGCTCCTTGCACCACACGACTCTCTCCTATTCTGTCTCTTAGGCAGAGTCAGCAACCACACCCCTGCAGACCCCATTGGCTTTTCTTTAGTAATCTGGGCGGGCCTGCTCCTTCGCGCCGTTTCCAAGTTTCTTCCCACGACAAGGGCCCAGACGTGCCCCAGACCTACACGTGGCCCTCGTTCTTTCTCACACACCACAGCTGGAGTTCTGTTACGTTTATTCAGTTATTTCAGCATGGCCGCCGGGTGCTTCCCTTGCCAACCTCCAGTTCAGCGTTGTCTCCAGAATGGGACAGTGCAGTCGAGCCTCTGTTGGTGTTCCTTCCTCTCTCTCTTACTAGGTATTTCTTTCTCTGGTGGTCCCTCAGTGCTATAAGCTAGTTTCTCAGCTTTCCTCAGTGCCTCCATACACAGAGCTCAGGTACTGACAGCCACGGGTGCTCGGTTGTACCCCTTCCGGGTATTGCTCCCTAGTTCGGCCACCTTCTCCAAGTTGTGTCAGGTGTTCGGCCGTAGCTCCCCTGAGGAAATTGGGGCCTCCGGTTCAGAAGTACGGGCCTACAGCATCCACGCCCTGTTTATGGCTGGTTCCCTGTTGTGAATTTGTTGGAGCTCCCTCCAGTGGTTGTTGCTGGTGGTGCAACTGACTGTGTGGGTTTCACAGGTGATGAGGATTGGCAATCTGGTTCTTGGAGCATTTAAGTGTTTGAAATGGATCAATCCTTACCAGTTGTCATTGGTTCCTGGAGGAGTTCACATCTCTCTGATTTCTTCTGTTTTGTGGAATGTCTTGGAAGCTAAGTCGATGTTTTTTTGATACTTTGTGGCACACTTTTGTGTGCTTAAGGTTATTCTTATGTTTTGTCTTATTCTGAGTGTAAAGAGTTTGCAATCTAGTCTGTATATTAGTTTATCTGCTCTCAGATAGGAAGTTTTTGTCCTAGGAATTTTACCATTCACTATTATCTGTTATTTCCAGTTCTGCTGGCATTTGATTCATAGAAGTCTGCAGATATAGAGAGCACCGAGTCTTAGTGACTCAGGGTAATGTTTGGACTATCTGCTGTTGGCGTTTTTTGATAGTGTTTTATACTGACCGCAATAGTATTCTATCCTGTCTTTCCTATCTAGCTAGTTTGGCCTCTTTTTCTAAAACGTTTACTCTGCCTGTGCTTGTTTTTCCTTCTCTTGTTTCCCAGTTAATATCTGTGGGGGGCTTGCTATTCTTTTGGGGTTCTGCTCTGAGGCAAGATAGCTTTTCCTACATCCATCTTTAGGAGCAGTTAGTTCTCTGGTTGTGCAGAGGTGTCTAGGTCTGGTTAGTTACATCCCACGGCTACTTCTAGTTGCGGTGTGTAGTCAGGGATTGCGGTCAGTATAGTCGCCAACGACTTCTGTGGAATCTGTATGTTAGTCCTTAGTCACTGGATTATAACAGTTCCCTGTGTCATCCATCAGCCCCTCTGTACTCTCACCAGATACGGGCGCACGGGGATCTGGTGGTCCCTCAGTTCTATAAGCTCATCTCTCTGCTCTCCTCAGCGCCTCCGTACACAGAGCTCAGGTACTGACAGCCACGGGTGCTCAATTGTACCCCTTCCGGGTTCTGCTCCTAGTTCGGCCACAGCTTCCCTTACGATTTCAGGGCGTCCGGTTCAACAGTTCGGGCCTATCGCATCCACGCCATGTTCAGGGCCGGTTCCCTGTGTCGTCCACCAGCCCTTCTGTACTCTCACCAGCACGGGGATCTATGTCTCGTTCCATAACCCATGGGCTCCATTCTTCCTCCACATCTGTCGGTCTTTCCCTCCTGGGGCGAGCGTTGTCCTGCTCCAGCCAACGGGAGTCGACACCACTCCCGTCCTCTACTCCTCCACTTCTCCCACTCTCCTTTCCACTCACTAATTCCTTTTTCCCTCCTGGCTATGCTTGGGTCCTCCCTCTGGGTCCACCCACCATCCCAGGGTCCTAAGTGTTGTGTGTGTGAAGCTCAACTGCGCCATCCCAGCACCTGGAGAGCAGAGGCACAACTCTCATAGTAACATAGTTTTTAATGTTGAAGGAAGACTATAAGGCTGCGTTCACACGCTGAGTATTTGTCGCGTTTTTTTACGGGTCTTTTTTAGAGGAAAACGCACGTAAAAAAAAGCGCGAGACAACAACTTCAATTGCGCTTTTTTTACGCTCGTTTTTCCCAGTGCTTATAATGGGACCTATGGAAAAAAACAAGCGTAAAAATCTGGAAAGAATTGACATGTTCATTCTTTTTACGCGCACATTTTTTGCTCCAAAAACGCAGCGTAAAATTACGCGACGTTTGAATGGCGCAAAGTGAATGGACATGGGAAACACAGACGCACATGCATTTTTGAGGCAAATACACGTGTAAAAAAACGAGCCAAATACGCAGCTTGTGAACGAGGTCTAAGGCTAGGGTCACACCTGCGTTTTTTTTACAAATCCTGATCCGGTTTTGGGCTTTTAAAAAGCTCAAAACCGGAGCAGGAAACGCTCCTCATAGGAGCCTATTATAAAAACCGGATTGCTTCACAAGCAATCCACTTACCGCATCCGGATCTGCAACCTGCGTGAAAAATCATTCAGGCTGCAGTTTTCGGAGCGCTTCTATCCTCCGCAATGTGGTAACCACATTGCTCAAGATGTGTAATCTTGAGCAATGCGGTAACCGTGTATACTTTGCTTATCCCGGCTGCCGCCAGGATAAGCAGAGTGCTTGACTGTAAAATAAAGCTTTATTAATCATAATAATTATGCCCTTCATGTCTCTAGGGGGTGCCCACCCCCCTAGAGACATGCTACCTACTTAGGTTGGCATGTAATAGGTTAATATCTTATGTACAGTAAGCCAACTCCTGTTGGCTCTGTACAATTTTATGAATGAAGCTGCAGCTCCCCTGTGAGCAGCGCTCATACTATACCTAATGTACGTATAGTATGTGCGCTGTCCGAGGTCCTGCAGGCATTTACAGTAGATCTACGGGCTGCGCAGCGTCATAGATCTACCGTATAAGCCTTCAGGACCCTGGACAGCGCACATACTATACGTACATTAGAGAAAACGGGGGGAGCCAGCACAGTCAGAATGTGCTGAAAAAATAAATGTGTAAGTACACCTGTCACTACCATACTGCATACAAATAGAGACATTTCGCAAAAGATTACCGAAATAATCTTTTGAGCCACTCTTCCACGCCAAGGAATGTATCAGATAGAGTGGTCCTACTCTACATATTTTCAAATTTCTGATGTGTCTGTAGACAGCATAATACATTGTAAGGAGGACCATATAAAGCTAACACCCCCTCAACTGCCAACTTAGCAGGGACTAGCCTCCCTGGCACTCTTCCCTCTACCTCACCTTCTAACTGTCACCCAGCTAGCTACCTGTCCTGCAGTTCCATGCTACCATCCTCCCCCACATCTATCCCATTGAGCAGCTGTTCAGTGAGCAGCAGACTCCTTTCCATATTGTCTATGGATCTCAGTGTTGCCAGCTGTTCATTTAGAACGACTATCTGGGCTTCCAAATGCACAACATACTCACATCTCACACAGCAGTATGCACCCTCGACCGGCTGTTCAAGGAATACATACATGTGGCAAGATGTACACTGTGGCATTGTAAATTATGGAGCTAATTTCCTAATGGGGATTGCACCACACAAGTAAAAAGAAATGTAAAGAATTAATAAAATACAACCAGCAATTCAGTAATTCCTTCCTTCCAAACACCCTGAATCCAAAGTCACTGAATCACAAGTCACACACTTACTTCCGTTCGCACTTACGCTCCGGTCACACTTGCTAAGGAAGAGGATTTAAAGAGTTTTTTTGTTTGTTTTTTCTCCCCTTAGCAGAAATCCAACCTACAGCTCAGTGAACTTCCAAAGGACTGAAGCCCCAACCAGCTGCTACTTATAAACCCTTAATTATGCACTCCCACCGTAAATTAACCCCTTGTGAGTATAGGTACACCATAGGTTTTAAGTGCAATCTAGTGACTCCGCTCTATGCCAGTCATTGCACTGGCTGCCTATACACTGCAGGATAAAGTTTAAACTGCTCTTCACAGTGCAGCATTCCCCTACATCTCCTCCCTCATCTCTGTCCATCACCCCACCTGTTCTCTACGTTCTACAAATTGACCATTGACTAAAATCTGCACTAATCCGATCTTCCCACTCCCGGCTCCAAGACTTCTCCCGAGTTGCACCAATTCTCTGGAATGCTCTACCCCAAGAAATCAGGACCATCCACAACTTGCATGGCTTCAGATGCTCACTAAAAACACATTATGTTAAGGTGGCCTATCATGCTCCCTAATAGAAGTCCTTTGTACTGTATATAGCCCATTCACTATCTCTCTCGACTTAACTCTTCTTCAAACTCCACCAAACCCAAAAGCTCTACACAGATGTCTGGTGATCATTCATGTAACTTTATTTCTATCCCCTATTTCCTCAAGATGCCTGGACCATCAGTGTGATAAGCCCCTGCACTTTGTGTAACCCCTATCCTGTTGTAGATTGTAAGCTCTTTCGAGCAGGGTCACCTTTATTTTTGCTTTATCTATTCTATTGTATTTTTTACATTGATTCTCTGCTTATTGTATTGTTTCCTATTATTGTACTGTATTCTTTCCCTACTGGAATTACTGTATTATATTGTGTATTTTCTTACTGTGTATTTTGATCTATTACCCACTGTATTGTAAGGTAGTTTAATAAGAGACTATAAACTTGTAGAGCGAAAAAAAAGTTAAGTAAGCCCAATAAAATTAAAATTAAAAAAGTAGAAAGGCAGTCAGCAATTCACTCAGGTATTTGTTGCACGATTCCCAAATACCTCCTCACTGAATCACAAGTCACACACTTACTTCCGTTCGCACTTACGCTCCGGTCACACTCAGCTCGTGTCACACTCGCTAAGGAAGAAGATTTAAAGAGTTTTTTTTTTCTCCCCTTAGCTGAGAACCAGCCTACAGCTCAGTGTACTCTAATGGAGGAGTGCAGTGCCTCTGGTGGCGGCCTACCCGGTGGGGCACCACAAATGGGAAAATCAATTTTTTTACTGGTGAACTCCTACCCTGTAGCCAATGTTCACACATAGCGTTCTTGCTTTCAATGCTGAAAAACACATTCACTGGGTAATGTAATTGCAATGTTTTCCTACCGTATCTGGGCTTGTCGTGTGTGTCACTTGCTCAGAAGACGCCTGTTTCATTTATGAATGATGGGGGACACTGATCCACCCTGTATTAGACTTAAAGATGGGCCTCATACACCCTGTATTACACATAAAGGAAGGCCTCATCTATATTCTGTTAAAATTGTTAGGTAGTGGGACTCCAGACCCATAATGCCCATGCCTTAAGTGCAAGAATTGCCAAAAATTAGTAGAAGGGAATGCAAATGACCCTGGAAGACAGGTAGATGAGGTGTCAAGTGTTGTAAGAAGTTTCACAGGATTTGGTTAACCTGCTCCATTTGACAGTTGGAGTTTGGGTGATAAGCCTAGGAGAGGTCCAAGGTGACATCCAGCAGGTTACAGATAGACCGCCAGGACTGGGAGCTGAACTGGACTCCTCTATTGGACACAATGTGGAGCGGTTGGCCGTGCAGGTGGAAGATTTGCTAGATAAAGAGTTCCGCCAGCTTGGGTGTGGATGGAAGGCTGGACAATGAAATAAAGTGGGCCATCTTAGACAATCTGTCCACCACTCCCCAGATGATGGAGCATCCCAAAGGCATAGGAAAGTCCATAAAGATGGGTTGAGGTCAAGGCCACTTGAGCATGGCCGACACTTGCTCCGGATTCATGTCAAGGTGGGTGTCGGAGATTATGTAGCCAAGGAATAAAAAGGAGGTTCACTCGAAGAAGCACTTATCAAATTTAGCATAAATTAGATTCTCTCTTAACCTCTTGGAAGACCAGTCGGACGTTTCTCCTGTGTGTGGACAAGTCCGGCGAGAAGACCATGATGTCGTCCAGATATTCGACCAGAGAGGCGTAGAGTAGGTCACAGATGTCATTGACAAACTCCTGGAAGACTGCAGGGGCATTTCTAAGCCTAAATGGCATTTGCTGGTGCTCATAGAGGCTATCACGGTGTTAAAGGCAGTCCTCTATTCGTCTCCAGACTCAGTTTATCTAGACCAGAGTTATATGCTCCACAGAGGCCCAGCTTAGTGAAGATTCTGAGGTGGGAGTCGATATTTGTTTGTCACTGGGATTTGGTTGAGACTTTGGTAATCGATTCATGGTCACAGAGATCCGTCCTTTTTTTAATGAAGAAGAAACCGGCTCTGGACGGTGAGGAGGATTTATGGATGAATTCCCTTACCAGATTCTCCATTGTGTAATCAGACATGGTCTAGGTCACAGTACAGAAGAGAGGGTAAATATGACCTCCAGTAGGGATAGCGTGTCAGGAAAAATATGAATTATTTTCACGGTATTAGATACACAGCAGAGCTGACACACCTCTCCGCCCTCTTTTGGTTTGTAGGAACACTGTCTATTTCCTCTCTCCTGCCCCCAGTCAGGCATTTATGACCCAGCAGGGTCATAGAACCTACAGAGCCTAATGTTTCTGTTTTTTTCCCTCCAAGAATGTCTTTGTCTTCAAGAAAACACACTTTACGTCAAATTTAATAATGCACGTTAATGCCACAATTACATAAATCATATTTTTGGGGTGCTGGCATTTTTGGGGATCACACTGCCCCTCTTAGTTTTCTAGAAAAGGGTCAGAAACCTGGGAAATGGAGTTCTGACCACCCGCAAATCACAGACACTCCATACTTGGATTCAAAAAACGCGTAAAATCAAGAGGAAAAACATGATTCCAATATCTTTGACCTGTGAGCTTCCAGGCCAAAGATACGAAGAAAAGGAGTTTTCCATAACTTTTGGAGATGGGTGTTCCTCCCAGGAAACAGCCCATATGTGAGGTCAACAAAGAGAGAACTCTTAGTGTGGCGCCCCACTGGTCAGTGCACCACAGTAGGGGTACTGCACCCATAACTGAGTGTGCGGTATTCCTATCATTGGGGAGTGTAAAGTCAACCTGAGGCTCTTATCCCAGCATCCCTACACCTAACATAGGGGACTAATTGGCCACTCGTTACCAGGGTAACCGGTCTAAGTGGGAGAAGCGTTAGGGTAGATGGAGAAAGAACAGACAGTCAGTGAGAGAACAGTCAGTGTGAGGAACAAGTCCTAGAGGACCACCACATGGAGGGCGCCCAAAAAGATCCAGTGCCGGACCTTATCCATGGACCGGGGGAATCCTGGTCCACAACGGGGTACCGGTCCGAGTCACGGTGCAGGTGAGTTTGTCCCTGACCCATTTTGCCCAGCAGCCCTGACCTTGTCCAGAACATGCAGCCCCACTAGGAGCACTAAACCGGGTTGAGCCCCTTAGAGAAGAAGGGTAACCTCATAGCCCCCAAAGGGCCTGGTAGACAAGTGGGTTGTGCAGGACAGTGCAAGGAAAGTAAGGAAGCGCAGGAACAAAGGACAGTGAAAGTAACTAAAGAAGGAACACTCTGGGCGCCTCAAAGAGACTTTATCTTCCCCAGTGACTACCCGGCCAGCTACCCGCAAAGACTGCGTGACTGTAAACTGAAGTGTTACCGTGAACTGTTACCAGTAAAGTACCCAAACAGAGTCAGCAAGCCTCCGGTGTCTTATTCTCTTAAGTTAAGAAGTAACTGCTGCCACATCGACCAGCTCAGCAGCACACTGCCCCGGGACCCCCCTCCGCCTGCAGGGAGCATTATCAACTGGCTACAATACCACCATCCCCGGCGGTCTGACAGCAGCGCTGGTGAGATCACCAGAAACTGCAGGTGGTGTCACAAGACTTTTATTTTATTATTTTGATCAATTATTAGCTGACCCCAGGGTTACAGGTCCGGGCAGGCCACCAGTGACATCCCCTTACAGTAAACGCCCGGATACAGAGTTCCCATAGACCCTTGGGTGGGTCACTAAAAACTCAGGGCTTCATTTTGTCTTACACGTTATCTAGTCAGAACAAAGAGAGAATCCCCCAACTATATACAGGACCGGAAACTCTAAAGCAGTTTACATTTCATCAGACTCCAGGAACACAGGACGAGGGAAGGGACACAGGTTAAATTACAGTACATTGAATGACACAGTATACATGAATACAAGCCAGGGGAAGGTACACATGGTTACACTGTATAGAAGTTCATATATAGAGGAAATATAGAATATAGAAATGTAGAATATAGAATGTAGAATATAGAATATAGGATGTAGAATATAGAATGTAGAATATAGAATATAGGATGTAGAATATAGAATATAGGATGTAGAATATAGAATATAGGATGTAGAATATAGAAATGTAGAATATAGAATATAGGATGTAGAATATAGAATATAGGATGTAGAATATAGAATATAGGATGTAGAATATAAAATGTAGAATATAGAATATAGGATGTAGAATATAGAATATAGGATGTAGAATATAGAATGTAGAATATAGAATATGGGATGTAGAATATAGAATGTAGAATATAGAATATAGGATGTAGAATATAGAATATAGGATGTAGAATATAGAATGTAGAATATAGAATATAGGATGTAGAATATAGAATATAGGATGTAGAATATAGAAATGTAGAATATAGAATATAGGATGTAGAATATAGAATGTAGAATATAGGATGTAGAATATAGAAATGTAGAATATAGAATATAGGATGTAGAATATAGAATATAGGATGTAGAATATAGAATATAGGATGTAGAATATAGGATGTAGAATATAGAATATAGGATGTAGAATATAGAATATAGGATGTAGAATATAGAATATAGAAATGTAGAATATAGAAATATAGAATATAGAATATAGGATGTAGAATATAGAATGTAGAATATAGAATATAGGATGTAGAATATAGAAATGTAGACTATAGAATATAGGATGTAGAATATAGAAATGTAGAATATAGAATACTAGATGGCGGCCCGATTCTAAAGAATCGGGTAGTCTAGAATCCATATATAGTTTATTTACTAATAGTTACGGGAGTGGGGTGAAATGAATTGTGTGTATACAGGTGGCTCAGTGGGTAGCAGAGTATACGGTGGCTCAGTGGTTAGCAGTGAGTGCGGTGGCTCAGTGGTTAGCAGTGAGTGCGGTGGCTCAGTGGTTAGCAGTGAGTGCGGTGGCTCAGTGGTTAGCAGTGAGTGCGGTGGCTCAGTGGTTAGCAGTGAGTGCGGTGAGATTGGTCAGCGCAGCGACGTGGGCAGAGTGGTCAGCGCAGAGGACACAGAGGGGGCAGAGGACAGGGGCAGAGGACAGGGGGCAGAGGACAGGGGGCAGAGGACACAGAGGACGCAGAGGGGGCAGAGGACAGGGGGCAGAGGACAGGGGGCAGAGGACAGGGGGCAGAGGACAGGGGGGAGAGGACAGGGGGGAGAGGACGCAGAGGACAGGGGGGAGAGGACGCAGAGGACAGGGGCAGAGGACGCAGAGGACAGGGGGAAGAGGACGCAGAGGACAGGGGGAAGAGGACACAGAGGGGGCAGAGGACGCAGAGGACAGGGGGCAGAGGACACAGAGAGGGCAGAGGACGCAGAGGACAGGGGGCAGAGGACAGGGGGCAGAGGACAGGGGCAGAGGACAGGGGGCAGGAGAGGGGGCAGAGGAGGAGAGGAGAGGGGGCAGAGGACAGGGACAGGGCAGGGAGCAGAGGACAGGGGCAGAGGAGCAAGGACAGGGGGAGAGAAGAGAGGAGGGGAGAGGACAGGGGGAGAGGAGGGGCAGAGGACAGGGGCAGAGGAAGGGGGCAGAGGAAGGGGGAGGACAGGGGGCAGAGGAAGGGGCAGAGACAGGGGCGAGGACAGAGGGGGCAGAGGGAGGGGGCAGAGGACAGGGGGCAGGGCAGGGCAGAGGACAGGGGGAGGAGAGAGGAGGGACAGGCGGAGGACAGAGGGGCAGAGGAGGGGGCAGAGGGAAGGGGCAGAGGACGGCGGGAGGCAGGGGCAAGGAACAGGGGGGCAGAGGACCAGGGGGCAGAGGAGCAGGACAGGGGGCAGAGGACGAGGGGGGGCAGAGGGCGAGAGGACAGGGGGCAGAGGACAGGGGGCAGAGGACGAGAGGAAGGGGCAGAGGACGGGCAGAGGACAGGGGGCAGAGGACGGAGGACAGGGGGAGAGGAAGCGAGGACAAGGGGGAGAGGACGCAGAAGGACAGGGGGAGAGGACGCAGAGGACAGGGGGGAAGGGCAAGAGGGGCAAGAGGACAGGGGGCAGGAGGGGGCAGAGGACCAGAGGGGAGAGGAGCAGGGGGCAGAGGACGCAGAGGACAGGGCAGAGGGAGAGAGGACAGGGGGCAGAGGCAGCAGGACAGGGGAGAGGACGGGGAGGACAGGGGCAGAGGCAGGGACGGGGCAGAGGAAGGGGGCGAGGACAGAGGGCAGGACGGGAAAAGGGGAGAGGACAGGGGGCAGAACAGGGGCAGAGGAAGGGGCAGAGGACAGGGGGCAGAGGACGAAGGGGGAGAGGACGCAGAGGGGAGAGGACGCAGGGGGGCAGAGGACGCAGAGGGGGCAGGGACAGAGGGCAGAGGACAGGGGGCAGAGGACAGGGCAGAGGACGGGGCAGAGGCCAGAGGACGCAGAGGACAGGGAGGAGAGGGAGGCAGAGGACAGGGGCAGAGGACAGGGGAGGGAACAGAGGGGCAGGGCGGAAGGACAGGGGCAGAGGACAGGGGGCAGAGGACACGAGGGACGCAGAGGACAGGGCAGGACAAGAGGACGCAGAGGACAGGGCGAGACAGGGGCAGAGGAAGGGGCAGGACGCAGGAGGGGGGCAGAGGACGCAGAGGACAGGGGGCAGAGGAGCAGAGGACAGGGGGCAGAGGACACAGGGCAGGGGCAGAGGACGGGAGAGAGGCAAGAGGGCAGGGGCAGAGGACAGGGGCAGAGGACGCAGAGGAAGGGGCAGAGGACGCAGAGGACAGGGGCAGAGGACGGGGGAGGGAGCAGAGGACAGGGGCAGAGGACGCAGAGGACAGGGGAAGGGCAAGAGGGCAGAGGAAGAAGGACAGGGCAGAGGACAAGGGGGCAGAGGAAGGCAGGAAGGGGGCGAGGAAGGGGGCAGAGGGGGGGCAGGGGAGCAGAGAAGGGGGCAGAGGACAAGCAGGGCAGAGGAAGAGGGAAGGGAGAGGACAGGGGAGAGGACAAGGGGGCAGAGGGCAAGAGGGGGCAGGGACAGGGGCAGGGAGGGCAGAGACAGGGCGGAGGGCAGAGGAAGGGGCAGAGGACGGGGCAGGGACAGGGGCAGGGCACAGAGGACAGAGGGGGCAGAGGACAGGGGGCAGAGGACAGAGGAGGGGCAGAGGACACAGAGGACAGGGGAGAGGCAGAGGACAGGGGGCAGAGGACGCAGAGGACAGGGGGCAGAGGACACAGAGGACAGGGGGCAGAGGACACAGAGGACAGGGGGCAGAGGAACAGGGGGAGGACAGGGGGCAGAGGACACAGAGGACAGGGGCAGAGGACACAGAGGACAGGGGGCAGAGGACAGGGGGCAGAGGACAGAGGGGCAGAGGACAGGGGCAGGGCAGAGGACACAGAGGGGGCAGAGGACGCAGAGGACAGGGGACAGAGGGGGGCAGAGGACAAGAGGGGCAGAGGACGCAGAGGACAGGGGGCAGAGGACAGGGCAGAGGACAGGGGGAAAGGGCAGAGGACGCAGAGGACAGGGGGCAGAGGACGAGGGGCAGAACAGGGGCAGAGGACAGGGGGCAGAGGACAGGGGGACAGAGGACAGAGGAGGGCAGGGAGCAGAGGACAGGGGGCAGAGCAGAGGACAGGGGGCAGGGACAGAGGACAGGGGGCAGAGGACGCAGAGGAAGGGCAGAGGCAGAGAAGGAAGAGGACAGGGGGCAGAGGACGCAGGAAGGGAGAGGCAGGGGCAGAGGACAGGGCAGAGGACAGGGGCAGAGGACAGGGGGCAGAGGACCCGGGGGCAGGGACCAGAGGGCAGAGGACAGGGGGGCAGAGGACAGGGGGCAGAGGACGCAGAGGACAGGGGGCAGAGGACAGGGGCAGAGGACAGGGGGGCAGAGGACAGGGGCAGAGGACAGCAGGGGGCAGAGGACGGGGGCAGACGCAGAGGACAGGGGGCAGAGGACGCAGAGGAGAGGGGGCAGAGGACGCAGAGGAGAGGGGGCAGAGGACGCAGAGGACAGGGGGCAGAGGACGCAGAGGACAGGGGCAGAGGACGCAGAGGACAGGGGGCAGAGGACGCAGAGGACAGGGGGCAGAGGACAGGGGGCAGAGGACACAGAGGGGCAGAGGACGCAGAGGACAGGGGCAGAGACGCAGAGGACAGGGGGCAGAGGACGCAGCGGACAGGGGGCAGAGGACGCAGAGGACAGGGGCAGAGGACAGGGGGGAGAGGACGCAGAGGACAGGGGGCAGAGGACGCAGAGGACAGGGGGAAAAGGACACAGAGGGGGCAGAGGACGCAGAGGACAGGGGCAGAGGACACAGAGGGGGCAGAGGACGCAGATGACAGGGGGCAGAGGACAGGGGGCAGAGGACAGGGGCAGAGGACAGGGGGCAGAGGACAGGGGGGAGAGGACGCAGAGGACAGGGGCAGAGGACGCAGAGGAGAGGGGCAGAGGACGCAGAGGACAGGGGAAGAGGACGCAGAGGACAGGGGGAAGAGGACACAGAGGGGGCAGAGGACGCAGAGGATAGGGGGCAGAGGACAGGGGGCAGAGGACAGGGGGCAGAGGACAGGGGCAGAGATAGGGGGCAGAGGATAGGGGGCAGAGGACAGGGGCAGAGGACACAGAGGACGCAGAGGGGCAGAGGACAGGGGCAGAGGACAGGGGGCAGAGGACAGGGGGAAGAGGACAGGGGGCAGAGGATAGGGGGCAGAGGACAGGGGCAGAGGACAGGGGGCAGAGGACACAGAGGAAGCAGAGGGGCAGAGGACAGGGGGCAGAGGACAGGGGGCAGAGGACAGGGGGCAGAGGACAGGGGGCAGAGGACGCAGAGGACAGGGGCAGAGGACACAGAGGGGCAGAGGACGCAGAGGACAGGGGGCAGAGGACGCAGAGGACAGGGGGCAGAGGACGCAGAGGACAGGGGGCAGAGGACAGGGGGCAGAGGACACAGAGGACAGGGGGCAGAGGACGCAGAGGACAGGGGGCAGAGGACACAGAGGACAGGGGGCAGAGGACACAGAGGACAGGGGGCAGAGGACACAGAGGACAGGGGCAGAGGACACAGAGGACAGGGGGCAGAGGACAGGGGCAGAGGACACAGAGGGGGCAGAGGACGCAGGGCAGAGGACACAGAGGGGGCAGAGGACGCAGAGGACAGGGGGCAGAGGACAGGGGCAGAGGACACAGAGGGGGCAGAGGACGCAGAGGACAGGGGCAGAGGACAGGGGGCAGAGGACAGGGGGCAGAGGACACAGAGGGGCAGAGGACAGGGGGCAGAGGAAGCAGAGGACAGGGGCAGAGGACGCAGAGGACAGGGGGCAGAGGACGCAGAGGACAGGGGGCAGAGGACGCAGAGGACAGGGGGGAGAGGACGCAGAGGACAGGGGGCAGAGGACGCAGAGGACAGGGGGAAGAGGACACAGAGGGGGCAGAGGACGCAGAGGACAGGGGCAGAGGACAGGGGGCAGAGGACAGGGGCAGAGGACAGGGGGCAGAGGACAGGGGGCAGAGGACGCAGAGGGGCAGAGGACGCAGAGGGGGCAGAGGACGCAGAGGACAGGGGGCAGAGGACAGGGGGCATTGGACAGGGGCAGAGGACAGGGGGCAGAGGACACAGAGGGGGCAGAGGACGCAGAGGACAGGGGGCAGAGGGGGCAGAGGGGGCAGAGGACGCAGAGGACAGGGGGCAGAGGACACAGTGGGGGCAGAGGACGCAGAGGACAGGGGGCAGAGGACAGGGGGCAGAGGACACAGAGGGGGCAGAGGACGCAGAGGACAGGGGGCAGAGGACAGGGGGCAGAGGACACAGAGGGGCAGAGGACGCAGAGGACAGGGGGCAGAGGACGCAGAGGACAGGGGGCAGAGGACGCAGAGGACAGGGGTAGAGGACGCAGAGGACAGGGGGCAGAGGACGCAGAGGACAGGGGGCAGAGGACACAGAGGACAGGGGGCAGAGGACACAGAGGACAGGGGGAAGAGGACACAGAGGACAGGGGCAGAGGACACAGAGGACAGGGGGCAGAGGACACAGAGGACAGGGGGCAGAGGACACAGAGGACAGGGGGCAGAGGACAGGGGGCAGAGGACACAGAGGACAGGGGCAGAGGACACAGAGGACAGGGGGCAGAGGACACAGAGGACAGGGGCAGAGGACACAGAGGGGGCAGAGGAGGCAGAGGACACAGAGGACAGGGGGCAGAGGACACAGAGGACAGGGGGCAGAGGACACAGAGGACAGGGGGCAGAGGACACAGAGGGGGCAGAGGAGGCAGAGGACACAGAGGACAAGGGGCAGAGGACACAGAGGACAGGGGGCAGAGGAGACGGGGCAGAGGACAGGGGCAGAGGACACAGAGGACAGGGGGCAGAGGACACAGAGGACAGGGGGCAGAGGATACAGAGGACAGGGGGCAGAGGACACAGAGGACAGGGGCAGAGGACACAGAGGACAGGGGCAGAGGACACAGAGGACAGGGGGCAGAGGACACAGAGGACAGGGGGCAGAGGACACAGAGGACAGGGGGCAGAGGACACAGAGGACAGGGGGCAGAGGACACAGAGGGGGCAGAGGACGCAGAGGACAGAGGGCAGAGGGGGCACACAGGTTGGAGGGTAGAGCAGCGTGTATGGCTGCAGACTTACCGGTGGCCGGGCGTCGGGTGTAGGAGGAGAGGAGGGGCGGGCAGAGCTGCAGGAGAGGAAGTTCCGCCCTCCCTCCTCTCCAGGCACACGGCAGGGAGCACGGGTACCCCCAGGGTGTGTGTGGCCCTCCGAGGTGGCGGGCAATGGGCCCCCCTGCCCCCCCCCGGTATGTAGGTACTGGCTGGAGGGCAGAGGGTGGAGGGGAGTGGCAGGAGGGCACACGGAACTTCCGAGATCGGAACGTTCCGTGTGTCGGTGACTGTAGCCGGGGGGCAGCCTGGCTACAGTGCACTGGATGAGCCTGGGCGACGACCATCACGGAAGTGGGCGTGGCCTCCTCCGGAAGTGGCCTTCGGGTTTTATATAATAGATAGGATGTAGAATATAGAAATGTAGAATATAGAATATAGGATGTAGAATATAGAATATAGAAATGTAGAATATAGAAATGTAGAATATAGAATATAGAAATGTAGAATATAGAATATAGAAATGTAGAATATAGAATATAGGATGTAGAATATAGAATATAGAAATGTAGAATATAGAATATAGGATGTAGAATATAGAAATGTAGAATATAGAATATAGGATGTAGAATATAGAAATGTAGAACATAGAATATAGGATGTAGAATATAGAAATGTAGAATATAGCGTCCTCCTAACTAGTGATCACCGGGGAACATCAGTGCCGAGATGGAAATCTGTAACTACACGAGTGGCCCCTGGGGTCTAGATATTCCCCGCTGTCCTCAGGGGCCCGGCTTTATTTCTGTGGCTGAACTTGTAAAAGCTGTTATCATTCTCTCCAGGAGAAATAATGATTGCAGCACAATATCTGGAGACTTACAAACCTTTTTATCAATAGAAATGATGCAACAATTAATAAATGTGTGCAGACACTCTACTCGGACGCCAAGTCCTGTTTTACTCCTTTCTTCACTCTTCACATCACTATTAGAGATGAGTGGCTTCACCTCCAATTTAGGTAAAAAAAGGCACAATAATATTGAGGTTTTGGAGATCAAAAGGAGGTAATCATCGCTTCATTACTCAACAATCGACTACAAAACCAACAGTCTGCTTATTTGGGATACAGCACGAAGCAATCACTGATCTCAGGGAGACCAGTCCATGAAGACACTGCGGGCAGCCGCTAAAGCGCTCAACACAGTGAATTCCTAGGCACATTGCCCCCCTGGGAAATACGGATATGGAAAAGTCTGTAGAGCCTCGTTTAGGAGTCTCAACACAGGACTAGCCAGATATCCCTCCTGGGAAGGATCTAGCCATGGGGTGGCTCTTTGAGGAGACCACCATAACCACCATATTAAGTGGCCCTTTGAGTTAAAGGATGTTGACTCAAAGGGCCACTTAATATGGTGGATATGGTGGTCTCCTCAAAGAGCCACCCCATGGCTAGGTCCTTCTCTCTAGGGATATCTGGCTAGTCCTGTGTTGAGACTCCTAAACGAGACTCCACAGACTTTATTTTGATACTTGGGATTCAGAGAAGGTTTAGCTGTATGCTGGATCTTGTGCCGCATATAATGTGAATGAAGGCAATTCAGTATCCATGCAGAGCTGTTCAAACCAGTCTGCAGAGCCAAACCAACAGCCAGAAGACCTGGAGGACATGTACATGGCCAAAGGATTATAAAAGATCAGTTTTCATCCTAATAGCAAAGAAAGTGACTGTACCAACTATAGAACAATCGCCTTGATCTCCGCGCCTGCAAGATGCTTCTAAAGATCAGACTGTGGAGACCCTCATGTCTCAAACAGAGCCTTCCCCTCGCCCACCAGTCCCGTAATGATAACATGGACAGGCCTAGATGGGTTGAAACTGGTCGGTCACAGTTTATTAATTTCATGAGCAGAGAAAGGCACTTAGAATTACTCTAGCCGACTCATCGCCGAAGACCCTGTGTGCGACAGACAATGAGCGGTGAGGGAACTTTGCCCTTCTCCACAGTTTTTGCTTTGACTTAATATTGATAACAAGGTTTTTGTTTTTTATTCATTCACAATACAATTTCTATGGCAATATAAAACAACCTTGAATATATAAGGGAGGGCGGGTGGGACAAAAGCTTCCGGGGTCAGCCGGGGGAAAGAGAAAGTCACTGACCACAGACACCTGAATTTATAATAATAGTAATTTTATTTATTCATTTACATACATTAGTAATACTGTCCCCATTGAGGCTTACTATCTAGACATCCCATCAGTATGTCTTTGTAATGAGGGAGGAAACCCACAAATAAAACAAAGGGAGAACATACAAGCTCCTTCCTTGGTGGGTATTGAAACCAGGACCTGAGGACCTTAGTGCTGCAATGCTGCAGTGCTAACCACTAAGCCACCGTGCCACCCAGTACAACCCCTGTAGGTGTAGCTGGATGCCCCTTGCCCTTTGATCCCATTGGCCTGTTGGGCAAATTAATGCTTCACGTGGGGAGGAGTGGAAGGGGGGCACTGCACATTATTTTACTCTAGCTTTAGCCAGGTGGCACCACAGTCAGTCATGTTCCTTAGTACTGTGCCTGCTGCCATTCATAAGCACCTGGGAACCATACGTTTCGATGCCAAAGCTGGATCCATAAGGGCTGAGAGACCTGTGATCACACGGCAAACCTGAGGTGGATCATAGAATAGATGTGGGAGTAACAATGAATCTCCACCGGTGCTTCTTTGGTAACACCGAGGCTTTTGACCAAGTTGAGCATAAGCTCTGATTGAGGTGGGAGTGACGGCACATCTGATTAGGTTTATCAGGTCACTCTACAATAATCTAATACCGAATACAGATATACAGAATAATTCTAGATCATAATTGACACAGACCACGGATGCATCATTTCCTTTTCAACCTCTTTGCTAAAGTAAATCACAGGGAAGCTGGACTATGAGTGTTCAGGTAAAAATAGGCGGATAAGTCATCATGAGCTATGTGAGGTCTGCAGATGATGCCACCCTGCTGGTCCAGAGTCACAATGTCCTGAAGAAGCTAAAAGAAATAAAGTGAGAAGATGGAGCTTTACTGTGACAACTAGAGTCAGTTAGGAATTCTTAATTATGCCAGACATATTATTCATTTGTTCAGTGAGTCAAGGAACATGAGCCAGTGTTTCATGTGGGACAGTTCAGTTCTATATGCTATCTTATGGAATGTTTGCTGGTTAAGGATTGCATCAGCCCCCTGCGGTGCACTAGTCTGCATCATCTGAAGGACACATTAACTAGAGAACAAAAAGGGAACAGCCAACATTAATTTCACACACACTTTTGTTCAACCCAATGCCCTGAAATGGGCGATGAGGGATATAAAAGGGGGCCTGATCCTACAACTGATGATTCTTCAGCTCTTCATCCTGGGGCTATGATTCCTGCTTAGACCAAAAATTTGTTTGGAGAACACAGGTTGAGTCAATTTGGTCGCCTGGTCACATACCTTAGTGTGCTCAGCTTCCTAAGCTTGCCGCTATCTCATGTCTGTTGGTGCTACCAAAAGCGGGGTGCTGCTGGATTGACGTAGTTGGCCCTTGATGCCTCGAAGGTACACAGATTTTAATCCCTGGTGAGCCAGAGGAAGGTGAGACTCTCTCACTTGCACCATCTTATGTCCTTGCTGGGAATGTACTAAAAGCTGTTGGCTATTGGTAACGCAATAAAGTCTAACCAATGTGTGGAATCCTCACCCCATGTTCTCTGAGTAGTGTTCTGTCCACCTGGAAGAAGTGTGGGCATCTAGTCAGTTGAATCCCAGCCCCAGGCGGTCTTTGTAAAGACAACCAGACCAGCAGACAAGACCACTCACTGCCCTTCATGTCTCCACATTTGCCTAAACATCAAAAGAATACAAATCAACACTACCGCCAATGAGGAATTCCACATAAGGTTAACAATGAGGAAATAGAAGTGGTCAACAGCTTTATTTCTCTTGGGTCCCTCATTAAACACATTGGTGGTTCAACAGCATCAAGCATAGAATAGCACTGGGATGTACAGACTTAGTGAGCACGGACCAAGTGCAAAGACGCCTCAATCACCATCAAAGACTGATCACTGCCATTTTGTTACCAATTGCAACATCTGGCTGTGAGACGTGGACACCCATGACATCAGATCGAAGAAAATTGATGCCTTTGAGTTGTGGGGCTGTAGAAGGTGTGAGGCAGCAGCTTTAGTTGGACAGAAACCTAAGTCAATAACTCAGGAGTTTCTTCAAACCGAAAACAGATTCACAGACCTGCATTTCTTGGAGCGCAGCAGGGTCACACATATACCATCTCATACCAAAGTCTGTGCCACTTCTACACCGCTGTAGGCCCAAAAATCCACTTACAGTATCCAAGCTCCAACACTGACCTTTGTTTAGCCTCACACAGCACCTGCTGCTGAATAACCTGGACCCCAACTGGGACATCCCCCTGCTGTGAACTGCAGGATTAAATAGGAACCATGGACATTATCTAGTTGCAAGACTCGGCCAGGAGGGAGAGTCCATCCAACAACCAAACCTACAGAACTCTCCAAAATAAGAGCCCAAACTGGTTTTCCTAAAATCCGTGGACCCAGTCCACATTTCTTTATTGTTGTGATGCACTCACGGAGGTAGCTGTGAATACAATACACTCCAAAGGGTCTCAAAAAATTTCCAAGCACATTCTGGAGGATTCATATATGACATCTGTCATTGTCTTACAAAGAGACAAAGATAATCACTAATCTCAGGGATACCAGTCCAAAAAAACCGGCTAAAGTGCTCAACACAGTGAATTCCTAGGCGTATTGCCCCCTGGGAATTACGAATATGCAAATAAAGTCTGTGGAGCCTCGTTTAGGAGTCTTAACACAGGACTAGCCAGATGTCCCTCCAGGGAAGGACCTAGCTATGGGGTGGCTGTCTGAGGACACCACCATAACCACCATATTAAGTGGCCCTTTGAGTCAATATCCAGCTCTTTACGAGCTTAAAGATATAACAAGGGAATACCAATGCCAGGTATCCATCCACAGACAGCTGTTTCATAATTCCCAGGAGGCAATGCCCCTAGGAATTCACTGTGTTGAGCGCTTTAGCCGGCTGCCCGCAGTGTTTTCTTGGACTGGTCTCCCTGAGATCAGTGATTGCTTTGTGATGTTGGTCTACTAGGCATTGCTCCCACCTAGCCAGAATCCTACTCCACACTGATGAGGGGCAACACCCCGAAACAGCTGTCTGTGGATGGATACCTGGCCTTGGTATTCCCTTGTCATACCTTTAAGCTCGTAAAGAGCTGGATATTGACTCAAAGGGCCACTTAATATGGTGGTTATGGTGGTCTCCTCAAAGAGACACCTCATGACTAGGTCCTTCCCTGGAGGGATATCTGGCTAGTCCTGTGTTGAGACTCCTAAACGAGGCCCTACAGACTTTATTTGCATTTTGCCTTACAAAGGGAAGACTTCTACAAGTGAAGGTGAGCAACAAATATATTTTTGATGAGATAAACCTGGAGATGTGCCTGGAAGTCAAGATTACCAGACAGTATTGACCTATTATGGACATGTATTGAGGGAAAATCCCTCATAAAGGGAATCATTTCTCAGAATGGTCAATGCCAAAAGTAGTGATGAGCAAGCACTACCATGCTCAGGTGCTCAGTACTCATAACGAACATTTTTTATATTCAGACAGGTTCAACTCATTTATGGAATATAATGGAAGTCAATGGTGAACTTGAACATTTTTCAGAAAATCTTCCAGAAAAATGTCCCCCATTGACTTCCATATTTGGTAAACGTGTTGCGCCAATCCAAGGGTCCAACCTGCTTGTCACTGGTAATGAGCACCTGAGCATGGTAGCACTCACTCATCACTAGTCAAAAAGACAAAGGAGACCAAGGTTCATTTGCTGAACATCATGAAGAATGACATGGAAATTGCCTTAAAGCTGTGAGACGGTGAAATGTCATAGTATCAGGAGAGCACTAGGACCCTGTGAGTTTTGCCTACCTGAACTAGTCAGCAGGGGCTTGACTTGTAAACCCAGTATCCGTCCCAGAGAGGAGTCTGGTGGTTAAGGGAAGTGAGAGATCTGCTGTGTGATAAGACTCAGGCTGTAAAGCGTGCTAAAGACAAACTGTGAGAAGCTTGAACTTTGAAAGGGCATTATCAGCAAGCTTTCCTGCAGGAGTTGCTGATCCCTGACCTGAGAGAACTTGTGTCTTTGCTGAGGACTAATGAAGAGCCTGTGAAGCTGTGTAGCTCTTTGGAGTTGTATGAAGGTGTGTGCTGTGTGAACCAGAGACTCTGAGATGAACTGATCAGGCAGCCATTATCGGAGTAGAGACTGAGAAAACCTTCCCTGTGATGGACCGAGTTATCGACGGCCAGGAAAACCGTGAATGACTGCGAAAGGAGAGACGGGGTCCGGTACCATCAGCATTGGGAGGATCCTGACAAGCCTTGGTAAAGTGTGCCTCACAGACTGTACCCCGAGACTGCAGAACCAAAGTAGAAGACGTGTGGACTTGGTATTGGCTGGTAAGCCACAGAATTTCTGTTGCTTTGCAATAGTTTTTTTTTTGGCGCCAAAGGTTTTGCTTTTTGGGACTCTCTGCAGCCAATGCAAATCAGAGGTGTGGCACGCCAGATGTCCGGTTGCCACAGTGACATTGCCTCCCTCACAGGGGGTGATGTCATGGCTTGAAGCAGGAGGAGGTCCCCACGCTAGGTAACACCCAGCATCCAACAATTTCTGACTCCAGGCCTGAAGGGTGCCCTAGTTCCAGCCCGGAGTAGGGGTTAGAGGAGAATGTCTGAGGAAAGGGAGAGAAGAAGACGTGTGGGAGAGAGCTCTGAGGAATGGAGCTGCAAGTGAGCTCACCCAAGAGAGGCGCTACAGAGGACGCCAGAGTCCTTGGTTGCGCGGGCACTGTACAATGCAGCAACTGAATCTGGAGGGCAGGAGGCTGTAAGTCTCCTGACCACACCGAAGACCTGGCAGCATCACAGTCTATTGAGAGCCCGGAGCTGCCATCAGCAAGGCGGTGTCCATGAATAGCTCATGCTGTCTGCCATACGGGTTAGGAACCAACACGCAGGAAGAGGGCCACAGCATAGTTACAAGCAGCAGGGACCCAAAAGGCAAAGCGCAGCAGGAAGGCCTCCGAATCCACCTGGCTAGATGGATCCCTGAATGCTTCCAAGCTGACCGGACCAGCCTAAAACCTGGTAACCAGTGCCCCGGAGTGGCTCACCATCTGCCAAGTAAAGGTAAAGGAAACTGCACCCTTCTGAGTCCTCTGATCATTTCCCGCACCCTCAGTCATGCACCCCTACAACCATTACCATCAACCCCATAGACTATTACACCGTCCCTGGGGCCCCAGTCCACCTGTGGGGAGCAATACCCATCTGCCCCAGAGGTCCTATCTGCAGCGTCGGCCATTCCTAGCTGAAAACCACAGGTGGCGTCATGAAACAGACCTCTAAATCCCCAGTAAATAACCCCTTCATGGCACGGCACGGAGCAAGGTCACAGTCACCGTGACCTCCCAAAGAATCAGCCAGCCCGGCTGCCGAGTATCCTCTGACCCTTGCGGCCATTGCATCGGCCTGTGTGAAACTCCACTTGAGTTTAACGGTACCGCAGCTTTAAGATACCCGGGTATCTCTATGTTAAGTATATAACAGTCATTGATGTAGTTTAGGCCTTGTTATTAGTTGTGATAAGTCTATACTCGGCGTGCCATCTCAGGAGTGCCCATTGAGCACCTTCATCTGATTTACACCCTTCCTTTCTTTTGTTGGTTTAACCCATTGTTGATGTAGTGCTTAGGTAAAGTTGTTCCAGATCTTGGGGTAACACACATATTCTGGGAACATTGAACGGATAGAATTAATTTGTTCATTAATTTTACATTTTGTTAAAGGGAACCAACCAGCAGGATTTAGGGCTATAAAGTGAAGCCGGTGACTTACAAGCATTGTGATAGTGAATGCAATCATACCTTTATTTGAATGATTCCATGTTTCATTGCAGAGAAAAGTGTCATAAAACTCCTGGAAAACAGGGCAGCAGATAATTGATGTGTGCAGCGCTGTGTCACTATATGGGGTTGTTGTTTTATTTTTCCTCCCCTGTGGGCTTTCCTTTCAGCTGTAAGCCAAACCCTTCCCTTCATCTGTAAGTACTGAAACTGAAAGTACAGATCAGAGGGAGGGAGGGAGGGTTTGGCTTACAGCAGAAAAGCATGTCCACAGTGGAGGAAGAAAATAAACAACTCCAAATGGTGACACAGCGCTGTACACATCAATCATCTGCTGCCGTGTTTTCCAGGAGTTTTATGACACTTTTCTCTGCAATCAAACATGGAATCATTCAAGTAAAGGTATGATTGTACTCAGAAATCCCAGAGCCTGTAAGGTTCCCTTTAATTGGTAAAAATAGACTATTAAGATTTGTCACAATCTTAGTCGGGACCTGCAGCTCTCTGGCGCCCTCTTATTATTAGATTTGACGTTGATTGTTTGTAGCTGAAGACAAAAGATTTCCATGTGGATGCTGGAGGGAAAGAACCAGAACATTCCAGCTCGCTTTTACGACTTGGCCGGGTCATAAATACCTGATGGGGGGGGGGGGGATGAGAAGACAAGAGATAGACAAAGTGTCTCTACAAACCAAAAACAATGAAGATAATTCATATTTTCCTGACACACTTCTATTTTTCTAACCTTCCTTACTTTATAGATTTGGATAACTCTTATTTTATTTCTATGTTACTTTTAGAAATAAATGAGATAGGAGATAATGATTGTTGTCTGGAAATGAGGAACAGCTGAGCCTCAGCCTAAATCCAGAGCACACTGAGCTGTACGGTGCTGTAATGTATAAAAGCAGGGAGATGTGGTGTCCTGGGCACTATCCTCTATCCTCCATCATGCTATATGACCCTGATCTCTGCGGCCAGCTGATCCTGCTTGGTGTTATAATGGGGTGCACGGCCTTATCTGGGGGAGTCATGCACAGACCTCTGCTCTCGGCACACACCAGGACTCTCCTCCTCATACTGGTCCTGTGTGTGGCACACTCTAGAGCCTGGGCTCCTCCACCCGGGTGTAGCCTGGACCTCATGAATATTATAGAGGACTATGAATATTTCCAGGATGGAGACGTCATCATCGGAGGAGTTTTCACAGTCAATTATTTCATGACTGCGTTTCACAAATATGAGATGATTCGTGACTATATCTGTTTGAGGTGAGTGGAAAGTGTCGGGGTCAATGTTGAGGACCTCTCAGGTCCACATCTTCTGAATCCTGTCTTCATGGTGTGGTCATATGGCCAGATGTTACATGCCTACTTTATGCAGTATAGAAGTCATGTCTTCATGTTCATTAGATGACCATAGTGACAGCTGCGTGCTGACCGTGGTCCTGAAGCTTTGCAGACTGCTGTAACCAGCTGCACTGCAATAAGAGAGTGAAGTTTCAGAACCTAGGACAGCAGCTGTCATTTTACGCTCTTAGCGTACTGTATCATGGACAGCTCCTGAGTGCTGGAGCCACCCGGCAAATACAGTAATGTACTGATGAGCGCTAAGTGCTGGCTTTTACTAATAAACTCTGTGTTTGATGCATGACAGTGTGCCTCCAGCCTAAGCACCACACTGGCAAGTAATAAACAAGTAAACTAATAGCAGGAGCAGAGCCTGTTAGTATCTTACATGCAGGAGAGTGTACCGAGGATACTGGTAGCAGGTATTATCCTCGTAGGGCACAGCTAGTATCTGAGAGGCAAGCCCAGAGCAGATGACTGTAGAGAAGTTAAAAGAATCGATTCGGAGCTGAAGAAGAAGCAACAAAGTTGATGCACAGAGAAGCCAGAGATGAAACAAAATACTCAAGACTCAAGGAGGCCTGAAGTCTGGACTAGAGCTTAAATAAGCAGATAAGCAGGGAAAGATGGGCAGGACAAGGTAGCAGACACCATCTTGGATAAAGACGAGGAGACACAGAAGGAATCCCGGAAAAGCCGGAATCCTGACACCTCTGCGCTGCCACAAACAACCAGATTGAATAAGTCCAAAAAGTCTTGAGATGAATGTATGGTTTATTTATACAGGTTTATTTATACACGTGCCTCTTCATCAGAATGTAGCCATAAGAGTTATGTGCCTGGAAATGCATAGAAATAAACCTTACATTCATCTCAAGACTTTTTGGATGCATTCTGGCTGGATATTCCCAGCAGCACAGGGGAACCACACATCACACACATCACACATATCACACACATCTCAACATCACACACATCACACACACATCACACACATCACACACATATCACACACATCTCACACATCACACACATCTCACACATATCACACACATCACACACATCACACACATCACACACATCTCACACATCTCACACATCACACACATCACACATATCACACACATCTCACACATCTCACACATCACACACATCACACATATCACACTCATCTCACACATCTCACACATCTCACACATCACACACATCACACACATCTCACACATCTCACACACACCACACACACCAATACACGACATACACATATTCACACATGAGACTCATCACAATCTCACACATCTATACTCTCACACACACACCACACATATCACAATCACACATATCACCTCACACTATCACACAGTATCACACATTACACACATCCAGTCACAATCCACATAATCACTCATTACACATTACATCTCACACATCCACATACACACACTCACCATCTCACACTACACACACACCATTTCACACATCACCATATACACATCACATCACCTCATCCTAACATCTCACACATCTCACACCACCACCAATCAAAATAACTCAATACACAGACACACTTCACATTCACCACATTACACTACATCACACTCCCCTATACGAGCCACACACCACAATCACAAATTACATACCAATTCACAATATCACACCTATCAACATCCTCCACCTAACACTCACACATCAATACATACAACATAACACAATCACAACAAACCTACATCATCTACATCAACATTCACACATCACACTATCACAGTATTATCCACATACACACATATCACACAACACCAACAATACTACAACATCTCACAATACATCATTCGACTACACAACACACAATATCACACATCACCAAATCAACAAATATCACAACTCACAGAGCCACATCTACTACACACATCACACACATACACAGAAACAACAATCCACAACACACATCTTATCACAACACAACACACAACAATCACAAAATCCAACCTACACACATCTACACATCCACAAACAACACACAATTCACATATCACATACCACAACACAATACCACATCACATCACATATACACATCTCATTCACACATAACCATATCACCACTCACACATTCATCAGCACATTACACATAATTCAACTCCCATCCACACATACACCATAAACAATCACCAACCTCACATATACATCTCACACTCACCATTCCTGATATCACACACACACAATACCACACAATCACACATCACACACATCACACATCACACACATATCTCACACATCACACACCAATCACACACAATATCACACATCACACACAATCACACACATCACACACACACACAATCACACATCACCATATCACACATCACACACATCTCACACATCACACATCACACATATCACACATCACACACATCACACACATCACACATCACACACATCTCACACATCACACATATCACACACACACACATCTCACACATCACACATATCACACATACCACATCTCACACATCACACAATCACATATCACCAATCACACACATACACAATATCACACACATCACACATCACACACATCACACATCACACACATCTCACACATCACACACATCAACACATCCACACATCTCACACATCACACACATCACATCTCACACATCTCACACATCCACACATCACACATCACACATATCACCATCACACACATCACACACATCTCACACATCACACATCTCACACATCACACATCACACATACACATCTCAACATCACACATCACACACATCTCACACATCACACATATCACACATCACACACATCACACACATCTCACACATCACACACATCACCATCACAATATCACACATCTCACACATCTCACACATCACACACATCTCACACATCACACATCACACATATCACACATCACACACATCACACACATATCACACATATCACACATCACACACATCACACACATTCACAATCACACACATCACACACATCTCACACATCACCACATCTCACACATCACACATATCACACATCACACATCACACACATCACACACATCACACACATCTCACACATCACACACATATCACACATATCACACATATCACACACATATCACACATCACACACATCACACATATCACACATCTCACACATCACACATACACACATCTCACACATCTCACACATCACACACATCTCACACATCACACATATCACACATCACACACATCCACACATCACACACATCACACATCACACATATCACACATCTCACACATCTCACACATCACACACATCTCACAATCACACATCACACATCACACACATCACACACATCACACATATCACACATCACACACATCACACACATCTACACATCACACACATCACACACATCTCACACATCACACATCTACACATCACACATCTACACATCATCACACATCACACATCACACACATCACAAAATCCACACATCACACACATATCACACATATCACACATCACACACATCTCACACATCACACACATCACACACATATCACACATATCACACATCACACACATCTCACACATCACACATATCACACACATCAACATCACACATCCACACACACATCACACATATCACACATCACACACATTACACACATATCACACAATCACACATCACACACATCTCACACATCACACATATCACACATCACACACATCTCACACATCACACATCATCAACATCACACACATCACACACATATACACATCACACACATCACACACATCTCACACATGACACATATCACACATCACACACATCACACACATCACACACATTCACACACATATCACACATCACACACATCACACACATCTCACACATCACACACAATCACACACATCTCACACATCTCACATATCACACACATCTCACACATCACACATATTACACATCTCACACATCACACACATTCACACATCTCACATCACACACATCTCACACATCACACAAATCACACACATCACACACATCACACATCACACACATCACACAAATCACACATCACACATAATCACACATCACACATATCTCACACATCATCCAGTTGCATCAGGTTGCATACGTTTTTTGACAGATCCAGTGAAAAACAAACACACTCCTAGTGAGTGTGTCAGATGAAACTGGCGTTTGGGTATGCTCAGTCAAAAGCCCGCCTTCTGCCGGAGCCAGGTCTATGGAGCACCATTTTATTTCAGACCCCGGATCTGGTTATTTACGGGTATTTCAACAAAAATAAAAAAATATTTCAAACTGCTATTTTTGGTTTCTGTTAAAAACCTTTGTCAGCCGGATTCGGCTGGAACCATAAGCCACCGCATGAGCCTCTCTCCCCATTGAAAGTCGATAGAAGAGAAACCACATGCAGCTGCATACAGTGTCCGCCAGATTCACCTGGATGACTGAACCACCGTAATCAGGTAAAGCCCTATTGCTCTTTTCTGCCTTCTCTCCATCAGGAACTCTCTCCTTAGTGACAGATGCCATTTACTGTCCATGATCTCGGCTTGAGAGGGTCGTTATAACCTCGGCTTGGGGAGGGAATAGTTGGTGGAAATACGGAATTAAAACATTCTGCTCCTGGATCCCTGTCTGACTAAATAATGTGAAATGATAAATGTTAGTGGTATAGACATTAGGGATGACTGAGCGCTGCCATGCGCAAGAGCTTGATACTCGAAACAAGCAGGTTGGACACTCGGACGGGCGTAACCCAAGTACTGAGCATAATGGAAGATATTCTGGAAAAATGCTTGAGTTTCCCATTGGCTTCCATTATACCCGCCGATGCTGGAGTAGCACCTTTCCAAGCATCCAATCTGCCCATTTCGAGTACCAAGCACCCGAGTATGGCAGTGCCCCTTTATCACCAATAGCCATAAAATACTGACCATGCTGCTGTTAAAGGACAGACTGCTCTCTCGGAAAAGCTCCAGTAGTATTGATGTGTTTCCAGTTTGGAAAGAACCTTTTTTCAATAGCAACTACATATGAAGGTAAATTATCTATACCAGATAAAACATCATGGAAACAAATTCCCATAAGTGTTCTTCATCAGGACACATTGACGTCAGACGGCTGGGAACCTGCTGGGATCTGACATATTCAAAATCCTGATAATACACAAACTAAAGATGATCTTCTTGCGTAATGAAGGTAATTTACTGACATTTTTAATATATAAATGTACTTTATGTAACTTAGTGATTTATTTTTATGACATTTCTCACACTACCCCTCTCAGTATTGTATGTCATTAGTCTACACTGTGTGCAGAATTATTAGACAAGTTGTATTTTAGAGGATTATTTTTATTATTGATCAACAACTCTGTTCTCAATCACCCAAAGACTCATAAATATCAAAGCTTAATATTTTTGGAAGTTGGAGGGGTTTTTTAGATTTGGCTCTTAGGAGGATATCTGTGTGTGCAGGAACTATTACTGTGCAGAATTATTAGGCAACTTAATAAAAACCCAATCTATTCCCATCTCACTTGTTTATTTTCACCAGGTAAACCAATATAACTGCACAAAATGTAGAAATAAACATTTCTGACATGCAAAAACAAACCCAAAAAATATTAGTGCCCAATATCGCCCCCTTTCTTTATGATGACACTCAGCAGCCTCCATCCATAGATTGTGTCAGTTACTTGATCTGGTTACGATCCACATTGTGTCAGCAGCCCACACCAGACAGTCCAGCTACCCTCCCAGACACTGTTCCCAGAGGTGTGCTGTTTTCCCTCCCAGACACTGTTCCCCAGAGGTGTGCTGTTTTCCCTCCCAGACACTGTCCCAGAGGTGTGCTGTTTTCCCTCCCAGACCTGTTCCCAGAGGTGTACTGTTTTCCCTCCCTGTAGATCTCACATTTTAGCACTTCTCTAGTTCAATCAAAAATGGCTTCCTATTTCTTTTTTTGTTTACTGCCAGCCAACCTGTAGTCCTGACTCATGTGACTGGAGCTTGTCCAGCATGAAAATCATGTTTTTCTTGAACGATCCCGACTTCTTCCTGTACCACTGCTTGAAGAAGTTTGTCTTTCAGAAACTGGCAGTAGGTCCGGGAGTTGAGCTTCACTCCATCCTCAACCCGAAAAGGTCCCACAAGTTCATCTTTGATGATCCCAGCCCATACCAGTACCCCACCTCCACTTTTCTGGCGTCTGAGTCGGAGTGGAGCTCTCTGCCCTTTACTGATCCAGCCTCTGGCCCATCCATCTGGCCCATCAAGAGTCACTCTCATTTCATCAGACCATAAAACCTTTGAAGAATCAGTCTTCAGATATTTTTGGCCCAGTCTTGACGTTTTATCTCATGTTTCTTTCATGTTCCCAGTGTTCAGGTGGTGGTTTTACCTTATGTTTCTTGTTCAGAGGTGGTGGTTTTATCTTATGTTTCTTGTTCAGAGGTGGTGGTTTTATCTTATGTTTCTTGTTCAGAGGTGGTGGTTTTTCAGTCTTCCTTACCTTGGCCATGTCCCTGAGTATGGCACACCTTGTGCTTTTTGATACTCCAGTAACGTTGCAGCTCTGAAATATGGCAAAACTGGTGGCAAATGGCATCTTGGCAGCTTCACGCTTGATTTTTCTCAATTCATGGGCAGTTATTTTGCCCCTTTTTTGCCCTCACGCTTCTTGTGACCCTGTTGGCTATTTGCAATGAAACGCTTGATTGTTCGGTGATCATGCTTCAAAAGTTTGGCAATTTCCAGACTGCTGCATCCCTCTGCAAGATTTACTTAATTGCTAGTTGGCTCTCAGCCTATACAGCTTGGAGTAGGACACAAGTATAAAAAGTAACATGGGATCAAGATACTAATTTGCCTAATAATTCTGCACACAGTGTAAGAACCACATTGTATGCACACAGTGTATGCTCATATCATATCATCTCATCCCCACAGACCGGTGCCCCTGTATTACAAGGATCTTCTCACTTTCCTTTATGCCATTGAGGAAATTAATGGAGATCAGACAATTTTACCCAACGTCTCTCTGGGATATCACGTCTTTGACTCATGTGCCGATAACAAGAAAGCTGTGAAAAGCGTCCTACAGATTCTCTCAGGACCCAGGAGGAACGTCCCCAATTATTCCTGCACTGGACAGAGGGAAGTAGTTGGTTTTATTGGCGATCAGGGATCCTCAACTACAGTGTCCATGGCTCAGGTCCTGGCGTTGTCCCGACACTCACAAGTAGGTGACATCCATGTGTGCTCAATCTCACTGGAAAGCCAACATAAGGGGACTCTCCAGGTTTCCTCGGTATCAGTCACCTTGCTGGTTATCAGTTTTCATTTCCAGGTCTCTCTATGCTTTATCCTTCTCTGGAAAAGCCCTTTGTGTGTTTGCTTTCTTTGATGGCAGTGTAAGACCATGCGCCTACTGTGCGCTTGGCTGCGTTTCTGAGTACCCACAGGTTTATGATTACAGTCAATTTTGATTTTCCATGGGCCCACATATGTGTCTTTGTTGCAGAAATCTCCTGCATTTTTTTTAATGTCCCTTCAATTAACTTGCCCATTTTTTGGGCTGCATTTTCCCCCATAGAGTCCATTCTAACCTCCCAAAAAAAGGCATCACAAATGGATGGGTGTTCACACAGTCCGTCTGTGTTTATCGATCTTCCAGGACCTGGGTCATGTGACTCAGCCTGTCATATGGTGCGCAGGATCTGGAAGATCGATAAACACATCTCCGGCACAGAGGAAGAATCACCGGGAATCACCATGGGCTCGTCAGGGAGAGTGAGAAAGTGTTTGTGTGTGTGTCTGTCTCTGTCTGTCTGTCCCCTTATTTGTGCTGTTGTGTTTGTGTAGCTGACAAACGCAGCCCAAATAATAAGGCCAATGGGCACATTGCCTAAATGACCGGAAAGCAACAAATGACTAAATGTGGGGAAAACGTCCATTACAGAAATGTTAATGCAACAGTTCAACAAGCGCTCACCGGACACTGCGTGTCACAGAAGAGGAAAGGTGTAGCTCGCCTGCGGTATCCCTGATGACTCCTGTGTGATCAGTGTTGCTCGCCACTTACAAGAGAGACTTCATGACAAACAGTAAAGGTAAAAAAAAAAGGCGGCGCTCACCCATGTGCGGATCTTTTTTAATCAGGGAATCCAAAGTGCATGGCTACATATCGGCGAGGAGAGGGAGTGGGGGGTCGGCGGATGACGGCTGCTGATTCAGGGTAACTACCGCTTCCATGGGTCAAGATCCTGCCGTCGTCTGCTGACCGCCCACTCCCTCTCCTCACCGCACTGATATGTAACCATGCACTTTGGATTATCTGATTAAAAAAGAAAAAGATCCGCACATGGGTGAGTGCCGCCATTCTTTTTACCTTTACTGCACTAAGGCGGTAGACGAGGGACACTAGCACAATACCTACGGTGGTCCACTCACCTGATGAGGTTGTGATGTGTCACAACCAACGTACAAAGCCTGGCCGCTGCAGATCCCGTAGAAGAAACAGCGTTACAAGGGGGGAAAAGATGGGGATTTATCCGCGCTTCACCAAAGTGTGCTTTTCCTATCTTGGATCTCCTTGTGGTCAAGTGCGGATAAATCCCGATCTTTTTCCCCCTTGTAACAGATGCAGTGTGTGACAGTAGTTCACAGACCAACAGAGTCTGGCATACTACACATAACAGACTAGAGAAACAATGGGGGGGGAAATACAACTGAGGGCCCTGCCCATAGGGAATGGGGGGGAGGTGACCTCCTGCACTCACCTGCGGCAGTGCCTTGATCGCCCTACCGGCCCTATACAGGTTCTTTTAACCCATCATCGAACAGGATATCTAGTACCTCGCTGGCCCTGATGTCACTAGGGAGATGACCTGCAGGAGCACTAGTCCCAACAACTAAAGTAAAAACAACAAGAAGGAAGGCAAGACAGACAAGGGAATAACAAAGCAACATCATGCCTGTTGCCATTCTCCTAGCCATGTATCCAGTGTAGTTCCTTCACCTCAAGTAGCTAGGCAAGGAATAAAGTTCAATCACTAGCAAGGAATGCTGGACCATGTGACCATATAAAGGAGATGGGAGTGATCACAAAGTAGCTACACCTGGAAAGAGATTTAAGGAGCTTGCTAGCAAGAGAAATTGACATTAACTCCTGCACTGCCAAAGGAAAGAAACACATTTAATATGAAGTCTCAAAATTGTAATGAGGCAGAGGTCCCAAACGAGTCACAGACTTGTGACATCTCTCCCGACTGAGGTTCGCTCATGCAAGCTCCAGTGCTCTGTATAACACATCTCCAGCAGCAGCTTATCTAGTGGAGAACAACGTTTTGTGAGTCCGAATGTTTATCTTCTCCAGGATCATCTGATACCAATCCAATTACACTTTGGTCAAGGTCACACAATATTGGCAGATTCAGCCGACGATATTCTAATGCCAAGACATGGACGGCTCATGAACACATCCCACAGTGATACAATGTCGCAAGTTTACAAAAATGAACATGTTCTTATTTTAACATTCTGATCAGACTGTACAAAGCTGCTGCCACATCATGGTGAATCTCTGTGGGTCCCTTCACAGCAGGGCAGCCAACCTCACGAGGGCTCACAGTCTACAAGGGATGGGTGAGGATACAGAGGTGAGGAGAGAGGACCCTGCCCACGAGGGCTCACAGTCTACAAGGGATGGGTGAGGATACAGTAGGAGAGGAGAGAGGACCCTGCCCACGAGGGCTCACAGTCTACAAGGGATGGGTGAGGATACAGTAGGAGAGGAGAGAGGACCCTGCCCACGAGGGCTCACAGTCTACAAGGGATGGGTGAGGATACAGTAGGGGAGGAGAGAGGACCCTGCCCACGAGGGCTCACAGTCTACAAGGGATGGGTGAGGATACAGTAGGAGAGGAGAGAGGACCCTGCCCATGAGGGCTCACAGTCTACAAGGGGTGGGTCAGGATTCAGTAGGTGAGGAGAGAAGACCCTGCCCACGAGGGCTCACAGTCTACAAGGGATGGGTGAGGATACAGTAGGTGAGGAGAGAGGACCCTGCCCACAAGGGCTCACAGTCTACAAGAGATGGTGTGAGGATACAGCAGGGGAGGAGAGAGGACCCTGACCATGAGGGCTCACAGTCTACAAGGGGTGGGTCAGGATTCAGTAGGTGAGGAGAGAAGACCCTGCCCACGAGGGCTCACAGTCTACAAGGGATTGGTGAGGATACAGTAGGTGAGGGGAGAGGACCCTGCCCACGAGGGCTCACAGTCTACAAGGGATGAGTGAGGATACAGTAGGTGAGGAGAGAGGACCCTGCCCACGAGGGCTCACAGTCTACAAGCGATGGGTGAGGATACAGCAGGGGAGGAGAGAGGACCCTGCCCATGAGGGCTCACAGTCTACAAGGGGTGGGTCAGGATTCAGTAGGTGAGGAGAGAAGACCCTGCCCACGAAGGCTCACAGTCTACAAGGGATGGGTGAGGATACAGTAGGTGAGGGGAGAGGACCCTGCCCACGAGGGCTCACAGTCTACAAGGGATGGGTGAGGATACAGTAGGTGAGGAGAGAGAACCCTGCCCACGAGGGCTCACAGTGTACAAGGGATGGGTGAGGATACAGTAGGTGAGGAGAGAGGACCCTGCCCACGAGGGCTCACAGTCTACAAGGGATAGGTGAGGATACAGTAGGTGAGGAGAGAGGACCCTGCCCACGAGAGCGCACAGTCTACAAGGGATGGGGGAAGATACAGTAGGTGAGGAGAGAGGACCCTGCCCACGAGGGCTCACAGTCTACAAGGGATGGGTGAGGATACAGTAGGTGAGGAGAGAGGACCCTGCCCACGAGGGCTCACAGTCTACAAGGGATGGGTGAGGATACAGTAGGTGAGGAGAGAGGACCCTGCCCACGAGGGCTCACAGTCTACAAGGGATGGGGGAAGATACAGTAGGTGAGGAGAGAGGACCCTGCCCACGAGAGCTCACAGTCTAGAAGGGATGGATGAAGATACAGTAGGTGAGGAGAGAGGACCCTGCCTCTGAGGGCTCACAGTCTACAAGGAATGGATGAGGATACAGTAGATGAGGAGAGAGGATCCTGCCCACGAGGGCTCACAATCTACATGGGATGGAGGAGGATACAGTAGGTGAGGAAAGAGGACGCTGCTTGCGAGGGCGCACATTCTACAAGGGATGGGTGAGGATACAGTAGGTGAGGAGAGAGGACCCTGCCCACGAGGGCTCATAGTCTACAAGGGATGGGTGAGGTTACAGTAGGTGAGAAGAGAGGACCCTGCCCACGAGGGCTCACAGTCTACAAGGGATGGGTGAGGATACAGTAGGTGAGGAGAAAATGACCCTGCCCACGAGGGCTTACAGTCTACAAGGGATGGGTGAGGATACAGTAGGTGGGGAGAGAGGACCCTGCCCACAAGGGCTCACAGTCTACAAGGGATGAGTGAGGATACAGTAGGTGAGGAGAGAGGACCCTGCCCACGAGGGCTCACAGTCTACAAGGGATGGGTGAGGATACAGGAGGTGAGAGAGGAGAGGACCCTGCCCTTGAGGGCTCACAGTCTACAAGGGATGGGTGAGGATACAGGAGGTGAGAGAGGAGAGGACCCTGCCCTTGAGGGCTCACAGTCTACAAGGGATGGGTGAGGATACAGGAGGTGAGAGAGGAGAGGACCCTGCCCAGGAGGGCTCACAGTCTACAAGGGAAGGGTGAGGATACAGGAGGTGAGAGAGGAGAGGACCCTGCCCATGAGGGCTCACAGTCTACAGGGGTTGGGTGAAGATACAGAAGGTGAGGGTAGAGCTGGTCATGCAGCGGTTTAGTGTACTGATGTCATGGGACAATACAGATTACAACGTCATGTCATCAGTGTCATGATTCCTCCTATCGGTGTGACAGCTCGTCCTCACCAGTCATTGTATGTAAAAGCTGCTCTGCAGCATCTCCGGTTCTTGTATGTCATGGGGTGATGATAGGGGGCTTAATGGAGATAGGTTGTTGGTTACATTGTCAGATTAGAAGATACAGGTATTGAGGAAATGATGAAATGTGTCACCTCTCTGAGTCGCCTCTGTGATAACCTATGCGGTAAAATCATTCTATTTTGTAGATCAGCTATGGAGCGACCAGTTCTCTCCTAAATGACCACAATCACTACCCGTCCTTTTATAGAACAGTGGAAAGTTCCCGGAGAAGTTACATGGTGCTGGCCAAGGTGATCAGGTTCTTCCGATGGACGTGGGTTGGGATTGTATCTTCTGATGATGAGAGCGGTAATGAGGAGATTCAGACCTTAACCCATTATCTGACCATGAATGAAGTCTGTGTGGCCTACACCATAAAAGTGTCCTTCGTGAACCTAAGAGATCTAGATGACATTGAAAGAAAAAACATGGAGGTGATCAGAAAGTCATCGGCCCGGGTGTTAATACTTTGTGGGACATATTCTCCTTATCTGGCAGAACGGTTGAAGACCATAAAGGATGTTCTCCGGGATAAGACTCTGGTCCTCGGGCCTTCATTTGCTGTGCTCAGATTTATTATGGAACACCATAGACAAGCGTTCCATGGGAGTTTGGCTCTAGAACCTTCGGCGCTGCCTCTTCCAGATATGAGAAGCTTCTATGACAGTTTCCAGACCACGAGTCGTCCAGAAGACATGTTACTGGCTCACATCTGGTTGGTAAACGTGGGCTGTTTATCGAGACATGATCAGTTTAATGATTACCATCAAATCATATACAAGAAATCTCCGCTCAACTGTACGGGGAAAGAACAGCTCACAGATTTTCATAGTTTTAAAGCCAGAGGACTCAGTGACCGAGTGTATAAAGCCGTTCAGCTATTGGCTCTCGCTTTGAACTATGTGCACGTGTCGTTGGCCAGATTGTCCACTGATAAGATGGCTTTTCTCCATAGGTTCACACAGGTATATACTGTACAGAACTTTGAATGTTTTGGTTTTAGGTCTTTCTGTGTATTTTTCTAAGTCCAGGGTTCCACTAGCGAGAGACTCGCACATGTCTTGCATCGCATCCCTCGGCACGGCCACCAGCTCTCCAGACAGAAGCGCTGCGTTGCATAGAAACACATTCAGCTCCACACTCCTGTCCAGAGACTGATGACCGTGCCGAGGGATGCGATGCAGGAGAAGTGCGAGTCTCTCACTAGTGGACCGCATAGACCGGGGCGCATCTCAACTGAAAGCCTGACCTCCTTAACCATGGGCAGACACTACTCAGACAACACATTGTGAGGGAACCACACAATGGTAAGACTTTATTGGATCCTCAACAGTCTAAAGCATATAACACATAACCAAGCAAACACACAATGTAACAGAGTCTCACCCTTCCACTGGCTCACCAGGGATTAAAATATTTGTGGTGCCTTTGGGGCTTCCAGGGCCAACTATTCAAGTCCAGCAGCACCCCGCCTTTGGTGGGCACCCACTGAGAAAGGAATAGCGGCAAGCTTAAGAAGCTGACTGAGTCCAGCAAAGTCTGTAGCAAGGTGACCAAATTGCCCCATCCTCAGTATCTTCCAGCCCAATCCTAGAATCCTAGGCTGAACTCCTGCAGAATATTATCCAGTTTTTGTGGTCCTCTAGTCAAAACCAAAGCTCCTAGACTGAGGCCACTTATCATATATCAAACTGGTGACTGAAGCAGTCCTTTTTATATCCTGAGTCTTCACCTCAGGCTATATTGTGTTCTTACAGGATTGGTGAGAAAATGCCACTGGAAGACCTGCTGGCTGGTCACAACACCTAATTATATGGTTAGGAGTGTTCCCAGCCATGGTGTCTACCATTTTCAATCTGTAGAATTTTTTTGAGTTTTAAAATAATTTTGTTGAGCTTTCTGGAGTTTGCAGGTGTTTTTGACACAAGAAACAGTGCCAGATGTGGCAGCAACTGCAAAGTCCAGCAACCTTACAATGCCATTTAAACATCTATTTATGAGAGCATATGATTAATATTTTTTTGGGTGGAGGGGTTATTGTTATTATTATTATTTTTTTTTAATTATTTGTTTTTTGTTCTTTTTTTTTAGAGCAAATTCTTATGATTGCAGAGGGTCAGCAGCATGCGAGGCCACCTTGTCTACAGTTATCTGCTAGCAATTAAGATAAAAATAGCATTATTTTGTGTTGATGGTAGGTATTGGCTGCCACCCACCCCCAGCTGCCTAATTTTACCTGTCTGGCAACCAAAAATAAAGGGGAGTCCTTTTTTTCCTTGAAGTTAAAAAAAAAATAAATGACCCTATAGGGGCTTCAGTGTATTTTGGGTTGCCGGCCAGGTAAAACTAGGCAGTTGGAGGATGGAGAATCCCCAGCATAGGAGGGTCAAGCGTTCTGCCCCCACCCGCAGCTGCGAATTGCAGCCCACAGTCACCCCAGAAAATGGTACCTTCATAAAAGCATCATTTGCTGGTGCATTACCCAACACTTTCAGTTGCCCTCTGGTGTTGGTAGACTGGGTATTAAGGGGTTAATGCAAGCTAAATTTTGACAGATGGCACTAAGCCCGAGGTTCATAATGTCGGGCCAGTGTTAGACCTGGCCATTATGAACATCTAAGTAAATTGTAAATAATACACCACACCGTGAAAAATTATTTATTTGTAAAAAGAACATAAATACATCACTGATTTCCCATGTTTATTATTCCCACACAAACCCTCCATGATCCTCCGCGACATCAGTTTTTCATAGCAGGAACTGAAAATGCTGTAAGCCCCGTCGCTCTAGTCCAAAACCTGAGGTCAGCTACATCGACAAGGCTGAACTGTGACCTGAGGTGAACCTGACTGACGTCAACCCTCTCACAGCAGGTAGTCAGTTTCAGGTTAAAGCAATGCAGCTCACAGCAGTTTCAGTTCCTGCTGTGAAGAATGGATGTTGCTGAGGATCGTGGAGGGCTTGTTTGGGAGCAATAAACATCGGAAAAGAAGGATGTGTTTTTTTTTATAAATAAATGATTTTTCACAATGTGTATTATTTACTATTTACTTAGATGTTCATAATAGCCGGGTCTAATATTGACCCAACATTATGAACCTGGGGCTTAGTGCCCAGCGGCAAAATTTAGCTGGCATTAACCCCTTATTACCCAGTCTGCCACCATCACCAGGCCAACTGGAAGAGTCTGGTAACCACCACTTTTCGCTTCTTTCATAGAGGCGCCAATTCTAAGGCAGCAGCAAGCTGCAATTTTTAACGTGGGGGGCCTGGAATGCTTGGACCTTACCATGCTGTGAATTCGAGTCCCCAGCTGCCTGGGTTACCTTGGCTGGCAATGAAAAATACGGTGAAGCACACTCCCTTTTTTTTCAAATATTTATTTTTACTGCAATCTGATGTCAGTTTGGTTGTCATACTGCCAACCAATAACAAACACCTGCAGAGAGGGTGGGCAGTGCCAAGTCTGACTTTAACAAATCAAGGGGGGGAGCAGTCAATATGTCTTAGGTTCATGAGTGGAAACAGAAGTAGGGTGGCACTGAGGATTTGTAAGCAATACTTTAGGAAGGTAATGTCTGTGCCAAGACAGTGGGGCTCCCCTCTGTAAAATGATTTGAGCTGTGTTTGGCAGCTTTTGGGCCCCTTTGAAGGTGTTTTCTGAGCCCTCGATGTTGCCTCCCATTTATTTGAATGAGGTTCGAAAGTTTGATCTTTTCAGGGAACATATCCTGAACTTCTAAAGGTTTGCTCATCTCTAGGGATGAGCTGTACACTACGGAATTTAAAAAGTCCCCAATCTTAAGAAAGGAAAAGAATTTTAGCACTTTGCCAGTTTACCCATTTAAACAGATGAGACAACCCCTTTAAGACACAGTCTTTTGGGAATCCTTGAGGATTTAATTGAGAATCATAAGGGGACATTGGTAATTGAGTTTTGAGAAGTGACTAACTTTCTAATAGTGGCAGTGGTTTGGGGACATGCACAGTTTTGTGTTTTATGGGTAACTGTCTATTTTCAATGTCTGACAGCTCCATTACTATCTTGGAAGTCAAAGAGACCTTGATGGAAATCCTTATTTTTCTAGAAATGGAGATTACATTGACCGATATTCCATTGTGAACTGGATATCTTTAATTAACGGGAGTGAGGAATTTAGATATGTCGGTCATACCGAAACCGAACCCCATACATTTACCATCGATGTGAAGAAGGTATTGTGGAGGACCAGCAGCAATCAGGTGAGGACTTGGCAGCCATGAAATAAGGATCTTAATTCTTATGAGAAATCACGTGGAATTTCACAGTTGGACGGGGTTTTGATGATCAGGACCAGACATTCTCTCACATAATAATCATACGTTACATGCTTACAAAAAGATGATATTCTGCCCCAAAAAACAGGGAAATATGGGGGATTTATTGAATACCCAGCAATGACACACATGAACTGAAAGTGAGAATGTCCCTTTCCCTGGATGTGGAGTTGGACAGGTTTCTGAGACTTGTCTCTTAAGGTGTCCATACGCTCTAGGTTGCTGTTGCATGAACACCTATTACACCCAACTTCATGCACATTGTAACATACCCATTTCTCAGGATGAAATTAACGGATGCAGGTGCATCCCAAATCAATCTCATCTCACTCAATCTAATACACAACCCCTGTTCTAGGCTGACAAGTGAGCATAAATCACATCCTGACACAGTCCACACACCCGCCAGCTGCACAACACGCTGCCACCACTCTCCATGTACACAGGATGAGGAGTCCCTGAAATACATTACCGCATGACAATGGGATCACACACTTTAAGGCTATGGCTTCTTTTAGAGCATACAAGGATCCAACTTATTTAAGTATTAAGCTTTCATAAAAAAAAAGTTACAATGCTTACAATAACAAGATGTAAAGGATAAAAAATAAGAAGGACATACAGATATGCAAAACAGTTATAATATAAAATAGGAGAAAATTACAGAAATACCTAAACTTTGCGGTCTAATACCTCTGCTACTGTGGCAGGAAGAATAAAATATGGAAAACAGCGTTGTCTGATCCCCAATCTGTGAACAAGCTTTCTTTGTCTGCATTGTTTGTTATAGACTTATCATGGGTCGAATTTTCCAGAATGAATCTTAATCTTAACATTCTAATTGCATGTCTGTGAATGGACCATGGCTAACTTAGCAATGAATACATTACATTTCAAATGCCCTGTTTTCAAAGCTTTTTCCTGGTCTCCAGTGACCATCTGTTGGTTTCTTTGAAAGCCACCAGGGATATGAGGCTTTTGTGTTCTCAGAAAGACCACCTGGGATCTCAGGTCCTGAGTACAGGATGATTACAGTTTCTGCTAAGATAAGCACAGGTTACAACCTTTGTGTAGGAATGCAGCCTGTGAAAACATGTTAATTTACTGCTGTAGTCTCACATTCCCCTAGAAATACATATTTTCCTCTACACACATGAACGCTTGACTTACTCTAGCATTCACATGTTTCCACTTGCCTGAGTTGAGTTCCAGACTGCTCTGTCCTCGTCAGATGCCTGTGTCCTTTTCATCATACCTGTCCACCTCCAGACTCCTCTTTCTTCTCTGGATTCCTCTATCCCCTCCACACTACTTTTTCCTGTCAAGACTTGACTCTCCCTTCAATACAATTTTGCGTCACCCTCTAGACTACTCAGTCCCCTTCTTACTACTCTCCCTAAAGACACATGTGCCCTCTTCCAAATTCCTGTGTTCTCTTCCTGAGTTCTCTCCTCTCTAGATTCCCTTGTCTCATCCAATTCCTTTACATGTCTCTGCTCTGGATGGCAATTTCCTCTCCAGACCATCTACCTTCTAGACTACTCTATCCTAAGTTGTCTGCTCTGTGCAGCCTCCTTTCTCCCATCCAGATCACGTTTTCCCATCAGAATTCCTCTGTCCATATCATACACTTTATCCATTCCAGACTTCATGTCCTCCAAACTAATATTTGCCCCACTTCTGTATCCCTCTAGACCCCTCTATACATAATTAGATTGTTGTGGGAAAAAAATACAAATACCAAAATTATCATGTGATCCTTCAGAATGTGTCAAGGAAATGTAGCACAATACCCATATATTTCCACGTTGTGTGGCTGTTAGGATGACTATCAGTAAATGGGTTATGGGGCAACTGATTTGCCCGTTAAGCTAGGGAGCCTGAGCTATTGCTAACTCCAGCGTGCTCCAGATGGTGAAGAGGCCTGAGTCTCTGCCTTGTCCCTTCTCCAGTCCGGCCCTGAACTGATTCCCACTCCCTCTCCCCCCAGAGCTGGGAAGTAATGAAACCCACAGACAACAACAGACAAGGGAAAACCAAAACTCAGACACTAATCACACACCCCCAAAGGTAAAGACAATAAAAGTATCAGGAGAAAAAAAAAAGAGCAGAAAGGAAGCTACAGATCAACAGGGGAGAATAACAACAACCTCGCCAAGAACATAGCACAACAGAGTCTGAGACACCACACCTCACAGACCAACATAGGATAAACTATAACTGCCATGAATAGAAGGATTCCACCAGCATAAATAGGAGGGGAGAATCTGTGATAGGCCTCTCCACAACATGCGATTAGAGGAGAAAGCTTCACCAGAGTCTGGAGCACTGCGCCTCACAGACCAACATAGGATAAACCATAGCTGGCATGGATAGAAGGATTCCACCAGCATAAATAGGAGGGGAGCCGCTGTGATAGACCTCTCTACAACATGTGATTAGAGGAGCAAGCTTCACCAGAGTCTGGGACACCGCACCTCACAGACCAACATAGGATAAACTATACAGTTGTGGCCAAAAGTATTGACACCATTCTTCAGATAATCCTCAGTTTCTTCCTGAAAATGATTGCAATCACAAATTCTTTGGTATTATTATCTTCATTTAATTTGTCTTCAATGAAAAAAAAACACAAAAAGAATTGTCCTAAAGCCAAATTGGATCTAATTCCACCAAACATAAAAAAGGGGATGGACAAAAGTATTGGCACCCTTAGAAAAATCATGTGATGCTTCTCTAATTTGTGTAATTAACAACACCTGTAACTTACCTGTGGCACCTAACAGGTGTTGGCAATAACTAAATCACACTTGCAGCCAGTTGACATGGATTAAAGTTGACTCCAGCTCTGTCCTGTGTCCTTGTGTGTACCACATTGAGCATGGAGAAAAGAAAGAAGACCAAAAAACTGTCTGAGGACTTGAGAAACCAAATTGTGAGGAAGCATGAGCAATCTCAAGGCTACAAGTCCATCTCCAAAGACCTGAATGTTCCTGTGTCTACCGTGCGCAGTGTCATCAAGAAGTGTAAAGCCCATGGCACTGAGGCCACTCCCTAGATGTGGACGGAAAAGAAAAATTGACGAGAGATTTCAACGCAAGATTGTGCGGATGGTGGATAAAGAACCTCGACTAACATCCAAACAAGTTCAAGCTGCCCTGCAGTCCGAGGGTACAACAGTGTCACCCCGTACTATCCGTCAGTGTCTGAATGAAAAGGGACTGTATGGTAGGAGACCCAGGAAGACCCCACTTCTTACCCCGAGACATAAAAAAGCCAGGCTGGAGTTTGCCAAAACTTACCTGAGAAATCCTAAAACGTTTTGGAAGAATGTTCTCTGGTCAGATGAGACAAAAGTAGAGCTTTATGGGCAAAGGCATCAACATAGAGTTTACAGGAGAAAAAAAGAGGCATTCAAAGAAAAGAACACACTCCCTACAGTCAGACATGGCGGAGGCTCCCTGATGTTTGGGGTTGCTTTGCTGCCTCTGGCACTGGACTGCTTGACCGTGTGCATGGCATTATGAAGTCTGAAGACTACCAACACATTGTGCAGCATAATGTAGGGCCCAGTGTGAGAAAGCTGGGTCTCCCTCAGAGGTCATGGATCTTCCAGCAGGACAATGACCCAAAACACACTTCAAAAAGCTCTAGACAATGGTGTGAGAGAAAGCACCGGAGACTTCTAAGGTGGCAGCAATGAGTCCAGACCTGAATCCCATAGATCACCTGTGGAGAGATCTAACAATGGCAGTTTGGAGAAGGCGCCCTTCACATATCAGGGACCTGGAGCAGTTTGCCAAAGAAGAATGGTGTAAAATTCCAGCAGAGCATTGTAAGAAACTCATTGATGGTTACCGGAAGCGGTTGATCGCAGTTATTTTGGCTAAAGGTTGTGCAACCAAGTATTAGGCTGAGGGTGCCAATACTTTTGTCTGGCCCATTTTTGGAGTTTTGTGTGAAATGATCAATGTTTTGCTTTTTGCTTCATTCTCTTTTGTGTTTTTTCATTGAAGACAAATTAAATGAAGATAATAATAGCAAAGAATTTGTGATTGCAATCATTTTCAGGAAGAAACTGAGGATTATCTGACAGAACTGCAGGGGTGTCAATACTTTTGGCCAACACTGTAGCTGCCATGGATAGAAGGATTCCACCAGCATAAATAGGAGGAGAGCCGCTGTTATAGGCCTCTCCACATGTGATTAGAGGAGCAAGGAGACCAGTAGAGATTAACTCTTGCTAGCCTGTCTACGAATTAGCACACAGCCGGTCGACACCTAATTCTGCCTGTGTTGATTCCAGACACCAGATAATCTATCGGGCAGAGCGTCAGAATCTGTTATCTGAACAAAGCCCAATGCGGCTATGACAGTCGGCAACGTTTGTGCAAACACCAGTGTGACAGTGGCCCTGTCGAATAATCTAGAAGTTCTGAGAAATTGAAAAATATCTAGAATATCAGAAGACATGTGACACTGGAGACAGCCATCCTCGACCCACTCTGCCAAAGTCTTGAAGAGTGGAGAAGAGGGGTAGAATGAAAGAGAGAAGATTATTTTACTTCCCAATAACAAGATATTTATTAAGTACTGGAACTTTTCGGTGAGTGCCTGATGGAAAAGACTTGAGGATGCCGCACACACAAGAGTTTAGTTCTTTTAACATCATAATTCATACAGGCGATTAAAAGCTGTCCTGTGTTGAGGAGCCGGCCATACGGGGTCTTGGCAGCTGTGGTGGGCTAGTCAGGGCCTTGGTTGAGAAGCAGCACTGGTTGTGCAGCACGTGCCCCGGACGGATCCCCTGTGCAAAAGTTAATTTCAGAATTGACCTCATTGAGGGCCAAAGTAGATGCAAAGTCAATCGAATCCTGTAATAAAGGGGTTATCCAGGATTGTTATTAAAAAAAAAAGTGCCTAAGCCCTAATAGGCAGGTAGCTGCCACCTACCCACCTGTTGTGTCCGGCACCATTCACTGGCGCTTATCCCCACCACAGAGCAGGCACAGATGGCTCCTGGGGTAAACAGAGCAGTAGCGATTTTCCACTCTGCTCTGTGGAATGGGCAAGACAACCGTTCTCATGCTGATTGACAGCTGGCTCCCTGCTACCTGATTGGGGGAGCCGCCTTTCGATCATCATGACATCGGTTATGACACCCATAGACAGAGGGGAGAAGCTGCCCCTCTGTAGACATGACGTTAGCGGAAGCGGCAAAATCACTGACAGGAGCGGTCTATGACCGAAGAACAGCACCAGGCACAACAGGCAGGGAGGTGGCAGCTACATGCCTGGTAGTGCTTAGGTACAATTTTTTTTGGCTATATCCCAGATAACCCCTTTAAACAGTCTTGTGAAACACAGGTACAGTGCTTGAATGTTACTTTCTTGAGATATTTACACTGACATTTTGGCGCAGACTTCACCCGCCATCCCGGTACCTCTAAGCTGTCGCCTACTCTATTCAGCACCAAAATCATTTAGTCTCTATTGGCTCCAGCTCACCTCTTCCCATAGGAACAGTCAGGGCCACCTCTTAGACATCCATTTCTTTACCGCCAGCACCGAATCAACTACGTCACCCAAGTCTCGGCTGAAGCTCACCGCACCCGTACCAGAGGGATCAGACCCTTCCCAATCACTGAATTCAGTGTCCCGGATGACCCAGGGGGTCTGGCTCAATTAGATGAAGAGGCCTGATGTCCCCAAATTTGCTGACTTTTTCTTCTTTCTGGGGACTCTCCTGCTAATTCTACACTGTATACTCCTTTTAAAGACTTGGCCACATCCCTAAGGAGTATCAATAATTATTATTAATAACTTTATATAACTAAAGGGGACCAGGGAGCAGCCTTTACCTTTAACATCCGGTGGCTACATACAGATAATTAAACATACAACACTTAGGCAGAGGAATAAAGACCATGTACCTCCTTGAGCGGGGTTACAGTACCCTACACCCCCTTACATCTCCTCCTCACTTTAATGTTGGCCGTCCATGACTAAAATACCCAGGGGTACATGCACATAACACACTACAATTCTTCTATCGCATGAGACAATAATTCACATACATAGCCATTAAATGTGTAAAAACTGGTTTAACCCAATGTTTTTATCCTAGATAAAATAAAACAGAGATTACAGGGAATTTCAGGTTGTGTTTGAGGCTTTTCTCCCTGGCACATCCTTAACACATTACAAACAAGGGTAATGGTGGGGTTACACGTCCCGATATCGCGGCGATATCGGAGGCAACGCCGCGGAGCAGCGCATTTTTTCAGCCCTTTTCCCGATATCGCATCGGCGGTTTACACGTTGCGATATCAGGAAACAACGTCCCTCCGATGTGTACGCCCACCAACCCAGTAACGACCATTTAACATGGGAGTTAATGGGTGAGTTGCGAGTACAGATCGGAGTTGGGCTGTCACACGCTGCGATGCTGCTACAACGGCCATGCAATATCGGGGAGTTGAATAGCTCGGCTATTCAACTCCGATATCGTTTTGGCATCGTTCAAGCATCGCGTTGTACGCTCAAACCGTACAACGCGCGCCCGATATCGGGTCCAACTCGCGACCCACGTGACTTTTTGCCGGAGTTGGGTCGGAGTTGGACGCCGATATCGCGGCGTGTAAACCCACCATCAGAAGCTTAACTTCTGCTAGAGTCTATTTCTTGAGTACATCGCAAATCGCACTCCATGGGCCTGTTGTATCCAACTGCCAAGGTACAAGGGCAACAAGAGTAGTTAATTGGAAAAAGGCAGTCCATAGGTAACAGGGGTATAGTCTATAAGACAAACAGGGCAGTCCCTGTGGGCATGGCAGTCGTTAATAGTAACAATCCATAGAAAGCGCAAGCGTCCATCCCTCCATAATCCAAGAGCTAAAAGCACAAGTGATGCAACAGAAAGTGAGGGGGAAACGTTACACCACACGGCCATCCAACCGTTCACATCTAAGCTGGTATCGGTACTTATAAAGGCCCTCAGAACTGACACCAGATGACGGCTTCATAACTGCTCTTCGTCAGATGCCTAATGAGGGCTGCAGGTGCCTCAACAAAATTCTTTTTCCCCTCACACTTCTTCAATTGGGCCATCAAAGGGTGCTGACAACCGGGCAATGTATATACCTGGGGTTAGTAGCAGCTCCCTGCCATATGCTGCCCAGGCTCTGGTAGGGATTCTCCTCCTTCCGGACCATGTTCACCATGCTTCAACCTTGGGGGGCCATCAACTTTAAGGAACGCAACCGGGCAGCCGATCACTCCAGCCCGGGTGCAGAGCATGACCGGGAGTCATGGCCTCCCGCCATAGAGTCAAGCAGTGTCCAGCCCCATATTCCTCGATATACCCCCAACCCCAGATGGCGTCATGCTGTCTAATCACACCCTCGGAGGAAACGGGTCAGGGAGGACTGATCTGGATTCAACCTTAAGGTACCGTCACACAGGGACATATCGCCGGCGATGTTGCCGGCAACTGAGGGGCGTGGTCAGGTTGCGGCGACATCGCCGAAGAGTTGCCTCGTGTGACAGGGCGATAATCAGGGGAAAAATCGTCTGAGTAACATCGCCAGGTTTCCCAACAATGTTGGGAAACCTGGCGATGTTGGTCAGGCGATCATGCCTGATCGCCCTGTGTAACGTGGCAACCTGCAATGTTGCGGGCGATTCCGCCTATCTCCAACATTGCGAGTTATCGCTCGCTGGGTTGCCCAGCAACCCAGCGAGCGATAGCCGCAGCAACTAGTCGGCGACATTGCCGGTAAGTTGCTCAGTCTGACATCTCCCCGGCGATGTTGTCAGGGATGCGCGCTCCCGCGATCCCCGGCAACATCGCCGGCGATATGTCCCTGTGTGACGGTACCTTTAGAGAGGTCTGCTCCCAGTTGTACTCGGCTGTTCCCATGTGCCTTCATAACTTCAGCGCAAGCTGGCGTATTCTCCGCAGATACTCGGCCTCTAGCCCGGGTGCAACAGAAATGCTCCGAGCCTTCCAACAGCCCTACCAACCCACAGTTTGCCAGTTCCGCAGCCAGCAGACTCCAACTCCATCTCTCTCTGCCGTTCCAACAAAGATGACCGCGGTACGGTCACATAATTAAACCTACAACTCTTAGGTGCATAAAGACAATGTACCCTCCTGAACAGTGTTGCAGCACCCTAGACTCTCTTACATTTCCATATTATTATTGGAGAAGGTCAATAAGAAGCCCGATACTGTTGAGGTTTCAGGTGCTTAGGTGACTTTTGCGTATAATTGACTGGACTTGAACGTTAACGTGTGTCAATACTTATAAGGTTTTCCCCGTGGCTCCTCAATATGGATCATTGAGGGTCGCAACCTAGATAGAAATAGAGAATGGAGCCACACAGTGACGTTCAATTCAATGTTATATCTGGCCACCAAAGGAGTTTATAACTACTGATAATAGAGAAGCTGGGTGTTGTATCCCACCAAAGTGCCCTAACAGGTAGCCACGGGACGACCTAATGCATGGAGGGATTTCCACAACAGGTAACCTATACACTCAACACCTTCCACCCCAGACCTGTAGGTGGAGCTCCACTTGCTGCCTTTAAACAAGATCCCCTATAAATAACAATGCTGGGGGCGGAGTTAGTCAGTCCGTGCAGTAAAGAGCAGTACTGTGAAGACTACCTAGTGACGGAGCCACGCTAGGCCCGAACCAGAGGACAGTCTAACCAGAGTGAGGTACTCGAGAGTGAGGGTCGGGGGCAAGGCTAGAGACAAAGAAGTAGAATTGGGGGCAGAGATGCCATACCAGCTCACCCCATGGAAGCAACCCGGACACCGGAGTCCGAGTCTACTAAGGAGCATTTAGCCCAGCAGAAGAACACCGGTCCGACCAAGGAGACTTCGGTTTCCCCGGTCACCTGTAACCATAACCAAACAAAGAGCCAGGACCCGCAGAAAATCCCCAGAGAAGGTTCTCACATGAGCTCAGAGTTACAGAGGAAGAGAAATGCACAGGAGGCCAGGCCAGGCCCTATACAGGTCAGGGCTTCACCACAAGTAGAGAAAGGGGCAAGGAGGCCTTAAAAGTCACTCGGAAATCCTGAAGTGCCTCCTGACCACCTGGAGTGTACCATGGATAGTGCCGGTTTGTCATCAGTAAAGGTACGGAAAAACTACTACTCCCAGTGTCTGTGTCAGTTCTTAGAGCCTTGATCCTGTCCAGCACAGAGATTAAACTACCTCCAACCTGCAGAGCTTCATCCCTGTGCCAACTCCTATTCCTTACATCACTGCCCCGGGGACCCTGCTCCGCCTACGGGAACTATATTATCAGGCTGCCCATCCAAAAAACCCTGAGGTCTGCTGCAGAGCTGGTGTCATCACCAGACTCCATGGGTGGCGTCACGACATCTACAATCAAATCCCTGTAAATATTCCCCTTTTTAATGCGACCTCCCAGGGCACGGTCCCAGGCAACAACCACCTGAGGCATCCCCAGTATCCAACACCCGGGATCCGAGTATTCTAAGGCTTGGGGCGGGTCACCACTAGTAACCCAAGAGGTAAGAGGCCCACCTCACGGATGTCGTATCCCACCAGTGTAGGGGAAGGTGCAAGGGCAAACATACCACTACTAACCCTACAAGTATGAGGCCATCTCCAAAGCAGCAAGCAACATCTGTCACAAACACAAAACTCAACACAGTTTATAGGTGAACAAGTCTATATTATAACACAGGGTGATTCATAACAAAGTGCAGAGGAAAACTTAAAGTCCATAAACACACAGTAAAGATACTGAATGAAGTCTTAAAGAGGAACGGCGGGGAGAGAAAACTTTTAGTACAATCTCTGCCCTGATACATGATGAAGCAGAGCTGTACAACTGCAGTTCTAGGATCTATAGATCTCTTATAATTCAATAAAATCATACCTATTCCTTTGATCTCCCTCCTTCCTCATGGGACAGAGAATTAAGAGCTTTATGCAGCAGCAGAGAACAGGAGGTTAGTCAGGGGCGTGGACCCGGGAGCTGAAAATCCTACATTCCAGTGAGGGATGATGATAATGATCCATTGAAAATTGGAGGGATAGGAAGATACCATGTTCTTATGGGGGAAAGGAGACCATGCAGAGCTGAATCGATCAATGTAATGCTTTGCCTGTGCTCTCAACCTCACAATAACAGTACACATTATGCATCACCATACAGCAGAGGATCACAGCATGTATTTCTATCTGCTTGGTGACATGATTGCTATTTCAAGCCTGGACCCCCCTGTCACATAGGATGGTATATCATGTGTGAGCATGGGGCTGGCCTCCACGCCCCCTGACATGCCCCTCCCTGAACAGAAATTGAGGAGGCTGGAATGCTAGCCTGATCCTGCAGCTCCCAGCATTCACACCCCTCACAGACCTCCTCTTCTCACCAACTGCATGAACTGTCAGGCTGAAAGTTTGGGGGTCAGAGCAGAGGAGCAGATATGATTTTATTGTTTTATAAATATCTATAGATCCTAGATCTGCAGTGTACGGCTCTGCTTCATCATGGAGGGGGCAGTAACTGTACTAAAATGTTTTCCCTCACTGGAGTTCCCCTTTAATGAAGTCTGTTGGAAAACCTCAGAGGAATATACAATCAGCGGAGCAGTCTTTAAAGCTTGGAGATGCTGTAAAAGGAAAGTCTATGGCAAGTCCAACACGGAGATGTTTAAGCAAGTCTATATAGACACATTAAATCATCCAGGGAGGCCTGGGAAGGAAGTCTTTTAGAAAGTCCAGAGCCAGATGTAGAGCAAATTATAAGTCCAGAACAGAGTCTCATGTCTGTATATATTTGAATGTAGGAAGCGACAGAGCACTTAAAACAACCAGTTTATGTGTCAGCAAAGGCAAGTGTGGGCCCTGTGGATCCAGTCCCACAGAGGTATGCACCCCTGTTAAGGTGTAGTATCCCACTCTCGGGTAAGAGTAACACAGACTGGTGCGGAACGCCCAGATCACACTAGGAACCATTGTAGTGGGGGTGAGTGGTGAAGGAAGTAGTTAGAGGGAGCACCTGGGAGGAGTAAGGTCAGGAAGAACACACATAGATGACGTGGGACATGTGACAAAGGGTATAAATAGAGTGGGAAAGATCTAGAACGGAGGAGACGACAGTTGAACAGCAGAGAGGAGAGTTGCTGCAGAGAGAGGAAAGAAGAGTGAAGCAGCTAGAGTCGAGTTGGAGGGAAGCATGAGAAAGAAAGCCGGTCACAGAAGGAAAAGAACTCAGAGAAGTGTCCAGAGGCCAGACCGAGGAGCAGAGAAGGAGAACGAGGTGGCTCCAGGAGGAAGAGAGGGTCCCAGAGGCACAGGCAGTAACTATTCCACCCGTGGGACTCGTATCCATTGTCAAGCACAAGCAGTGGAAGGGACTAGGCCAAAAACAGGGGCCCCAGGACCCCAAGACTACTGAAGAAGACAGACCAGGCTCAGCTACCAACCTGGAGATTGTATAGTACTTCCAAGGTGACAGTCGACAACCGTGCACATCTGCTGAAACGGTGGCAACCATAGGGTTAAGGGGAGAAACTGCAGGTTAACCTCTAAGAAAAGGCCACAGTCACTGGCTCAGAGCTCTGTGTGGCGAGGTGCAAGACAGGACAGGCGAGGCAAGCACTGTGTAAAGAGGCTGATAAATGACAGAGAAGGGGTGCCGGTTATGTGTCATCCTCCTATCCGGGAATAGCTGGATCCCTGCCTCCGAGAACCCAGTGCTCAGCGGGCTGTTACAGAAAGACTGTGAGTAAAAGATCTGAAGACTGGAACCCGCTGTATCTGTGAACTTTTTAAAGCACCAGAAACAACCCTACCAACTCACTCAGGTACCTCAACCTGCCCTGGGATCAGCCCTACCTGTAGAGGGCTTAAGAACATTGCTGCTCCAACCATCAGCCTCTAGAACTGTCTTGCAGCGGCGGACATCTATAGCCACAACCTGGGGTGGCGTCACGTATAAATTAAAAGTATCCCCAGGTCCAGTTATCCATTCCAAAATGTATGAACCCTCCACGCCAGATTACCGTCCCTAAGAGAGTGAGCCAACAACACCGAAACTTTTATTGACACCGCCAGGGTCACAGAGCCGGGTCTTGGTCCCTGTGATCCCTGTGATGAAGCCTGAAAGCCCAGTTCCGACTATCCTAAGGCCCTGGAAGGGCATTTACAAGTGAGGCAAAAGCCGCAGCAGAGGGAGTAGCAGGAGCAGCCGAAGAAGAAGGAGAGCTGATAACAGGTATAGTAGCAGAACCTCTGAAGAGCAGCAACAGGAGATTAACACAGGATTTTCAGGAGTAGGTAGAGACCTTGAGAAGCCACTAAGAACAGGAAGCCAGGCAGAATACTCTAGAAATGACTAGAGTCTGTGATGGGGTTTATAAAGGCAGGAAGACAAAAGGCACATGAAGCAAACAACGCCATCTTGGAAGAGGCAATAATGACCAAAACGTAATTAAAATATTTAGAGTCCTGACACATAATATGGCAAACAGCATAATTCTTAAGGTTAATTAGAAAACAAAGTGAATATAAAACCTTTTTAATGTCTTCAGGTCCCCGAGTCTGTGTGTTCAGATCATTGTTTACCAGGATCCCGGAAAGTTTCCAATTCCAAGATCTATTCCTGCTGCTATGATTGTGTCCAGTGCTCCCCAGGAGAAATCTCCAACACAACAGGTATGAAGATGCTAGAAGTGGTTAGAAATAATAGTTATGGAGTGAGGATTCGTTGACGACATACCAGATCTTGAACTATTCATTATTGTTTGTGTTTCGTCTTCTCCTCATCTCCAGACAGTGAAACCTGCGTGAGGTGTTCAGACCTTGATTGGCCCAATGAGAAGAAGGATCGTTGTGTTCCGAAGTTGCAGGAATTCCTCTCCTACACAGAAGACACAATTGTCCTGGTTATTTCTTGGTTTCTACTATATTTTCTTTCCTTACATTCACAATTGTTATCACTTTTATGTTGTACCATGACTCTGCCATTGTGAAGGCCAATAACAGCCTCCTGAGCTTTGTTCTCCTGGCCTCCATCATGCTGAGCTTCCTCTGTGTCTTCTTATTCCTTGGACGTCCAGTGGATCTCATGTGTTTGTTACGTCAGGTCTCATTTGGAATCCTCTTCTCAGTGGCGGTTTCTTGTGTCTTGGCCAAAACTGTCATGGTTTGCATTGCATTCAAGGCCACCAAGCCTGGAAGTTCCTGGAAACGCTGCATTGGGAGAAGGTGGTCTAATTCTTTGGTGTTGTTATGCTCTTCCATCCAAGTAATGATCTGTATGGGTTGGTTGACTCTAGCACCTCCATTCTCAGAGCTGGACACACGCTCCTACCAGGGAAAGATCACTGTGCAGTGTAATGAAGGTTCGGTTGTTGGTTTCTACGCTGTCCTGGGTTATATGGGTGTATTAGCGGCTGTTAGTTTTATCATTGCTTTTTAGCTCGGACATTACCGGACAGTTTTAATGAGGCCAAGAACATCACCTTCAGCATGCTGGTGTTCTGCAGCGTCTGGATCGCCATGATCCCAGCTTATCTGAGCACCAAAGGGAAATACATGGTGGCTGTGGAGATCTTCGCTATACTGACCTCCACTGCTGGACTCTTAGGGTGTATATTCTTCCCAAAATGTTACATTATCCTATGGAGACCAGAGCTCAACTCAAGAACCCATTTACTGGGAGGAAGGAGATGAGATGTTTGAGTAATGTTCATTGCATTCTTTAATTGGACTGGACGGCTCAGGAAAATATTAGGACACAATGATCTGTGGATTATCTCTTAGGAAAAACAAATCATCCAGTTACGGGTATCAATTAATATTATTATTTATGTATAGAGCACCAATGACTCCATGGTCTGTACATGATAAAGGGAAACAGGTGACAGACTGTTACAGAGGGGAAGGCTTACATTCTACAGGATAATGGGGAGTAGACAGAAGGTTGAGTCAGCTCCAGTGGTGGTGGAGGGCCGGCTCTGCTGGTGGTGGAACACCGGTTCTAGCGGACGGTGGAGCGCTGACTCTGGTGGTGGTTGAGTGCCAGCTCCGATGATGGTTGAGTGCCAGCTCCGGTGGTGGTTGAGTGCCAGCTCCGGTGGTGAGTGGATTCCAGTTCCGGTGGATGGTGGAGTGCCAGCACTGGTGGTGGTGGAGCACCAGGTCAAGTGGTGTGAGTGCTGTCCAGGGTGTGTAGTGCCAGATCTAGTGATGGAGCTCTAGGTTCGGTGATGGTGGAGAGGCAGGTCCGGAGGTGGTGCAGCATCAGCTTGGGGGTGATGGGGTGATTGCAGTCTGTAGGCTGTTCTGAAGAGATAGGTTTTCAGGTACCACTTGAAAGTTTCGAGTATAATGGATGATCAGATGTTTTGGGGTGCAGATTCCAGAGGATAAGGGGTGCTCATGCAAAGTCTTGCAGGCGGTTAGATGAAGAACGTACAAGTGTGGAGGAAAGAAGAGGTCTCAGAAGGATGCAAGATTATGAGTTGGATGATATCGGGAGATTAGTTCAGAGATACAGGGTGGGGACAGAGATGGCTTTGTAAGTCATTGTTAGTTAGCTGGGGAATTGGGAGCCAATGAAGAGATTTGAGAGGGGAGAAGTGGAGGAATAGCGAGCAGAGATGTGGATTAGTCGGGCAGCAGAGTAAGGCCAGATTGGAGAAGTGCCACAGTGTTAGCAGAGAGGACTCAGAGGAGGAGGTTGCAGTAGTTGAGGCTGGAAATGCTGAGGGCATGTACAAGCATTTTAGTAGATAGAGGGTTCAGTTAAAGACGGAATCTAGAAATATTTGGAGTTGGAGGCGCAGGAGGTGGCGAGAGTTTGGCTGTGTGTTTGAGGGAAGTAGAGTCCAGGGTTACTCCGAGGCAGCGGACCTCAGGTACAGGGCAAAGTGTGATGTCATTTATTGTGATAGATCAGGTAAAGAAGATGTGTGGAGGAAATGTAGGCTTTGTCTACATTGAGTTTTAGGAAGCAAGAGGAGAAGGAGGATATGGCTGACAGACACTCTGGGATTCTGGACAGGTGGGACTGGAAGACATGGGACTTTATGAGTTGTCCTAAACCAAGGGTATAGATGGAGAAAAGTAGGGGGCCCAGGACAGAGCCTTCCGGGACTCCAACAGAGAGAGGGAGATGGTAAATGTGCGGTCAGAAAGGTAGGAGGAGATCCAGGAGAGGGCAAAGTCAGTGATACCAATGGAAGAGAGGATCTGTAATAGGAGGACAGTGGTCGACTGTTTTGAAGGCAGAGGACAGGTCAAGAAGGAGGAGGATGGAGAACTGTTATCTCTGGCGGTAATAGGTCATTATGATTTTGGTCCGGGCAGTTTCGGTGGAGTGGAAGCCAGATTGAAGGTTATGAAAGAGAGAGTTGGATGAGAGGTGGGGTGGAGTACAGGTGGACATGCTCTGTCATTCATTCTTCTAGATTCAGTTCTTTGCTATGATATCAGTCAGTCTAAATTTCTGGTATTTTCTTTCCTTGAACGTGAGTGATCGTTCTTCATAAAGTCGTAAAACTCAGTTTCTTAATGTGTAAAGAGAATTTCAACAGATGAAGAACATAAATAAAGAAAAAGTAAATGTTAATAATAATTGTTATTGACTCGAGTTTTATTCCAATAAAAGTTATTCGAAATGGGATTGGATCAATTGTGTTTGTAGTCAGTGATGGAATGAGGAGCGAGGGTTAAGTCATGTGATGGATAAATCATACGGGTGTGCAAAATTGGGGTTTATGGAAATTGTTTCAGATTCAATGGCTGATTGTTGGGTTTCTTCATTCTCTGATCCTCTTGATCCGTTTTCTCTTATAAAAGGCTGTGAAACGTCCAGTCGTTGTCCCCCATCAGGTTCACTGTGACAAATCGTTCTGGGCAGCTAACACCTCCCCTATACACCCGAGTGTCAGGGAACTGACTGAGGATAAAAGAGGGGCCGCAGCTGCCCTGTCAGTGCTGGTTTATTAAGGTGCTCCAGTGAGTGTGTAGCGCCCCTGTGACCAGGGCGGCCACAGGGTGAACTGCAGCCAGACGAGGTAAGACGGTCGACTCAAAACACCCACACACCGTCACACTCCGACCCTGAGCCAATCACTCTATGTAGGGCAAGGGGTGGCGGGAGTTTAGAGAAGTGTGGGTGGAGTGAAAGACAGACCCGGACAAGTGGGTGGAGGAACAGTAGTAAAACACTGGAACACCAAGTTGGAGGTAGGATTCCCAGGAGGAGAAGTTCCCTGGAGGCAGCAGTTCCCTGGAGGCAGGATACCCAGGAGGGAGCTCGCCCTAAAGAAGGAGGCGAGGGAAAAGCACCACAAGCTGATACACCCTAAAAGTAACTGTGGGAGACAGGAGGAGCCTGGTGTGGTGCCCCACTGGTCAGTGAGCCACAGTAGGGGTACTGCACCCATAATGGAGTGTGCGGTATTCCTGTCTTTGGGGAGTGTAAAGTCAACCTGATGCTCTTATCCCAGCATCCCTACACCTAACATAGGGGACCAATTGGCCACCCGTTAACAGGGTAACTGGTCCCGGTGGGAGGAGCGTTAGGGTAGAAGGAGCGGAAAACACACAGACAGAGGGGAGTCAGAGAGAGTCTAGTCTGAGGGACGAAGCAAGGAACAAGTCCTAGAGGGACACCACAGGGATGGTGCCTGAATGAAATGGAGACCCAGACTGAAGGAGTAGACCCAGTGCTGGACCTTATCCACGGTCCGGGGGAATCCTGGTCCACAACGGGGAACCGGCTCCAAGTCACGGTGCAGGCGAGTTTAACCCTGAGCCGTCAATACTGGTGGGTTGCAAGGCTTGCCAAGCAGCTCCAACCTTGTCCAGAACGCGCAGCTCCACCAGAAGCACTAAACCGGGTTGAGCCCCTTAGAGGTAACCTCATAGCACCCAGCGGGCCTGGTAAAAAAGTGAGTTGTGCAGGACAGTGCAAGGGTAGTGAGGAGGCGCAAGGAAAGACAGCAAAGGACAGTGAAAGTAGCTGAAGGAGCAATCTGGGAACCTCAAAGAGACTTTATCCTACCCAGTGACTACCCGGCCAGCTACCCGCAAAGACTGTGTAATTGAGAACCTGAACAACCGTGAACTTTAGAAGTAAACACCAGAGCAAGTACGACTCAAGTGTCTCATTTCTACTAGGTTGCAGAGCAGCTACGCTGACCACATCCAGCACTGCGACGACAAGTGCTACCCGCCAGCAGGAAGGACAGCGCCTCAGGTATGGGTAGTGATGAAAAATAAACTTCTTTATTCCATGGTCGTGCAGCAACGTTTCGACCAACCACACATGGTCTTTATCAAGTGCTACCTGATCCTGCCCCGGGACCCTGCTCCGCCTGCAGGGAGCATTAACAACTGTCTGCAATACCATCATCCCTGGCGGTCTGACAGCGGCGCTGGTGAACTCACCTACCTGCAGGTGGCGTCACGAGTCTTTTATTATTTTTCCCCTTTATTTAGCTGACGCCCTGGGCTACAGGCCTGGGCACCAGCCACCAAGACAGCACTCCCGTATCAACGCCCAGGTGCCGAATTCCTATAGAATCCTGGGCGGGTCACCTGGTGAGCCCGAATCACATCTGGGTCACTGGAGGGCTAGGCCAGGACGACCAGACAGCCGGCTCTGTAGAGGTGACTGGGGAGGCTTCACGACCCTAATCACGAGACATCCCGTTGTGGTACAGTGACTCTATGACCTGCCACCTACCGCCACGGAGTAGGAACACAGCCATCGTACTAGGGCTAGTGACATTAAATCAGAGGGAAGCATCACTAAAGAGCACGTGATGGCCAGACCGAACCTGTGATTGAGGACCCTTTAGAGGGTGCTAGTGGGTTGCACATTCCTGTGCTCTCCTGCGCCAGTCCACAACTTCTCCTTGCCAGGAGAGCTCGTCAACAGTAGTGTGGTCACGACCCCTCTTGTGGTGAATGGCAAAGTTGTATTGCGGTAGCGCAACTGTGGCGCCCCGCAACGAGTGCGTCACAGGAGGGTATTGCAGCCAAGACAGCAGCAGCAATATTCTCCGACGACTCAGCAGTCACACAGTTAACTCAGAGATCCGTACCCTACATGCATCATCAGCATAGAGGACCAATAAGGTCCTGGTGGGCGGAGTGTAGTGGTAGTGTGTTAGAGGAGAACTCTCCGAGACAACGTAGGAGAAGGAGCTAAAACAACAAGCTCTGCAACCTAGGAGAGGGGGCCTGCACAGTCCCGTGCAGCCCCCTGGCCATCACCCCAGTTGAGCGCCATTACTCCGGTGCCTTAACAACCGATCTACGGGCATCTACATGCGGGTTCAAAAACATCCCGTGCCCATCTACAGCCGGTCTGCTGGTACCGAAGCTAGGAGTCGTTTATCACTTCTATGCGAACCAGAGGAGGTGAGGGACCGCTTTACAGGAGCACCCCACCACCGCCACACACAGTCGTCTAGCCAGCGGAGTACCCACCAAAAGGACCCAAGGCTCCCCAAAACACCCAGAACGTATAGGGCATTGAAGCAGCCTCCTTGTACCCGATCTGGCATTCCTGGGCGACAACGACAACACAAGTAGTTAGAATGGAGGAACACCGCGGATCTCTGAGAAAACACTGGTCATTGCGGAGTCCACCCGGTCCACTACCCATTCACTGTATGCCATGTACTGCCTGCTGGTTACAGTAAAGTACCCGTTACAGAGAATTCCAGTGTCCGTGCTTCCTTATGAACTGTCTATCTCTGCACAGTAAGGTAACTGCAGCTGCCTCAGAACATCTTGTGCAGCTCCTGGCTCCGGGGATCATCACTCAGCCTGTGGGGAGCGTTCCATCTTGCTGCATTCCATCCCCTGGAGGCCCCACAGCGCTGGTACAGTTACCGGAACTCTCATAGGTGGCGTCACGAAACAATTTAACCCCTAAACTGTTCAACCAACGACGTCTTTATTTGATCTGTACCACCGGGCCTCCACAGCCGCAGGCGCGGTTCCCGTGACAAGGAGGAAGAAGAAACGCCTGCAACGTGTCGAACCGGTCATGGTGAGTCAGAATTTGGCGTCACGAACAGGATACGAGCAGGCCCGTTCCTTAACGGGTATAATGTGCTTTACAAGAACTTTATTGCATCAAAAAGGACTTTGTTCGTCCCAAAAAGAACTTTTCCCGCCTTTTCACCGTTGGGCCAAGATGGCGCCCAAGATGGCCGAATCCGCCATGTGCATCGCCACGTGCAAGCCCAGGGGTGAGCCACCGCCCCTCTTCATGGGAGGGCCAAGGCAAAGGCGCCAAAATCATTGTCCACCCCGATTGCTCGAAACAACCATGGGGGCGGGCCAAAGACTTTTTCCCACAATTGGACTATAAAACCCCCCAAGGAAGTGGGAATTTCAGAGTCCTCTTCACCAGCTCTCGAACAGAATGGTTACCGGTTTGGACGGGTGTGGTTCCTCCAAGAAGAAGATGGCCAGCACAAGACTCCACGACTTAATGCAACAGGTCGAAGCTGAGGCCAGAGCAGCCATAGGCCATATGGGTCCGGGTCCCGTCTTCACTATCGACGGCAGCCCCGACTTCTGGCAAGAGGCTCTGCAAGACCTCCGGGTGAGGCTCCTGGAAACAGTCGAGTGGACGATCCGCAGCTGGAGCGCGAGCCTGGGCAGCAGACTACATCGAGCGACGCAGCAGAGCCGTGTGGGTACAACCACTCCAGGACCGGACGACATCTCCAGTTTCAGCACCGCCTCACCAACGCCTACTACCTGCCCTGCTTCTTCACCGGAGCCAATAGACTGTGTCATCCCAATGGGGACCTCCATCCACCTCGTTCAAGTGCTTGAGACCACTGCCGAACCGGTTCCAGAGCCGGAGCTTACAACCAGCTCCCCTGAAGAAGCCGATACTTACCTGGTTCCCGCAGAGGAACCCACCAGCAGTCACAATACTTCTTTAAAGACTGTTGCACATTTCTCCCCTGAACCGGAGACCTCCATTGCAAACCCCGAGGCCTACCAGTTCACCGGGATAGAGACACCACTGCCAGAGGTAACAGATGAAGAGGCAGGCAGCCTGGAAGCCCTGCAGGACAACCCTGTGGAAGGATCCGCAGCACCATCGCCCCGTTGTCCGGAAGATCCCGTTCCCGCACCTCCAACCACCGAGCAGCCCGACGTGATCGTCGAGGGAGAGGAGGAGGATGACGACGATGAGACCCGCAGCATCGCTGAGGACCTCTACACCGGGTTCGCTTGGGGAGATATCGAGGAACCTCCGGCCGAGCAACCAGCTTGGATACACTGGTCTGGTGCAGTTGCAGCGCCTTCCCCTGTGCTGTTTAACCGGATGCCTATCCAGACTTCCCGCCAAGCCCAAGCTTCTCAACAGCCCACACGTCACAGCAGCTACATCCATCTCCCGTGCCGTACCGACGAAGATATACGTCAGCTTCGCCGAGAGGAGTGACGAGCCCGTGAACGCGCCAACATGGAGGCTCGTGCCGCGGCTCGTCGACAACCCCTGCTACCTGCTGAGTTCCGCAAGGAAGGTAGAGTTACCACCTTCAATTTATCTACCGGGTGGGGGTTCGCGAGGGAGGAGGGTGTATGTTAAGAGGTGTTTGTGGGGCGCCGGGAAGTGGAGTCACATTTGCCTAGAGGACATCCCGATCGTAACTTGTATAGGGGAGATATAATCACCTATGAGCAACATGCTTGTCATGATGGGTGGTTTGCCATACGAGTGCGTCATAGTTCCCTGCGTAAGTGACTTACTTGTTTGAACTTCATCAGTGACTCTGTTCCCGTTTACTCACTGACACCGCGACTTGGCTGCTACAGACTGAACTCATGTTAAGGACATCCAACCGCCCACCGGGTCTGCAAAGTGTTAACCTGTTTTCTTTTACTTGCAACATCCTAAGTAAAATGAATACCTGTTATTAATAAAAATGTTTATTACCTGTTATAAAATACAAAATCTCTCTGTAATGTTGGGTAGCGTGACACTTGGGGACAGGTGTATTTCACCAAGGGGGAATGTGGCGCCCCGCAACGAGTGTGTCACAGGAGGTTATTGCAGCCAAGACAGCAGCAGCAATATTCTCCGACTCAGCAGTCACACAGTTAACTCAGAGATCCATACCCTACATGCATCATCAGCATAGAGGACCAATAAGGTCCTGGTGGGCGGAGTGTAGTGGTAGTGTGTAGTGAGAACTGAGTACAATTAGTGAGTCTACAAAAGAGAACTCTCTGAGCAACGAAGGAGCTAAACCAACGAGCTCTGCAACCTAGGAGAGGGGGCCTGCACAGTCCCGTGCAGCCCCCTGGCCATCACCCCAGTTGAGCGCCATTACTCCGGTGCCTTAACAACCGATCTACGGGCATCTACATGCGGGTTCAAAAACATCTCGTGCCCATCTACAGCTGGTTTGCTGGTACCGAAGCTAGGAGTCGTTTATCACTTCTATGCGAACCAAAGGAGGTGTGGGACCGCTTTACAGAAGCACCCCACCACCGCCACACACAGTCGTCTAGCCAGCGGTGTACCCACCAAAAGGACCCAAGGCTCCCCAAAACACCCAGAACATATACCCTGGGTAGGGCATTGAAACAGCCTCCTTGTACCCGATCTGGCATTCCTGGGCGACAACGACAACACAAGTAGTTAGAATGGAGGAACACCGCGGATCTCTGAGAAACACTGGTCATTGCGGAGTCCACCCGGTCCACTACCCATTCACTGTATGCCATGTACTGCCTGCTGGTTACAGTAAAGTACCCGTTACAGAGACTTCCAGTGTCCGTGCCTTCTTATGAACTGTCTATCTCCGCACAGTAAGGTAACCGCAGCTGCCTCAGAACATCTTGCGCAGCTCCTGGCTCCGGGGATCATCGCTCAGCCTGTGGGGAGCGTTCCATCTTGCTGCATTCCATCCCCCGGAGGCCCCGCAGCGCCGGTACAGTTACCAGAACTCTCATAGGTGGCGTCACGAAACAATTTAACCCCTAAACTGTTCAACCAAAGACGTCTTTATTTGATCTGTACCACTGGGCCTCCACAGCCGCAGGCGCAGTTCCCGTGACAAGGAGGAAGACGAAACACCTGCAACGTGTAAAACCGGTCACGCTGAGTCACAACGCTCCAGCGCAGTAACCTTCCATTCATCCCAGATACAGGCCATAACCACTGAGGGGGCTTGTGGTCCATGTCCATGATGAAGTGACATCCATAGACGTATGGCTGCAGATGCTGCATAGCCCACATAATTGCCAGACAATTATTGTCCATTGTAGAGTAGGCCACCTCCCTCCCTGGATCCCACAGTACCCTCTCTTATTTGGGCGCGGAAATATGCATCTCCGCGAGGTAGCTCAACACCCCAGGACTGGCACTCACTGGTAGTGCAGTCCCAAACCCCTGGCTAGAAGTAGCCAGAAGCGATGCTAAGGCCTCACTTTCACAGTAACCCTCTAAGTTCTGGTTTCGACATCAGTTCGGTTATCCCTCGGCAGAGTGAGGGCCCAGAAAGCAGTGTGTTGCCAGCATTCTCACTCCTTACTCTGCGGGTGAAAACGACTATATCGGCTGTCTTCTCAGGGGATAAAATCAACTGGTTTGGGATAACTGTTTCCTGTCATACTGACAGGTCGGGGATACAGCTCTCCCATCACCCTTACAAGTTGGGGGCAACACCTGTTCCTCATCTTGACATGTCATGGGAAACGTGTCCCCGCCACTCTGACAGGTGATGGGCACTGATGTCCCATCACTCTGACAGACCGGGAGTACCATTATTGCATTCGGACAGGCTATGGGTACAACTTTCCCATAATCCTGGCCAGCTGAGGGTACCGTTTTCCCATCATCCAGGCAGGTTAAGGGAACGGCCTGCCCATCCTCCTGACTGGCCCCATTGCCGTGACAAGTTATGGGGAGCACTTCTCCACCCCCCTGACAGCCAGTGGGTGCAACTACAGGTGGGTTCCTGGGACCCCTGCTGGACCGTTACCTGGTACCGCCGTCCTCGGTTCTAGACCACCCACTTGAGGTCCGAATCAGAAGGAGGCTGTGTCGCTTGCTCCTTGAGAGCTTTCAGGCTGTCATCAGCTCCTGACACCACCTGACACCCCGGACTAGACGTGGTCAGAGTAGAAGAAACTGTCACATCATCAGCTGATTGTGTCTCTGCAGATTCCTGCTCCCTGGTTCTACCTCCAGAGGGCGCCAGGTCACAGCCCAATGGATGTATAAGACCTGATCTCTTTCTACACCTTTACTTGCAGATCTCTGCCTCGTCACTCTCCCCTCTGAGGACAAAAGGTCCCAGCTCACTGGCTGGTTATGGCCCGAGGCTGTTTCCCACCTCCCTTTATTTTCCTCCTCCACCCCACCTGTCAGTCCAGTGTGTGCTGTGTTGTGTGTGGAGTCAGAGTATGCAGGACTGTCAGATATCACAAGGTCCCCTATATCACCTGGCTCTGTATGTGTTGTTTCAGGATAAATAGCAATGGCAGAGTTCATCCCCCCCCCCGCAACCACCCGCAGATCCAGTGCCTTGTCATTAACAGTGGATGTGTCAACACACTGCGGAATCAGGAGAACTTGGGGTTTCAGTGGCCACATACCTGGACATTAACCGCCCCAAGTCTGACCCAAGAAAAACATTTACCGGAAAATTAGCCGACACCCCGACCTCCCTCACTCCCCTCCCTGCACCCCAGTCCAGATAAACCCGGGCAACAGGCAGCGCCGGTTCAACACCTCCAATCCCAGAAATGGTGAGGGGTTTTCCAGAGATTAAGTCCTCTCAGCGCCGGTGTCCCACAGTCCTATGGCCACTGAGCAGCCTATGGTGACGGGTTGGAAATTGTCAAGTGACCTCCCATCACCCCCACTCACACACAGTCATGGTCATGAATGGTTGGTCGTGAGTCATGGTCATGAATAGTCTGTTGTTAGTCATGGTCATGAATGGTTGGTCGTGAGTCATGGTCATGAATGGTCGGTCATGTGTCATGGTCATAAATGGTTGGTTGTGAATCATGGTCATGAATAGTCGGTCGTGTGTCATGGTCATGAATGATCGGTTGTGAGTCATGGTCATGAATGGTTGGTCGTGAGTCATGGTCATGAATGGTTGGTTGTGAGTCATGGTCATGAATGGTCAGTCGTGAGTCATGGTCATGAATGGTTGTGTGAGTCATGGTCATGAATGGTCAGTTGTGTGTCATGGTAATGAATGGTTGGTTGTGAGTCATGGTCATGAATGGTTGGTTGTGAGTCATGGTCATGAATGGTCGGTCATGTGTCATGGTCATGAATGGTTGGTTGTGAGTAATGGTCATGAATGGTCGGTCGTGTGTCATCGTCATGAATGGTTGGTTGTGAGTCATGGTCATGAATGGTTGGTTGTGGGTCATGGTCATGAATGTCAGTCAGGAGTCATGGTTATAAACGGTCAGTCGTGAGTCATGGTCATGAATGGTTGGTTGTGAGTCATGGTCATGAATGGGGTCGGTCAGGAGTCATGGTTATAAACGGTCAGTCGTGAGTCATGGTCATGAATGGTTGGTTGTGAGTCATGGTCATGAATGGTCGGTCAGGAGTCATGGTTATGAACGGTCAGTCGTGAGTCATGGTTATGAATGGTCGGTCGTGAGTCATAGTCATGAATGGTCGTTCGTGAGTCATGATCATAAATGGTCGGTTATGAGTCATGGTCATGAATGGTCTGTTGTTAGTCATGGTCATGAATGGTTGGTCGTGAGTCATGGTCATGAATGGTTGGTCGTGAGTCATGCTACATATTACATAATGACTGTCATCACCTACGTGTAAAGGTGCAAGCAAGAAAATACACTATGATAAGAAAACGAGATCTGCTGCAACACTAAACACTGAAGGAATGTAAGTAAGCTACATGGCTATGGAATGAATAGCAGGGCTATGTGTACAGCCAATGTGTGTATGGCCAGGAGACTTAGCAAGTACTGCATTAGATTATACAAGTAAAGAAAATTGAGAGACTTAGCTTAAGCACTGGCCTCTGCTTTTGAGCCCGGTAACCACGACAAGGTGCTCCCATATTACCAGGTCCTAACACTATGTCACTACATGCGGTAGACAATTGCTTGTGTGGGTTATATGCCTCTGAATGCAATTAAAACCTGCTGGAATGGTATGTCTGTGGACCTGGGCTACAGCAATATGGAGGAATAGGCGAGGATACAGGGCGTGGGAAGGGAGCACAGTCAAAAAATATTGTATACTGCATGTAATGACATAGTGTTAGGACCTGGTAAGGTGAGAGCGCCTTGTTACGGTTACTGGGCTTAAAAGCAGTGGCCAGGGCTTAAGCTAACTCTCTCAATTTTCTTTATAATCTAAAGACGTTTTTGCTACGTCTCCTTGCCATATACATATTGTCTTAGCTGTACACATGGTCGTGAGTCATGGTCATGAATGGTCTGTTGTGAGTCATGGTCATGAATGGTCTGTCGTGAGTCATGGTCATGAATGGTCTGTCGTGAGTCATAAACATGAATGGTCTGTCATGAGTCATGGTCATGAATGGTCGGTCATGAGTCATGGTCATGAATGGTCGGTTGTGAGTCATGGTCATGAATGGTCAGTCGTGAGTCATGGTCATGAATGGTCTGTTGTGAGTAATGGTCATGAATGGTCGGTCGTGAGTCATGGTCATGATTGGTCGGTCTTGAGTCATGGACATGAATGGTTGGTCGTGAGTCATGGTCATGAATGGTCAGTCGTGAGTCATGGTCACAAATGGTCAGTTGTGAGTCATGGTCATGAATGGTCTGTTGTGAGTAATGGTCATGAATGGTCGGTCGTGAGTCATGGTCATGAATGGTCGGTCGTGAGTAATGGTCATGAATGGTCGGTCGTGAGTAATGGTCATGAATGGTCAGTCGTGAGTCATGGTCATGAATGGTCGGTCGTGAGTCATGGTCATGAATGGTTGGTTGTGAGTGGGGGTCCCCTCTGTTGCCTCCACCTTCATCAGGGTCTGCTGTGTCCTGTAGTGCATTAGTTTCTGTGACCCGGGCAGGTAAACTCCGTTCTCCACTTTCTGCTGTGACGTAGAGGTGATATCTGATCGCACAGAATCACAGCCGGATCCGGGGTTACGTTGTGTCCTGGGAATGACATAGAGGGAAAGGTCATTGTCCTCATGTGGATGAAAAACAAGTGCAGTGCCCGGACAGCGTCATTGTGTCCTGTGACCACCAGAGGGAGCCAACACACCAGACTGTAACACAGTATACTCCCTGTGAGCTGTGGATTTCACAAAGGAGGGTTGAATGAAAAGTAACGCCTCCACCTTCATAACTTGGGTTTCAATGGGAATATTTTCATAAATCAAATACAGAAATAATCCTTATAATTTGCTCTTTAATTACCGATATTCTCTTTTCCACATAATCATCAGACACTTGGATACACTTCAGCCAATAATGAAGCTGTCACAGAAGAAGTGGACACTCTGTCTCCCCATTCAGCCTCTCACAGTTCTCTCTTCTTCAGATTTAGTGATGTCCCTGCAGATCTTCTCTCATTATCGGTAACAGATGGAAGTCAAATGGACAATATCTGGACTGTATGCAGGAAGCTGTACGGTGCTGGCTGCTGTGTCTGAAGTTGTGCTGTGGTGGCAGGTGAGGTGCGTGCTCCGGCATTGTCACGCTCCAGGACAACATTTCTGTAACAGGGTAGAAGTAGCGCACAGCCAAGTAGCTTCAGGATGGCAGAGATGATATTAGGGGAACTGAGAAGCTAGTTTGACCATGTAGAATGGGATTTCCTAGCTGATCTTGTTCCCAGCATTACCTCTAAGGGTGAGTATGTCCGGGCTGCCACCCTTGCCCTTCTTATAGCCAGCCCTGGCTAAAGCCACTCACCTTCACCCCGGAAAGAAACAGTAATTCTCACAAGATGAATCCCACAGAGGGGTTTGCTCCAGGAATGTTTCTGCAACACCACTCTGCGTCTTCACAGCTCAAGGTCAGAGTAGAGACTGAACTATATCAGCGACACCTGTTGGTAGGAAATGGAACTACTTAGAAACTAGGGAAGTGAACAACCACATCACCAGACACACATAGCAGCCAAAGACGTTAACCCTTCATAGACTGAAGAAAATGAACTCACACTTAAACTACAGCAGGGCATTGCACATGGACTTCAGAGCAGTCATCGTGTGACAATTTGTATTTTCCTTTCAAACCCTTGTTAGTCGTTTCAAAGTTTTCAGCATTGTAATGTAATGCTCTGAATTGATTGTTCCACATTCAAGGTGATCAACATGGATCAAGAATTCAATGACAGCACTTTGCTTAAATCGCATTGACCAACCGTCTGCACAGGGATCCATTCTTTACACTGTAACAACACAACTGTACATTGCTAAGGCTTCCCAAGAACTGGAGCTGTAGAGGAGAGTCTACTGAACAGTCTAGTACCTGCCACACACCAGTGCTGTCATCTGATGAGGAATTGCTGAAGTGGAGGCATTACTTTTCATTCAATTCTTGTATTATACTCTAAATGTCCACTGTATAAATCTATGACCCCACACAGTACATAGCGAGCCGGATGTGTCTTCTATTTATTGGATTGTACCACGTGTCTGGATCACCCATGACCTCTGTCACTTCTGATATATCATCAATATATTATTCCCCTCCCCTGTGTCACTGTCAGTCCCCCGGTCCGGGGTCTCATTATTGTGTGAGGACAGAGGGAGGTGATGGTCGAGTCCGCCGGCCTCTGGGTAAAGGGCGTCTGTATTTCAGGATTGGGACACCTGAGTTCAGATCCTCCAGTGCAGGTGTAATGACACAAGTCCCTAGAGATAAGAGGCTGTACACTGCTCTGTGCTGATGATATATATAGATATACACTAGTGACCTCCCAGTGATCAGCAGGCCGCATCTACTATAAGTATGTATCCCCATGACTCGTCTCATTGAACAGCAGATTCCCTGCAGATGTGACTGCGAGAACAAATCTGAAATCAAAAAGAATGTCAATACATTGTGTCGATCTTGGATGAATGAATGAGTGAATGAACGAATGAGTGAGTGAGTGAGTGAGTGAATGAATGAATGAATGAATGAGCGACTCCAGCCCTGGCTGATGGCATGGGCAGCTCCAGTCTATGCCACTTGGATAAGAAGCTCTAGCCCTGGTGATGGCATGGTCAACTCTGGCCTTGGATGAGACCATGGGCAGCTCCAGTCCCTTCCATCTAGATAAGAAGCTCCAGCACTGGTGATGGCATGGTCAGCTCTGGCCTTTGATGAGACCATGGGCAGCTCCACTCCATTCTACCTAGATAAGAAGCTCCAGCCCTGATGATGGAATGGGCAGCTCCTGCCTTGGATGAGACCATGGGCAGCTTCGGTCTCTGCCAATGGATAAGAAGCTCCATCCCTGGCTGACCACATGGGCAGCTCCCACCTTGGCTTATTTTATGGGCAGCTGTAGTACCTGCCAATAGAACAAGAAGCTCCAGCTCTGGCAGATCACATGGGCAGCTCCTGTACCGGCCAATGGTATTGTTGAGGATGGAGAGCATGAAATGTCTCTGTAGGGTTAAAAATATCACAACATTTCTCTAAAATATATAAATTGTGACTCGGAGATGTCATGTTGTCTGTTATACACTAGATGGCGTCCACGTTCCATAATACATCCGAGACCTAAGCCAACCCATTAAGGGAGGAATTTAGATATTAGAATAGTTTGATAAGGATTGACCAATTAGGAGATGATTATTTTGTAGAAAGTTCCAGAATTCTAACACGCCTTTTGCTTTCTGTATAAAAATGTGTGTTTCAATAAACGCTTGCGCAGTGTTTAATCTCATTTGGCGTAGGCATGAGTAAGGCTTGAGACGGCTCTGGTGTCCGTATCATTTACTTGCAGCAGTGCAGACGTGCACAATTGCCTATATATATAATTTGAAATGGCTGATGGGCTTGTGATTGAACTGAGACCCTCAACAGTATAGTCAGCTCCAGCTCTGGCTGATCACATGGGCAGCTCCTGTACCGGCCAATGGCATGGGCAGCTCTACTCCTGGCCAATGGTATAGTCAGCTCCAGCTCTGGCTGATCACATGGGCAGCTCCTGTCTCCACCAATCAGCTCTTTACTCACCATAATAATTCATACTGTTCCTTGTTGTACAGGACGGCCCTGAGAAAACCTCTGCCGTCTGTGCTGGTCTTGGAAGACTAAAGCAAAACCAAAACCATGGGTAGGAAATGTCCTAGAAATGGGACAAGACAACGACCCTAAACACCAGTAAACAAGCAAAATCTTGGTTCCAGTCCAACAAAGTTGAGGTTATGGAGCGTCCGCCCAATCACCAGACCTCAATCCCATAGATCATTTGTGGGGCGACATCAAAAATGGCAAAGCAACAAATGCAAATACATTGGGAGATGTAGTCAAAGCCTCCTGGGCTGGAATAACAGGTGACAGCGGCCAGAAGTTGGTTGACTTTATGTAACATAGATGTGAAGCCGTTCTACAACTAAATATTAGGTTGGTGATTCCCAGGAAGATCAATCTTAAACAAAGACATATGCAGGCACTGCTATTATTGTGAGCAGGGTAATGGTCACATTTCGCTATTTTCTGTAGTTATACATTATATACATTTTCCTTCATGTTTTGATGTAGTAAGCAGTGTGCAATGTTCCCAATGCTGGATATAACACCTATTATAAAGGTTTGGGCTTCTCTCATGTTGTTGGACACACTGCTATTATTTTGAGCACACTGTACATGGCTCAGCAGTGCAGGGTCCCGGTCCACACGTCAGCGGCTTCCTATGGGGTGGGGGGTATTTTTCTGAATTTTGCACACACAAGTGAAGTTTAACCAGAAGGTTTAATCATTACAATGCTGATCTGATAACAATGAGACAAACAAGAACTGAGCACCGACACTGTACAGAGACGACATAGACCAGGACGGAGCGCTGCCTGCATCGGGGTGAACGTCTGTAGGTATGGGAATGACCCGGCTCTCATAGACATCCTATAAAGAGGCCCTGTCCATCTAATGCTACATCCTTCACCCAACAATTCACTATCATACCATATGGAAGGGTCAGGAGACACCAAATAGGAGATATGTGGAGGACGGTGTCGGTAAGATCGTTTGAGGACAAGAGGTTAGAGGACAGTAGATGTAAAATGGTGGACAGCAGGTAGGAGATGTTTGGCTGTTTGGAGGACAGTAGGTATGAGATATTTGGCTGTTTGGAGGACAGTGGGTATGAGATATTTGGCTGTTTGGAGGACAGTAGGTATGAGATATTTGGCTGTTTGGAGGACAGTAGGTATGAGATGTTTGGCTGTTTGGAGGACAGTAGGTATGAGATGTTTGGCTGTTTGGAGTACATTAGGTATGAGATGTTTGGCTGTTTGGAGTACAGTAGGTATGAGATGTTTCGCTGTTTGGAGGACAGTAGGTATGAGATGTTTGGCTGTTTGGAGGACAGTAGGTATGAGATATTTGGCTGTTTGGAGGACAGTAGGTATGAGATGTTTGGCTGTTTGGAGGACAGTAGGTATGAGATGTTTGGCTGTTTGGAGGACACTAGGTATGAGATGTTTAGCTGTTTGGAGGACAGTAGGTATGAGATGTTTGGTTGTTTGGAGGACAGTAGGTATGAGATATTTGGCTGTTTGGAGGACAGTAGGTATGAGATATTTGGCTGTTTGGAGGACAGTAGGTATGAGATGTTTGGTTGTTTGGAGGACAGTAGGTATGAGATGTTTGGCTGTTTGGAGGACAGTAGGTATGAGATGTTTGGTTGTTTGGAGGACAGTAGGTATGAGATATTTGGCTGTTTGGAGGACAGTAGGTATGAGATGTTTGGCTGTTTGGAGGACAGTAGGTATGAGATGTTTGGCTGTTTGGAGGACAGTAGGTATGAGATGTTTTGCTGTTTGGAGGACACTAGGTATGAGATATTTGGCTGTTTGGAGGACAGTAGGTATGAGATGTTTGGCTGTTTGGAGGACAGTAGGTATGAGATGTTTGGCTGTTTGGAGGACACTAGGTATGAGATGTTTAGCTGTTTGGAGGACAGTAGGTATGAGATGTTTGGCTGTTTGGAGGACAGTAGGTATGAGATGTTTGGCTGTTTGGAGGACAGTAGATATGAGATGTTTGGCTGTTTGGAGGACACTAGGTATGAGATGTTTAGCTGTTTGGAGGACAGTAGGTATGAGATGTTTGGCTGTTTGGAGGACAGTAGGTATGAGATATTTGGCTGTTTGGAGGACAGTAGGTATGAGATGTTTTGCTGTTTGGAGGACAGTAGGTATGAGATATTTGGCTGTTTGGAGGACACTAGGTATGAGATGTTTGGCTGTTTGGAGGACAGTAGGTATGAGATATTTGGCTGTTTGGAGGACACTAGGTATGAGATATTTGGCTGTTTGGAGGACAGTAGGTATGAGATGTTTGGCTGTTTGGAGGACAGTAGGTATGAGATGTTTGGCTGTTTGGAGGACAGTAGGTATGAGATATTTGGCTGTTTGGAGGACACTAGGTATGAGATATTTGGCTGTTTGGAGGACAGTAGGTATGAGATGTTTGGCTGTTTGGAGGACAGTAGGTATGAGATGTTTGGCTGTTTGGAGGACAGTAGGTATGAGATGTTTGGCTGTTTGGAGGACAGTAGGTATGAGATGTTTGGCTGTTTGGAGGACAGTAGGTATGAGATGTTTGGCTCTTTGGAGGACAGTAGGTATGAGATGTTTGGCTGTTTGGAGGACAGTAGATATGAGATGTTTGGCTGTTTGGAGGACAGTAGGTATGAGATGTTTGGCTGTTTGGAGGACAGTAGGTATGAGATGTTTGGCTGTTTGGAGGACAGTAGGTATGAGATGTTTGGCTGTTTGGAGGACGGTTTGTATGAGGATAGTGGATCTGGGATGTTCAGAGCGCAGCGTGATGTAATGGGATGTATGCTCTCTTGAATTAGAGGTGTAGGCTGCTGTAAGATCTTAGATGATTCATATTATATCTGAGTAATGAGTGATATCCAGTATTTCCGTGATGAATGTTTTGTTGGATTAAGAACTGAAAATACTGGATTACCGGAATGCATGTTCTTTTGGATTTATTGGAAATATTCTGGATTACTGGGAACCTGTTCACGTGGAAAGGAGGTGATCTCCTAAATTCCACATTGTGTCTCCATTCTTCCTGGTTTTCCCAAATGTCTAAGGGAGAACAATCCAATAATTTGTCCCCAAAAATTATATATTGAAGTAGCCTCTTCAGAGAAGATGAGACAAGAGCTGTAATGCCACCTATAGGAGGAAGCAAGCCTAAAAGTCTATGTTGACCCATTAAAGAGCCTTACCACATGCCTTAAAGGGAATCTGTCAGGTCAGAAATCCATATGTAACTGATATCATTTTCTAATTCCTCTGGTGAAGATCTTTCCATTCATGTATTTCTTTTGTTTCTACTCCCCCCTTTTCCCCTGCAAAATAAAGAGACTCATTCCATCTGTCAATCACAGTGAGTGATCACTTACTTCTCTGTTGCACACTCCCCAGGGAATGAATATTCATGTAGTGACATCACTGCACTGCACTTCCCTCCTCTGTAAGCAACAACGAAGTTAAGTGAATTAATCACAATGGAGTCTGTGTCCTTCTGTCTCTGTTGCTATCTCTTGTATAAAAGAAAACAAATGTTCATATAAACACATAGCAATCTCTCACAGACAGCACAGGCTCGTGCTTAGAGCAACAAATGAGGTCTGCACCGATGGAGGAGACTGACTTATTTGATAGCTCAGCTAGGTATGTGCCTGACATCTCTCCCTCCCTCCCCCTGAGAAGCATTTACAGGACTGTAAAATGGTAATGAAGGCTAGTATTGAGACACAGGGCACAGGGGGGAGGCTGTGAATATCAGCTTGGATAGGGGAAGATATTTAAATAACATTTGCATACGCCGGACTATTTGGCAGTGAGATGAATGAACTGGACTGGTGCAGCCAGCCGCCTGCAGGGGGTGAAGCTAAAAAAAGTAATGATTTTTGCATGTTTTTAAAGGGATGATACTATTAGAATCCTACTGAAAAATGACCTGACCGAGTCCCTTTAAGAGGAACCCAATATGTAATAAAAAAAAGCCAAGAAGCCAGCGATGCCTATGGTTAGCTCGCAATACAAAAAGTGCATGTGCCATATTAATTTCTAACTGTACTTTAAACTGAGACATCTGGCAAACAATTGATCAATTCTTTGAGCCACCCGTCTCGTCACGGCATTCTCACTTGGGGCAGTCCTACTCCACATTTTCTAATACGCTGTGCCATTACGGCCTCCTGAACGCATTAAAAGCAGAACTACAGACGTTCCATAAAAATGAAAGGAAACTAAAAGACGTTATCAGAGATAACACACATAGACAATAATAAGATGCAAAAGCATAGAATTGATATAAAATATCAGCAATAACACTATTTCCCGAGGTTGCAGGGTCTACAAGCCTCCACAACCTGGAGACCCTTAAACATCCAGACAATTACTATGGTCAATCTTTGACATCATGTTCTTAACCCTTTGGTTTGTGTCTGTTTTGATCTACAGGGATCACTTTTGATCATCGCGATGAGAGGGACTCGCAGATACAAACACATCATAGACACTCCAGACCCCGGAAAGTGGGAGGTAAAGACAAGCTTCCATCACATTGTAATGGCAAATAAATGTGTAGATCAATGTATCCACGAGGCAGTGGAGCTCACACATCTCATCAGTGGCATCTCTTGGTCGTATTTCTCTCTAGCTGGCCGGCTATGAAGAATCTCTGCCGATCAGTGAAAAGTCTAATCCCATCACCAGAGAACTGGACAAAGCCGAGGCCTCCACGGTGGTCCAGCTCCTACGAGACTGCGATGCCGAGATCTTCCAGGAGGAGGATGAGACCATCATCAACTATAAGGTGAGAAATAGGGAAAAGGCAAGAGAGAACCGTGGATATCGGAGATGGTGAGAAGACCAATGGTGAGGGATGACAAAAAGCAGAGAACTAAGGGTATAGAGATGTGAAGAGACGAGGAGGTGAGGGATGAGAGAAAAGCCAAGAGAACCGGGATATGAGAGATGGTGAAGAGACCAATGGGGTGAGGGATGAGAGAAAAGCCAAGAGAACCGGGGAATAGATGGTAAGAGACAAGGGGTGAGGGATGTGAGAAAAGTGAGAGAACCACGATGTGAGAGATGTGAAGAACCAAGTGGGAGGATGAAAGAAAAGCCAAGAGAACCACGGATTGAGAGATGGTGAAGAGACCAAGGGGGTGAGGGATGTAAGAAAAGCCAAGAGAACCGAGGATATGAGAGATGGTGAAGAGACCAAGGGGGTAAGGGATGAGAGAAAAGCCAAGAGAACCGAGGTATGAGAGATGGTGAAGAGACCAAGGGGGTGAGGGATGTAAGAAAAGCCAAGAGAACCGTGGACATGAGAGATAGTGAAGAGACCAAGGGGGTGACAGAAAAGCCAAGAGAACCAAGGATATGAGACATTGAGGGGGACCTTGGGAGTAAGGAATGGCGGAAAAACCAATAGGATCATGGACATGAAAGATGGTGAGGGGACCAAGAGGATGAGGGATGAGAGAAAAGCCAAGAGAACTAGGATATGAGAGATGGGGAGAGGATCAAGGGGTGAGGATGGGGAAAGCAAGATGCAGGGATATGAGAGATCAAGAGAGACCAAGGGGTGAGGATGAGAGAAAAGCAAAAGAGAAGCAGGGATATGAGAATGTGAGAGATCAAGGGGTGAGGATGAGAGAGAAGCAAGAGAACTGCATGTATGAGAGATGGTGAGGAGATCAAGGGGGCGAGGGATGGGAGAAAACGTAAGATAACTGCGTATATGAAAGAGTGAGAGGACTAAGGGGTGAGGGATGAGAGAAAAGCCAAAAGATCAGGGATCTGAGAGCTAGTGAGGAGACCAAGGGGGTGAGGGATGAGAGAAAAGCTGAGAGAACTGCAGATATGAGAGATGGTGAAGAGACCAAGGGGTGAGGATGAGAGAAAGCCAAGAGAACTGAGGATATGAGAGATGGTGAAGAGACCAAGGGGTGAGGGATGAGAGAAAAGCTGAGAGAACTGCAGATATGAGAGATGGTGAAGAGACCAAGGGGGTGAGGATGAGAGAAAAGCCAAGAGAACTGAGGATATGAGAGATGGTGAAGAGACCAAGGGGGTGAGGATGAGAGAAAAGCCAAGAGAACTGAGGATATGAGAGATGGTGAAGAGACCAAGGGGGTGAGGATGAGAGAAAAGCCAAGAGAACTGAGGATATGAGAGATGGTGAAGAGACCAAGGGGGTGAGGGATGAGAGAGAAGCCAAGAGAACCGCGGATATGAGAGATGGTGAAGAGACCAAGGGGGTAGAGGATGAGAGAAAAGCCAAGAGATCCGAGATATGAGAGATGGTGAGAAGATCAAGGGGGTGAGGGATGAGAGAAAAGCCAAGAGAACTGCAAATGAGAGATTGTGAGGAGACCATGGGGGTGAAGGATGAGAGAAAAACCAACAGATCCATGGACATGTCACGGTCATAAGGACCAGGGGGCGCTCAGCTGCCAGGAGGCCTGGAGCATCAGATCACGGTGGAGGTCCCCAGGAGTTGCGGCACTAGATGGACGTGTTAAGGGGAAAATTTACAGATAGAAAAAAACACTTTCCAGCTCCAAAACTCTGATAAAAGTTTCAAAGTTTAATTTCTTAAAAAGTGAGCGATCAATCAGATTAAAAACTTAGATTATTGTCATCAAGCAACCACGGGACACGGTGCCACGCGTTTCAGATGCAGTTGTTATCTTGTCCTTGGAAAGCCCATGGATTTCCCTGCTCATTCCACATGATCCGGATGGGTGAGCCGGTTTGTCCTCTTTCCTGGAATATTTACAGGGGAGAATAGTCTGTGACGCCACCTGTAGTTCTGACCAGAGGTGGCCGGGGGCTGCAGAGCGGCTTCCAGGGGGAGATGGTGAAGCTGCCAGATGGTGCCCCCTCTCCAGCCAGGGTGGGTCCCCAGGAAGATGTAGGAGGGAGGGTGTTATAATAATCATAGAATCAGAGAACAAATTCCTATTTACGAAGATATTCCTCTGACATTAACCCTGTGTTCCCCAGAGACTATACAGCGAGTCCATCCTGAAGACGGTCGGGGACATTGCTAAGAAGGTGCAGCAGGTCATAGAGGTAATTACATCTGGAGTATATAGTATATACTGCTGTACACAGGAGAGTGATGAGGGGCTGATGGCTCTCCTGTCCTACAGAATCCGGATGATGGCCTCATAGTCCTCAGTGGATGCGGCACGTCTGGCCGTCTGGCCGTCCTCCTGGCGGTGAGTAATGGTCTTCTCCTCCACCATCATATTGTCACGTGTTGACCGCTTTGCAGTCCATGTGTGTTGCTGCTGTGATTTTAAATCTGGCACATTGAGTGTTAATCTCAGAAAGCCGATGTAGTCTATGTTTGTGTGTGGCTCTGCAGGTGGAGGTGTGTGAGTCAGATCTCCACTCCCTCAGCCCCTCAGTAGTTCCACTTCCCTCCACCAGGTGTTACAGATAGAGTTAAGTCTCTGCTAGGACCCCATGCAGTGAAGACGTGCTGTGATGCTGCTGTTCCCTTCCATAGGAGTTTCTGGGTTTCCCCTGTCCGTGTGTGGAGGTAGGTCAGGAGCAAAGGGCAAGGGTGGCAGCCTGGACATCCTCACCTTCTGAGGTAACTCCAGGAACAGGGTGAACCAGGGACCTCCAATCAGGGTCAGACTAATTCCCCAGATCACCTTTGCCCATCTTCCCTATCCACTATACCACCCAGTGACACATATGGCTCTTCATATCTCTGTTATGGTAGTGGTAGGTGGGCTTCTCTTCACAATACATTTCTGTGACCAAGTTGGAATCACTTGTTATGAATTTCTATAGGTTCCCTGAAAAATATATATTAGACTCTGAGAGTCCTCAGTGGTTGGTTGCTTTAAATGGCGAACGGAAAAGTTGGTAAGGAAAAGCAAAGCAAGCTTTCGAGACTATATGGCCTCTTCATCAGGCTTAATAATGACACACATAAATATACATGTACAGGGTTGGATGATGCAGTAAATAAACTAAGTGAGGTGAAGCGTAACACAGGACTTGGTCAGTTGGGACTGGGAGAGCATCTGGTGTAGTGAAAATCAGTGTCCTGAGATAAGAAGCCGATAGTTTTATGTCCTTTGATTAGTTGTTTCTTCAAGATTTGGAGATTCCTCAATTAATGTAAAAAGACATAAATCCACGTGACACATTCATTCCCGCTCTATATGTGTCAAAGGTCAACATAGGTTCATATTCCCAGACTCTTCTGTCTCTCTGCCATTCGAGATGACCTTTGAAAACTAGTATATTCGTATCCATTATGGTGTGATCAGGGCCACCGGAATGATCGGCCACAGGTAGATCCATTCATTTTTCTTTTATTGAATGGTGATGAGAGTTCATCGTAGTTCTGAGTTGTTGTCCCGTCTCCCCTACGTACAGGTTCCCGCTCACACATTTAGTACATATAATTAAGTACAGCACAGTCAGATGAGCTCTGAGCGTTCCACTGTCACAGGAGGGTATGACGGTCAAGGGAGTAAAAAGCAGAATGGTAATGATGGACAAAAGGCAATCACGGGAACTAGTCTGACCCTTAGCCCAGGGTTTTCCTGCCTCCCCCTATTCCCAGAATTACCTCTAAAGGTGATGATGTCTGGGCCGCCACCCTTGCCCTTGCTCCTGTCAGCCCTAGGGTAAAAAAAAAACCTCACCTCCACCCACGGACCAGGAAGCACAGCAACTCCCACAGAATAGGAAAAATTCCCGGCAAATAAATCAGGAAGGTGTCGGCACAAAGTGCACTTATGTCTTCACAGCTCACGTTCTTTGCAGAGACCAAAACTCTATCAGCGACATCTGCTGGTGGAAGAGGGAACTGTTTAAAGGCCAGGGCCGTGGACAACTGCGTAACCTGACACATCCCCTTACCTGAAGAGCCACAAAGTCCATAGACAGCAGCAGCTTCGGACATTAACTCTGAAGTTACCAACAGGAATAACACATTAAATCACTGAACAGCAGTGTAAAGCGGTCTACATGTGACCTCCACCTCCATGATGTCCTCTAATCCTTCATCCTTCTCCATGGTCTCAGACTTACTCATTTCATCTCACAATGTCTGTAGAATTCCTTCACCCGCCTGATGCGAGGCCTCCACCAGAGCCCGTGCTACACCTACATCATGGCCGGAGGTGACAGGTGGGAGCCCGCTCACCTACAGGTCACTGTTTATTCTGGCAGAGGTGGAACTTTTCAGGTGACTTATTTTATCTGCAGATCTATTGTGACAGCTCAGGAGGCTCCGGAGGACGACCCTGCCCAGGGACAAGAGGAGCTACGGAAAGTAAGTGCCCCCCCGGGGCCACCAGGGACATCATGCAGCCAACAACCCCCAAAGCCCCACACCGGACCTGATCCATCACCTGGGTCCACCGTGTGAGGTTACTGGCTCCATAACCCCCTTATACCATCATATCGGACCCAATACTAATAGGGACAGCCAAGGGGAAAAAACATGGCGGCTTCTTTCTAAATCCATCACTCCCCGCCATGGATGAAACTGATTCACTTCCTATAAGACAGTGTGGTGTCCACCACTGACAGTGTGACTGCGGCCCCTTCCTTCTTCCTCTTCCCTCACTTCTCCTCTTCTCCTTCCTCTTCCTCCTTCCTACTCCTTTTCCTCCTGCCATGTATTCCCTCTCTTTCTGCTTCCCCTTCTTCCATTCCTCCTTCTTTCTCCTCTTCCTTCATCCTCTTCCCTCACTTCTCCTCCTCTTCTGCACTCTTCTCCTTCCTCCTTCCTACTCCTTTTCCTTTTCCTCCTGCCTCCTATTTCCTCTCTTTCAGTTTTTCCCTCTTCCATTATCCCTTCTTTCTCTTCCTTCTTCCTTAACCTTCATTCTTCTCCCCTTCCCTCTCTTTCATCCTCTTATTTTTCTTCTTCCTTCTCCTTTTTGTAGTTCTTCCTTTTTTTCCCTCTTCCTTTTTCCTTCTTTAGCCCCCTGTTTGGTCTATCACAGTTTCTTGGTTTATCTCTCGTTTTCAGCCTCATTTTCCCCTTCTTTCATATCCTCCATTTCCTTCTCTGCCTCCTCCATCTTTTTGCTCTTTCTTCTTCTATTTAGCTTTGCTGAACTCACTAGTTTATTTCTCATCCCCCCATTATTTTTACTTCTCCCATTTGGTCTCTTCCTCCTTCTTCTTCTTCTTCTTCTCTTTCTTTTTTCTAAGTTCTCCTCTTTTTCCTTCCTTCTCATCTTCCCTTCTTCAATCTCTTCCTTTCCTTCTCCTCCAGCTATTCTTTTTTCCTCCACTTCCTTCCTCCTCTTCCTCTTTCCTCTCCTTCTCTGATGTACATTCTTAGTATTTGACCTCTTCGGCCTCATGGCTTGTGGCTAATGATTAGTGCTTCCTGGTTTATTTCTCCTCCTCCTTCTGGTTTTCACATCTCTTATATCGTCCTCATTTTTCTCTTCTCTCATACACTCCTCTTTTTTTCTTTCTTCCTCCTTTTCGTTTTCTTTGATCTTCTTTCTGTTTCCTCCTCCTCTTTGGTCTTCCTCAGTTTCCTAGTTTAGCTATCTATCATTTCCCCCCATTTTCCATACATACTGCTCATTCTTTTCTTCCTTCTCCTTCTTCCTTTTCGGTCTTCCTAGGTATACTGGTTATCTTCTCCTCTTTGACTTTGGTTATTTACATATTTATCTTTTCCTTTCCCCCTTTTTTTCCCTTCATTTATATCCTCTTCTTCTTTTTCTTTTCTTCTCTAAATCTTCCTTCTTCTTGCTCTTTCTTCTTCTTCCTTCTCTTTTTCTTCATCTATCCCCTTAAATTTACTCCTGTTTCTTTTTTCCTTTCTCTTGCTCTTCCTTCTATCTCTTCCTTTTCGTCTCCTCCACCTCTTCCATCTTATTGTCTTTCTTCTTCCTTCTCATCTTTTTCTTTATTACCTACCTTTACCTCACTCTTCCTTCTCTTCTTTTCCTTCCTCTTGCTCTTCCCTATCTTTCTCCTCCATCTGTTCTGTTCTTTTTCCTCTTCCTTCTCCTTCTTCCTCCTCCTTTTCATACTCTTCCCTCTCCTTCTACCCCTTCTTGCTGTTCCTTCTTCCTCTTACTTCTCCTTCCTCCTCCTCTTCATACTTTTCCCTATCCTTCTCCCCCTTCCTGTTGTTCCTTCTTCCTCTTCCTCCTCTTCATAATCTTCCCTATCCTTCTCCTCCTTCTTGCTGTTCCTTCTTCCTCTTCCTTCTCCTTCCACCTCCTCCTCGTCATACTTTTCCCTATCCTTCTCCTCCATCTTGTTGTGCCTTCTTCCTCTTCCTTCTCCTTCCACCTCCTCCTCTTCATACTGTTCCCTATCCTTATCCTCCTTCTTGCTGTTCCTTCTTCCTCTTCCTCCTCTTCATACTCTTCCCTATCTTTCTCCTCCTTCTTGCTGTTTCTTCTTCCTCTTCTTCCTCCTTCTCTTAATACCCCTCCCTATCCTTCTCCGCCTTCTTGCTGTTCCTTCATCTTCTTCTTCCTCTTCCTCCTCCTCTTCATACTCTTCCCGATCTTTCTCCTCCTTCTTCCTGTTCCTTCTTCCTCTTCCTGTTCATACTCTTCCCTATCTTTCTCCTCCTTCTTCCTGTTCCTTCTTCCTCCTCCTCTTCATACTCTTCCCTATCTTTCTCCTCCTTCTTACTGTTCCTTCTTCTTCTTCCTTCTCCCTCCTCCTCTTCACACTCTTCCCTATCCTTCTTCTTGCTGTTCCTTCTTCCTCTTCCTTCCTCCTCCTCCTCTTCATACTTTTCCCTATCCTTCTCCTTCATCTTGCTGTGCCTTCTTCCTCTTCCTCCTCCTCTTCATACTCTTCCCTATCTTTCTCCTCCTTCTTGCTGTTCCTTCTTCCTCTCCCTTCTCCTTCTTCTTCCTCCTCTTAATACGCTTCCCTATCTTTCTCCTCCTTCCTCCTCCTCTTCATACTTTTCCCTATCCTTCTCCTCCTTCTTGCTGTTCCTTCTTCCTCTTCCTTCTCCTTCTTCCTCCTCCTCTTCATACTCTTCCCTATCCTTCTCCTTCTTGCTGTTCCTTTTTCCTCTTCCCTCTCCTTCTTCCTCCTCCTCTTCATACTCTTCCCTATCCTTCTCCTTCTTGCTGTTCCTTTTTACTCTTCCTCCTCATCCTCTTCATACTCTTCCCTATCTTTCTCCTCCGTTTTCCTCTTCCTTCTCCTCCTTCCTCCTCCTCTTCATACTCTTCCCTATCCTTCTCCTTCTTCCTCTTCCTTCTTCTTCTTCTCCTTCATACTCTTCCCTATCCTTCTCCTCCTTCTTGCTGTTTCTTCTTCCTCTTCCTCCTCCTTCTTCCTCCTCCTCTTCATACTCTTCCCTATCCTTCTTCCTTCTCCTTCCTCCTCCTCCTCTTTCATACTCTTCCCTATCCTTCTCCTTCTTGCTGTTCCTTTTTCCTCTTCCTCCTCCTCCTCTTCATACTCTTGCCTATCTTTCTCCTCCGTCTTCCTCTTCCTTCTTCTCCTTCCTCCTCCTCTTCATACTCTTCCCTATCCTTCTCCTTCTTCCTCTTCCTTCTCCTGCCTCCTCTTCATACTCTTCCCTATCCTTCTCCTTCTTCTTGCTGTTTCTTCTTCCTCTTCCTCCTCCTTCTTCCTCCTCCTCTTCATACTCTTCCCTATCCTTCTTCCTTCTCCTTCCTCTTCCTCCTCTTCATACTCTTACCTATCCTTCTCCTCCTTCTTGCTGTTTCTTCTTCCTCTTCCTCCTCCTTCTTCCTCCTCCTCTTCATACTCTTCCCTATCCTTTTTCCTTCTCCTTCCTCCTCCTCCTCTTCATACTCTTCCCTATCCTTCTCCTCCTTGCTGTTCCTTCTTCCTCTTCCTCCTCCTCTTCATACTCTTCCCTATCTTTTTCTTCCTTCTTGCTGTTCCTTCTTCCTCTTCCTTCTCCTCCTTCATCCTCCTCTTCACACTCTTCCCTATCCTTCTCCTCCTTGCTGTGCCTTCTTCCCTATCCTTCTCCTTCCTCCTCTTTTCTTGCTCAGTTTCCTGATGTGTGTCTTCTTTCTTCCTCTGTTTCATTCTTCTGTCTCATCCTGGTGAGGTTCTTGTGTTTCAGGTCTGTGAAGGGAAGAAGAAGGTTGTGTTTATCGGGATCTCGTGCAGTCTGTCTGTGAGTATCCATCCTCCTCCATCATCACATACATGGTGACATCCCTGATGGGTTCTCTGTCCTCATCTGATGTCTATAGTGATAAATTATGGGAATTTTGAGGGTTTTCACCCCGACATCCACTCTGTGTCCAGTAAATTCAGCAATATTGGATGGATCAGGTCACAATTCATTGTAACCCAGAATGAACTCATGGGGGAGAAGCGCTGATGACCCTTTGGTCGTCATTTCTCTGGTCTCCACAGGCTCCATTCATCGCTGGTCAGCTGGACTTCTGCATGAAGAACCTGGACGTGTTCCTGCCGGTCCTTGTAGGGTTTAATACAGTCTCCATGGCCAGGTGGGTGAAGGGTCCATGGTAAAGGGTTAAAACAACCACCTTTTGGAGGATTATGTCTCAGAGATCTTGTGTGATGATGCATCCATGACAAGTGGGATGAATGTCCGGGGTCTAATGCAAAAAGGTGTCTGGGGGTCAACCGGGATGAATTGTCTGGGGTCTGGTGGGAATAGGTGTCTTGTGTCTGGTTACATGAAGTGTCAGGGTTCTGATAGGATGAGGTTTCTGGAGTATGGTGGGATGAGGTTTCTGAGATGAGTTATCCAGGCTTTGAGAGGGATGAGGTGTCCAGGGTCTGGAGGGACGAGGTGTCCGGGGTCTGGAGGGACGAGGTGTCCAGGGTCTTGTGGCATGAGGTGTCCAAGGTCTGGAGGGAAAAGGTATCCGGGGTCTGGAGGGACGAGGTGTTCGGGGTCTGGAGGGACGAGGTGTCCAGGGTCTGGAGGGACAAGTTCTGGAGGGATGAGGTGTCCGGGGTCTGGAGGGACGAGGTGTCTGGGGTCTGGAGGGACGAGGCGTCCGGGGTCTGGAGGGACAAGTTCTGGAGGGATGAGGTGTCCGGGTCTGGAGGGACGAGGTGTCTGGGGTCTGGAGGGACGAGGCGTCCGGGGTCTGGAGGGACAAGTTCTGGAGGGATGAGGTGTCCGGGGTCTGGAGGGACGAGGTGTCTGGGGTCTGGAGGGACGAGGTGTCCGGAGTCTGGAGGGACGAGGTGTCCGGGTCTGGAGGGACGAGGTGTCCGGGGTCTGGAGGGACAAGGTGTCCGGGTCTGGAGGGACGAGGTGTCCGGGGTCTGGAGGGACAAGGTGTCCGGGGTCTGGAGGGACAAGGTGTCCGGGGTCTGGAGGGACGAGGTGTCCGGGGTCTGGAGGGACAAGGTGTCCGGGGTCTGGAGGGACGAGGTGTTCAGGGTCTGGAGGGACGAGGTGTTCGGGGTCTGGAGGGACGAGGTGTCCGAAATCTGGTGGGATGAGGTGTCTGGGGTCTGGTGGGATGAGGTGTCTAGAATCTGGTGGGATGAGGTGTCTGGGGTCTGGTGGGATGAGGTGTCCGGAATCTGGTGGGATGAGGTGTCCGGGTCTGGTGGGATGAGGTGTCCGGAATCTGGTGGGATGAGGTGTCTGGGGTCTCATTGGATGAAGTGTCCAGCGTTTCATTGGATGATTTTTTCGGGTCTCATTGGTTGTGTCCGGTGTCCAGGATGTGGTATGATGAGGTGTCGCTGGGTCGGTCTGGTGGGATGAGGTGTCCTGGGTCTGGATGGGACGAGGTGTCCGGGGTCTGGAGGATTAGGTGTCCGGGGTCTGGAGGGATTAGGTGTCCGGGGTCTCATTGGATGAGGTGTCCGGCTTTCATTGGATGAGTTGGCCGGGGTCTCGTTAGTTGTGTCGGTGTCCAGTACTGTGGTGGATGAGGTGTCTGGGGTCTTGTTGGATGAGGTGTCCGGGGTCTGGTGGGATGAGTGTCCGGGGTCTGGAGGGATTAGGTGTCCGGGTCTCATTGGATGAGGTGTCCGGCTTGTCATTGGATGAGTTGCCGGGGTCTTGTTAGTGTGTCCGGTGTCCATATGTGGTGGATGAGGTGTCTGGGGTCTTGTTTGGATGAGGTGTCCGGGTCTGGTGGGATGAGGTGTCCGGAATCTTGTGGAATGAGGTCCCGGGGTCCTCATTGATAGAAGTGTCCAGGTGTCATTGGATGATTTTTCGGGGTCTCATTGGTTGTGTCGGTGTCCAGGATGTGGTATGATGAGGTGTCCAGGGTCTGGTGGGATGAGGTGTCCGGGGTCTTGTTGGATGAGGTGTCCGGGGTCTTGTTGGATGAGGTGTCCGGGGTCTGGTGGGATGAGGTGTCCGGGGTCTGGTGGGATGAGGTGTCCGGGGTCTGGTGGGATGAGGTGTCCGGGGTCTGGTGGGATGAGGTGTCCGGGGTCTGGTGGGATGAGGTGTCCGGGGTCTGGTGGGATGGGAAGTCCAGGCTTTGGGAGGCATAAAGTTTGCGGGATCTGTGAGATGTACGTGTCTGGGGTCTTGGTAGGGGAGTTCTTCAGGAGCAGGTAAATAAATGACCAGGTTTGGCAAGGAGATGGCTACTAATCCGTCACATTCATTCCCAGGAATGACAGGATTGAAGGCTGGAGCTCCACATTTCGACAAGTGGCTGAACAGATGCAGAATCTCCAAGACACCCAGCGGCCTTCATCCTGAACCCTGCAGTGGGGGTAAGTGCAGACAACAGAGTGACCTCTGTCTCGTTAGACCACTAGTTCCATGTCTGTCCATGTGATTGTCCATGGATGTTCCATGTCTGTCCATGTTGTGATTGTCCATGGATGTTCATGTCTGTCCATGTTGTGATTGTCCATGGATGTCCATGTCTGTCCATGTTGTGATTGTCCATGGATGTTCCATGTCTGTCCATGTTGTGATTGTCCATGGATGTTCCATGTCTGTCCATGTTGTGATTGTCCATGGATGTTCCATGTCTGTCCATGTTGTGATTGTCCATGGATTGTTCCCATGTCTGTCCATGTTGTGATTGTCCATGATTGTTCCATGTCTGTCCATGTTGGATTGTCCATGGATTGTCCCATGTCTGTCCATGTTGTGATTGTCCATGGTTGTCCCATGTCTGTCCATGTTGGATTGTCCATGATTGTTCCATGTCTGTCCATGTTGTGATTGTCCATGGATGTTCCATGTCTGTCCATGTTGGATTGTCCATGGAAGTTCCATGTCTGTCCATGTTGTGATTGTCCATGGTTGTTCCATGTCTGTCCATGTTGTGATTGTCCATGGATGTTCCATGTCTGTCCATGTTGTGATTGTCCATGGATGTTCCAGATGTTCCATGTCTGTCATGTTGGATTGTCCATGGTTGTTCCATGTCTGTCCATGTTGTGATTGCCATGGATGTTCCATGTCTGTCCATGTTGTGATTGTCCATGGTTGTTCCATGTCTGTCCATGTTGTGATTGTCCATGGTTGTTCCATGTCTGTCCATGTTGTGATTGTCCATGGATGTTCCATGTCTGTCCATGTTGGGATTGTCCATGGTTGTTCCATGTCTGTCCATGTTGTGATTGTCCATGGATGTTCCATGTCTGTCCATGTTGTGATTGTCCATGGTTGTTCCATGTCTGTCCATGTTGTGATTGTCCATGGTGTTCCATGTCTGTCCATGTTGTGATTGTCCATGGATGTTCCATGTCTGTCCATGTTGGATTGTCCATGGATGTTCCATGTCTGTCCATGTTGGATTGTCCATGGATTTCCATGTCTGTCCATGTTGGGATTGTCCATGGATGTTCCATGTCTGTCCATGTTGTGATTGTCCATGGTTGTCCCATGTCTGTCCATGTTGTGATTGTCCATGGATGTTCCATGTCTGTCCATGTTGTGATTGTCCATGGTTGTTCCATGTCTGTCCATGTTGTGATTGTCCATGGTTGTCCATGTCTGTCCATGTTGTGATTGTCCATGGTTGTTCCATGTCTGTCCATGTTGTGATTGTCCATGGATGTTCCATGTCTGTCCATGTTGTGATTGTCCATGGTTGTCCATGTCTGTCCATGTTGTGATTGTCCATGGATGTTCCATGTCTGTCCATGTTGTGATTGTCCATGGTATGTTCCATGTCTGTCCATGTTGTGATTGTCCAGGTTGTTCCATGTCTGTCCATGTTGTGATTGTCCATGGATGTTCCATGTCTGTCCATGTTGTGATTGTCCATGGTTGTCCCATGTCTGTCCATGTTGTGGATTGTCCAGGTTGTTCCATGTCTGTCCATGTTGTGATTGTCCATGGTTGTTCCATGTCTGTCCATGTTGTGATTGTCCATGGTTGTTCCATGTCTGTCCATGTTGGGATTGTCCATGGATGTTCCATGTCTGTCCATGTTGGATTGTCCATGGTTGTGTCTGTCCATGTTGTGATTGTCCATGGTTGTTCCATGTCTGTCCATGTTGGGATTGTCCATGGATGTTCCATGTCTGTCCATGTTGTGATTGTCCATGGTTGTCCCATGTCTGTCCATGTTGTGATTGTCCATGGATGTTCCATGTCTGTCCATGTTGTGATTGTACATGGATGTTCCATGTCTGTCCATGTTGTGATTGTCCATGGATGTTCCATGTCTGTCCATGTTGTGATTGTCCATGGATGTTCCATGTCTGTCCATGTTGTGATTGTACATGGATGTTCCATGTCTGTCCATGTTGTGATTGTCCATGGTTGTCCATGTCTGTCCATGTTGTGATTGTCCATGGTTGTTCCATGTCTGTCCATGTTGTGATTGTCCATGGTTGTTCCATGTCTGTCCATGTTGGGATTGTCCATGGATGTTCCATGTCTGTCCATGTTGTGATTGTACATGGATGTTCCATGTCTGTCCATGTTGTGATTGTCCATGGTTGTTCCATGTCTGTCCATGTTGTGATTGTCCATGGTTGTTCCATGTCTGTCCATGTTGTGATTGTCCATGGTTGTCCCATGTCTGTCCATGTTGTGATTGTCCATGGATGTTCCATGTCTGTCCATGTTGTGATTGTCCATGGATGTTTCCATGTCTGTCCATGTTGTGATTGTCCATGGTTGTTCCATGTCTGTCCATGTTGTGATTGTCCATTGTTGTTCCATGTCTGTCCATGTTGTGATTGTCCATGGGATGTTCCATGTCTGTCCATGTTGGGATTGTCCATGGTTGTCCATGTCTGTCCATGTTGTGATTGTCCATGGTTGTCCCATGTCTGTCCATGTTGTGATTGTCCATTGTTGTTCCATGTCTGTCCATGTTGTGATTGTCCATGGATGTCCCATGTCTGTCCATGTTGTGATTGTCCATGGTTGTTCCATGTCTGTCCATGTTGTGATTGTCCATTGTTGTTCCATGTCTGTCCATGTTGTGATTGTCCATGGATGTTCCATGTCTGTCCATGTTGGGATTGTCCATGGTTGTCCATGTCTGTCCATGTTGTGATTGTCCATGGATGTCCCATGTCTGTCCATGTTGTGATTGTCCATGGATGTCCCATGTCTGTCCATGTTGTGATTGTCCATGGTTGTTCCATGTCTGTCCATGTTGTGATTGTCCATGGATGTTCCATGTCTGTCCATGTTGTGATTGTCCATGGTTGTCCATGTCTGTCCATGTTGTGATTGTCCATGGTTGTTCCATGTCTGTCCATGTTGGGATTGTCCATGGTTGTCCCATGTCTGTCCATGTTTGATTGTCCATGGTTGTCCCATGTCTGTCCATGTTGTGATTGTCCATGGTTGTTCCATGTCTGTCCATGTTGGATTGTCCATGGTTGTCCCATGTCTGTCCATGTTATGATTGTCCATGGTTGTTCCATGTCTGTCCATGTTGTGATTGTCCATGGTTGTCCCATGTCTGTCCATGTTGTGATTGTCCATGGTTGTCCCATGTCTGTCCATGTTGTGATTGTCCATGGTTGTTCCATGTCTGTCCATGTTGTGATTGTCCATGGATGTTCCATGTCTGTCCATGTTGGGATTGTCCATGGTTTGTTCCATGTCTGTCCATGTTGTGTGATTGTCCATGGATGTTCCATGTCTGTCCATGTTGTGATTGTCCATGGTTGTTCCATGTCTGTCCATGTTGTGATTGTCCATGGTTGTCCCATGTCTGTCCATGTTGTGATTGTCCATGGTTGTTCCATGTCTGTCCAGTTGTGATTGTCCATGGTTGTTCCATGTCTGTCCATGTTGTGATTGTCCATGGTTGTCCCATGTCTGTCCATGTTGTGATTGTCCATGGTTGTTCCATGTCTGTCCATGTTATGATTGTCCATGGTTGTCCCATGTCTGGTCCATGTTGTGATTGTCCCATGTGTCATGTGTTCCATGTCTGTCCATGTTATGATTGTCCATGGATGTCCCATGTCTGTCCATGTTGTGATTGTCCATGGTTGTTCCATGTCTGTCCATGTTGGGATTGTCCATGGTTGTCCCATGTCTGTCCATGTTATGATTGTCCATGGTTGTTCCATGTCTGTCCATGTTGTGGATTGTCCGTGGTTGTCCCATGTCTGTCCATGTTGTGATTGTCCATGGTTGTCCCATGTCTGTCCATGTTGTGATTGTCCATGGTTGTTCCATGTCTGTCCATGTTGTGATTGTCCATGGATGTTCCATGTCTGTCCATGTTGTGATTGTCCATGGATGTCCCATGTCTGTCCATGTTGTGATTGTCCATGGATGTTCCATGTCTGTCCATGTTGTGATTGTCCATGGTTGTCCATGTCTGTCCATGTTGTGATTGTCATGGTTGTCCCATGTCTGTCCATGTTGTGATTGTCCATGGTTGTTCCATGTCTGTCCATGTTGTGATTGTCCATGGATGTTCCATGTCTGTCCATGTTGTGATTGTCCATGGATGTCCCATGTCTGTCCATGTTGTGATTGTCCATGGATGTTCCATGTCTGTCCATGTTGTGATTGTTCATGGATGTCCACATGTCTGTCCATGTTGTGATTGTCCATGGATGTTCCATGTCTGTCCATGTTGGGATTGTCCATGGTTGTCCCATGTCTGTCCATGTTGTGGATTGCCCATGGTTGTTCCATGTCTGTCCATGTTATGATTGTCCATGGTTGTCCCATGTCTGTCCATGTTGTGATTGTCCATGGATGTCCCATGTCTGTCCATGTTATGATTGTCCATGGATGTCCCATGTCTGTCCATGTTGTGATTGTCCATGGATCTTCCATGTCTGTCCATGTTGTGATTGTCCATGGATGTCCCATGTCTGTCCATGTTGTGATTGTCCATGGTTGTCCCATGTCTGTCCATGTTGTGATTGTTCATGGATGTCCCATGTCTGTCCATGTTGTGATTGTCCATGGATGTTCCATGTCTGTCCATGTTGTGATTGTCCATGGATGTCCCATGTCTGTCCATGTTGTGATTGTCCATGGTTGTTCCATGTCTGTCCATGTTGTGATTGTCCATGGATGTCCATGTCTGTCCATGTTGTGATTGTCCATGGTTGTTCCATGTCTGTCCATGTTGGGATTGTCCATGGATGTCCCATGTCTGTCCATGTTGTGATTGTCCATGGATGTCCCATGTCTGTCCATGTTGTGATTGTCCATGGTTGTTCCATGTCTGTCCATGTTGGATTGTCCATGGATGTCCCATGTCTGTCCATGTTGGGATTGTCCATGGATGACTTAGTTACTGACATCTCATGAATTGTTTCCATCATGGCTTCTGCCTTTTGGTGGATTCCTCTATGAAGTGACCACTTTCTTCTCTCTGTGTCACAGCCTGAAGGTATCTGCGGATCGTCACGTATGAAGGGCGGAAGCACAAGTAAGATCCTTCTGGAGACGGTGTTCCTGGTGGCTCACAAGGCCAGCTCCAAGGTGGAGGTGACTGAGAAGTGAGTATGAGGGGCGGATAGAGCCACTCTGATCTCTGGAAGGTTATGGCGTGTTCTGTGTACACACAGGTGTCTGCTGGAAATCCTCCGCACATACGAGAGAGCGCACAAGGTGACCTATTCCCACAGCAAGAAGATCGCTGCACTCCTCAAGCAATCAGCTATAAGGTGAGAAGAGGAATAACTGCAAATGTGTAGTTATCACAAGTCACCACCAGATGGCAGAGTGAATGAGAAAAGGCAGAGCATGCAATTACCTGAGACTATCAGTAGGAGGCAGCAGAGAATCATGAACTATTACTGTTGTAAATATAACATTGACCACCAGGTGGCAGCAAAATATACTGAATCTAAACAAGAAAATATGAAGCATGTAGTTACCCAACATGATCACAAGGAGGCAGAAGAGAGTAAGCAATTATTACTACTGTAATTATAACATAGACCACCAGATGGCAGCAAACAATCATGCAGTACTACTATTGTACTACTGTAATTATAACATGACCACAGTGGCAGCAACAATCATGCAGTACTACTATTGTAGTGTAATATGGCAGTGATTAGGTGGGCTGGGGGGACACTTCTCTTGCCTGACATGCTGGACACTGACAGGCTGGGAACTGCCATTCTGACAGGGGTTGGGTACCGGTCTCTCATCTCCCGTAAAGTGGTAGCACTTTCCCATCCGAGAGGTGGGGTACAACTTTCCAGTCCTGACCGGCAGGCGACGTCTCATGTCCTGGTTGTCCACAGGTAAAGCACTTGACGTGCCCCATGGCCGTGGCGTACTCGGAACCGGGTAACAGTTTGTTGGGGAGTCCCAGGGGTGGAGGCTCCGTGACCCTGACGGTGTCAAAAAAGTTCGGGGATTAAATCGTGACGCCACCCATTCTGTTTGGCTATGGATGGCCGACGCTGCGGTGCCGACCTCTGGGGATGATGTATAGCCGCTGTGTGGTGCGCTCCTCATGGGTGGAGCAGTTACCCAGGGCAATGTTATAGTCTATGGTGGTGGCAGACCGTAGGGTGCAGGACTGAGGGCGCGAAATAACCGACAGACACAGAGTTCATGGGTTTCCTTAACCTTTTACTGTAGTTGTAGGTAGAAGTCAGGGTACACAGATGATGTTAGGAATCCGGGTGGTCTGGAAGCAAGTCACCTGGTGAGTCTGAGGCCTCCCTATTGGCTACTCTTGGCTGGTCCTGGCTGCCTGTAGCTAGCTCGGGCCCTCTCTCCTGCTTTTCAGTCTCTCACCCACATGGCAGGCAGCTCGTGCCCTTCTCCAGTATCCCACCTCTGGGGCAGTCCCGGAGCTCTCTCCGGTGCTGCTGTGCCTTCAGGTGTTTGGTGGGATCAGGAGATATGGAATCTTCTGCCCCTCCGGTTTTTGCTGCCGGGCCTGGAGTCCCTGCACACCTCGGACTCCGTGTCCGATTCTGGCGCTTTGCTCTGGGGTGAGTCGGTCATCTGGCTCCACGCCCCAGGCCTTTTCCTCTCCTCTCCTCAGACCCTCTCCGACGGGTCCCTCATGCTCACTCCTGTCCTGGGATGAGCCTGACACTGCTCCAGTCCCCAGGACGTCTGTCCTGTTCTTCTGCTCAGACTTTCTGATTAACTTACCCTCCAGACCAGAATTTATAGGGGAGCTCCCCTGAAACCAGGTCCAGAGCTCCCCCTTCCAGCCTGGAGTCAGGACAAGTGTTGCATGCTGTGGCTTACCTGATGTGAAGATCCTGCTTGCTTCCAGGCATGACATCACACCACGGAGGGTGAAACCACATTGCCATTTTTGGCAACGTGGACTTGGGGGTGCCATAACACTTGCGTGCGTCAGCTGTCAGCCAAGTGCTGGCAGCTAGGACAGGGCCTCCGGCAGGTCGGCTGGCAGGGCAGGGACGGCGGTCGACGGTTTACCCCCTTTACTGTCGGTGATGACCGCTTCCGCACCTCTGGTGTCCGGTTGGCCTCGTAGGTGTCTGCGATCTGCCTGCTTTGTTCACATCTGGTGGCTCCCGATCCATCACGAACTGTCGCACCTCAACTGTACAAAGAAGTAGGAACTGATCTCTCACCATCAGGTCCTTCATATGCTCAAAGGTGGTTGTGGCGCCCCTGGACCAGGGTGGTCACATAGGGAACTGCAGCCAGGTAGGAGGAAAAGACAGTTTATGTATTAAACACCCTCACAGACATCCCACACACCACTAGGAGGCAGCACCCAACCTGGAGCCCGGAACTCTAGGCGGGCAAGGGGTGGTGGGTTTAGAGGACAGTGGGTGGGAACGCATGTAGGTCAGGTGACAGAAGGTACAAGTAGAGGAAGAAGAGAGGAAGGAGTTAGTAGGCCGAGAGGCTGGCTGAACACCAGTAGGCCGAGGTGTCAGCTGAAAAGACACAAGAACAGAAAGAAAGACACACACGTTCTGGAGGAGTGGGGCTGATGGAGATGCAGAATCCACAGAGTCAGAGAAACCATGGAGAGAAAGCACATCCATAGCCGGCATCCCAGGGGAGTGTGAGGAAAGAGACCGGACCAGCAGTACCGGGTCCGAGGAACACGGCAGCACTGACTAACTAGGAGAGAAGTCTTCCCTATTGAAGCTGGAATCACACGGGTCAGAGGGAGCCTGATAGTGCCTTGCGGGAGAAGACTACTGGAGGCTAGGCACACAGCAGAGTGTCGGCTCTGACGGGGACCGAAGATTTACCTGGTATCCCCAGATTCACCGACGGGGAGCTCCAATTTAAGTTGGAGTTCCCACCCTAAGGACAGAAAGCACAGTAGCAACCATGAGGACCTACAGGGGTCCGATCTGCGCTATACTGTCCGGAGCACACAAGAGAGAGAGAGAAACCATAGCCTAGAAAGAACACTAGAAGGAGTGAGGGGTCTCAGAGTGACAGCCTGGCTGCAGAGGGTTTAGTGAAAACCGGAGTAGAATGACTGTAATCGTGTTAAGAAGTGAACTGTACTGAGAACTACTGTGAACTGCTTGAAGAGAACTGACAAGTAAACCCGGTGAACCCTGCCTGTGTGTCCATGATTGATTCCAGGGAAAAAGAACTGTTTTCATACCTTCCATTCCTGTCAGGAGCAGCCCGACCGCGGCGGGCCTCATCCATCTGGCTGCAGCCCATCTATCCATCCTCCTGGCAGAAAAGAGCTGCAGTGGTGGTCCCATCATTGACCACCGTGGGTGGCGTCACGACAATCTTGGCTTGTATATGACTCACCGTTGCCGATTCTCACTCTCAGGCGATGCTTCACTTGTCACGGTTCCGCGCCTGAGGCTGTGGGGCTCGGTGGTCAAATAAAAAGGGGTTGAAGGGTTTGGGATAAGTCTTGGTTGTCGTGATGCCACCTGTGGGAGTCCGGTGATGGCACGGCGCTGCTTGGGCCTCCGGGAGATGTGCGGCAGCTGGATGGGATGCTCCCCCACAGATGAGCAGGAGTCCCCGGGGCCAGGAGCTGTACTGGATGGAATACGCAGCTCAGTTGTTTGATGAGCAAAGTTAATAACAGTTCTGGAAGAAATGCACTGACACATGCTTCTCTGTAACGGTCTTTACTGTAAGTTCGGTGCGGTACACGGTATACAGTTTGTCAGGTAACGGACCGGGTGGTCCCAGTGGTGAACAGCCTCTGTCCAGAGCTCCACAGTGTTCCTCTTTTACTAACTGTCCTATCTTACTGCCGTTGCTGCCTTAGTGCACCAGTTCAGGGTACTGGGAAACTTCTAATGGAATCCTTAGTCGGGGACGTAACGCTGCGTCCCACTGGTAGGTACTCTGCTGGTAAGACTGCTAGGTTGCGGCTGTAGTGAGGCGCTCCTAAGAAGCTGCTCCGTCACTCCGGTTTTGCAGAACAGTGGTAGACATCTGTTTGCCTCGGACCCGGTGTCCGGTTTGATTGGGCATGGGTGTCATTTAACCCGTTGCTTATTTGCTTTGTTGCCCAGTTTTCGGTCTGGTGCCCTGCCGATTAAGTTGCCTTTTCAGGGCTGCACGGCACTGTGCAGATCCCTGCTCCTTCTCCTTCCACGCTTTTTCTCCTCTTCACTCCCTACTCTTACTAACTTCCCCCACACTACACCTTACACTCCTCCCACCAGGACCTGATTGGTCCTCTACCTCTGAGTGGTGCATGTGGTGTATGGAGCTCTGGATTTAACTATTTCATCACTGAGAGGAAGATATTACATCTTCAGTAAGGATGCAATACCTTCCTGTGACGCACTCGTTGCGGGGCGCCACATATATATCCCCTATTACTTGTGAGAACCCGGGACACGGTCCGGGCCAGAACCTCCGTGACATCCCCAGCAGCGACCCGGTCCGGTTCCCCGTCCCAGTGGGCTCCACATGGACACTGAGAGTCCTTGGATCCACTGCTGAAAGCTGGTTCTGAGCCCATGCCCCACATCACTGTAGCCGTCGTGTGGTCCACGCTGGAGGTTCCGGAACTTTCTACGGTACACCTCAGGAGTCAGCTGAACCTCTGTGTTAGGCTTGCTTAATGGCTTCATACTCTCCATCCAGATCTTGAGGAAGAGCCACGAACACCTCCACAGCTTTGTCTGACAGTCCTGTGGTTAAGTACCGGGCCCACTGGTCAGACGGCAGCTCGTACTGTCTGAAAGACTTCTCAACACCCTTCAGAAAGGTGTCGATGTCTCCGTCCTTTTCCATCACTGGAAAATGCTCTGGACGGGGTTTCAAGGTTGTTGATTTATTGGACGCACAGTTCAGCAGGGTAGATAGCAGTCTTTCAAGTTGGGCCATCTAGAGATCGTGCTCTCTCTAAGCTTGGGCCTCAACTCGTCGCTCAGCCCTCGCAGCCTCTCGTTCTTCTCTCTAAGCCTCTTACTCAGCCCTTACAGCCTCGCACTTGGCTCTCTCAGCCCCTCAGTCGGCTTTCACACCCTCTCAGTTCTCATAGCCTCTCAATCGGTTCTCTCAGCCTCTCACTCGGCCCTCGCAGCCTCTCTTTCCTCTCAGCCTCTCACTCGGCCCTCGCAGCCTCTCTTTCCTCTCAGCCTCTCGCTTGGCCCTCACAGCCCTCTATCTCCTGTCTCTCAGGCCTCCCGCTTGGCTCTCCCCATCCTCTCGCTTGGCTCTCTCATCCTCTCGCTTGGCTCTCTCAGCCTCTCACTTGGTTCTCTCAGCCTCTCGCTTGGCTCTCTCAGCCTCTCACTTGGTTCTCTCAGCCTCTCGCTTGGCTCTCTCATCCTCTCGCTTGGCTCTCTCATCCTCTCGCTTGGCTCTCTCATCCTCTCGCTTGGCTCTCTCATCCTCTCGCTTGCTCTCTCAGCCTCTCGCTTGGCTCTCTCATCCTCTTGCTTGGCTCTTTCATCCTCTTGCTTGGCTCTTTCATCCTCTCGCTTGGCTCTCTCAGCCTCTCACTCGGTCTCGCAGCCTCTCTTTCCTCTCAGCCCCTCGCTTGGCCCTCACAGCCTCTATCTCCTGTCTCTCAGCCTCTCAATCGGTTCTTTCAGCCTCTCGCTTGACTCTCTCAGCCTCTCAATCGGTTCCCTCAGCCTCTCACTCGGCTCTCGCAGCCTCTCTTTCCTCTCAGCCTCTCACTTGGTTCTCTCAGCCTCTCGCTTGGCTCTCTCATCCTCTCGATTGCTCCTCATCCTCCTCGCTTGGCTCTCTCATGCCTCTGCTTGGCTCTCCATCCTCTCGCTTGGCTCTCTCAGCCTCTTCTTCCTCTCAGCCTCTCGCTTGGCTCTCTCACCTCTTGCTTGGCTCTCTCACCTCTCGCTTGGCTCTCTCATCCCTGCTGCTTGCTCTCTCATCCCTCTCGCTTGGCTCTCTCATCCTCTCAGCTTGGCTCTCTCACTACCTCTCGCTTGCGCTCTCTCATCCTCTCGCTTGGCTCTCTCTCATCCTCTCGCTTGGCTCTCTCAGTCCTCATCAGCTCCTCTCAGCTCTCGTCTTGCCTCTCACTCGTCCTCCAGCCTCTCTTTCCTCTCAGCCCCTCGCTTGGCCCTCACAGCCTCTATCTCCTGTCTCTCAGCCTCTCATCGTTCTTCACCTCTCGCTTGAGCCTCTCTCACCTCTCTTTCCTCTTCAGCCTCTCGCTTGGCCTCTCACTAGCCTCTCTGTCCTCTCAGCCTCTCTCGCTTGGCCCTCCAGCCTCTATCTCCTGTCTCTCAGCCTCTCGCTTGGCCCTCACTCCTCTATCTCCTTCTCTCTCAGCCTCTTACTCGGCCCCTCGCACCTCCTTTCCTCTCAGCCCCTCACTCGTCCCTCGCAGCCTCTCTTTCCTCTCAGCCCTCGCTTGGCCCTCACAGCCTCTATCTCCTGTCTCTCAGCCTCTCTATCGTTCTTCAGCCTCTCGCTTGACTCTCTCAGCCTCTCAATCGGTTCCCTCAGCCTCTCACTCGGCTCTCGCAGCCTCTCTTCCTCTCAGCCTCTCGATTGGTTCTCTCACCTCTCGCTTGGCTCTCCATCCTCTCGCTTGGCTCTCTCAACCCTCGCTTGCTCTCTCATCCTCTCGCTTGCTCTCTCAGCCTCTTGCTTGGCTCTCTCATCCTCTCGCATGGCTCCTCATCCTCTTGCTGGCTCTCTCAGCCTCTCGCTTGGCCTCTCATCCTCATGCTTGGCTCTCTCATCCTCTCGCTTGGCTCTCTCATCCTCATGCTTGGCTCTCTCATCCTCTCGCTTGGCTCTCTCACCTCTCACTTGGTTCTCTCAGCCTCTCGCTTGGCTCTCTCATCCTCTCGCTTGGCTCTCTCATCCCTCCCCGCTTGCTCTCTCAGCCTCCCACTCACCCTCTCACCTGTCTAAGCCTCTCACTCGGTCCTCGCAGCCTCTCTTCTCCTTCCCCCTTGCCTCCTCCACTATTCCTCTCACCCTCTCTCTTCACTCTGCCTCCCTTCGTCCTCGCCTCTCACCCTCTCTTTCTCCAGCCTCCTCCTCCCTCACTTCTCTCACCTCTTGTCTTCCTCGTTGTTTACCCCGCTGTCCCACTCTGCTTGCCCTCATCCTTGCTTGGCCTCTCCTCACCTCCTCTACTTGCTGGCCCCATCCTCCCTTGCCTCACCTCTCTGGCCTACCTCCTTGGCTCTCTCAGCCCCCTTGGTTCTCTCACCTCTCGTGCTCCTCTCCCTCCTTGCTTCCATCTCCTTCTCTCACTCCCACCACCCTCTCCCTGGCCACTCTCACTCGTCCTCGCCCTCCTTCCCTCAGCCCCTCGCTTGCTCACGCCTCTACTCCTGTCCTCCCCTCTCGTTCTTCAGCCTCTCCTTGCTCTCAGCCCTCTTCCTCTCCCTCTCCTTGTCTCTCCCTCTCTCGTTCTCCTCTCGCTCCCTCCTCCTTCTCTTCCCTCCTCCTCTCTCGGCCCCTCCAGCCTCTCTTTCCTCCACTCTCCTTGCCCTCCCTCTCTCCTGTCTCTCACTCTCTTGCCCTCGCCTCTTCTCTGTCTCTCCTTCTGCCCTCCTTTTCTCTCCCCTCTCGTCCCACCTCTCTTTCCTCTACCCCTGCTGGCCTCACGCTCTTCCTGTCTTCGCCTCTCATCGGTTCTTCCTCTCCTTGACTCCTCACCTCTATCGTTCCTCACCTCTCATCCCTCGCAGCCTCTCTTCCTTACCTCTTGTTTCTCCTCTCGTTGGTCTCTCTCCTCTCTTGCTCCTATCCTCTCGTTGCTCTCTACCTCTGTTGTCTTAACCTCTCGCGTCTCTCATCTCTGCTGCTCCTCCCTCTCTCTCTCACCTCTCTTGGCTCTTCTCTCCTTGTCTCTCTCCCTGCTTGGCTCTCTCATCCTCGCTTTCTCTCACCTCTCTTGCTCTCGCTTCCTTGGTCTCTCCCTCTCGCTTCTTCCATCTCCGCTGCTCTCATCCTTCGCTTGCTCTCACTCCCATCACCTCTCGCCTTTAAGCCTTCCTTCTGCAGCCTCTCTTTCCTCTAGCCCCTCGTTGGCCCTCACGCCTCTACTCCTGTCTCTCAGCCTCTCATCGTTCTTTCAGCCTCTCGCTTGACTCTCTCGCCTCTCACTCTCGGCCTCTCCGCCCAGCCTCTCTTTCCTCTCACTCTCGTGCTCCTAGCCCTCACTTGTTCTCTCGCCTCTCGCTTGCTCTCTCTCCTCTCGCTGGCTCTCTCATCTCTCGTTGGCTCTCTCATCTCCGCTTGGTCTCTCATCCTCTTGCTTGGCTCTCTCACCTCTCGTTGGCTCTCTCATCCTCTCTTGGCTCTCTCATCCTCTGCTTGCTCTCTCATCCTCATGCTTGGCTCTTATCCTCTCGCTTGGCTCTCTCAGCTCTCACTTGGTTCTCTCAGCCTCTCGTTGGCTCTCTCATCCTCTCGCTTGCTCTCTCATCCTCTCGCTTGCTCTCTCGCTCCCACTCAGCCCTCTCAGCCTGTCTAACCTCTCACTCGGTCCTCGCGCCCTCTTTCCTTCAGCCCCTCGCTTGGCCCTACAGCCTTATCTCTGCTCTCGCTCTCAATCGTTTTTCAGCTTCTTGACTCTCTCAGCCTCTTTTTCCTCTCAGCCTCTCGCTTGCCCTCACAGCTCTATCTTCTCTCAGTCCCCCTCCTCGCTTGGGCCCTCACAGCCTCTATCTCCTGTCTCTCAGCCTCTTACTCGGCCCTCGCAGCCTCTCTTTCCTCTCAGCCCCTCACTCGGTCCTCGCAGCCTCTCTTTCCTCTCAGCCCCTCGCTTGGCCCTCACAGCCTCTATCTCCTGTCTCTCAGCCTCTCAATCGGTTCTTTCAGCCTCTCGCTGCCGTCTCAATGTCTCCTCAGCCTCTCAATCGGTTCCTCAGCCTCTCACTCGGCTCTCGCAGCCTCTCTTTCCTCTCAGCCTCTCGCTTGGCTCTCTCAGCCTCTCACTTGGTTCTCTCAGCCTCTCGCTTGGCTCTCTCATCCTCTCGCTTGGCTCTCTCATCCTCTCGCTTGGCTCTCCTCATCCTCTCGCTTGGCTCTCTCAGCCTCTTGCTTGGCTCTCTCATCCTCTCGCATGGCTCTCTCATCCTCTTGCTTGGCTCTCTCAGCCTCTCGCTTGGCTCTCTCATCCTCATGCTTGGCTCTCTCATCCTCTCGCTTGGCTCTCTCATCCTCATGCTTGGCTCTCTCATCCTCTCGCTTGGCTCTCTCATCCTCTCGCTTGGCTCTCTCAGCCTCTCACTTGGTTCTCTCAGCCTCTCGCTTGGCTCTCTCATCCTCTTCGCTTGGCTCTCTCATCCTCTCGCTTGGCTCTCTCATCCTCTCGCTTGGCTCTCTCAGCCTCTTGCTTGGCTCTCTCATCCTCTCGCATGGCTCTCTCATCCTCTCGCTTGGCTCTCTCATCCTCTCGCTTGGCTCTCTCAGCCTCTTGCTTGGCTCTCTCATCCTCTCGCATGGCTCTCCCATCCTCTTGCTTGGCTCTCTCAGCCTCTCGCTTGGCTCTCTCATCCTCATGCTTGGCTCTCTCATCCTCTCGCTTGGCTCTCTCATCCTCATGCTTGGCTCTCTCATCCTCTCGCTTGGCTCTCTCAGCCTCTCACTTGGTTCTCTCAGCCTCTCGCTTGGCTCTCTCATCCTCTCGCTTGGCTCTCTCATCCTCTCGCTTGGCTCTCTCAGCCTCCCACTCAGCCCTCTCAGCCTGTCTAAGCCTCTCACTCGGTCTCTCGCAGCCTCTCTTTCCTCTCAGCCCCTCGCTTGGCCCTCACAGCCTCTATCTCCTGTCTCTCAGCCTCTCAATCAGTTCTTTCAGCCTCTCGCTTGACTCTCTCAGCCTCTCTTTCCTCTCAGCCTCTCGCTTGGCCCTCACAGCCTCTCTTTCCTCTCAGCCTCTCGCTTGGCCCTCACAGCCTCTATCTCCTGTCTCTCAGCCTCTCGCTTGGCCCTCACAGCCTCTATCTCCTGTCTCTCAGCCTCTTACTCGGCCCTCGCAGCCTCTCTTTCCTCTCAGCCCCTCACTCGGTCCTCGCAGCCTCTCTTTCCTCGCAGCCTCTCGCTTGGCCCTCACAGCCTCTCGCTTGGCTCTCTCATCCTCATGCTTGGCTCTCTGATCCTCTCGCTTGGCTCTCTCATCCTCATGCTTGGCTCTCTCATCCTCTCGCTTGGCTCTCTCATCCTCTCGCTTGGCTCTCTCATCCTCTCGCTTGGCTCTCTCAGCCTCTTGCTTGGCTCTCTCATCCTCTCGCATGGCTCTCTCATCCTCCTCGCTTGGCTCTCTCATCCTCTCGCTTGGCTCTCTCAGCCTCTTGCTTGGCTCTCTCATCCTCTCGCTTGGCTCTCTCATCCTCATGCTTGGCTCTCTCATCCTCTCGCTTGGCTCTCTCATCCTCATGCTTGGCTCTCTCATCCTCTCGCTTGGCTCTCTCAGCCTCTCACTTGGTTCTCTCAGCCTCTCGCTTGGCTCTCTCATCCTCTCGCTTGGCTCTCTCATCCTCTCGCTTGGCTCTCTCAGCCTCCCACTCAGCCCTCTCAGCCTGTCTAAGCCTCTCACTCGGTCCTCGCAGCCTCTCTTTCCTCTCAGCCCCTCGCTTGGCCCTCACAGCCTCTATCTCCTGTCTCTCAGCCTCTCAATCGGTTCTTTCAGCCTCTCGCTTGACTCTCTCAGCCTCTCTTTCCTCTCAGCCTCTCGCTTGGCCCTCACAGCCTCTCTTTCCTCTCAGCCTCTCGCTTGGCCCTCACAGCCTCTATCTCCTGTCTCTCAGCCTCTCGCTTGGCCCTCACAGCCTCTATCTCCTGTCTCTCAGCCTCTTACTCGGCCCTCGCAGCCTCTCTTTCCTCTCAGCCCCTCACTCGGTCCTCGCAGCCTCTCTTTCCTCTCAGCCCCTCGCTTGGCCCTCACAGCCTCTATCTCCTGTCTCTCAGCCTCTTACTCGGCCCTCGCAGCCTCTCTTTCCTCTCAGCCCCTCACTCGGTCCTCGCAGCCTCTCTTTCCTCTCAGCCCCTCACTCGGCCCTCGCAGCTTCTCTTTCCTCTCAGCCTCTCTTTCCTCTCAGCCTCTCACTCGGCTCTCGCAGCCTCTCTTTCCTCGCAGCCTCTCGCTTGGCCCTCACAGCCTCTATCTCCTGTCTCTTAGCCTCTCGCTTGGCCCTCACAGCCTCTATCTCCTGTCTCTCAGCCTCTCGCTTGGCCCTCACAGCCTCTATCTCCTGTCTCTCAGCCTCTCGCTTGGCCCTCACAGCCTCTATCTCCTGTCTCTCAGCCTCTCACTGGATAGGCAGTGTTTACAAAACTATACAAGATTTTACAAAGGGAACAAAATACAATACAACATAGAAAGTTACATAAAATTAAAAGGGAAAAATGGAAGACTTAACAAAACTTGTGTCACACGGTGACATCCGCAAACCTAGAAAGGGAAGGAGACTCCTTAGAAGAAATATGATTCAGGATCACAGCTTAAGTCCCTACCGGGTCCTTCCATTTCTGAATAAGTCCCAACTTAGTGTTTTTTGTTTTTATGGTCACACCAGATTTTCAATCTGCTGACCTTATATATGGGCTGTCCCTGGGAGATGCTCATATCTGTAAAAGTGACAGATTTCTCATTTTCCCCCATATCTTTGGTCGTTGAGCTCTCGGGCAAAAGATATTAGTGTCATTATCCCCCTTATGAATTTACTTTTTGATAGACAGGAAACACACCATAGCGGTGATTCTTTAATGGGCAGAAACCATTTAGTATGAATCCGGCCATTAGCCAGTAAACCAAAATGGTGTTTCACTTTCACCATGTTGTATGGAATCTGAAAATATAAGTTTCATAACCCTAATATGAAGGTGCTGCATGAAATTTGCCTTGATGGTTTTCTAGTTGACAGAACAAAGAAATTTGAGTCTTTGCTTCATCCTTGTTTTCTGCCAAATGTCTTACCTTTTAAAAGCCATACAACTACATTCTTTAGGGTCATATAAGGACTTAAGATTTCCTGCCAAGGGGAGGGGAGTGAGAGAGAGAGGCTATGTGAGGTTTTTATACAGAAGGGGCAGAGAAGCAGCCGTTGAACAAGGGAAAATGTATTTTTATTATAGGTTTCTGACTACCCCGTTGCCCCTCATTACTGACCCTGTGTTTGTTCCAGCTTACAGAAGAGGGGGCATCTGTACATCCTTGGTTGGGGAACACTGGGACTGGTGGGGATCATGAATGCTGTGGAATGTGTCCCCTCATATAATGCAGGTAAGATGGGTGACCCCCATTACAATATGAGGCCCCCACAAATATGTGAGAAGTGGAAGATCAGAATACAGAACCCCCCTGATGAGAAACAATAGACGAGCACGAGATTCGGAGCCGTTGTCGGACAACTTGTGTCCCTGAAGACCCTCTGCAGGGCTGAGGCCCATATAGGGAACACTACAGATTTGATCCCTGCTCCTCCACACTGTCCTCTACATCATCATCCCCATTGCTCCTCCACATTATTCTCCCCACTATCCTCACAACCACTTCTTCCTCACCGCTCTTCCCCACCATCCTCCTCATTTCTAATCTACACCATCCTCCCCACTGCTCCTCCATACTATCCTCCCCAACATCCACCACACCATCCTTCCCACTGCTCCTCCACACCGTCCTCCCCACCACTCCTCCACACCATGCTCCCCACTGTCCTCCTAACATTCCTCTACTCCATCATTCCCACAGCTTCTCTCCCCCATTCCTCCCACTGCAACACCACACCGTCCACCTCACCGCTTCTCCACACCGTCAACTCCACCCCTCCACCTCACCATTCCTCCACACCGCTCCACCTCACCACTGCTCCACACCGCTCCTCCACACAGTCCTCCACACAGTCCTCCACACCGCTCCTCCCCACAGTCCTCCCCACCGCTCCTCCACACAGTCCTCCCCACCGCTCCTCCACACAGTCCTCCCCACCGCTCCTCCACACAGTCCTCCCCACAGTCCTCCCCACCGCTCCTCCACGCGGTGCTCCCCACCGCTCCTCCACACAGTCCTCCCCACTGCTCCTCCACACAGTCCACCCCACCGCTCCTCTACACAGTCCTCCCCACTGCTCCTCCACACAGTCCTACCCACAGTCCTCCCCACCGCTCATCCACACAGTCCTCCCCACCGCTCCTCCACACAGTCCTACCCACAGTCCTACCACAGTCCTCCCCACCGCTCATCCACACAGTCCTCCCCACCGCTCCTCCACACAGTCCTCCCCACCGCTCCTCCACACAGTCCTCCCCACTGCTCCTCCACACAGTCCTCCCCCACTGCTCCTCCACACCGCTCCTCCAAACAGTCCTCCCCACTGCTCCTCCACACAGTCCTCCCACGTCCTCCCACCGCTCCTCCACCGTCTCCCCACCGCTCTCCACACACAGTCCTCCCCACGTCTCCTCCACACGTCCTCCTCCAACAGTCCTCCCCACGCTCCTCCACACAGTCCTCCCCACAGCTCCTCCTCCCACCGCTCCTCCCACCCACCACTCATCCTCTCCGTCTTCTTCACCACATATCCACACTGTCGTCTGCACCACTCCTCCTCCACACAATCCTCCCCACCGCTCCTCCTCACCGATTCTCCTCACCATCCTTCCAACGGCTCCTCCATCACCGTCCGTCCATCACTCCTCCACACTGTCATCTCCACCGCTCCTTCACACTACTCCTCTATATCGCTCCTCCACATTATCCTCCCCACTGCTCCTCCACCCCATCCTCCCTGCCGCTCCTCTCTCACCACTCCTCCACACCATCCTCCCCACCGCTCCTCCTCACCATGCTCCCCACCGCTCCTCCTCATCACCATCCTCTCCACCATCCTCCTCACCGCCTCCTCCTCACCATCCTCTCCACCGCTCCCCCTCATCATCCTCCCCACCGCTCCTCCTCACCATCCTTTCCACACGCGCCTCCTCATCACCATCCTCTCCACCATCCTCCCCACCGCTCCTCCTCATCACCATCCTCTCCACCATCCTCCCCACCGCTCCTCCTCATCACCATCCTCTCCACCATCCTCCCCACCGCTCCTCCTCATCACCATCCTCTCCACCATCCTCTCCACCGCTCCTCCCCACCATCCTTTCCACCGCTCCTCCTCATCACCATCCTCTCCACCATCCTCCCCACCGCTCCTCCTCATCACCATCCTCTCCACCATCCTCCCCACCGCTCCTCCTCATCACCATCCTCTCCACCATCCTCCCCACCTCTCCTCCTCACTCCTCACACTCCTCTCCACCATCCTCTCCACCGCTCCTCCCCACCATCCTTCCACCGCTCCTCCTCCTCCACCATCCTCTCCACCACTCCTCCTCATCACCATCCTCTCCACCATCCTCCCCACCGCTCCTCCTCCTCACCATCCTCTCCACCCTCCTCCTCACCATCCTCTCCACCGCTCCCCCTCATCATCCTCCCACCTCCTCTCCCCACCATCCTCCACCGCTGCCTCCTCATCACCATCCTCTCCACCATCCTCCCCACCGCTCCTCCTCATCACCATCCTCTCCACCATCCTCTCCACCGCTCCTCCTTCACCTCCTCCTCCACCATCCTCTCCCACCGCTTCCTCATCACCATCCTCTCCACCATCCTCCCACCACCTCCTCCTACCTCCTCCACCACCTCCTCCCACCATCTCTCACCTCCCCCATCCTCTCCCACCGCTCCCCCTCACATCCTCTCCACCGCTCCTCCTCCCCATCCTCTCCACCATCCTCCCACCGCTCCTCCTCACCATCCTCTCCACCATCCTCCCACCGCTCCTCCTCATCACCATCCTCTCCACCATCCTCTCCACCGCTCCTTCCTCACCATCCTCCCACCATCCTCTCCCACCGCTCCTCCCCTCACCATCCTCTCCACCGCCTACCTCCTCCACCTCCTCTCCACCATCCTCTCCACCGCTCCTCCTCACCATCCTCTCCACCTCCTCTCCACTCTCTCCCCATCCTCCCACGCCTCCTCCCCACTCACTCCTCCCACACTGCTCCTCCTCATCATCCTCTCCCACCGCTCTCCTCACCATCCTCTCCACCATCCTCTCACTGCCTCTCCTCATCCATCCTCCACCGCTCCTCCTCACCATCCTCTCCCACCATCCTCTCCACCGCTCCTCCTCACCATCCTCTCCATGTTCCTCCTCCACCACTCCTCCCCACATCCTCCTCACCATCCCTCCCACCCATCCTCACCACTGCTCCTCTCATCATCTCTCCACCGCTCCTCCTCACCATCCTCTCCACCCATCCTCTCCACCCCCCTCCTCACCATCCTCTCCCACCATCCTCCCCACCATCCTCCCCCTCCCATCCTCCTCCCACCGCTCCTCCCCACCATCCTCCCCACTGCTCCTCCTTATCATCCTCTCCACGCTCCTCCTCACCATCCTCCCACCATCCTCCCCACTGCTCCTCCTATCATCCTCTCCACCCCTCCTCCTCACCATCCTCCCACCATCCTCCCCACTGCTCCTCCCACTCCTCTCTCCTCACCGCTCCTCCTCACCATCCTCTCCACCATCCTCTCCACCGCTCCTCCTCACCATCCTCCCCACCATCCTCCCCACTGCTCCTCCTCATCATCCTCCACCGCTCCTCCTCACCATCCTCCCCACGCTCCTCCTCACCATCCTCTCCACCATCCTCTCCACGCTCCTCCCTCACCATCCTCCCCACCGCTCCTCCTCATCTCCACCATCCTCCCACCGCTCCTCCTCACCATCCTCTCCCACCATCCTCTCCACCGCTCCTCCTCACCATCCTCCCCACCATCCTCCCCACTGCTCCTCCTCATCATCCTCTCCACCGCTCCTCCTCACCATCCTCCCCACCATTCTCCCCACTGCTCCTCCTCATCATCCTCTCCACCGCTCCTCCTCACCATCCTCCCCACCATCCTCCCCAATGCTCCTCCTCATCATCCTCTCCACCGCTCCTCCTCACCATCCTCTCCACCATCCTCTCCACCGCTCCTCCTCACCATCCTCCCCACCGCTCCTCCCCACCATCCTCCCCACTGCTCCTCCTTATCATCCTTCCCACCGCTCCTCCCCACCATCCTCCCCACCGCTCCTCCTCAAAACCTCATCCTCCCTCACCATCCTCCCCACCCTCCTCCCCACCATCCTCCTCATCATCCTCCTCACCATCCTCCCACCATCCTCCCCACTGCCTCCTCCACCATCCTCTCCACCATCCTCTCCACCGCTCTTCCTCACCATCCTCCCCACATCCTCCCCACCGCTCCTCCTCACCATCCTCTCCACCGCTCCCCCTCACCCTCCTCTCTCCACCATCCTCTCCACCGCTCCTCCTCACCATCCTCCCCACCATCCTCTCCACCGCTCCTCCTCACCATCCTCCCCACCATCCTCCCCACTGCTCCTCTTCATCATTCTCTCCACCGCTCCTCCTCACCATCCTCTCCACCATCCTCTCCACCGCTCCTCCTCACCATCCTCCCACCATCCTCTCCACGCTCCTCCTCACCATCCTCCCCACCATCCTCCCCCTGCTCCTCCTATCCATCCTCTCCACCGCTCCTCCTCACCATCCTCCCCACCATCCTCCCCACCTGCTCCTCCTCACCATCCTCTCACCGCTCCTCCTCACCATCCTCCCCACCTCCTCTCCACCCTCCTCTCACCATCCTCCCCACCCCTCCCACATGCTCCCCACCATCCTCCCCACCATCTCCCCACTGCTCCTCCTCATCATCCTCCCACCGCTCCTCCTCACCATCCTCCCCACTGCTCCTCCTTATCATCCTCTCCACCGCTCCTCCCCACCATCCTCCCCACTGCTCCTCCTTATCATCCTCTCCACCGCTCCTCCCCACCATCCTCCCCACTGCTCCTCCTCATCATCCTCCCCACCGCTCCTCCTCACTATCCTCCCCACCGCTCCTCCTCACTATCCTCCCCACCGCTCCTCCCCACCATCCTCCCCACTGCTCCTCCTCATCATCCTCTCCACCGCTCCTCACCATCCTCCTCACCATCCTCTCCACCATCCTCTCCACCGCTCTTCCTCACCATCCTCCCACCATCTCCCCACCGCTCCTCCTCACCATCCTCTCCACCGCTCCCCCTCACCATCCTCCCCACCGCTCCTCCTTACCATCCTCTCCACCATCCCTCCACCGCTCCTCCTCACCATCCTCCCCACCATCCTCTCCACCGCTCCTCCTCACCATCCTCCCACCATCCTCTCCACCGCTCCTCCCCTCACCATCCTCCCCACCATCCTCCCCACTGCTCCTCCTCATCATCCTCTCCACCGCTCTCCTCATCATCCTCTCCACCTCTCCTCCTCACCATCCTCTCCACCATCCTCTCACGCTCCTTCTCACCATCACTCCCAACCATCCTCTCCACGTCTCCTCCTCACCATCCTCCCCACCATCCTCCCCACTCCTCATCCTCACCATCCTCCCCACCGCTCCTCCCCACCATCCTCCCCACCATCCTCTCCACCGCTCCTCCTCACCATCCTCCCCACCATCCTCCCCACTGCTCCTCCTCATCATCCTCTCCACCGCTCCTCCTCACCATCCTCCCCACCATCCTCTCCACCGCTCCTCCTCACCATCCTCCCCACCATCCTCCCCACTGCTCCTCCTCATCATCCTCTCCACCGCTCCTCCTCACCATCCTCCCCACCATCCTCCCCAATGCTCCTCCTCATCATCTTCTCCACCGCTCCTCCTCACCATCCTCTCCACCATCCTCTCCACCGCTCCTCCTCATCATCCTCCCACTGCTCCTCCCCACCATCCTCCCCACTGCTCCTCCTTATCATCCTCTCCACCGCTCCTCCTCACCATCCTCCCCACCGCTCCTCCCCACCATCCTCCCCACTGCTCCTCCTCATCATCCTCCCCACCGCTCCTCCTCACCATCCTCCCCACCGCTCCTCCCCACCATCCTCCCCACCGCTCCTCCCCACCATCCTCCCCACTGCTCCTCCTCATCATCCTCCTCACCATCCTCCCCACCATCCTCCCCACTGCTCCTCCTCACCATCCTCTCCACCATCCTCTCCACCGCTCTTCCTCACCATCCTCCCCACCATCCTCCCCACCGCTCCTCCTCACCATCCTCTCCACCGCTCCCCCTCACCATCCTCCCCACCGCTCCTCCTTACCATCCTCTCCACCATCCTCTCCACCGCTCCTCCTCACCATCTCTCCACCATCCTCTCCACCGCTCCTCCTCACCATCCTCCCCACCATCCCTCCACCGCTCCTCCTCACCATCCTCCCCACCATCCTCCCCACTGCTCCTCCTCACCATCCTCCACCCTCCCACGCTCCTCCCACCATCCTCCCCACTGCTCTCCTTATCATCCTCCTCCACTGCTCCTCCTCACCATCCTCCTCCACCATCCTCCCACTGCTCCTCCTTATCATCCTCCTCCACCGCTCCTCCTACCATCCTCCCCACCATCCTCTCCACCGCTCCTCCACTCTCCACCATCCTCTCCACCGCTCCTCCCCACCATCCTCCCCACTGCTCCTCCTTATCATCCTCTCCACCGCTCCTCCTCACCATCCTCCCCACCGCTCCTCCCCACCATCCTCCCCACTGCTCCTCATCATCCTCCCACCGCCCCTCCTCACCATCCTCCCACCGCTCCTCCCCACCATCCCCTCTCCCACTGCTCCTCTCTATCATCCTCCCACCGCTCCTCCTCACCATCCTCCCCACCGCTCCTCCCCACCATCCTCCCCACCGCTCCTCCCACCTCCTCCCCACCGCTCCTCCACTTCATCCCATCCTCCCCACCGCCTCCTCCACCATCCTCCCCACCGCTCCTCCCCACCATCCTCCCCACTGCTCCTCCTCATCATCCTCCCCACCGCTCCTCCCCACCATCCTCCCCACCGCTCCTCCTCACATCCATCCCACCGCTCCTCCCCACCATCCTCCCCACTGCTCCTCGTCACCATCCTCCCCACCGCTCCTCCGCATTGCCCTCACTGTCCTCTCGACCGGTCATACATAGAGAACATGAACACAGCATGTATAGATCACACATACAGGAAACTCGTCCAGGAAGAAAAATAAAGAAAAGTGTCCACTGATGACAATGGTAAACCAGAGAATATGCCAGAAGCAGCGACTGATGAAGACCCGTCACACACCGCAGCGAGAATGCGGAATATCTAGAACATTCTATATAGAGGCCGCATGGGGGAAAGTCCAAGAGCAAAATATTCATCACCTGTCTGTCATCTGTATGTGTCTTTATCTATATCTATACAGTCATGGCCAAAAGTGCTGGCGCCCTTGAATTGTTCCACTACAGGAAGTATTTCTCCAGAAAATTATTGTAATTCCCCATGTTGTGTTATACACAAGATTATTATCTCTGTGTAATGGAAGAATGCAAAAAAAAAACTCAGCACTTTGTAGGACCACCTTTCTCTGTCTTGTATTAGTATTCACCCCCTGAGTCAGCACTTTGTAGGACCACCTTTCTCTGTCTTGTATTAGTATTCACTCCCCCTGATTCTAGTACTTTGTAGGACCACCTTTCTCTGTCTTGTATTAGTATTCACGCCCTGAGTCAGCACTTTGTAGGATCACCTTTCTCTGTCTTGTATTTGTATTCAACCCCCTGAGTCAGCACTTTGTAGGACCACCTTTCTCTGTCTTGTACTAGTATTCACCCCGAGTCAGCACTTTGTAGGACCACCTTTCTCTGTCTTGTATTAGTATTCACCCCCTGAGTCAGCACTTTGTAGGATCACCTTTCTCTGTCTTGTATTAGTATTCACCCCCTGAGTCAGCACTTTGTAGGACCACCTTTCTCTGTCTTGTATTAGTATTCAGCTCCTGAGTCAGTACTTTGTAGGACCACCTTTCTCAGTCTTGTATTAGTATTCACCCCCTGAGTCAGCACTTTGTAGGACCACCTTTCTCTGTCTTGTATTAGTATTCACCCCCTGAGTCAGTACTTTGTAGGACCACCTTTCTCAGTCTTGTATTAGTATTCACCCCCTGAGTCAGCACTTTGTAGGACCACCTTTCTCTGTCTTGTATTAGTATTCACCCCCTGAGTCAGCACTTTGTAGGGCCACCTTCCTGTCTTGTATTAGTATTCACCCCCTGAGTCAGTACTTTGTAGGACCACCTTTCTCTGTCTTGTATTAGTATTCACCCCCTGAGTCAGCACTTTGTAGGGCCCCTTTCTCTGTCTTGTATTAGTATTCACCCCCTGAGTCAGCACTCTGTAGGACCACCTTTCTCTGTCTTGTATTAGTATTCACCTCCTGAGTCAGCACTTTGAAGGACCACCTTTCTCTGTCTTGTATTAGTATTTACCCCTTGAGTCAGCACTTTGTAGGACCATCTTTGTGCATCCAATACGAAAAAGTTCACGGGGTATGAACACTTTTTCAAGACACGATAGATAGATAGATAGATAGATAGATAGATAGATAGATAGATAGATAGATAGATAGATAGATAGATAGATAGATAGTGAAGCATCTTTATGATTCTCCCTCTCTCCCTTCAGATTGGCGAGACGTCCGGGGATTCATTTATGGGGGATATCGCACTTTGGAGAACCAGGAGGGGGATCTGACACCACTGGTAGGTACCTCAGATATGGTGGAACCTGCAACAGCCTCACCTACAGACGTCAGGAGCAGGGGCCCTATTACCAGACAGTGATACACACAGGGGACACAGGAGCTCTAATGAGAAGGACCAGCAGGTCCGGACACAAATTTATTGTGCCTCCAAGACAACGCTGACCATCAGTCTCCATGTTATCTCTCCTGGTGCTCCTCCACCCACTGACACTGACCGGTGACCATCAGTCTCCATGTTATCTCTCCTGGTGCTCCTCCACCCACTGACACTGACCAGTGACCATCAGTCTCCATGTTATCTCTTCTGGTGCTCCTCCACCCACTGACACTGACCAGTGACCATCAGTCTCCATGTTATCTCTCCTGGTGCTCCTCCACCGGCTGCCACTGACCGGTGACCATCAGTCTCCATGTTATCTCTACTGGTGCTCCTCCAGTGGCTGACACTGACCGTGACCATCAGTCTCCATGTTATCTCTCCTGGTGCTCCTCCACCGGCTGCCACTGACCGGTGACCATCAGTCTCCATGTTATCTCTACTGGTGCTCCTCCAGTGGCTGACACTGACCAGTGACCATCAGTCTCCATGTTATCTCTCCTGGTGCTCCTCCACCCATGACACTGACCAGTGACCATCAGTCTCCATGTTTATCTCTTCTGGTGCTCCTCCACCCACTGACACTAGACCCAGTGACCATCAGTCTCCATGTTATCTTCCTGGTGCTACCTCCACCGGCTGCCACTGACCGGTGACCATCAGTCTCCATGTTATCTCTACTGGTGCTCCCCAGTGGCTGACACTGACCGGGTGACCATCAGTCTCCATGTTATCTTCCCTGGTGCTCCACCACCGGCTGACACTGACCAGTGACCCATCAGTCTCCATGTTATCTCTCCTGGTGCTCCTCCACCACTGACACTGACCGGTGACCATCAGTCTCCATGTTATCTCTTCTGGTGCTCCTCCACCCACTGACACTGACCAGTGACCATCAGTCTCCATGTTATCTCCCTGGGTCCTCCACCCACTGACACTGACCGGTGACCATCAGTCTCCATGGTATCTCTCCTGGTGCTCCTCCACCGCTGACACTGGGCCAGTGACCATCAGTCTCCATGTTATCTCTCCTGTGCTCCTCCACCCACTGACACTGACCGGTGACCATCAAGTCTCCATGTTATCTCTTCTGGTGCTCCTCCACCCACTGACACTGACCGGTGACCATCAGTCTCCATGGTATCTCTCCTGGTGCTCCTCCACCACTGACACTGACCGGTGACCATTCAGTCTCCATGGTATCTCTCCTGGTGCTCTCTCCACCGCTGACACTGATCAGTGACATCAGTCTCCATGTTATCTCTCCTGGTGCTCCTCCACCCACTGACACTGACCGGTGACCATCAGTCTCCATGGTATCTCTCCTGGTGCTCCTCCACCCACTGACACTGACCGGTGACCATCAGTCTCCATGTTATCTCTCCTGGTGCTCCTCCACCCACTGACACTGACCAGTGACCATCAGTCTCCATGTTATCTCTCCTGGTGCTCCTCCACCGGCTGCCACTGACTGGTGACCATCAGTCTCCATATTATCTCTACTGGTGCTCCTCCAGTGGCTGCCACTGACCGGTGACCATCAGTCTCCATGTTATCTCTCCTGGTGTCCTCCACCACTCATTAACACTGTCCAGTGACCATCGGTCTCCATGTTACCTCTCCTGGTGCTCATCCACCGGCTGACACTGACCGGTGACCATCAGTCTCCATGTTATCTCTCCTGGTGCTCCTCCACCCACTGACACTGACCGGTGACCATCAGTCTCCATGGTATCTCTCCTGGTGCTCCTCCAGTGGCTGACACTGACCGGTGACCATCAGTCTCCATGCTATCTCTCCTGGTGCTCCTCCACCGGCTGACACTGACCGGTGACCATCAGTCTCCATGTTATCTCTCCTGGTGTCCTCCAGTGGCTGACACTGATCAGTGACCATCAGTCTCCATGTTATCTCTCCTGGTGCTCCTCCACTGGCTGACACTGACCGGTGACCATTAGTTTCCATATTATCTCTCCTGGTGCTCCTCCACCAGCTGACACTGACCAGTGACCATCAGTCTCCATGTTATCTCTCCTGGTTCTCCTCCAGTAGCTGACACTGACCGGTGACCATCAGTCTCCATGTTATCTCTCCTGGTGTCCTCCAGTGGCTGACACTGACCGGTGACCATCAGTCTCCATGCTATTGATGAGCACAGGGACAGGGGTACTCGGGTACCGGGATGGGTTGATGGCTGTGACGGGGAATCCCGGTTCCGTGCCCTGGCTGTCATTTGTTTGGTGGGGGAAATATTTATAAGGATTAATAGTCCGTGACGCCACCTGTGGATCCTGGTAATGTGGGTACCAGCGCTGCAGGCCGGCCACTGAGGTGATGGGACGCAGCTTAGTGTAGCACAGCTCCCCTCAGGTGGAGCGTTACCTCAGGGCAGCGGGTATGGATGAGGAGAGTAGTTGTTCTTAACCCTCTGAGGATGCTGAGGCCCTCCAGGCACCGGCGGGAAGAAAGACAGACACCGTTTCAGCTTCAACGTCCTTTTACTGGTACCCAGCAGATGTCACACAAGACACGGTACAGTCTGTAAGAACGGGGACGTAGCTGCGGGTTCAGGGAGCCCCTATGGAGTCTGTAGATGTTCCTCTCTTTATATCTTTCGGGGCCTAAGTCTTATCTTCCTCTCTGTCCTTAACCACCTTTGCAGAGCTCTATCGCCAGTCCCCTGGTCCTGTACGGTGAGGTACGGATTGTCCTTGACCGGTACGGACGGGAGCAGCAGGAACGCACACTCTCCCGCCACCGGAATCCGGGCCGTTACCTTCGTAGTCTTGGACCAATTATGGGCCTGATGAGTGAGTTACCGTCTTGTGGCGCCTACGGCTACCCCGGTTTTTAAGGGCCCGCGGCTTGTCGGTTTACGGTCAGGGATGAACTTCTGACCGCCTCGGCTTCCGTGTTGCCGATGTTTCCCCAGACTAAACCAGCCGGCTCTAACCAGTGCTGGTTCGTCCCCTTCTGTCCCGGGTCACCCTCCTGGAGATGGGTGATCCCTCTGTCACTCAGCTGTCAGGCGCGTCCTCACTGGCTGCCTTCCAAGATATGTCTGACTAAAAACTCTCAACTTCCTGGTTTTCCCACTCTAACCTAGGCTCCACCCCCTGGGACTCACTGTATATCAGTGCCCACTATTCTAAGGGGCCTAGTGTTGGGTGCTAATACAGACGCCATAAGCACAATCCCAAACCCTTAGCTACGGAGGCACTACACCTTCTATTTGAGTGCAGTACCTCAATGTGGCGCCTAGCCATAGGGGCGCCACATTATCTCTTCTGGTGCTCCACCACCCATTGACACTGACCGGAGACCATTAGTCTCCATGTTATCTCTCCTGGTGTCCTCCAGTGGCTGACACTGACCGGTGACCATCAGTCTCCATGTTATCTCTCCTGGATCTCCTCCACCGCTGACACTGACCGGTGACCATCAGTCTCCATGCTATCTCTCCTGGATCTCCTCCAGTGGCTGACACTGACCGGTGACCATCAGTCTCCATGCTATCTCTCCTGGATCTCCTCCAGTGGCTGACACTGACCGGTGACCATCAGTCTCCATGTTATCTCTCCTGGTGTCCTCCAGTGGCTGACACTGACCGGTGACCATCAGTCTCCATGTTATCTCTCCTGGTGCTCCTCCACCGGCTGACACTGACCGGTGACCATCAGTCTCCATGTTATCTCTCCTGGTGTCCTCCAGTGGCTGACACTGACCAGTGACCATCAGTCTCCATGTTATCTCTCTTGGAGCTCCTCCACCGGCTGACACTGACCGGTGACCATCAGTCTCCATGTTATCTCTCCTGGTGCTCATCCACCGGCTGACACTGACCATTGACCATCAGTCTCCATGTTATCTCTCCTGGATCTCCTCCACTGGCTGACACTGACCAGTGACCATCAGTCTCCATGTTATCTCTCCTGGTGCTCATCCACCGGCTGACACTGACCAGTGACCATCAGTCTCCATGTTATCTCTCCTGGTTCTCCTCCAGTGGCTGACACTGACCAGTGACCATCAGTCTCCATGCTATCTCTCCTGGATCTCCTCCACCGGCTGACACTGACCAGTGACCATCAGTCTCCATGTTATCTCTCCTGGTGCTCCACCACTGGCTGACACTGACCAGTGACCATCAGTCTCCATGCTATCTCTCCTGGTGCTCCTCCACCCACTGACACTGACCGGTGACCATCAGTCTCCATGTTATCTCTCCTGGTGTCCTCCAGTGGCTGACACTGACCGGTGACCATCAGTCTCCATGCTATCTCTCCTGGTTCTCCTTCAATGGCTGACACTGACCAGTGACCATCAGTCTCCATGTTATCTCTCCTGGTTCTCCTCCAGTGGCTGACACTGACCAGTGACCATCAGTCTCCATGTTATCTCTCTTGGAGCTCCTCCACCGGCTGACACTGACCAGTGACCATCAGTCTCCATGTTACCTCTCCTGGTGCTCCTCCACCGGCTGACACTGACCAGTGACCATCAGTCTCCATGTTATCTCTCCTGGTGCTCCACCACTGGCTGACACTGACCGGTGACCATCAGTCTCCATGCTATCTCTCCTGGTGCTCCTCCAGTGGCTGACACTGACCGGTGATCATCAGTCTCCATGTTATCTCTCCTGGTGCTCCTCCACCCACTGACACTGACCAGTGACCATCAGTCTCCATGTTATCTCTCCTGGTGCTCCTCCAGTGGCTGACACTGACCGGTGACCATCAGTCTCCATGTTATCTCTCGGAGCTCCTCCAGTGGCTGACACTGACCGGTGACCGTCAGTCTCCATATTATCTCTCCTGGTGCTCCACCACCCATTGACACTGACCGGTGACCATCAGTCTCCATGCTATCTCTCCTGGTGCTCCTCCACCAGCTGACACTGACCAGTGACCATCAGTCTCCATGTTATCTCTCTTGGAGCTCCTCCAGTGGCTGACACTGACCGGTGACCGTCAGTCTCCATGTTATCTCTCCTGGTGCTCCACCACCCATTGACACTGACCGGTGACCATCAGTCTCCATGCTATCTCTCCTGGTGCTCCTCCACCGGCTGACACTGACCAGTGACCATCAGTCTCCATGTTATCTCTCCTGGTGCTCCTCCACCGGCTGACACTGACCAGTGACCATCAGTCTCCATGTTATCTCTCCTGGTGTCCTCCACCCACTGACACTGACCGGTGACCATCAGTCTCCATGTTATCTCTCTTGGAGCTCCTCCACCGGCTGACACTGACCAGTGACCATCAGTCTCCATGTTATCTCTCTTGGAGCTCCTCCACCGGCTGACACTGACCAGTGACCATCAGTCTCCATGTTATCTCTCCTGGTGCTCCTCCAGTGGCTGACACTGACCGGTGACCATCAGTCTCCATGTTATCTCTCCTGGTGCTCCACCACCCATTGACACTGACCGGTGACCATCAGTCTCCATGCTATCTCTCCTGGTGCTCCTCCACCAGCTGACACTGACCAGTGACCATCAGTCTCCATGTTACCTCTCCTGGTGCTCCTCCACCGGCTGACACTGACCAGTGACCATCAGTCTCCATGTTATCTCTCCTGGTGCTCCTCCAGTGGCTGACACTGACCGGTGACCATCAGTCTCCATGTTATCTCTCCTGGTGCTCCTCCAGTGGCTGACACTGACCGGTGACCATCAGTCTCCATGTTATCTCTCCTGGTGCTCCTCCACCGGCTGACACTGACCAGTGACCATCAGTCTCCATGTTATCTCTCCTGGTGCTCCTCCAGTGGCTGACACTGACCGGTGACCATCAGTCTCCATGTTATCTCTCCTGGTGCTCCTCCACCCATTGACACTGACCGGTGACCATCAGTCTCCATGTTATCTCTCCTGGTGCTCCTCCAGTGGCTGACACTGACCGGTGACCATCAGTCTCCATGTTATCTCTCCTGGTGCTCCTCCAGTGGCTGACACTGACCGGTGATATTCTGTCGTCTGCAGGGTGCAGAGTTTGCGGTGTCACATGAAGACTTTATAACGAGCGTCCTCCCGTCGGTGTCAGAGTCGGACACCGTGGTTTTTCTGTTCACCCTCGATGGTGAGTTGAGTCTCCGCTTATTTTACATTCTGTCAGTGCTGGACCCAGTTTATATCCAGTATTAAATCAATTTTTAATAAGTGGGTGTGGCTTATTAGTCTCATCACTGCGCCATGTAGCACAACGTGTCAGCGGTTATTTACATACAGTAGAAGCCCTCCTATCCACCGGAGGCAGATGTCCACGGCCCACGGTACCCATCCATAGCCTCATGTCTTCTTTCTTTTGTCAGATGATGTCACAGAGGTGGAGAAACTGGTGGAATCAGTGAAGGAGAAGACGGTGAACGTCCACGGCATCTGCCACGCCACTGCTGGGCAGTATCTGCCGGTCAGTATGCCGGGTGTAAGGAATATGTGATATATTCTGCCATATTAATCAGGCCAAAATGTCAATATTCTATAGCTGTCATTTTTTATTCAGAGATTGTTCTTTCAGATTGTTGCCCTTTCATAAAAATGCCCCCCTCCAATTGCCTGAGGGCCAATCCATCTCCTGGGCAAAAGGGTGCCCCCTTTTGTTAATTAACTTTAGGACCTGAATATTACCTTCCTAGCCAAATGGTCTCACAACAAGAGGAGTCATTAAAACCCTGCTATGAATAGCCACACAAGACAGGTAGGCTATTGTCCCAGCTCCTGAGATAGAGGAAATGGGACGGGAAACTTGCAAACCTATGTCAGCTAACCCACATGGAGAAGAGTCGGCTTATTAAAATAACAAAGAAACATCCCATACACGTACTGAGCATATCACAGGACTTGTGAGGCCCTTGTGCATGCCCACACACTAGCCATTTAGCTCTAGCACAATGCGTTGAGGAGATTTACAGAACATGGACTAGGTGTCGGCTGTAAAAGCCATGTTTGGTCTTAACACATAGAGAATAGAAGTTTTAGAAATATGTAAGTGTAAAGATACAGAGGAGAAGAATCCAAGATCACCCAGGAACGGAGCAACTTGGGAGTGGCAGCTTGGGGTATAACACTTCAGCCCAACACCTCCCTCATTTTCATTTTCCAAGAGGGACTCATCACATCACGTGTTGGGGAATTAGCTAAAGCAGGAATTGTAGCTCTACACTGCCCCCATGTGGTCACATGCATCAAGTAACAGGTGACTGGTTACATTTGTCTGTATATCTGTGTGTTACAGTCAGTTTACAAATCTAATATATAAAGCTGAATGTGTGTGTGTGTATGTATATCTGGGATTGGCATCTACACCGTCGCAACTACAGCCACAAAATTTTGCACAGTCACACGTCTGGACCCCGGGAGCGTCGTAGGCTATTTTGTGAGGCGAAATTTTAACCCTGCGCGTTCCAGTTCACCAAACAATTTTGCCCCTATATCTACATAATGGAGAGAAAGTGAATGGAAAAGTGTTGGAGGAAAATCAATAGCTGCCAGCTACAGCCACAAAATTTTACACAGTCCTACGTCTGGACCCCGGGAGCGTCATAGGCTATGTTGTGAAGCGAAATTTTAACCGTGCGCGTTCCAATTCACCAAACAATTTTGTCCCTATCTACATAATGGAGAGAAAGTGACAGTTACCAGTTGACAGTTGTGAATGAGAGGGGCTTAATGATAGCGCCAAATACTAACAGCATATACCAGCATATAGTCAGTAAGGTGGGGCCCCAACATGGGATATTCACCACACACCACACGCACACAAAGAGTAAAAGCTAAGCTGGAGCCCCAACATTGGATACTCACCACGCACCCGAACACAAACACACACACCACAAAGAGACACACACAACACAGAGACACACACCACACAGACACCCCCCCACAGGGACACACATACATACACAACCTATAGGGACACATGCACTCACCCCAAAGGGACACACACACACCACAGGGACATACACACATACACACCCCACAGGGACACAGAGACACACACACACCGCACAGGAACACACAGACCCCATAGGGATGGACACACACCACAGAGACTCCCCTCCCCCCACAAGGACACACACCACAGGGACACCCCTCCCCCCCAAAAGGACACACACCACAGGGACACCCCTCCCCCCCAAAAGGACACACACCACAGGGACCCCCCCACAGGGACACACGCACACCACTGGGATACACACACACCCCAGGGACACACACATCACAGGGACACACACACCACACAGACAGACACAGATGTGCACAAATCGCCTCACACAACTCGCCTCATACGTGTGCTATCTTTATATTCCAAATATAAGCATCTGATTAAAAACAGCCAATGTGCAACACATGAGCCATATAGAGAATTAAGGCAGATGTCAGTCACATGAGCTGTCTATTATGTGTATGTGTGAGGTAGTCACAGCCCCGCCCATGACTATACTGTATCATCTGAGGTAGTCACAGCCCCGCCCATGGACTATACTGTATCATGTGAGGTAGTCACAGCCCCGCCCATGGAATATACTGTATCATGTGAGGTAGTCACAGCCCCGCCCATAGACTATACTGTATCATGTGAGGTAGTCACAGCCCCGCCCATGGAATATACTGTATCATGTGAGGTAGTCACAGCCCCGCCCATAGACTATACTGTATCATGTGAGGTAGTCACAGCCCCGCCCATGGACTATACTGTATCATGTGAGGTAGTCCCAGCCCCGCCCATTGACTATACTGTATCATGTGAGGTAGTCACAGCCCCGCCCATGGAATATACTGTATCATGTGAGGTAGTCACAGCCCCGCCCATGGAATATACTGTATCATGTGAGGTAGTCACAGCCCCGCCCATGGAATATACTGTATCATGTGAGGTAGTCACAGCCCCACCCATGGAATATACTGTATCATGTGAGGTAGTCACAGCCCCGCCCATGGAATATACTGTATCATGTGAGGTAGTCACAGCCCCGCCCATGGACTATACTGTATCATGTGAGGTAGTCACAGCCCCGCCCATGGAATATACTGTATCATGTGAGGTAGTCACAGCCCTGCCCATGTACTATACTGTATCATGTGAGGTAGTCACAGCCCCGCCCATGGAATATACTGTATCATGTGAGGTAGTCACAGCCCCGCCCATGGAATATACTGTATCATGTGAGGTAGTCACAGCCCCGCCCATGGACTATACTGTATCATGTGAGGTAGTCACAGCCCCGCCCATGGAATATACTGTATCATGTGAGGTAGTCACAGCCCCGCCCATGGACTATACTGTATCATGTGAGGTAGTCACAGCCCCGCCCATGGAATATACTGTATCATGTGAGGTAGTCACAGCCCCGCCCATGGACTATACTGTATCATGTGAGGTAGTCACAGCCCCGCCCATGGAATATACTGTATCATGTGAGGTAGTCACAGCCCTGCCCATGTACTATACTGTATCATGTGAGGTAGTCACAGCCCCGCCCATGGAATATACTGTATCATGTGAGGTAGTCACAGCCCCGCCCATGGAATATACTGTATCATGTGAGGAAGTCACAGCCCCGCCCATGTACTATACTGTATCATGTGAGGTAGTCACAGCCCCGCCCATGGACTATACTGTATCATGTGAGGTAGTCACAGCCCCGCCCATGGAATATACTGTATCATGTGAGGTAGTCACAGCCCCGCCCATGACTATACTGTATCATATGAGGTAGTCACAGCCCCGCCCATGACTATACTGTATCATGTGAGGTAGTCACAGCCCCGCCCATGGACTATACTGTATCATCTGAGGTAGTCACAGCCCCGCCCATGTACTATACTGTATCATGTGAGGCAGTCACAGCTTTGCTCCCTGCTGTACATCATAGAAGGGTCAGGTTCGGAGTCAGTGAGGTCATTGTGTATCTTTTTCTCTAGGCCTCGACCAAGAAGATGATCCCAGATCCCATCGTCATCACGTGGCCTATCCTGTTTCTGGAGTATGAGGGAGCCTTCATCCAGGTACAGAGGGTGGAGGATGGGGCCCGTGGCTCCTCCTGGGTGTATACAGACAATAACCCTTTCCTCCCCGCAGACCTTCCAGCGGGAGCTCAGCAGTAAGTGGATCCTGGACACAATCACCGCCGGCGCTCATATTCTTACAGGGAAGATTTACCGCAACTTCATTGTGGATTTCACAATCTGCAATTCCAAGCACTTCCAGCGGGCGGTGTGTGTGCTGCAGGTGAGGGGGTTGTGTGTATATATATAATATATATATATATATATATATATATATACTGTATATACTGGGAGTATATAACACATAGCAACCATTAAAATGAATGCACCCCCTGCAGAGGCTGAGCGGGCACCCACAGAGCCGCTGCACAGAGAGCCTCCTGCAGTCCATCTATGGGGAGCAAACACTGACCGAGCAGATGAAGAACGCTGAGACCTCCCAGCACATCCGAGCTGCGGCCACCAGGGATAAGGTGAGAACAGGGGTCATCTGGGCCAATCAGAGAGGAGTCCGTCAAAAGAGGGTCACTGATGATAATATCTCAGAGGAGCTCGCCATAAGGGGTTACCCAGGCCAATCAGAGAGGAGCCCGCCATAAGGGGTCAACCAGGCCAATATCAGGGAGGAGCCCGCTATAAGGGAGTCACACTAGCCAATATCAGGGAGGAGCCCACCATAAGGGGGTCACCCATGCCAATCAGAGAGGAGCCCGCCATAAGGGGGTCACCCATGCCAATCAGAGAGGAGCCCGCCATAAGGGGGTCACCCATGCCAATATCAGAGAGGAGCCCGCCATAAGGGGGTCACCCATTCCAATATCAGAGAGGAGTCCGCCATAAGGGGTCACCCAGGCCAATCAGAGAGGAGCCCGCCATAAGGGAGTCACCCAGGCCAATATCAGAGAGGAGCCTGCCATAAGGGGGTCACCAATGCCAATATCAGAGAGGAGCTCGCCATAAGGGGGTCACCCAGGTCAATATTAGAGAGGAGCCCACCATAAGGGAGTCACCCGGGTCAATATCGGAGAGGAGCTCGCCATAACGGGTCACCCAGGCCAATCAGAGAGGAGCCCGTCATAAGGGGGTCACCCATGCCAATATCAGAAAGGAGCCAGCCATAAGGGGTCACCCATGCGAATATCAGAGAGGAGCCCACCATAAGGGGTCACCCAGGCCAATCAGAGAGGAGCCCGTCATAAGGGGGTCACCCATGCCAATATCAGAGAGGAGCCCGCCATAAGGGGGTCACCCATGCCAATATCAGAGAGGAGCCCGCCATAAGGGGTCACCCAGGCCAATCAGAGAGGAGCCCGCCATAAGGGATCACCCAGACCAATATCAGAGAGGAGCCGCCATAAGGGAGCCACCCTGGTTAATATCAGAGAGGAGCCCGCCATAAGGGGGTCACCCATGCCAATATCAGAGAGGAGCCCGCCATAAGGGGTCACCAAGGCCAATATCAGAAAGGAGCCCGCCATAAGGGAGCAACCCTGGTTAATATCAGAGAGGAACCTGACTCACCGTGGCCGGGGACTCCGGTTTAGACAGGCGATGCTTCCTTCCTCCTTGTCACCGGTGGGCCGCGCCTGCCGGTAGTGAGGCCCGGTTGAGTGCAGATCAAAAGTGAAGACGTCTTGTGGGAACAGATTAAGGGGTTAATTTATTCGTGACGCCACCTATGAGTAGTTCGGTAATCGTTACCGACGCTGCGGAACCTCCGGGGTATGGACAGCAGCAAGATGGAACGCTCCCCACAGGTTGAGCGGTGATCCCGGGAGGCTGGAGCTGCTTAAGATGTTCTGCGGCAGCTGAGGGTACCTTCTGTGCGGACGGATGCAATCATAAGGAAGCACGGACACTGTAAGTCTCTGTAACGGGTCTTTACTGTAACCAGCAGGCAGTTACAGGTAGTGGACCGGGTGGACTCAGCAGCGATAGGTGTCCCTCAGAGATCCGTAGTGTTCCTCCATTCTAGCTAAGTGTTTGCCAGTGTCGCCCAGGAATACCAGGTCGGGTACGGGGAGGCTGCTTCTATACCCTATCCAAGATGTACGTTATGGATGTTTTGGGGAGCCTTGGATCCCTCGGTGGGTACACCGCTGGTTAGACGACTGGAAGTTGGCTGGTGGTGGGGTGCTCCTGTGAAGCTGCTCCTCCACGCTTCTGGTTCGCGTAGCAGAGGTGAACTGCTGCCAGCTTCGGTACCAGTGAACCGGCTGTAATTTGGGCACGGGAGTCTTTTGGAACCCGTGGTTGGTGATGCCCGATCCCGGTTGTTGAGGCCTCAGGTGCTAACACCCGACCGGTGACGGCCCAGGGGCTGCACGGGGTGCGGAGCCCCCGCTCCTACTCCAAGTTCAAGTCTGTCTCTCTCGCAGGCTCGACTCCTACTCTCGACTAAGTCTGTGTCTCCTACACACTACCTTAGCACTCCGCCCACCAGGACCATGATTGGCCCTCTAATCTAAGTGAGGCATGCTGAGTATGGATCTCTAAGTTAACCAGATGGCTGCTGGGTCAGAGAATATTGCTGCTGCATTTATGGCTGCAATACCCTCCTGTGACGCACTCGTTGCGGGGCGCCACACTCCCCCTTGGTTAAATTCGCTTGTCCCCAAGCGTCACACTACCCACATTACAGAGGATTTTGTATTTTTATAACAGACATAAAATTCACACTTTTATTAATGAAAACAGGTAATATTTGCTGAGGTGATGTAAGCAAAATAAAACAGGTGTACACTTTTGCAGAACCGGCGGACGGTCGGCTGTCCTTAGTGAAAGTTCAGGCTGTAGCCGCCAGGTTACACAGTCAGTGGTTAAACAGAGAACAGAGTCATTGGATGAGTTCAAGCTTTTGAGTCACTGGCGCAGGGAATGATGGCGCACCCGGATAGCGAACCACCCATCTGGACAAGCATAGCGCTCATAGGTGATTATATCGCCCCGGTATAGGTCGCGATCGGGATGTCCTCTGGGCAAATGGGACTCGACTTCCCGCCGCCCCACAAACACCTCCTCATTCAAACCCACCTCCCAAGCGAATCCCCACCCGGTAGATAAATTAAAGGTGGAAATTCTACCTTCGCGGCGGAGTTCATCAGGCAGAGGCGGTTGGCGGCGAGCCTCGGCACGGGCCTGCATGTTGGCGCGCTCACGGGCTTGCCACTCCTCTCGTCGACGCTGGCGTACATCTCCGTCGGTACGGCTGAGGGTGCGAAGATGAACGGTGGAGCTGGTGGTTTGGTAGGAAGCTTGAGCTTGGCGGGCAGTCTGGACCGGCACCCGGTGGAACGGCACAGGGGAAGGTGTCGCTGATGCACCCGACCAGTGCACCCGAGTTGTATGTTCGGTTGGAAGCTCCTCGTTGTCTCCCCAAGCGAACCCGGTGTCGAGATCCTCAGGATTACTACGGGTCTCGTCGTCATCGTCCTCGACCTCTTCCTCGATGACCACATCAGGCTGCTCGATGGTTGGAGATGTTGGAGTAGGTCCCTTTGTACAACAGGGCGGTGGTGCTGCGGATCCTTCCTCGGGGACGTCCTGCAGGGCTTCCAGGCTGCCTGCCTCTTCTTCTGTTTCTGCAGGTAGCGGTGTCTCAATCCAGGTTACCAGGTAGGCCTCGGCAGTTGCGACGGAGGTCTCCGGTACGGGGATGAAACATGCAACAGTCTCTTGGTTGGTACAACTGTTGGCAGGTTCCACTGTGGGAACCTGGTAAAGGTCAAGTTCTTCGGTGGAGCGTGTTGTGAGCTCCGGCTCAAAAGCGGGGTCGGCTGCGGTTTCAATCGCTGGAACGGGCTGAGCTGGGACCTCCACTGGAATAAGGCAGTCTATGGGCTCCGGTGACGAAGCAGGACAGGTGGTAGGCGACGGTGAGGCTGTTGAGAAGCTGGCGACGTCGTCCGGTCCTGGGGTAGTTGCACCCGGTCGGCTCTGCTGCATCGCATGATGTAGTCTGCGGCCCTGGCTCGCGCTCCAGCTGCGGATAGCCAATTCTACAGTCTCGATTAACCTCACACGGAGGTCCTGCAGAGCCTCTAGCCAGAAGTCGGGGCTGCCGTCAATGGTAAGGGCAGGACCCGGACCCGGTTGGCCTATGGCTGCTCTGGCCTCCGCCTCGACCTCCCGCATCAGGTCTTGGAGTCTTGTGCTGGCCATTCTCTTCTTTGGAGGGAACCACACCCGTGCAACCGGTATCCGTTCTGGTTGAGAGCTGGTGAAGAACTGTCTCTGACACTCCCATTTCCTCTGGGCTTTTGTAGTCCAATTGTGGGAAAAGGTCTTTGGGGTCCGCCCCCATGGTTGATTCGAGCAATCAGGGCGGACTAAGAGTTTGGCGCCTTTTGCCTTTAGCCCTCCCACGAAGAGGGGCGGTGGCTCACCCCTGGGCTTGCATGTGGCGGATCCTCATGGCGGGAACGCCATCTTGGGCGCCATCTTGGCCCACGGTGAAAAGGCGGGAAAGTTCTTTTAGGGACGAGCAAAGTCCAAATTGTAGACATTAAAGTCATTTTAAAGCACATATTACCCGTTAGGTAACGGGCCTGCTCGTATCCTGTTCGTGACGCCATTTTCTGACTCACCGTGGCCGGGGACTCCGGTTTAGACAGGCAGTAGCTCCTTCCTCCTTGTCACGGGGGGCCGCGCCTGCCGGTAGTGAGGCCCGGTTGAGTGCAGATCAAAAGTGAAGACGTCTTGTGGGAACAGATTAAGGGGTTAATTTATTCGTGACGCCACCTATGAGTAGTTCGGTAATCGTTACCGACGCTGTGGAACCTCCGGGGGATGGACAACAGCAAGATGGAACGCTCCCCACAGGCTGAGCGGTGATCCCCGGAGGCTGGAGCTGCTTAAGATGTTCTGCGGCAGCTGCGGTTACCTTCTGTGCGGACGGATGCAATCATAAGGAAGCACGGACACAGGTAGTCTCTGCAACGGGTCTTTACTGTAACCAGCAGGCAGTACATGGCATACAGTTACGAGTAGTGGACGGGGTGGACTCAGCAGTGATAGGTGTCCCTCAGAGATCCGTAGTGTTCCTCCATTCTAGCTAAGTGTTTGCCATTGTCGCCCAGGAATACCAGGACGGGTACAGGGAGGCTGCTTCAATCCCTATCCATGATGTACGTTCTGGATGTTTTGGGGAGCCTTGGATCCCTCGGTGGGTACACCGCTGGTTAGACGACTGGAAGTTGGCTGGTGGTGGGGTGCTCCTATAAAGCTGATCCTCCACTCTTCTGGTTCGCGTAGCAGAGGTGAACTGCTGCCAGCTTCGGTACCAGTGAACCGGCTGTAATTTGGGCACGGTTGTCTTTTTGAACCCGTGGTTGGTGATGCCCGATCCCGGTTGTTGAGGCCTCAGGTGCTAACACCCGACCGGTGACGGCCCAGGGGCTGCACAGCGGTGCAGGCCCCTGCTCCTACTCCAAGTTCAAGTCTGTCTCTCTCGCAGGCTCGACTCCTACTCTCGACTAAGTCTGTGTCTCCTACACACTACCCTTGCACTCCGCCCACCAGGACCTAGGATTGGTCCCCTCTACTAGTGTTACATGCAGGGTTTGGATCTCTAAGTTAACCAGATGGCTGCTGGGTCAGAGAATATTGCTGCTGCATTTATGGCTGCAATACCCTCCTGTGACGCACTCGTTGCGGGGCGCCACAAACCCACCATAAGGGGGTCACCCAGGCAAATATCAGAGAAGAGCCTGCGATAAGTGGGTCATCCAGGCCCATCAGAGATGAGGTCGTAATAAGGGGTCACCCAGGCCAATATCAGAGAGGAGCCCGCCATAAGGAGGTCATCCAGGCCAATATCAGAGAGGAGCCCGCCATAAGGGGGTCACCTAGGCCAATCAGAGAGGAGCCCACCATAAGGGGGTCACGCAGGCTAATATCAGAGAGGAGCCCACCATAAGGGGGTCGCCTAGGCCAATCAGAGAGGAGCCTGCCATAAGGGGGTCACCCAGGCCAATATCAGAGAGGAGCTTGCCATAAGGGGGTTACCCAGGCCAATCAGAGAGGAGCCCGCCATAAGGGTGTCAGACAGGCCAATATCAGAGAGGAGCCCGCCATAAGGGGGTCACCTAGGCCAATCAGAGAGGAGCCCACCATAAGGGGGTCACGCAGGCTAATATCAGAGAGGAGCCCACCATAAGGGGGTCGCCTAGGCCAATCAGAGAGGAGCCCGCCATGAGGGGTTCACCCAGGCCAATATCAGAGAGGAGCTTGCCATAAGGGGGTTACCCAGGCCAATCAGAGAGGAGCCCGCCATAAGGGTGTCAGACAGGCCAATATCAGAGATGAGCCCACCATAAGGGGGTCACCAAGGCCAATATCAGAGAGCAGCCCACCATAAGGGTGACAGATAGGCCAATATCCGAGAGGAGCCCACCATAAGGGGACAAAACTGGGCATCACAGTCCAGCCAGTACAGTGCCACACACAGTACCCATACACAGTGCACTGCACAGTGCCCCATACAATGCCCATACACAGTGCCCCGCACAATACATGTACATAGTGCTCCACGCAGTGCCCTGCACAGTGCCCCACACAATACCCATACACAGTGCCCCATGTAGTGTCCTGCACAGTGCCCCACACAAAACACATACACAGTGCCTATGCAGTGCCCCGCACAGTGCCCCACACAGTACACGTACATAGTTCTCGACGCAGTGCCCTGCACAGTGCCCTACACAATACCCATTCACATTGCCCCACACAATACACGTACATAGTGCTCCACGCAGTGCTCCGCACAGTGCCCCACACAATACACATACACAGTGCCCCATGCAGTGCCCTGCACAGTGCCCCACACAATACACATACACAATGCCCCATGTAGTGTCCTGCACAGTGCCCCACACAAAACACATACACAGTGCCCCATGCAGTGCCCTGCACAGTGCCCCACACAATATCCATACACAGTGCCCTATGCAGTGCCCCGCACAGTGCCCCACACAGTACACGTACATAGTTCTCGACGCAGTGCCCCGCACAGTGCCCCACACAATACCCATTCACATTGCCCCACACAATATCCATACACAGTGCTCTATGCAGTGCCCCGCACAGTGCCCCACACAATACCCATTCACATTGCCCCACACAATACACGTACATAGTGCTCCACGCAGTCCTCCGCACAGTGCCCCCACAATACCCATACACATTGCCCCACACAATACACGTACATAGTGCTCCACGCAGTCCTCCGCACAGTGCCCCCACAATACCCGTACACATTGCCCCACACAATACATGTACATAGTGCTCCACGCAGTTCTCCGCACAGTGCCCCCACAATACCCATACACATTGCCCCACACAATACACATACATAGTGCTCCACGCAGTCCTCCGCACAGTGCCCCCACAATACCCGTACACATTGCCCCACACAATACATGTACATAGTGCTCCACGCAGTCCTCCGCACAGTGCCCCCACAATACACATACACATTGCCCCACACAATACATGTACATAGTGCTCCACGCAGTCCTCCGCACAGTGCCCCCACAATACCCGTACACATTGCCCCACACAATACATGTACATAGTGCTCCACGCAGTCCTCCGCACAGTGCCCCCACAATACCCATACACATTGCCCCACACAATACACATACATAGTGCTCCACACAGTGCCCTGCACAGTGCCCCCACAATACCCATACACATTGCCCCACACAATACATGTACATAGTGCTCCACGCAGTCCTCCGCACAGTGCCCCCACAATACCCGTACACATTGCCCCACACAATACATGTACATAGTGCTCCACGCAGTCCTCCGCACAGTGCCCCCACAATACCCATACACATTGCCCCACACAATACATGTACATAGTGCTCCACGCAGTTCTCCGCACAGTGCCCCCACAATACCCATACACATTGCCCCACACAATACACATACACAGTGCCCCATGCAGTGCCCTGCACAGTGCCCCACACAATACACATACACAATGCCCCATGTAGTGTCCTGCACAGTGCCCCACACAAAACACATACACAGTGCCCCATGCAGTGCCCTGCACAGTGCCCCACACAATATCCATACACAGTGCCTATGCAGTGCCCCGCACAGTGCCCCACACAGTACACGTACATAGTTCTCGACGCAGTGCCCCGCACAGTGCCCCACACAATACCCATTCACATTGCCCCACACAATACATGTACATAGTGCTCCACGCAGTCCTCCGCACAGTGCCCCCACAATACCCTTACACATTGCCCCACACAATACATGTACATAGTGCTCCACGCAGTTCTCCGCACAGTGCCCCCACAATACCCATACACATTGCCCCACACAATACACATACATAGTGCTCCACGCAGTGCTCCGCACAGTGCCCCCACAATACCCGTACACATTGCCCCACACAATACATGTACATAGTGCTCCACGCAGTCCTCCGCACAGTGCCCCCACAATACCCATACACATTGCCCCACACAATACATGTACATAGTGCTCCACGCAGTCCTCCGCACAGTGCCCCCACAATACCCATACACATTGCCCCACACAATACATGTACATAGTGCTCCACGCAGTCCTCCGCACAGTGCCCCCACAATACCCATACACATTGCCCCACACAATACACATACATAGTGCTCCACGCAGTGCTCCGCACAGTGCCCCCACAATACCCATACACATTGCCCCACACAATACATGTACATAGTGCTCCACGCAGTCCTCCGCACAGTGCCCCCACAATACCCATACACATTGCCCCACACAATACACATACATAGTGCTCCACGCAGTGCTCCGCACAGTGCCCCCACAATACCCGTACACATTGCCCCACACAATACACGTACATAGTGCTCCACTCAGTGCTCCGCACAGTGCCCCCACAATACCCGTACACAGTGCCCCGTACAATATCCCCGCACTGTCCACATACAATATCCCTGCACAGTGCTCTACACAGTGCCCGCACAATTCACCATAAAGTACTCATGCACTGTGCCCCGTACAGTAACCCCGCACAGTGCCCTCCTCCTTTTCCTATGTAGCCAGTACATGACAGGTTGTAGGACTTTCTGGGGTGAGTTATAATGGTGACGGCAGAACTGTGAGTTCAGCTCTGAAGGTAACCTGAGTTCTTCTTTCACATTAACCCTTTGTCTTTCTGACAGGTGCTGCCGGTCGCCATCGTGAGTTTGCTACGTAACTGCTCGGTGGTGGAGGCCAGGACACGTCTGGAGTCATCCGAGAGCGTGCGGGCGGCCATCGAGGCATCTCACAATGTCCCCGGGAGGAAGCGGGTGGCGGAGAGCACGGAGACGGCAGGTCGCAGCCGGTAGATGTCCGGGGGTCTCTCTTCGATGGTCTTTGGACAGTTCCACATCATTCTGTGTTTTGTAGTATTTTTTTTGTATCTTTATTAAAATTTCTGAAAATTGTAAATTTTATTGTTTAACACGTTTCTAAGTCCTTGTCCTGAAGAAGTTCGGATCCTGCGAAACACTTCCTGTATCCTGGTATCTTCCTTGTCCAAATGTTTCCATGGTAACAGACTATGAAATCTTCCCCGTGTAGTCAGGGCCTGCTGACCTCCCCTTGTAGTCAGGGCCCGCTGACCTCCTCGTGTAGTCAGGAATCAGGGCCTGCTGACCTCTCCGTGTAGTCAGGGCCTGCTGACCTCCCCGTGTAGTCAGGTCCTGCTGACCTCCCCGTGTAGTCAGGGTCTGCTGACCTCCTCGTGTAGTCAGGGCCTGCTGACCTCCCCGTGTAGTCAGAGCCTGCTGACCTCCTCGTGTAGTCAGGAATCAGGGCCTGCTGACCTCCTCGTGTAGTCAGGAATCAGGGCCTGCTGACCTCCTCGTGTAGTCAGGAATCAGGGCCTGCTGACCTCCCCGTGTAGTCAGGGCCTGCTCACCTCCCTGAGTAGTCAGGGCCTGCCGACCTCCCCGAGTAGTCAGGGCCTGCTGACCTCCCCGAGTAGTCAGGGCCTGCTGACCTCCCCGTATAGTCAGGGCCCGCTGACCTCCCCATGTAGTCAGGGCCTGCTGACCTCCTCGTGTAGTCAGGACATGCTGACCTCCCCGTGTAGTCAGGAATCAGGGCCTGCTGACCTCCTCGTGCAGTCAGGGCCTGCTGACCTCCTCGTGTAGTCAGGAATCAGGGCCTGCTGACCTCCACGTGCAGTTAGGGCCTGCTGACCTTCTTGTGTAGTCAGGAATCAGGGCCTGCTGACCTCCCTGAGTAGTCAGAGCCTGCTGACCTCCCCGTGTAGTCAGGGCCTGCTGACCTCCCTGAGTAGTCAGGGTCTGCTGACCTCCCCATGTAGTCAGGGCCTGCTGACTTCCCCATGTAGTCAGGGCCTGCTGACCTCCCCGAGTAGTCAGGGTCTGCTGACCTCCCCGAGTAGTCAGGGTCTGCTGACCTCCCTGAGTAGTCAGGGTCTGCTGACCTCCCCGAGTAGTCAGGGCCTGCTGACCTCCCCAAGTAGTCAGGGCCTGCTGACCTCCCCAAGTAGTCAAGTCTGCTGACCTCCCCAAGTAGTCAGGGCCTGCTGACCTCCTCAAGTAGTCAGGGTCTGCTGACCTCCTCGAGTAGTCAGGGCCTGCTACCCTCCCCAAGTAGTCAAGGCCTGCTGACCTCCCCGTGTAGTCAGAGCTTGCTGACCTCTCCGAGTAGTCAGGGCCTGCTGACCTCCTCATGTAGTCAGTGCCCGCTGACTTCTCCATGTAGTCAGGGCCCTCTGATCTCCTCATGTAGTCAGGGTCTGCTAACCTCCCCGAATAGTCAGGGCATGCTGACTTACCTGTATAGTCAGGGCATGCTGACCTCCTCGTGTAGTCAGGGCCCGCTGACTTCCCCGTGTAGTCAGGACCCACTGACCTCGTGTAGTTAGGGCCCGCTGACCTCCCAGTGACCTCCTCCTGAATTCAGAGCCTGCTGAACTGATCTGGCAGATCGTGGTCCCAAAAGGAGATGTACAGATGGTGTTAGAAGCTTATCACAATGATGCTGGACACTTTGGCTGGAAGAAATTGGAGATGCTGCTGAAAGACCGCTTTTATTGGGTTGACATGAGAAGTTCCATTGAGAGATGGTGTAGAAATTGTGGACCATGTCACCTGAGAAGAAAAGACCAGCAAAGCCAGAAAGCTCCTTTATAGCCAATCACCACCAAGAAGCCTCTAAAGATTGTAGCCATGGATCATGTGAAGCTGACACCCAGCAGAACAGGGTATACCTACACTCTTACCATGGTTGACCACTACTCTAGATTCTTAGTAGTAGCACCAGTCAAGGACTTAACTGCAGAAGTAGCAGCCAAGACTTTCCAGAATTGTTTTTGTAGACCCCATGGGTACCCAGACCAGGTACTAACATATCAAGATTATGCATTTGAATCACAAATATTTCAAGAATTCCTAGGATTGTACAGTTGTAAGAAAATCAGAACTACACCGTATCATCCACAGACAAATGGCCTTTGTGAGAAAATGAACAACATTGTCATCGATATGTTGAAACCGTTATCACTTGAAGAAAGAAACCAATGGTCAGAAAAACTACCTGACTTAGTGGATATATACAACCACATCCCTGTAAGTTCCACCAACTATGCACCAGCTTATTTGATGTGAGCAAGACCTGGAAAGCTCCCAATTGACTTGGAGATAGGAACTGTAGATCCAGACCAAGATACTTCAGAAGAAGATTGGGATTATAACCGTCAACAGCAGTACAAGAAAGTTCAGGAATGCGTGGAAAAGAACTTAGAACAAGTCAGAAGCAAGCAAGAACATGACTTTAACAAAAATGCCACAGCTGAACCCTTGATACCTGCTAAACTAGTTCTCAAGAGAAAAAGAAGAACCAATAAACTAGATGACCAATGGGAAGCTGAACCCTACACAGTCATTCCATCAAATTTTGACAATACCAAAACCTGTGTAATTAGTCGAGATGAAGATAGAACATCATATACAGTATCTAGAGATCATCTAAAGAGATGTCCTGACTAACTGAAACCACAAAAAGAAGTAAACTCCTATACAACACCAGTGAGGAAAAGAAAGAGAAAGTCATCCATACTGTACTAGGAGACTTCCCAGAAGACTGGCCTCAATGTTATGGAGCCGTCATAGTGCCAGTACTTTCCTTCTATCAACCTGTTGAAAAACAAGTTCAAATTCCTGTAGAACCAAGAAGACTGGAAGAACCCGTTCAAGTATAAGAAGTACAGCCTGTTGTACTGGAATCAGAGATTCCTACAATAGGTGAACCTGCCAGTCCGCTAGAAAGACTACGTCAATACTACAGTATTTCAGAATCACGTAGATCTAACAGACTAGGGAATAGTGCACACACAGCACCAGGTGCAGACACTAGTGACACACCAGTACAACGCAGATCAACCCGTAGTAACTTTGGTCAGCCACCACTCAGATACAGAGAGTGAAGTATAGAGTGTCAAAAATGAGGAAGTGTAAATAATGACTTGTGTATAAAAATGTGAATAGTAGTGTATAGAAGGGTGGAGGAACTGGACACAGCCCCACGTACATTAAGTTGGGAACAGAAAGTCCAAAAATTTAGAAGAAACAGACGGCACTCACCATTAGATGAAGGTTCTTTTAATCCAAGTGCTCCGTTAGGAGGTGGGGGTTACAAACATTATGTGGTGGGGTGGGAGGTGCGGGGAGGACGACGGGCGCACGTTTCGCCTGGTTAGGCTTCCACGGGTCCAATCAATTTTTGTGACTGGACCTTGTGCAGACCTGTGCAACACCATATTGCTAGCAGCACATAAAAGCCTAGGAAACACCAAAAGCCCTCTAGTGCCCAGATTCCTTCCCTAAAGTTGGGAACAGAAAGTGCCTGGAGAGAGAAGGTAAGGCCCGGCCTCCTAAGCAGAGACACCCATAGGGAAATTGTGTGAAGTGTGTTAACCCGTTGAATGTTTAAGCCTACAGAGACTTTACTGTACGGAGTTTACCCTTTTTCCCTGGATTTTTCCCCTTTATCTAAACATGGACCATAGCCACAGGACTAGTGGTGGCAAAATAATTATTTTCTCTTTTTCAGCCTGCGATGGAGTAGCGCCGTAAGGACTGCTTTTTCATATTATTTTTTACCTGTTCTACAGTGATTTTTGAAAGTTTTTGAGTTTGACTCTATAAATACCTTTTATTGTTATTGATTATTGTGTTGTTTATGTAACAAAAACTTTACTCAGTCCGGGAGTACTGAAGGTAGCTAGGGGGGAATGTGGCGCCCTGTGACAGGTAAGCCACAGAACCAACTAGTTCACTAAGGGATTTCCACATCTGGTACCTTACATACACCCAACACCTTCTGTTCCAGGACTGTAGGGGAAGCTCCACTGGCTGCTGTTAAGCCAGATCCCCTATAAATACAGGTGCTGGGGACGGAGTTAGCCAGAGTGTGCAGTCACTAGAAGAACTGTGAAGTCATCTCAGTGTCTAATGAGCGAACCTGGTCACCGGAGCCGTGCCAGGCCCGAGATCAGCACACTGCCAGAGCCAGTGTGATTTTCAGAGAGAGTGAGAGCTGAAGGCAGAGGCGAGGAACACTACAGAGGGGGCAGAGGAGCCATCCCGGCTCACCCCAGGAGAACACCGGTCACTGGAGACCGAGTCTGCAACAAGGAAAGAGATCAGCCCAGCAGAGAATCCAGTACACCGTGGAGGCTTAGCTTCCCGGACGCCAGCAGCTCCCACATTTGAGAGACAGGGACCGCAGGAGAGATAGCGGTAGCCCAAGAGAGAGCCCTCAGTGCAGCAACACAGGTGTGGAGAAACAGGAGGTCAGGTCTGGTTTCATGCCAGCCAGGCTTCAGGACAAGGAACAAAACAAGGAGGCCTATACCCCGCTCGGTGTGGAAATCCTGAGGTGTAGCCTTCAACCTGGAGAGTGTACCTGCAAGAACATCAGTAAAAGCTACGTGCGTGCCCCTTCTTCAACCTGTCCCACACCACAACAACTGTACTACCCTATTCCACCATCCTACCCTTACAGCCCCTGGGAACCTGCTCTTCCTGTACAGAGCCACAACACCTTGCTGCTGCCCATCACTCCGGAGGTTCCAGCAGCACCGGTGCCATCACCGGACCTACAGGTGGCGTCACAACTGACAATAACTTAAATCATTGTAAATACTCCCCTTTTCATTGTCACCCAAGGACACAGGCTCAGGCACGGACCACCCGTGACATCCTTGCATTTGACCACCTGAGACCTGAGTACCCAGTCCCTTGTGGCCCCAGACACTCTGAACCTGCAGCACCAGAGGCAGGGGCAGAGCAACATGGAGGAGATGTCAACGCTCCCCAGATATAAGTGTGTATACAGTACATGTGTGATATCACACCCCGAGTGTCTGCATTATTTAATACAATAGCATCAGTTTCCACATCATCACTGTCCCCATCAGAGCTCACAATCTATATGTCGCATCCCCAGGGACTCGGGTACTCGGAACCGGGCCCTGTCATCCTCAAGGGCTGCGGGGTTGTCACTGTGATGTTACCCGGCTCCGTGGTTCCAGGTGCGACAATAAAAATGGGAATGATAAAAGGGGATTAAAGTTTTAGTAAATTGTAGTTTGTGACGCCACCCATAGTTTTGTGGGTAGTGTGGGCCACTGCTGCCGTCCTGGCCTCTGGGGATGATGAAGGTTGGCAGCCGAGATGTTGAGCCCTCTACGGGCAGGGCTTGTCTCCCCAGGGCATGTATAGAGTAAAGTAGTGGTACGCTGCACTCAGCCCCCTCAGGCAGTTTCTACTGCTGGTTTGTAAAAATCAGTGTGCAGCTCTGCAGGCACAGGATGGGCAGGCTACGTGAGTGGTGGACGTTGGGGGTGCAGGCTATGTGAGTCGTGGACATTGGGGTGCAGTCTATGTGAGTGGTGAACGTTGGGGGTGCAGTCCATGTGAGTGGTGGATGTTGGGGATGCAGTCTATGTGAGTGGTGAAAGTTGGGGGTGCAGTCTATGTGAGTGGTGAACGTTGGGGATGCAGTCTATGTGAGTGGTGAACGTTGGGGGTGCAGTCTATGTGAGTGGTGAACGTTGGGGGTGCATGCAATGTGAGTGTTGAACATTGGGGAAACTGTTTATGTGAGTGGTGGATGGTGGGGGTGCAGTCAATGTGAGTGGTGGACGTTGGGGTGCAGTCAATGTGAGTGGTGGACGTTGGGGATGCAGTCTATGTGAGTGGTGATTGTTGGGGATGCAGTCTATGTGAGTGGTGTATGTTGGGATGCAGTCTATGTGAGTGGTGAACGTTGGTGATGCAGTCTATGTGAGTGGTGAACGTTGGGGGTGCAGTCTATGTGAGTGGTGAACGTTGGGGATGCAGTCTATGTGAGTGGTGAATGTTGGGGGTGCAGTCTATGTGAGTGGTAGATGTTGGGGGTGCAGTCTATGTGAGTGGTGAATGTTGGGGGTGCAGTCTATGTGAGTGGTGAACGTTGGGGGTGCAGTCTATGTGAGTGGTGAACGTTGGGGATGCAGTCTATGTGAGTGGTGAACGTTGGGGGTGCAGTTTATGTGAGTGGTGGATGTTGGGGGTGCAGTCTATGTGAGTGGTGAATGTTGGGGGTGCAGTTTATGTGAGTGGTGAACATTGGGGATGCAGTTTATGTGAGTGGTGAATGTTGGGGATGCAGTCTATGTGAGTGGTGAATGTTGGGGGTGCAGTCTATGTGAGTGGTGTATGTTGGGGGTGCAGTCTATGTGAGTGGTGAACGTTGGGGATGCAGTCTATGTGAGTGGTGAACGTTGGGGGTGCAGTCTATGTGAGTGGTGAACGTTGGGGGTGCAGTCTATGTGAGTGGTGTACGTTGGGGATGCAGTCTATGTGAGTGGTGAACGTTGGGGATGCAGTCTATGTGAGTGGTGTATGTTGGGGATGCAGTCTATGTGAGTGGTGTATGTTGGGGATGCAGTCTATGTGAGTGGTGTATGTTGGGGATGCAGTCTATGTGAGTGGTGTATGTTGGGGATGCAGTCTATGTGAGTGGTGTATGTTGGGGATGCAGTCTATGTGAGTGGTGAATGTTGGGGGTGCAGTCTATGTGAGTGGTGAACGTTGGGATGCGGTCTATGTGAGTGGTGATTGTTGGGGATGCGGTCTATGTGAGTGGTGAACGTTGGGGATGCAGTCTATGTGAGTGGTGAACGTTGGGGGTGCAGTCTATGTGAGTGGTGTACGTTGGGGGTGCAGTCTATGTGAGTGGTGAACGTTGGGGGTGCAGTCTATGTGAGTGGTGTATGTTGGGATGCAGTCTATGTGAGTGGTGTATGTTGGGGATGCAGTCTATGTGAGTGGTGTATGTTGGGGATGCAGTCTATGTGAGTGGTGAACGTTGGGGTGCAGTCTATGTGAGTGGTGTATGTTGGGGATGCAGTCTATGTGAGTGGTGTATGTTGGGGATGCAGTCTATGTGAGTGGTGTATGTTGGGGATGCAGTCTATGTGAGTGGTGAACGTTGGGGGTGCAGTCTATGTGAGTGGTGAACGTTGGGGATGCAGTCTATGTGAGTGGTGGACGTTGGGGTGCAGTCTATGTGAGTGGTGAATGTTGGGGGTGCGGTCTATGTGTGTGGTGAATGTTGGGGATGCGGTCTATGTGAGTGGTGAACGTTGGGGTGCAGTCTATGTGAGTGGTGAACGTTGGGGATGCAGTCTATGTGAGTGGTGGACGTTGGGGGTGCAGTCTATGTGAGTGGTGAATGTTGGGGGTGCGGTCTATGTGTGTGGTGAATGTTGGGGATGCGGTCTATGTGAGTGGTGTATGTTGGGGATGCAGTCTATGTGAGTGGTGTATGTTGGGGATGCAGTCTATGTGAGTGGTGAACGTTGGGGTGCAGTCTATGTGAGTGGTGAACGTTGGGGATGCAGTCTATGTGAGTGGTGGACGTTGGGGTGCAGTCTATGTGAGTGGTGAATGTTGGGGTGCGGTCTATGTGTGTGGTGAATGTTGGGGATGCGGTCTATGTGAGTGGTGAACGTTGGGGATGCAGTCTAAGTGAGTGGTGAATGTTGGGGATGCGGTCTATGTGAGTGGTGGACGTTGGGGATGCAGTTTATGTGAGTGGTGAACGTTGGGGGTGCAGTCTATGTGAGTGGTGAACGTTGGGGTGCAGTCTATGTGAGTGGTGAATGTTGGGGGTGCAGTCTATGTGAGTGGTGAATGTTGGGGATGCGGTCTATGTGAGTGGTGGACGTTGGGGATGCAGTTTATGTGAGTGGTGAACGTTGGGGGTGCAGTCTATGTGAGTGGTGAACGTTGGGGGTGCAGTCTATGTGAGTGGTGATTGTTGGGGGTGCAGTCTATGTGAGTGGTGAACGTTGGGGGTGCAGTCTATGTGAGTGGTGAACGTTGGGGGTGCAGTCTATGTGAGTGGTGAACGTTGGGGGTGCAGTCTATGTGAGTGGTGAATGTTGGGGTGCAGTCTATGTGAGTGGTGAACGTTGGGGATGCAGTCTATGTGAGTGGTGTACGTTGGGGATGCAGTCTATGTGAGTGGTGAATGTTGGGGGTGCAGTCTATGTGAGTGGTGAATGTTGGGGATGCGGTCTATGTGAGTGGTGAACGTTGGGGGTGCAGTCTATGTGAGTGGTGAATGTTGGGGGTGCAGTCTGTGAGTGGTGAATGTTGGGGGCGCAGGAATCAGCACGTAGAAGAACAGACAGACACAGAGGGAATGGTTCTCTTTTACCTTCTTCTGTACAAGTAGGATTGTCGGGGTACTGTTTGCAGTTGTTATCAGGGATCCGGGCTTGAAAGAAAGTTGGGATGACCCACTCCAGGCAAGTTCTGAGGTGTATGTGGCGCCCCTGCGTCCAGAAGGCCACAAAGGGAACTGCAGCCAGGCAGGTAGGACGACTGTTGCACAACAACACCCTCACAGCCCACACAACCCACATGCAGTAGATGGTAGCATCCAGCCCTGAGATTAGATACTCTATGAGATTGAGGGGTGGTGGATTTGGAGGAGTGGGTTGGGCACACACGTAGTCAGGTGACTTGACAGTAGAAATAGGAAGGGGGAGGAGGAAGGAGTTCAGTAGGCCGAGGTAGGCTGCGAGGCAAAGACTGAAAATCACACGTCCTGTGAGTGTAAGGCCTAGGAGCGCAGAATCTGTACCGAGCCAGTGTAAGTCGGTGGAGAGAGAAAGCACGTCCGAAGCCGATACCACCAGGAGTGTGAGAGGACAGAGAGGGACGGTGATACCCGGGCCCTAAAGGACAGCCGAGACGACCAGACTACAGGCAGAGAAGTCCCTCCTATGATACTTAAAGACGCAGAAGGAAAGGAGCCTGGTAGAGCCTCACACTTGAGGACTGCTGGAGGCTGGGCTGAGTAGAGTGTCGGCTCTAGAGGGGACCGTAGTTTACCCGGCATTCCCAGACACCGACGGGGGACCACAGCTACACGTTAGGGTCCCTACCCTAAAGGACAGGTAGCTCAGTGACACACTGGAGGACCCACAGGGGCCCGAGTCACCGCCATACTGTCCGTTGTCGCACACAACGAAGTAAACCAGAGACCGTTAACAGCCCGGAAAGGACACAGAGACAGTGTGAGGGGTCAGAGAGAGAGAGGCCTGGCTGCAGAGTAAAGGGAACCAGGAGAGGGAGAATGTGCCCGTGTACTTGAACTTTGTAAGAACTGTACTGAACTGTAACTGACTTGTGAACTGTCTGAAGAACTGAGAGGAAACACGGAAAACCCTGAGATTGCCTCCCTTGTGTCTCTGCATGAAAGCGATTCTCTCCATACAGGATTACAGAAAGCCTCCACCTGCAGAGCCACAGCCTGTCAGCACCAGCAGAGAGGAGAGATCCCTGCAGCGTCTGCACAGTAAGTGTGCTACACACTCCACAATAGACTTAACCCTTACTGCACCGGGGAATACAGTTCTACCCACTGGAACTATTACACCTAAGCTGCTATCCCATCATCCCCGGAGGTTCTGCAGCAGCGGCGGCCCCATCACTGGCCGCATATAGCGGGTGGCGTCACGACTGACATCCCCTGTAAATATTCCCTTTTATTGCCGAGCCCGGGACACGGTCCGGACCAGGACCACCCGTGACTTCCCAAGAAGCAGAACCGGTCCGGCACCGAGTACCCCCGTCCCAGTGGGCCCGACATGTACCTACTGCTCTATGGTCTGTGGGCCCTGGCTGCGTGTAGCTGTGGCCTCCTCTGGTCTGCACTGGCTGTGTGACAGGCGGTGCGAGCTCTCTGGTGGTAGCCTTTTCTTCTCGGAGTCTCCTGAGCTCTGTAGTGCGGCTGTGTCTCCCAGCCTCAGGTTGGACGGGCAACTTAGAATCTCCCACCCTCCGGGTTTGGTTGCTGGGCGCCACATATATCAGTCTCTGCAGTGTGGGAGGAAACTGGAGAACCCGGAGGAAACCTACAAGAACATAAGGGAGAACCCTTCTAGATGTGCCTATTGGGATCTAAATCCAGGACCTTAGTGCTGCATTGCTACACAGCTAACCACTAAGCGCCACATGCTAACCAGTGAGCCCCAAGTGCTAACCACTGAGCCCATGTGCTAACCACTGAGCAGGGGTAAACCTAGCCTCTGTGCTGCCTGAGGTGAACAGCAAAATGGCGCCCCCCCAGTAAGTCTTTTTTCAATTGGTAGAAATGAATCTAGTTTGCACAGATTTATATCTACCCTGTAAAATCAAATGAGGACAATAGTGGATATTTTAATTTAGAGACATGTATGTCAGCGCCATCACACACATACAAGGACCACACAGACAAATCCAGAACAAGGGTCATTAATGGCAATGGCAGGATTGGCTCAACCATACAGACACACAATGGCTGGCAGAGCGATGGTCCTGTAGGCAGACACAGTCCTGCAACCTGAAGCGTGCTGAGCATGTGAGCCGGTATCAAAGGTGAGAATACAAGCTTTGACATATATGTACTTCAAGAGGTACTGAATGGGTTAAATTACACTATATATACATGTATACAGCACACATATACTGGACAACACATGCTCATTACATACACATCATATACTCACACAGGCACACACATCATACATGTCTTAGTTATATAACAGATGCTCAGCAGGTACACATCATATACACAGCATATGGATGCTGCAGAAGTGTATATACACACACTTCACTCAAAAGATATCTAAACACACACACACACACACAAAGCAACTCATACACAGCTCACACACACAACTCCCACACACAAACACGCAACTCACACACAGACACAACACACAGTTCACACACACAACTCACACACAGCACACACACAGACACGCAACTCAGACACAGCTCACACTCAGACACAGCTCACACACAGCTCACACACAGACACGCAACTCAGACACAGCTCACACTCAGACACAGCTCACACACAGCTCACACACAGACACACAGCTCACACACACACACACACGCAACTCCCACACACAGCCACGCAACTCACAGACACAACTCACACACAGACACGCAACTCACACAGACACGCAACTCACACAGACACGCAACTCACACACAGCTCACACTCAGACACAGCTCACACTCAGACACAGCTCACACACACACATGCAACTCACACACACATGCAACTCACACACACACGCAACTCTCACACAAGACACACACAGCTCACACAACACACACACGCTGCTCACACAAAACAAACACAGCTCACACAACACACACACAGCTCACAACACACACAGCTCACACAACACACAGCTCACACAACACACAGCTCAAATAACACACACAGCTCACACAACACAACACAAGCTCACACAACACACACACAGCTCACACAACACACACACAGCTCACACAACACACAGCTCAGGCAACACACACAGCTCACAACACACACACAGCTCACACAACACACACAGCTCACACAAATCTCACACACAGCTCACACAACACACACAGCTCACACAACACACACACAGCTCACACAACACACAGCTCACACAACACACACAGCTCACACAACACACACACAGCTCACACAACACACACACAGCTCACACAACACACAGCTCACACAACACACACACAGCTCACACAACACACACAGCTCACACAAACACACACAGCTCACACAACACACACACAGCTCACACAACACACACACAGCTCACACAAACACACAGCTCACACAACACACACACAGCTCACAGAACACACCCAGCTCACACAGCACACACAGCTCACACAAACACACAGCTCACACATCACACACAGCTCACACAACACACAGCTCAAACAACACACACAGCTCAAACAAACACACACACAGCTCACCACAAAAAACACACAGCTCACACAAAACACACACAGCTCACACAAAAACACACACAGCTCACACAACACACACACAGCTCACACAACACACACACAGCTCACACAACACAGACACAGCTCACACAACACACACACAGCTCACACAACACACAAACAGCTCACACACAGCTCACACAACACACAGCTCACACAACACACACAGCTCACACAACACACACACAGCTCACACAACACACACAGCTCACACAAATCTCACACACAGCTCACACACAGCTCACACAACACACACAGCTCACACACAGCTCACACAACACACACACAGCTCACACAACACACACAGCTCACAAAACACACACAGCTCACAACACAGACAGCTCACACAACACAGACAGCTCACACAACACACACAAGCTCACACAAATCTCACACACAGCTCACACAACACACACACAGCTCACACAACATACACACAGCTCACCAACACACACAGCTCACACACACACAGCTCACACAACACACACACAACTCACACAACACACACAGCTCACACAACACACACACAGCTCACACAACACACAGCTCACACAACACACAGCTCACACAACACACACACTGCTCTGATCACTGATCCCGTGTTCTGATCACTGATCCCCGTGTTCTGATCACTGATCCCCGTGTTCTGATCACTGATCCCTGTGTTCTGATCACTGATCCCCGTGTTCTGATCACTGATCCCCGTGTTCTGATCACTGATCCCTGTGTTCTGATCACTGATCCCCGTGTTCTGATCACTGATCCCTGTATTTTGATCACTGATCCCTGTGTTCTGATCACTGATCCCTGTGTTCTGATCACTGATCTCCGTGTTCTGATCACTGATCCCTGTGTTCTCATCACTGATCCCCGTGTGCTGATCACTGATCCCTGTGTTCTGATCACTGATCCCCGTGTTCTGATCACTGATCCCTGTATTTTGATCACTGATCCCTGTGTTCTCATCACTGATCCCCGTGTTCTGACCACTGATCCCTGTGTTCTGATCAGTGATCCCGGTGTTCTGATCACTGATCCCTATGTTCTGATCACTGATCCCTGTGTTCTGATCACTGATACCGGTGTTCTGATCACTGATCCCGTGTTCTGATCATGATCCCCGTGTTTGATCACTGATCCCTGTGTTCTGATCACTGATCCCGTGTTCTGATCACTGATCCCTGTGTTCTGATCACTGATCCCTGTGTTCTGATCACTGATCCCCGTGTTTGATCACTGATCCCCGTGTTGTGATCACTGATCCCTGTGTTCTGATCACTGATCCCTGTTCTGATCACTGATCCCGTGTTCTGACCACTGATCCCGTGTTCTGATCACTGATACCCGTGCTCTGATCACTGATACCCAGTGTTCTGATCAGTGATCCCGTGTTCTGATCACTGATCCCTGTGTTCTGATCACTGATCCTGTGTTCTGATCACTGATACCCGTGTTGTGATCACTGATCCCTGTGTTCTGATCACTGATCCCCGGTGTTCTGATCACTGATCCCCGTGTTCTGATCACTGATCCCTGTGTGTGACACTGATCCCGTCTTCTGATCACTGATCCCCGTGTTCTGATCACTGATCCCGTGTTCTGATCACTGATCCCCGTGTGCTAACACTGATCCCCGTTTCTGATCACTGATCCCCGTGTTCTGATCACTGATCCCATGTTCTGATCACTGATCCCGTGTTCTGATCACTGATCCCCGTGTTCTGATACACCTGTATCCACCTTTGTTTACTGATCGCACACTGATCCCTGTGTTCTGATCACTGATCCCTTGTGTTCTGACACTGATTCCCCGTTTGTTCTGATCACTGATCCCCGTGTTCTGATCACTGATCGCTATGTTGTTGATCACTGATCCCTGTGATCTGATCACTGATCCCCGTGTTCTGATCACTGATCGCTATGTTGTGATCACTGATCCCTGTGATCTGATCACTGATCCCTGTGTTCTGATCACTGATCCCTGTGTGATGTCATGTAGCCTTGTCTTTATGTTATTATTCCTCTGGGGATCTCTGGGTTCCTCCTCTATATTTTGGACTTTGTTTTCTGTCCTCAGTCCTCAGGATTCTTCTCTCTGCACCTTTCCCCGGCCCAGGTGATTACTGTGGGTATGAGGAAGCGGATTGTGGCGTCCAGGTCCGCCCCGCACATTCCACCTGTATATTGTCACATTACTTCCTCATAGTCACAGTCCTCAGGAGCCGAGGACAGGATGGGGCAGACGTTCTGCAGAAGATGCTGCCCCTGCTGCCCATGCTGCCCCTGTCACCGGGAACCCTACACGGACCCCACCTTCCCAGAACTAGAGATCACCAGCCCCGAAAAAGTCCTGAAACACTCCGAGAGCAAGTTCTACTCATTCAATAAAGGCCACAATGAGGAGAAGACCTGGAGGAGCAATGACCCCATCACCACCCAAAGACAGATCATCGACCTGAGGAAGGAAGACGCCATCATCAACGGCGAGGATAACCCCGCCTTCGAGGACACTATGGACAATCCCAAGAGGAATCTCAACCCTCCAAGAATCAACCTTACACCGACCCCCTATAAGACCCACTATCCACATTCACAACCAGACCCGACCTGTGACCTCCGAACAAACCAATATCAGGGATCAGGTGTCATGACCCGCGACTTCCGAACCAAGAAGGTCTCGACCTACAACTATAAACCGCGCTCATCCCAAGACCTGGATATACAGAAGGGACAACAGGTGGAGGTCATAGAAGACCGAGGAGAGTGGGTGATCGCGAGGACCATCGATCGCATCGAGGAAAGCAGAACTGGGTACATCCCCAAGACCTACCTGGCCAACGAGGGGAGTGTGGAGGCTGAGGAGTAAGTAACATCACATCTTACACGACTCGTGTGTCCCCCATATATTGTATGTAACATGCTCCTGAAATGTCCGGGGGGTTCCTGGGGAAAGTAGGGAACATCTCCAAGACCTTCTTGGCCACCAGGAACCCTATAAGGCTCGTGTGTCCCCCATATCTTACAGGACTCGTATGTCCCCCATATCTAACAGCAGAATATATTGTATGTAACATGATCCTGAAATGTCTGGGGGGTTCCTGGGGAAAGTAGGGAACATATCTGGAACCCTATAAGGCTCGTATGTCCCCCATATCTTACAGCAGAATATATTGTGTATAACATGATCTTGAAATGTCCAGGAGGTTCTGAGGAAAAGTAGGGAACATCTCCAAGACCTACCTGGCCACCCCTATACGGGTACCCTAGTGGCACATCTTACATGACTCCAGTTCCCCATATCTTACAGCGGAATATATTGTATGTAACATGATCCTGAAATATTTGGGAGGTTCCTGGGGAAAGTAGGGTACAATCCCAAGACCTACCTATAAGGCTCATATGTCCCCCATATCTTACAGCTGAATATATTATGTGTAACATGTCCGGGAGGTTCCTGGGGAAAGTAGGGAACATCTCCAAGACCTACTTGGCCACCAGGAAGCCTATAAGGCTAGTATGTCCCCCATATCTTACAGCAGAATATATTGTGTATAACATGATCTTGAAATGTCCGGGAGGTTTTGAGGAAAAGTAGGGAACATCTCCAAGACCTACCTGGCCACCCCTACATGGGTACCCTAGTGGCATATCTTACATGACTCGTGTGTCCCCAGTATCTTACAGCAGAATATATTGTGTATAACATGATCCTGAAATGTCCGGGAGGTTCTCGAGAACAGCAGGGAACAATCCCTAGACCTACCTGGCCACCAGAAACCCTATACGGGAACCCTAGTGTCACATCTTACACGACTCGTGTCCCCCATATCTTACAGCAGAGTATATTGTGTATAACATGATCCTGAAATTTCCATTAAGTTCTCGGGAACAGCAGGGAACATCCCTAAGACCTACCTGGCCACCATGAACCGTATACGGGTACCCTAGTGTCACATCTTACAGGACTCGTGTGTCCCTCGTATCTTACAGCTGAATATATTGTGTATAACATGCTACTAAAATGTCCTGGAGGTTCCCAGGAAAAAGCAAGGAACATCCCCAAGACCTACCTGGCCACCCCTATACGGGTACCCTAGTGTCACATCTTACATTGCTTGTGTGTCCCCAGTATCGTACAGCAGAATATATTGTGTATAACATGCTCCTAAAATGTCCGAGAGGTTCCTGGAAAAGCAGGGAACATCCCAAAAACCTACCCGACCACATCTGCCACGACTCGTGTGTCCCCCATACACCCGTGTGTCCTGTCAATGGTCTCCCAAACCACCAGCCATTAATGGTACTATGAGGGTGGCCTCCATCAGGACCATCATTACTTTACAGGGAGGGATTTGTGATTGGCGACAAGGTTGGCAGCTGGTATCTCGAGGTTCCCACTATTGTGTATGTCCACCACAGTTCAAGATGATAGCAACAAGCACAGGTCATCTGGGGCATATAAATGGAGGACAGCGGTGGGGGACTATATAGAACCTCTACGTATGTCTCCTTCTGCAATCACAGTCAGTACAGACCTCCTCGCAGACTCATTGGTAATGCCATAGTGTACCTATCATCGGGTCAACATGTGCCCACCTCAAGTCAATGGCGCCCGATATCAGGCCTGTCATGGCTTCATGTACCTATATGTCACCTCTGACCATTCTGATGATGTCCCCTTTCCAGGGTAGGGCTTGGGGGCCACATGCTTGGATCCACAGCCCCGAGGACACATGAATGTATCTGTATAAGAGCCCATGTGACATATATGTCTGCAAATTTATAGGAACTGTTTTCGTTGAGTGGGAAAACTTTAGTGAAAGGCTTAGAACGGTCTAAATAAAGATGAGAGATGCCCCAATCCTCGCCAAACTAGGTGCCGCCTGTGCCCGTCCACCGGCAGCCCTGTGCAGCCGCCTGGAAAGCGGCCCAGGGGGCAAATGCAATCCTGCCCCCCGGCCCAGCCTGCCCCTGTTGTCTAGTCCTATCCATAGGCAAAAGGCAACTCAGGCCGTCATTCGCTAAGTAAGGATTTCCTCACCAACTCCCACCAGGGAAAGTGAAGGATCAGTGAGGTGAGTGGTCCCAAATTACCCTGTATTGTATCACACATAGGGGGTGTAGTGTGGCTAGTGGGGACTGCTGGGCCACGTGCCCTATGTGTGGGATGCCAGATAGTGCCCCCGTAATCCAGCCTTGCCCAGGGTATTTCTATACTTGGGAATGATGGTCCCCATAGGGCAGAAATGAGAGGTAATGACACATCCACATCAGTGGTGTCATGAATGGCTCCTGGAATGGAAGAATTTGGAGCCAAAAGTAAAATTTAGCCACTAACAAGAAGGCGAATGTAGGCAAGGAGGGGTCCCCAATACTCGAGGGTGAAGGCAGAGGCTGGAGACTAAACCTCATCCATTAGATGTCCAGAAGTGGTTCTCCAGGCCCTCGGGTCAGGTGGTATGTACGGGTGGTATGGATCAGCCCCCGGGGGTCGTATGGGGCAATACTGTCATGTCATGCACCCACCATGGGGCCACTGACCAGCGACAGCCATGATAACTATCCCGACTGATCAGTGATATCAAGGGTTTAATAGAGGCCTTCATATTCATCACAATTCCAAGGATGGAGGTGATGGGGAAGATAGGAGTCATCACAACCTGATCTATACATCGACCACACACATCACTGAAGGGATCCGGTCAAAGATACGAGCTCAACCAATCTAATAATAGGTGTGATCCAAAGTGACCCATTATTAGGTGTAATCCAGAGTGATCCATTCTCAGATGTAATCCATTATTAGGTGTAATCCAGAGCGATCCATTCTCAGATGTGATCCATTATTAGGTATAATCCAGAGTGATCCATTCTCAGATGTGATCCATTATTAGGTATAATCCAGAGTGATCCATTATTAGGTATAATCCAGAGTGATCCATTCTCAGATGTGATACATAATTAGGTATAATCCAGAGTGATCCATTATTAGGTATAATCCAGAGTGATCCATTCCCAGATGTGATCCATTATTAGGTATAATCCAGAGTGATCCATTCTTAGATGTGATCCATTAGGTATAATCCAGAGTGATCCATTATTATCTGTAATCCAGAGTGATCCATTCTTAGATGTGATCCATGCTTAGGTATAATCCAGAGTGATCCATTATTATCTGTAATCCAGAGTGATCCATTCTTAGATGTGATCCATTCTTAGGTATAATCCAGAGTGATCCATTATTATCTGTAATCCAGAGTGATCCATTCTTAGATGTGATCCATGCTTAGGTATAATCCAGAGTGATCCATTATTATCTGTAATCCAGAGTGATCCATTCTTAGATGTGATCCATTCTTAGGTATGATCCAGAGTGATCTATTATTAGGTGTAATCCAGAGTGATTCATTCTCAGATGTGATCCATTATTAGGTGTAATCCAGAGTGATCCATTATTATTTGTGATCCAGAGTGATGCATTCTTAGTTGTAATCCATTATAAGGTATAATCCAGTTGATCCATTATTAAGTGTGATCCAGAGTGATCCTCTTTTAGATGTGATCCAGAGTGATCCATTCTTAGATGTGATCCAATATTAGGTGTGATCCAGAGTGATCCATTATTAGGTGTGATCCAGAGTGATCCTCTTTTAGATATGATCCAGAGTACGGATTAGCAGATTTTTTTTAAATTTGATTTTGCTGAATTTTCCGAAAAGATATTCAATTTGCGCCCAATAAATTTTCCTGAAATGTAGATCCTGCGCAGCCTGGATGTGTGTAACCCTGTGATCCCCCGTCCTCGTGATCGTCCTTCTGGTAGAGTCTCACCATTGTCATCAGCCTCATCATCCTCATCCTCACCCACTGTTCTCACACTCTTCCTCATCTCCTCCATTGCGTCGCCAGTTAACCCTTTGTTTGCCCATTAATGATGTGTTCGGTCATGTGGCAGCTGAACGCACACGTGTCCATCTTCACCAGAGCTGTATCTGACCCTCCCGGGTTGTGCGGCCTCTTGTGATATTACTCTTGTGATATTATCCCTCAGTGGAAGATACCCGGTCACCATTATTGTATGACAATAACCGTCCAGGGGAAATTTAGGCAAAAAATGCCACATCTTTATTTTCCAAAACAAAATATCGTAATCGTACATCCAAATTATAACTTATCGGAAAGAATGTGTGGAATTCCAAGCAGCAGCGGAAGCCATAGTGGCACCCCCATGTGATGGGTGTACAAATATGGCGCCCCCTGATGGTATGGGACCACCACAGAGCTCGCACATCACGTGATGTCACCACACTAACAAACATACCACGCCACTGCTGCAAACTCCCATCAGGGGTAGAGACAGTGCACCATTAATATGAATGGTAGGGAGTGATCCATTAATATTTATGATCTGTAGGGATCTATTAATAGCTATTATGTGGAAAGTTCCATTAATAGCTATGATCTGGAGGGATCCATTAATATGTATGATACAGGGGGATCCATTAATATGATCTGGAGGGATCCAGTCAAAGCTGTGATCTGAAGGAATCCATTAATCTACACTGTGTTCCAAATTATTATGCAAATGTTCTTTTTCTCTGATTTTCCTAATAGGTCGGTGCAGATGACAGTCAGTGTAATAAGTCATCACCCGTTAGAGGATACATCGGATTTTGTTGAAGAAATCTCCCAATGATAACAGTATAATCTTCTCTTCACTGTTCCACATTATTCGGCACAGGAGAGTCTGTAAACATTTGATGTTTGAAAGAAGTGAAAATGCTGATTTGTTGAATTTGCAGCATTAGGAGGTCACATTCACTGAAATAAAAAGCTATTTACCTCCAAAACCTCGTAACAGGCCAAGTTACATGGTAACACAGGAACCCTACTTTGATATCACCTTCACAATTCTTACATCCATTGAACTTGTGAGTTTCTGGAGAGTTTCTGCTTGTATTTCTTTACATGATGTCAGAATCGCCTCCCAGAGCTGCTGTTTTGATGTGAACTGCCTCCCACCCTCATAGATCTTGTGCTTGATTATACTCCTAAGGTTCTCTATAGGGTTGAGGTCAGGGGAAGATGTGGCCACACCATGAGTTTATCTCCTTCTATGCCCATAGCAGCCAATGGCACAGAGGTATTCTTCTTTGCAGCATGAGATGGTGCATTGACATGCATGAGGAGGATTTTGCTCCTGTTTCTGCTTTTTATACCATGGAAGAAAGTTCTCAGTTGGAAACTCTATATACTTTGCAGAGGTTATTTTCACACCTTCAGGAACCTTAAAGGGGCCGACCAGCTGTTTACTAATGATTCCGGCCCAAAACATGACTCCTCCACCTCCTTGCTGACGTCGCAGCCTTGTTGGGACATGGTGGCATCCACCAACCATCCACTACTCCATCCATCTGGACCATCCAGGGTTGCTCGGCACTCATCAGTAATAATTAGTCTTCATGTATGTCTGGACCCACTGCAACCGTTCCTGCTTGTGAGCACTGTTTAGGGGTGGCTGAATAGTAGGTTTATGCCCCACAGCAGCCTTTGAAGGATCCTACACCTTGAGGTTGGAGGGACTCCAGAGGCTCCAGCAGCTTCACATATCTGTGCTGGTTTGTAAGGCCTTTTTAGCAGCTGCTCTCTTAATCTTATGAACTTGCCTGGCAGAAACCTTCCTCATTCTGCCTTTATCTGCACGAACATGTCTGTGCTCAGAATCAGCCACAAATCTCTTCACAATACGATGATCACGCTTACGTTTTCCTGCAATATCTAATGTTTTCATCCCTTGTCCCAGGCATTGCTATTTGTGGCTTTTCGGCAGCAGAGATCCTTTCTCTTTCCCATGTTACTTGATAACTGTGACCTGCGTAATATTGTGGAACACCCAGTTTTCCTATTATTGGGCTCACCTGCCAAACTAATTATCACAGGGATCTGAGATTGATTTCAGTGACCAAAGACCCTGAGACACAAGACCAGCAATGGGGTTCATTAAGAAAAAAACAACCCTAGGACACTTAAAACCAATTTGCATAATAATTTGGAACATGGTTTATATGGTGTGGTATGATTCATTAATATTTATGATCTGGAGGGATCCATTAATATTTATGATCTGGAGGGATCCATTAATATTTATGATCTGGAGGGATCCATTAATGTCTATGATCTGGAAGGATCCATTAAGAGCTATGATCTGAAAAAGTCCATTAATATCTATGATTTGGAGGGATCCATTAATAGCTATGATCTGTAGTGATCCATTGAGAGCTATGATCTGGAGAAACTCATTGAGAGCTATGATCAGGAGGGACCCATTAATATCTATGATCTGGAGGGATCAATTATGATTTCTTAAAGGTTTATTCTGATTTAACGTCAGATAGTGAGAAGATCCTGCAGATGTGTCTGTATATAGTGGATGGAAACGTCTGGTTTCAGCTGTAAATCTCACAGATGGGGATCATCATTGAGGATATTGTGGGGTTTCCCATCTCCACACAATCCTCTGCTCTGTAGTGAAGACCTGTAGATCTGATCATCCTGAGTGATATAAGGAGCACAACATCATACACCGCCGAGAGTCTAAGGTCTGAGAAGAGTAAAGTCATAAATGTCCCGGGAATTATAATTCCAGTGCTACATCCCGAAGCATTCATTACCAGAGCAAGCGGGACTCATCTGCTTTCACATCGTCTCAGCATTTCTATAGGTTGTCAGCAGACCTAGACTCCTTGTAAATTCACAAGAAGGCACCACAGGCTCCTCAGGGGCGGAAGAAGGCACCACAGGCTCCTCAGGGGTGGAAGAAGACACCACAGGCTCCTCAGGAGTGGAAGAAGGCACCACAGGCTCCTCAGGGGTGGAAGAAGACACCACAGGCTCCTTAGGGTGGAAGAAGGTACCACAGGCTCCTCAGGGGCGGAAGACAGTGGCTCAGGCACCTCAGGAGTGGAAGAAGACACCACAGGCTCCTCAGGGGTGAATGAAGGTACCACAGGCTCCTCAGGGGCGGAAGAAAGTGGCTCAGGCACCTCAGGGGTGGAAAGACACCACAGGCTCCTCAGGGGGAAAGAAGGTGGCTCAAGCACCTCGGGGTGGCAGAAGGCATTACAAGATCCCCGATGGCAGAAGAAGATGGCTCAGGCACCTCATGGGTGTGAGAAGGCAGTTCAGGCATCTTGGGATGGAAGAAAGCGGCTCAAGCACCTCATGGGTGGAAGAAGGCACCACAGGCTCCTCAGGGGTGGAAGAAGGCAGCTCAGGCACCTCATGGGTGGAAGAAGGCAGCTTAGGCACCTTGGGGTGGAAGAAAGCGGCATAGGCTCCTCGGGGTGGAAAAAAAGTGGCACAGGCACCTCGGGAGTGGGTCAGCCACCTGCTCAATGATATTATCATTCAGCTGATAGGACGGTGTAATGTGTATTGTAAGGATTTACTCAGGAATCTAACAGCTTATGGGAGCACAGACACACTGAGACCAAGTTTAATATGAACAAGTTTATATTTAACACACATGACAGATAAAGGGAACCTGACCCCTAAAAATCAGTCTCCAGACCATTTATACTACCTGTCCCTGCACCTCCAGTAATGCATTGTAGGCATTCCTTTGTGTAAAAAAAGGTTATTTGTAAAGTATCTAAAAGTGCTTTTATTACCTTGCTTTCTGTGGCTTCTCAGTGCTTGAGAAGTCACACTGGGCGTTCCCTGTTGCTTCTCAGCACAGCCTGCAGATTAATTATTCACGCCCAGATGGGCATGCTAATGTATTGTGAACTCCGTCACCCCCCTCCATGGGCGGTATAGGCTGTATGACACTATTCGCGTCATATCCATATCATAGGACTTCGCGCTGTGCATTGCGCATGCTCGAGTTGGCTGTGTGACAGCTAATACCAGACTAGCTGCCATAGAGCAAACTCACGCATGCGCAATGCGCAGCGCGAAGTCCTATGATATGGATATGACGCAAATAGACCTGTGTGACTTCTCAAGCACTGAGAAGCCCCAGAAAGCAAGGTGATAAAAGCACTTTTAGATACTTTACAAATACCACTTTTTACACAAAGGGATGCCTACAGTGCATTCCTGGAGGTGCAGGGACAGGTAGTATAAATGGTCTGGGGACTGATTTTTAGGGGTCAGGTTCCCTTTAATAATCGTGAGACGCAGCAAGTTGATCAAATAGCAAGAAATGGGAAAGTCTCTCTAGAAGCAATTCACATCAGAAATAGTCTATGAGTCCGATAACTCCCAGGAAGACCGGAGAAAGGTCGTCACAAGAACAAGTCCAGAACTGGAAGCTGTGCAGTGAAGTTTAAAAAAAGACCAGCACAGTCCAGAGAAACTACAACTGCACAAACTAACAGGGAAGCTTCAAAGCTTACAGGCACACAGGGCTTACATATTTTGGGTGCAGAAAGTATTCAGACCCCCTTACATTTTTCACTATTTGTTTCATTGCAGCCATTTGCTCAATTCAAAAAAGTTAATAAAAGTTAATTTTTTTCCCCATTGATGTACACTCTGCACCCTATGTTGACTGAAAAAAAAAACAGAAATTAAGAAATTTGTGCAAATTTATTAAAAAAGAAAAACTGAAATCTCCCATGGTGATAAGTATTCAGCCCCTTTGCTCAGTATTGATGATAAGTATTCAGCCCCTTTGCTCAGTATTAATGATAAGTATTCAGCCCCTTTGCTCAGTATTGATGATAAGTATTCAGCCCCTTTGCTCAGTATTGATGATAAGTATTCAGCCCCTTTGCTCAGTATTGATGATAAGTATTCAGCCCCTTTGCTCAGTGTTGATGATAAGTATTCAGCCCCTTTAATCAGTATTGATGATCAGTATTCAGCCCCTTTGCTCAGTATTGATGATAAGTATTCAGCCCCTTTGCTCAGTATTGGTGATAAGTATTCAGCCCCTTTGCTCAGTATTGATGATAAGTATTCAGCCCCTTTGCTCAGTATTGATGATAAGTATTCAGCCCCTTTGCTCAGTATTGATGATAAGTATTCAGCCCCTTTGCTCAGTATTGATGATAAGTATTCAGCCCCTTTGCTCAGTATTTATGTTAAGTATTCGGCTCCTTTGCTCAGTATTGATTATAAGCATTCAGCCCCTTTGCTCAATATTGATGATTAAGTATTCAGCCCCTTTGCTCAGTATTGATGATAAGTATTCAGCCCCTTTGCTCAGTATTGGTGATAAGTATTCAGCCCCTTTGCTTAGTATTGATGATAAGTATTCAGCCCCTTTGCTCAGTATTGATGATAAGTATTCAGCCCCTTTGCTCAGTATTGATGATAAGTATTCAGCCCTTTGCTCAGTATTGATGATAAGTATTCAGCCCCTTTGCTCAGTGTTGATGATAAGTATTCGGCCCCTTTGCTCAGTATTGATGATAAGTATTCAGCCCCTTTGCTCAGTATTGATGATAAGTATTCAGCCCCTTTGCTCAGTATTGATGATAAGTATTCAGCCCCTTTGCTCAGTGTTGATGATAAGTATTCAGCCCCTTTGCTCAGTATTGATGATAAGTATTCAGCCCCTTTGCTCAGTATTGATGATAAGTATTCAGCCCCTTTGCTCAGAATTGATGATAAGTATTCAGCCCCTTTGCTCAGTGTTGATGATAAGTATTCGGCCCCTTTGCTCAGTATTGATGATAAGTATTCAGCCCCTTTGCTCAGTATTGATGATAAGTATTCAGCCCCTTTGCTCAGTATTGATGATAAGTATTCAGCCCCTTTGCTCAGTGTTGATGATAAGTATTCAGCCCCTTTGCTCAGTATTGATGATAAGTATTCAGCCCCTTTGCTCAGTATTGATGATAAGTATTCAGCCCCTTTGCTCAGTATTGATGATAAGTATTCAGCCCCTTTGCTCAGTATTGATGATAAGTATTCTGCCCCTTTGCTCAGTATTGGTGATAAGTATTCAGCCCCTTTGCTCAGTATTGATTATTTGCACCTTTGGAGCTCGTACAGCCATGAGTCTTCTTGGGGATGATGCAGTTTTCCCCCTGGATTTGGGGATCCTCTCATTCTTCTTGCAGGTCCTCTCCGGTGCCGTCAGGTTGGATGGTGAACGTTGGTGCAGCCATTGTCCGGTCTCCAGAGATGCTCCATTGGGTTTAGATCCGGGCTGTGGCTCCGGTCAGGAATGGGCACAGAGTTGTGGTGAAGCCGCTCCTGTGTTATTGTAGCTGTGGCTTAGGGTCATTGTCTTGTTGGAAGGTGAAGCTTCAGCCCAGTCTGAGGTCCAGAGATCTGGAGGAGGTTTTCATCCAGGAGATCTCTGGACTTGGCCGCATTCATGTTTCCTTCAATTGTAACCAGTCGTCCTGTCCCTGCAGCTGAACCCCCCCCATAGCATGATGCTGCCACCAGCCGTCCTGTCCCTGCAGCTGAACCCCCCCCCCCCCCATAGCATGATGCTGCCACCAGTCGTCCTGTCCCCCCATAGCATGATGCTGCCTCCACCATGTCTCACTATTGGGATTGTGTTGGGCAGGTGATGAGCAGGGCCTGGTTTTCTCCACCGCTTAGAATCACCAGCTTGTTCTATCTTGGTCTCATCAGAGCAGAGAATCTTATTCCTCATAGTCTGGGATCCTTCATGTGTTTTCTTGTAATCTCTATGAGGCTTTCCTATGTCTTGCACTGAGGAGAGGCTTCCGTCAGGCCACTCTGCCATAAAGGCCCGACTGGGGGAGGCTGCAGTGATAGGTGACTTTGTGAAACTTTCTCCATCTCCCTCCTGCATCTCTGGAGCTCAGACACAGTGATTTTGGGATTCCTCTTTACCTCTTACCAAGGCTTCTCTCCCACGATTGCTCAGTTTGGCTGGACGGCCAGGTCTAGGAAGACTTCTGTTGGTCCTAAACTTCTTCCATTTAAGGATTATGGAGGCCACTGTGCTCTTATGAACCTTGAGAACTGCTGCAATTCTTTTGTAACCGTGGCCTGATCTGTGCCTTGCCACAATTCTGTCTCTGAGCTCCTTGGGCAGTTCCTTTGACCTCATGATTCTCATTTGGTCTGACATGCACTGTGAGCTGTGAGGTCTGTGAGGTGTGCGCCTTTCAAAATCAAGTCCTATCAGTGTAATAATACACAGCTGGACTCCAATGAAGGAGTAGAACCATCTCAAGGAGGATCACAAGGGAATGGACAGCTGTGACTTACATATGAGTGTCTGAGCAGAGGGGCTGAATACTTATCACCATGTGATATTTCAGTTTTTCTTTTTTAATAAATTTGCACAAATTTCTACATTTCTAAATGTAGAGACCACTACACATTAAAGGTGTGTGACCCTACAGAGTCATCAGGACTATCCGACCATCTAATGTGTATGTGGACCCCATAGATCTCATCGCACAGACGACCTCAGACAAGGAGCAGCACAACCCAAGACAAAAACATTATGTTTTCTGGAATATTAACCACTTTCAGATGGGTCTAAAGGGGACAGAAGGGTCTGAAGACAGAGGACAGAGGAATATACAGGAGGCCGATAGGAGTTCAGAGGAAAAGGAGGAGGACAGGAGTTGTCGAGCCCACTGGGACGAGGGTACTCGTCTTCACTGGGGAAGTCACGGGTGGTCCTGGTCCGGACTGTGTCCCGGGCTCGGCAATTAAAGGGGAATATTTACAGGGGTTGTCAGTCGTGACGCCACCCACTTGATGCGGCCAGTGATGGGGCCGCCGCTGCTGCAGAACCTCCGGGGATGATGTAATGGCAGCTTAGGTGTAATAGTTCCAGTGGGTAGAACTGTGTTCCCCGGGGCAGTAAGGGTTAAGTCTATTGTGGAATGTTCAGTACACTTACTGTGCAGACGCTGCAGGGATCTCTCCTCTTTGCTGGTGCTGACAGGCTGCGCTGTGACTCTGCAGGTGGAGGCTTTCTGTAATCCTGTATGGAGAGAATCACTTCATGCAGAAACACAAGGGAAGCAGTTCCAGGGTTTTCCAAAGCTTTACTCTCAGCTCTTCCAGTCACTTTACAGCTCATTTACAGTTCTTAGTACACGGGCACATTCTCCCTCTCCGGGTTCCCTTCTCTTCTGCAGCCAGGCCTCTCTCTCTGTGACCCCTCACACAGTCTCTGTGTCCTTTCCGGGCTATTACGTTCTCTTTACTTCGTGTTGTGCGACACTGGACAGTATGGCGGTGACTCGGGCTTCTGTGAGTCCTAGTACGTCACTGAGCTGCCTGTCCTTAGGGTAGGGATCTCAATCTGGAACTCAGACCCCCCGTCATGTTGTTTGGGGATGCCGGGTAAACTACGGTCCCCTCTAGAGCCGACACTCTACTCAGCCCAGCCTCCAGCAGTCCTCCAGCACGAGGCTCTACCAGGCTCCTTCTCTCTGCGTCTCTCGGTATAATAGGAGGGCTACTCCGCCTGCAGTCAGTGGCTTCAGCTGTATCTCTAGGGCCCGGGTATCACCGTCCCTCTCTCTCTCCTTACACTCCTGGTGGTATTCGCTTCGTATAGGCTTTCTCTCTCCTCTGGCTCACACTGGCTCAGTACAGATTCTGTGCTCCTAGGCCCTCACTCTTCCAGGACGTGTGCATGTCTTTCTGTCTGCTCAGCTTCAGCTCAACCTGCTGCTGTTCTCTCGGCCTTGCCGTGCTTCTCAGCTTCTCTATCTTTGCTACTCTTGGTCTTTACTGTTCAGCTCACTGTGGCCTACTCTTGGTCTGTACAGCTCGGCACCCTGGGCCTACTGAACACCTTTACTCCTCCCCCTTCCTATATACTGTCAAGTCACCTGACTTCGGGTGTGCCCAACCCACTCCTCTAAATCCACCACCCCTCAATCTCATAGAGTATCTAATCTCAGGGCTGGATGCTGCCTTCTCCTACACGTGGGTTGTGTGGGCTGTGAGGGTGTTGGTGTGCAACAATTGTCCTACCTGCCTGGCTGCAGTTCCCTTTGTGGCCTCCTGGACGCAGGGGCGCCACAGAGTCAAGAGAAGAAGGAGGACAGGAATCTGGAGGATGGTATCAGATGAGTTTTGAGGACAGAGCAGTATGGAGGGAGGATAGGATTCTGAAGGAAGAGTCCATAGGGGAGGTCGATAGAAATGTCAAGGAGGACCGAGAAGTGTAGGAGAGGATGATGACCGGAGACTAGAGGAGGAGGACAAGAGCCTGGAGGAGACAAAAAGAGGGCACTAATCTAGAGGATAGCATCAGGTAAGTTTAGAGGAGGACAGAACAGTCTGAAAAAGATGGACAAAGTAGTGTTGAGAGTGGAGAGGGGTCTGGAGGAGGAGGGAGGAATCCATAGGGGGAGGAGGACAGACGAGTGTAGAGGACAGAGGAGCGTAGAGGACAAGAAGGGTGTGGTCTAGATTGGGAAGACACAGACATTTAGAGGAGTGGTGGCTACATGTCTGGAGAGAGGGATCTGGAGGAGGAGAATGGAGATAGCTGAGACCTGAAGAGTCTGGAAGAGGACAAAGGATTTTGGGCAAAGAGGACAGAAATGAGAAGGAGGGAAGTAAATGGTTTACAAGATTAGAAAGCAGCAGAGATGACTGGATCCATCCATGGAGATTCATGTTTGAGTCCAATGTCCTGAAATCTGCGGCTTCACATGAATTTGCAGTCACATTTATATATTATATATATATCACATTTATATTCCACTTGCAGCTCACAAAAAAAAACAACTTGTCCAGTGTTATGGTCGCACCAATATCTAGACACAGTGATAATACGCCTGATAGTAATGATTGTACTGTGCTGTTTGCTCTCTATATTACAGTCTGTTTCACATGATGTTATACGTGGTGTATTCTTCACACTCCTATGAGCTCCTAATTTTGCATATATAACTGAAGGGTTTAGACCCAGACATCAATTAGTGAAATCATTGATGGACGTCCTCATTGGGGAAAGTGTAAAGTATATATATATATATATTATTTTTTTTTTAACTCTCAATCACATGTAATCTATAAGTAAGGCGTGTTGTACCTGGTGGTCTGCACGGGGCCCCTATGCTGCGCTATGTGCTGTTTTACCATGTTCCTGCTTTCTGTCAGCACCACATTGCTTCTCTTGTTGAAGTTCTATTGCCGCTGTAGACCATGGGCGTACACCCGAGCACCAGGAATTGGATCCATTCAGACCAAAGGAAGACCACAGAGGGGTGAGCTGAAGAACACTTAGTATTGTTAAGGCCAGCCTCTCCTTTGGTTCCTTCTTGTGGCTGGCCTCCTTTTTGATTCTTTTCGTGGAGAACTTCCTCATAGATCTTTTTCTGACCAGCTTCATCGTTGGGTCTTCTTCTGGCTGGCCTCCTCATTGGTTCTTCTGACTGGCCTCCTCTTTGGTTCTTCTGACTGGCCTCCTCATTGGTTCTTCTGACTGGCCTCCTCATTGGTTCTTCTGACTGGCCTCCTCATTGGTTCTTCTGACTGGCCTCCTCATTGGTTCTTCTGGCTGGCCTCCTCATTGGTTCTTCTGACTGGCCTCCTCATTGGTTCTTCTGGCTGGCCTCCTCATTGGTTCTTCTGACTGGCCTCCTCATTGGTTCTTCTGGCTGGCCTCCTCATTGGTTCTTCTGACTGGCCTCCTCATTGGTTCTTCTGACTGGCCTCCTCATTGGTTCTTCTGACTGCCTCTCCTCATTGGTTCTTCTGACTGGCCTCCTCATTGGTTTTTCTTCTGACTGGCCTCCTCCTATTTCTTCTTCTGACTGACCTCCTCCTATTTCTTCTTCTGACTGGCCTCCTCATTGGTTTTTCTTCTGACTGGCCTCCTCCTATTTCTTCTTCTGGCTGGCCTCCTCATTGGTTTTCTTTCTGACTGGCCTCCTCCTATTTCTTCTTCTGACTGGCCTCCTCATTGGTTTTTCTTCTGACTGGCCTCCTCCTATTTCTTCTTCTGGCTGGCCTCCTCCTATTTCTTCTTCTGGCTGGCCTCCTCCTTTTTCTTCTTCCAGCTGGCCTCCTCATTGGTACTTCTTCTGGCTGGCCTCCTCCTATTTCTTCTTCTGACTGGCCTCCTCATTGGTTCTTCTTCCGGCTGGCCTCCTCCTATTTCTTCTTCCGGCTGGCCTCCTCATTGGTTCTTCTTCCGGCTGGCCTCCTCATTGGTTATTCTTCTGGCTGGCCTCCTCTTTAGTTATTCTGTGGTCGGCCTGCTCCTTAGTTTTTCTTCTGACTGGTCTCCTCCTTGGTTCTTCCTCTGACTGGTCTCCTCCTTGGTTCTTCTTCCGGCTGGCCTCCTCCTATTTCTTCTTCTGGCTGGCCTCCTCCTTTTTCTTCTTCCGGCTGGCCTCCTCATTGGTTTTTCTTCTGACTGGCCTCCTCCTATTTCTTCTTCTGACTGGCCTCCTCATTGGTTCTTCTTCTGGCTGGCCTCCTCCTATTTCTTCTTCTGACTGGTCTCCTCATTGGTTCTTCTTCCGGCTGGCCTCCTCCTATTTCTTCTTCCGGCTGGCCTCCTCCTATTTCTTCTTCCGGCTGGCCTCCTCATTGGTTATTCTTCTGGCTGGCCTCCTCTTTAGTTATTCTGTGGTCGGCTGCTCCTTAGTTTTTCTTCTGACTGGTCTCCTCCTTGGTTCTTCCTCTGACTAGTCTCCTCCTTGGTTCTTCTTCCGGCTGGCCTCCTCCTATTTCTTCTTCCGGCTGGCCTCCTCCTATTTCTTCTTCTGACTGGCCTCCTCCTTTTTCTTCTTCCGGCTGGCCTCCTCATTGGTTCTTCTTCTGACTGGCCTCCTCCTATTTCTTCTTCTGACTGGCCTCCTCATTGGTTATTCTTCCGGCTGGCCTCCTCCTATTTCTTCTTCCGGCTGGCCTCCTCCTATTTCTTCTTCTGACTGGCCTCCTCCTTTTTCTTCTTCCGGCTGGCCTCCTCATTTGTTCTTCTTCTGACTGGCCTCCTCCTATTTCTTCTTCCGGCTGGCCTCCTCATTGGTTATTCTTCTGGCTGGCCTCCTCATTGGTTATTCTTCTGGCTGGCCTCCTCATTGGTTATTCTTCTGGCTGGCCTCCTCTTTAGTTATTCCTGTGGTCGGCCTGCTCCTTAGTTTTTCTTCTGACTGGTCTCCTCCTTGGTTCTTCTTCTGACTGGTCTCCTCCTTGGTTCTTCTTCTGGCTGGCCTCCTCCTATTTCTTCTTCTGGCTGGCCTCCTCCTTTTTCTTCTTCCAGCTGGCCTCCTCATTGGTTCTTCTCCTGGCTGGCCTCCTCCTATTTCTTCTTCTGACTGGCCTCCTCATTGGTTCTTCTCCTGGCTGGCCTCCTCCTATTTCTTCTTCTGACTGGCCTCCTCATTGGTTCTTCTGGCTGGCCTCCTCCTATTTCTTCTTCTGACTGGTCTCCTCATTGGTTCTTCTTCCGGCTGGCCTCCTCCTATTTCTTCTTCCGGCTGGCCTCCTCCTATTTCTTCTTCCGGCTGGCCTCCTCATTGGTTATTCTTCTGGCTGGCCTCCTCATTGGTTATTCTTCTGGCTGGCCTCCTCTTTAGTTATTCCTGTGGTCGGCCTGCTCCTTAGTTTTTCTTCTGACTGGTCTCCTCCTTGGTTCTTCTTCTGACTGGTCTCCTCCTTGGTTCTTCTTCTGGCTGGCCTCCTCCTATTTCTTCTTCTGGCTGGCCTCCTCCTTTTTCTTCTTCCGGCTGGCCTCCTCATTGGTTCTTCTTCTGGCTGGCCTCCTCCTATTTCTTCTTCTGACTGGCCTCCTCATTGGTTCTTCTTCCGGCTGGCCTCCTCATTGGTTTTTCTTCTGACTGGCCTCCTCCTATTTCTTCTTCTGACTGGTCTCCTCATTGGTTCTTCTTCCGGCTGGCCTCCTCCTATTTCTTCTTCCGGCTGGCCTCCTCATTGGTTATTCTTCTGACTGGCCTCCTCCTATTTCTTCTTCTGACTGGCCTCCTCATTGGTTTTTTCTTCTGACTGGCCTCCTCATTGGTTATTCTTCTGACTGGCCTCCTCCTATGTCTTCTTCTGACTGGCCTCCTCCTATTTCTTCTTCTGACTGGCCTCCTCATTGGTTCTTCTTCTGGCTGGCCTCCTCCTATTTCTTCTTCTGACTGGCCTCCTCATTAGTTCTTCTTCCGGCTGGCCTCCTCATTGGTTCTTCTGGCTGGCCTCCTCCTATTTCTTCTTCTGACTGGCCTCCTCATTGGTTCTTCCGGCTGGCCTCCTCCTATTTCTTCTTCTGACTGGCCTTCTCCTGTTTCTTCTTCTGACTGGCCTCCTCATTGGTTCTTCTTTTGGCTGGCCTCCTCATCGGTTCTTCTGACTGGCCTCCTCATTGGTTCTTCTTCCGGCTGGCCTCCTCATTGGTTCTTCTGACTGGCCTCCTCCTGTTTCTTCTTCCGGCTGGCCTCCTCATTGGTTCTTCTTCCAGCCGGCCTCCTCTTTGGTTCTTCTTCTGGCCTGACAATTTATAATATCACTAAATATTAATACATTACATTTGAGAAAAGTAAATGCCCAAAGATTATAATAAAGTGCCACAGCCCAGTGCAATCATTGACAGAGCTGGACTCTGAGCTTCTCTTGTGCTGTCTCATATCTTCAGAGTTTATTCCCTTTTTTCCTCTCATTTTCTTCCTTGTTCTAACTTTTGAAGTTTCTTATATTTGTCCCTGGTTTCTTCCTTTACATCTGACTTCCAAGATTCCTCAGGGATGATGGAGCATGACTTAGGCTAGGGTCACATCTGCGGTTGGGCTTGCAGATCCTCAAAACCACATCCGGATCCGCAGCCCATAGGCTTCAATAGAAAAACCGGATTGCACTATTTGCAATCCGGTTACCGCATCCGGTTTTACAGCCTGCGGTAAAAATCATGCAGGCTGCATTTTTCAGAGCGGTAGCAAAACCAGATGCGGTTTTGTTAACATGGGCGCCTATGGGACCGGATCCGGATGCAGTTTTGAAAATTGCAAAAACCCACATTCCAAAACCAGATGCGTTAATGCATTCAGATCCGGAATGAGGGGTGCAATTTTACTACCAAAAGATAGTATGAAGGCACACGGTAAAACTGCATCCGGTAATGGATACAGTTACCGCATTGTGCCTTTTAAGTGTGACCCTAGCCTTATTGCTCACAGCAACAGGTATCTAACAGTATAGCAGTCAGAGCTCTTAACTATGGAGCTCTTGTGGTTCCATCATTGTGGTGACTTATCTCAAGGTTCCATCATTGTGGTCACATATATCGAGGTTCCATCATTGTGGTCACATATCTCGAGGTTCCATCATTGTGGTCACATATCTCGAGGTTCCATCATTGTGGTCACTTATCTCGAGGTTCTATCATTGTGGTCACATATCTCGAGGTTCTGTCATTGTGGTCACATATCTCGAGGTTCCGTCATTGTGGTCACATATCTCGAGGTTCCGTCATTGTGGTCACTTATCTCGAGGTTCCATCATTGTGGTCACTTATCTCGAGGTTCTATCATTGTGGTCACATATCTCGAGGTTCCGTCATTGTGGTCACATATCTTGAGGTTCCATCATTGTGATCACTTATCTCGAGGTTCCATCATTGTGGTCACATATCTCGAGGTTCCATCATTGTGGTCACTTATCTCGAGGTTCCATCATTGTGGTCACATATCTCGAGGTTCCATCATTGTGGTCACATATCTCGAGGTTCCATCATTGTGGTCACTTATCTCGAGGTTCCATCATTGTGGTCACTTATCTCGAGGTTCCATCATTGTGGTCACATATCTCGAGGTTCCATCATTGTGGTCACTTATCTCGAGGTTCCATCATTGTGGTCACTTATCTCGAGGTTCCATCATTGTGTCACTTTTCTCGAGGTTCCATCATTGTGGTCACTTATCTCGAGGTTCCATCATTGTGGTCACTATCTCGAGGTTCCATCATTGTGGTCACTTATCTCGAGGTTCCATCATTGTGGTCACTTATCTCGAGGTTCCATCCATTTGTGGTCACTTATCTCGAGGTTCCATCATTGTGGTCACTTATCTCGAGGTTCCATCATTGAGGTCACATATCTCGTGGTTCCATCATTGTGGTCACATATCTCGAGGTTCCATCATTGTGGTCACTTATCTGTGGTTCCATCATTGAGGTCACTTATCTCGAGGTTCCATCATTGTGGTCACATATCTCGAGGTTCCATCATTGTGGTCACATATCTCGAGGTTCCATCATTGTGGTCACTTATCTCGAGGTTCCATCATTGTGGTCAATTATCTCGAGGTTCCATCATTGTGGTCATTTATCTCGAGGTTCCATCATTGTGGTCATTTATCTCGAGGTTCCATCATTGTGGTCCATATCTCGAGGTTCCATCATTGTGGTCACTTATCTCGAGGTTCCATCATTGTGGTGACTTATCTCGAGGTTCCATCATTGTGGTCACATATCTCGAGGTTCCATCATTGTGGTCACTTATCTCGAGGTTCCATCATTGTGGTGACTTATCTCGAGGTTCCATCATTGTGGTCACTTATCTCGAGGTTCCATCATTGAGGTCACATATCTCGTGGTTCCATCATTGTGGTCACATATCTCGAGGTTCATATTGTGGTCACTTATCTCGTGGTTCCATCATTGAGGTCATTATCTCGAGGTTCCATCATTGTGGTCACTTATCTCGAGGTTCCATCATTGTGGTCACTTATCTCGAGGTTCCATCATTGTGGTCACTTATCTCGAGGTTCCATCATTGTGGTCACATATCTCGAGGTTCTATCATTGTGGTCACTTATATCCGAGGTTCCATCATTGTGGTCACTTATCTCGAGGTTCCATCATCATCATTGTGGTCACATATATCGAGGTTCCATCATTGTGGTCACTATCTCGAGGTTCCATCATTGTGGTCACATATCTCGAGGTTCCATCATTGTGGTTCACATATCTCGAGGTTCTATCATTGTGGTCACATTATCTCGAGGTTCCATCATTGTGGTCACATATCTGAGGTTCCGTCATTGTGGTCACATATCTCAAGGTTCCTCATTGTGGTCACATTATCTCGAGGTTCCATCATTGTGGTCACTTATCTCGAGGTTCCATCATTGTGGTCACATATCTCGAGGTTCCATCATTGTGGTCACATATCTCGAGGTTCCATCATTGTGGTCATTTATCTCGAGGTTCCATCATTGTGGTCACATATCTCGAGGTTCCATCATTGTGGTCACATTATCTCGAGGTTCTATCATTGTGGTCACATTATCTCGAGGTTCCATCATTGTGGTCACATATCTCGAGGTTCCATCATTGTGGTCACTTATCTCGAGGTTCCATCATTGTGGTCACTTATCTCGAGGTTCCATCATTGTGGTCACATATCTCGAGGTTCCATCATTGTGGTCACATTATCTCGAGGTTCCATCATTGTGGTCACTTATCTCGAGGTTCATCATTGTGGTCACTTATCTCGAGGTTCCATCATTGTGGTCACATTATCTCGCATATGGTTCCATTCAATTGTGGTCACTTATCTCGAGGTTCCATCATTGTGGTCACTTATCTCGAGGTTCCATCATTGTGGTCACTTATCTCGAGGTTCCATCATTGTGGTCACTTATCTCGAGGTTCCATCATTGTGGTCACATATCTCGAGGTTCCATCATTGTGGTCACATATCTCGTGGTTCCATCATTGTGGTCACATATCTCGAGGTTCCATCATTGTGGTCACTTATCTCGAGGTTCCATCATTGTGGTCAGGTATCTCGAGGTTCCATCATTGTGGTCACATATCTCGAGGTTCCATCATTGTGGTCACATATCTCGAGGTTCCATCATTGTGGTCACTTATCTCGAGGTTCCATCATTGTGGTCACATATCTCGAGGTTCCATCATTGTGTTCACATATCTCGAGGTTCTATCATTGTGGTCACTTATCTCGAGGTTCCATCATTGTGGTCACATATCTTGAGGTTCCGTCATTGTGGTCACATATCTCAAGGTTCCATCATTGTGGTCACATATCTCGAGGTTCCATCATTGTGGTCACTTATCTCGAGGTTCCATCATTGTGGTCACATATCTCGAGGTTCCATCATTGTGGTCACTTATCTCGAGGTTCCATCATTGTGGTCACATATCTCGAGGTTCCATCATTGTGGTCACATATCTCGAGGTTCCATCATTGTGGTCACATATCTTGAGGTTCCATCATTGTGGTCACATATCTAGAGGTTCCATCATTGTGGTCACATATCTCGAGGTTCCATCATTGTGGTCACATATCTCGAGGTTCCATCATTGTGGTCACATATCTCGAGGTTCCATCATTGTGGTCACATATCTCGAGGTTCCATCATTGTGGTCACTTATCTCAAGGTTCCATCATTGTGGTCAGGTATCTCGAGGTTCCATCATTGTGGTCAGGTATCTCGAGGTTCCATCATTGTGGTCAGGTATCTCGAGGTTCCATCATTGTGGTCACTTATCTCGAGGTTCCATCATTGTGGTCAGGTATCTCGAGGTTCCATCATTGTGGTCACTTATCTCAAGGTTCTATCATTGTGGTCATTTATCTCGAGGTTCCATCATTGTGGTCATTTATCTCGAGGTTCCATCATTGTGGTCACTTATCTCGAGGTTCCATCATTGTGGTCACATATCTCGAGGTTCTATGATTGTGGTCATTTATCTCGAGGTTCTATCATTGTGGTCACTTATCTCGAGGTTCTATCATTGTGGTCACATATCTCGAGGTTCTATCATTGTGGTGACATATCTCGAGGTTCCATCATTGTGGTCACTTATCTCGAGGTTCTTTCATTGTGGTCACTTATCTCGAGGTTCTATCATTGTGGTCACATATCTCGAGGTTCCATCATTGTGGTCACATATCTCGAGGTTCCATCATTGTGGTCACATATCTTGAGGTTCCATCATTGTGGTCACATATCTTGAGGTTCCATCATTGTGGTCACATATCTCGAGGTTCCATCATTGTGGTCACTTATCTCGAGGTTCCATCATTGTGGTCACATATCTCGAGGTTCTATCATTGTGGTCACTTATCTCGAGGTTCCATCATTGTGGTCACTTATCTCGAGGTTCCATCATTGTGGTCACTTATCTCGAGGTTCCATCATTGTGGTCACGTATCTCGAGGTTCTATCATTGTGGTCACATATCTCGAGGTTCCATCATTGTGGTCACATATCTCGAGGTTCCGTCATTGTGGTCACATATCTCAAGGTTCCATCATTGTGGTCACATATCTCGAGGTTCCATCATTGTGGTCACATATCTTGAGGTTCCATCATTGTGGTCACTTATCTCGAGGTTCCATCATTGTGGTCACATATCTCAAGGTTCCGTCATTGTGGTCACATATCTCGAGGTTCTATCATTGTGGTCACGTATCTCGAGGTTCCATCATTGTGGTCACATATCTCGAGGTTCCATCATTGTGGTCACATATCTTGAGGTTCCATCATTGTGGTCACATATCTCGAGGTTCCATCATTGTGGTCACATATCTCGAGGTTCCATCATTGTGGTCACTTATCTCGAGGTTCCGTCATTGTGGTCACATATCTCGAGGTTCCGTCATTGTGGTCACTTATCTCGAGGTTCCATCATTGAGGTCACATATCTCGAGGTTCCATCATTGTGGTCACATATCTCGAGGTTCTATCATTGTGGTCACTTATCTCGAGGTTCCATCATTGTGGTCACATATCTCGAGGTTCCATCATTGTGGTCACTTATCTCGAGGTTCCATCATTGTGGTCACTTATCTCGAGGTTCCATCATTGTGGTCAGGTATCTCGAGGTTCCATCATTGTGTTCACATATCTCGAGGTTCTATCATTGTGGTCACATATCTCGGGGGTTCCATCATTGTGGTCACATATCTCGAGGTTCCATCATTGTGGTCACTTATCTCGAGGTTCCATCATTGTGGTGACTTATCTCGAGGTTCTATCATTGTGGTCACATATCTCGAGGTTCCATCATTGTGGTCACATTTTTCCAGGTCACACTACATTCGTGTATATGACAGTAAGGCTAGGGTCACACTAGGAAGGCACAATCAAGTAACCGGATCAATTACCGGATCCGGTATTGGACTGTGCCTTCATACTTATTTTAATCTGTAAAATTGCACCCCTCATTCCGGATCTGAAAGCATTAATGCATCCGGTTTTGGAATGAGGATTTTTGCAATTTTAAAAACCACATCCGGATCTGAATCCGGTATTTATGTACCTTGCGGTACCGGATCTGGTTCCCATAGGCGCCCACGTTAAAAAAACGGGATCCGGTTTTGCAACTGCTACGAAAAATGCAGCCTGCAAGATTTATACCGCAGGCTGCAAAACCGGATGCGGTAACCGGTGAAGTGCAATCCGGTTTTTACATTGCAGCCTCTGGCTGTGGATCCGGATTTGAGCATTTTTAATACTCAAAACCGGATCAGGATCTGCAAATAGAACCGCCAGTGTGACCCCAGCCTACTGCACACATCACAGGCCCATCACATGCTCATTAAGTCTTTTCTCTTTCTCTTGTTTTTCCAGCTGGTATTTTGGATCGTTGACAAAACTGGATGCCAAGCGCTACCTCCTGCAGGAGGAGAACGGCAGCGGCTCGTTCCTGGTGTGGCAGAAGGTGGGAGATGAGTGTTATTATCTCTCAGGTAGGTGAATGTGCTGCTGCAGTCATGTCTATATGTCCAGTGATGACAATGGCTAGGGTCACACATCAGGTTTTATTTAAAAAACCTGATCCCGTTTTGAGCTTTTAAAAAGCTCAAAACTGGATCAGGAAACGCTTCTCATAGGAGCCAATGCTAAAAACCGGATCAGGAAACGCTGCTCATAGGAGCCAATGCTAAAAACCGGATCAGGAAACGCTGCTCATAGGAGCCAATGCTAAAAACCGGATCAGGAAACGCTGCTCATAGGAGCCAATGCTAAAAACCGGATCAGGAATCGCTCCTCATAGGAGCCTAAGACTAGGGTCACACTTAAATCTGGAATTGCGTTTACCGCATCCAGATCCGGATGCGGTGAACGCAATTGTCTTCTGACATTCAGCAATCCGGTAACCGGATTGCTCAGAATGTGTAATCAGGATGTGTAATCCTGAGCAATCCGGTTACCGGATAGTTTGCTCATCCCTGCTGCCGCAAGGATGACCAAACTGTTCTGTGTTCTGTAAAACTTAAAATTTAATAAATAAATGTTTGTTCAATGTCTCTAGGGGGTGTCCAGTCTCCCTAGAGACCTTCCACCCACTCAGGTGGGCTTATCCTGCTGTAATGTGTTATGTACAGCAGCTGACTCCTGTCAGCTGCTGTACAGTTTTATGAATGAAAGCGCCGGGCTCCTCAGAGCGGCGCACATACTATTGCTAATGGTACAGTATCTGTCTGAGGTCCTGAAGCCACTTACAGTAAGATCTATAGGCAGCGCTGCCCATAGATCTACTGTATAAGGCTTCATGACCTCAGACAGCGGCGTACATAATATAGCAATAATATGTGCGCCGCTCTGAGGAGCCCGGCACTTTCATTAATAAAACTGTACAGCAGCTGACAGGAGTCAGCTGCTGTACATAACACATTACAGCAGGATAAGCCCACCAGAGTGGGTGTAAGGTCTCTAGGGGAGTGGACACCCCCTAGAGTCATTGAACAAACATTTATTTATTAAATCACAAGTTTTACACAACACAGAACAGTTTTCTCATCCTTGCGGCAGCCGGGATAAGCAAAGTATCCGGTAACCGGATTGCTCAGGATTACACATCCTGATTACACATCCTGAGCAATCCGGTTCCCGCATTGCAGATTACAGAACCGCTCCGAAAATTGCAGCCTGCACGATTTTTACCGCAGGCTGCAGAGCCGGAGACGGAAACCTGATTGCTTGTAAAGCAATCCGGTTTTTAGCATAGGCTCCTATGTGGAGCGTTTCCTGATCCGGTTTTGAGCTTTTTAAAAGCTCAAAACCGGATCAGGTTTTAAAAAGAAAACCTGATGTGTGACCCTTGCCTACTACAGACATCTAATGGATGCGGTAAATGTAATGGGCCACAGAGAAGCTCGGTGACCAGCTGTGGTCTGTGGGGAGGTGTACGGGAGACCTGTAAGGAAAGGGGATTCAGGGATAACCAGTACGGAGGGGAGACCCGGGAGAAAACCATAGGGAAAGGAGACTCTGGGGTAACATTGTGACGGGGTGTGCCACAGAGCTGAAAGGACACCAGACCGATGATCGATTCAACAGGCAGCACACAGAGGCTGTACGGCATCACACAGAGGCTGTACGGCATCACACAGAGGCTGTACGGCAGGAGACAGAGGGTGTATGGCAGGAGACAGAGGCTGTACAGCAGAACACAGAGGCTGTACGGCAGAAGACAGAGGCTGTACGGCAGCACACAGAAGGTGTACGGCATCACACAGAGGCTGTACGGCAGGAGACAGAGGCTGTACGGCAGGAGACAGAGGGTGTACGGCAGCACACAGAGGCTGTATGGCAGGAGACAGAGGGTGTACGGCAGCACACAGAGGCTGTACAGCAGCACACAGAGGCTGTATGGCAGGAGACAGAGGGTGTACGGCAGCACACAGAGGCTGTACGGCAGCACACAGAGGCTGTACGGCAGCACACAGAGGCTGTACGGCAGCACACAGAGGGTGTACGGCAGCACACAGAGGCTGTACGGCAGCACACAGAGGCTGTACGGCAGGAGACAGAGGGTGTATGGCAGCACACAGAGGCTGTATGGCAGGAGACAGAGGGTGTGCGGCAGGTGACAGAGGCTGTACGGCAGCACACAGAGGCTGTACGGCAGCACACAGAGGCTGTACGGCAGGAGACAGAGGCTGTACGGCAGCACACAGAGGCTGTACGACAGCACACAGAGGCTGTATGGCAGGAGACAGAGGGTGTGCGGCAGGTGACAGAGGCTGTACGGCAGCACACAGAGGCTGTACCGCAGCACACAGAGGCTGTACGGCAGGAGACAGAGGCTGTACGGCAGCACACAGAGGCTGTACGGCAGCACACAGAGGCTGTATGGCAGGAGACAGAGGGTGTGCGGCAGGTGACAGAGGCTGTACGGCAGCACACAGAGGCTGTACGGCAGCACACAGAGGCTGTACGGCAGCACACAGAGGCTGTACGGCAGGAGACAGAGGGTGTACGGCAGCACACAGAGGCTGTACAGCAGCACACAGAGGCTGTACGGCAGCACACAGAAGCTGTATGGCAGGAGATAGAGGGTGTGCGGCAGGTGACAGAGGCTGTACGGCAGCACACAGAGGCTGTACCGCAGATCACAGAGGCTGTACGGCAGGAGACAGAGGCTGTACGGCAGCACACAGAGGCTGTACGGTAGCACACAGAGGCTGTATTGCAGGAGACAGAGGGTGTGCGGCAGGTGACAGAGGCTGTACGGCAGCACACAGAGGCTGTACGGCAGCACACAGAGGCTGTACGGCAGGAGACAGAGGCTGTATGGCAGCACACAGAGGCTGTACGGCAGCACACAGAGGCTGTTTTAGAAGCACACAGAGGCTGTAAGGCAGCACACAGAGGCTGTACGGCAGCACACAGAGGCTGTACGGCAGCACACAGAGGCTGTATGGCAGCACATAGAGGCTGAACGGCAGCACACAGAGGCTGAACGGCAGCACATAGAGGCTGTACGGCAGGAGATAGAGGCTGTATGGCAGCACACAGAGGCTGTACGGCAGCACACAGAGGCTGTACAGTAGCACAGATGATAGTACCAGTGATTGCACCATGGTAGGGGCTTCATGTGCAGGAATCTTCTATATGAGCCCAGTGATGGCGGCCATCGTGGGTGGCGCTGATTTTCTCGCCCCTTACATTCCTCATCTATGGAGGGTTTTTCGATGTTTCTATGATTTGTATCCTCTCAGGATTATCTGATGAACAATGGCCTGTATTGTGCGGCCGGTGATGTTTGCAGTCAGGTTGGGCCTCCTTCACTCTCAGTTCAGAACCAGTTCTTCCACTTGGTCTCTATTTACTGTGTCTATGACTGAAATATGCGGGAAAAACCCTCCAGAGCCCAGAAGTCATTTCCCTGTGGTCAGAGCTGTGATTCACAGTCATAACCTGCCTCTAAGCCCAGAGACAATGAATGAATGTGGGGAGTACACGGGGCAAATAAGTATTTGATCCCTTGCTGATTGTGTAGTTTTAAGGTTAATTTTACCAGTGAGAGATAGAAGATCAACAATAAACTCCAGAAATCCCATTGTGTAAATGATAGAAATGTATTTACATTTTGCAGAGAGAAATAAGTATGTGACCCCTCCCAACCATTAGGAGTTGTGGCCCCTACAGAGCAGTTATCGGCTCCTCATTACACACAGCTGTGTTACATTGACTCCTGTATAAAGACTCCTGTCCACACAATGAATCAGTCACCTGTAACCTCTACAACATGGGAAGAGCACAGAGCTGTGTAAGGATGTCAGGGAAAAGATCCTAGACCTGCACAAGGCTGGAATGTGCTACAAGACCATAAGGAAGACAAAGCTGGGGGAGAAGGAGACAACTGTGGGGGCAATAGGAAGAGAATGGAGGAAATACACAATGAGGTCAGTCCACATCTGTAAGGAATAAGCAATATTCCAATAGCAGCCATCTTGTCCAGATGCTACCATATCTCACTCCTCAGAGATAGCCCCAACCTTTTTGGCCTAAGTCCTATTCATTTCCAGTATGTTAACTAACCTGAGGAAATCACCGAATAGCAACACAATTGAACTTCCTACAAAATCCAGTTAAGTGACAATGAAAGCTATCTACCAAATATACAAAGGAAGACCACATGGGGACTTCCCAGCAAGGTGTGAGATTGAATTTCCTTCTATCTGCAGATTCAATAGAAGAGTCAAACACAGCACAGACCTAGAGGCTCAGAGAGTATAGAGCTTAATATTTCATGAGCCGTCACTCCTATAAATATGTCAAGCATAAATATGAGATCCAGAGATTTAGATGGTCATCACACATATTTTTACATAAGTGTGCAATGATCGTAAGTACCCTAAACTTGATATTGGCCAGTGAGCTACCGACAGAGTAGTCATGTGTGATATCATTGCAAAGCTAAAATCATAACCAAAAATATGAGAGCATTGTCTTCCACCTACGATGCTCCTAGGCAATAATAGTTTTTGATAATCTCATGTCCCAACTCAGGTGGTGGGAGCTATGAGACAGCCCAGGGGCAGGTGATGGGTGTGAGATGAGAAGGCCCCTCACAGTATAAAGATGACCCACCGCTTCTCCATATCGGTATTCTTTTGAGGAGGCAAAATTTCATCAAGCCACAGTATACCCCAGGAACTTGGTTGGCTCCACGCTGCCCCTTGTGGTGCCACCAGCATTAAGGTAACTGTTCACATTTGTCTGTAATTCTGTGTGTAGTCCATTATCTTTTATTTGCATAACTGACTGTAATATCTAATAATACCTGTACATACAAATATCAAAATCTAGTGTACCAATAGGGCAATTAAATATATAAATGTACCTGGGTTGGTTTCTGATCCAATATAAGCCCAATCACAGACCGGACTTATAATTAAACGAGAAACTGGTGGCAGCAATTAGTTCTTGTGTTATTCAGAGCCTCTATCAGTGACGGGGTGGCGGTTATTATACGGACCAGAAGGCATATACCACACTCACTGAGAGGCGACATAATAAACCAGCACAGGCAGGGCAGCTGCGGCCCTTCTTTTATCGTCAGGCAGTTCTCTCACTGGCCTTAGCATAGAGGAGGCGCTATAGAGCTGTCAGGTTCAGTGGCAAATTCGTCATAACATCGATCTGGGGCTCCAAGCAAAATCTCCCCTCGTGGGGGATCCAGGATCATGAGGAGGGGAGAGATCAGCCTAAATCTACACAGGGGGATCCAGGATCATGAGGAGGGGAGAGATCAGCCTAAATCTACACAGGGGGATCCAGGATCATGAGGAGGGGAGAGATCAGCCTAAATCTACACGGGGGATCCAGGATCATGAGGAAGGGAGAGATCAGCCTAAATCTACACGGGGGATCCAGGATCATGAGGAGGGGAGAGATCAACCTAATCTACACAGGGGGGATCCAGGATCATGAGGAGGGGAGAGATCAGCCTAATCTACACAGGGGATCCAGGATCATGAGGAGGGGAGAGATCAGCCTAAATCTACACAGGGGGATCCAGGATCATGAGGAGGGGAGAGATCAGCCTAATCTACACAGGGGATCCAGGATCATGAGGAGGGGAGAGATCAGCCTAATCTACACAGGGGGATCCAGGATCATGAGGAGGGGAGAGATCAGCCTAAATCTACACAGGGGGATCCAGGATCATGAGGAAGGGAGAGATCAGCCTAAATCTACACAGGGGGATCCAGGATCATGAGGAGGGGAGAGATCAGCCTAAATCTACACAGGGGGATCCAGGATCATGAGGAGGGGAGAGATCAGCCTAAATCTACACAGGGGGATCCAGGATCATGAGGAAGGGAGAGATCAGCCTAAATCTACACAGGGGGATCCAGGATCATGAGGAGGGGAGAGATCAGCCTAAATCTACACAGGGGGATCCAGGATCATGAGGAGGGGAGAGATCAGCCTAAATCTACACAGGGGGATCCAGGATCATGAGGAAGGGAGAGATCAGCCTAAATCTACACAGGGGGATCCAGGATCATGAGGAGGGGAGAGATCAACCTAAATCTACACAGGGGGATCCAGGATCATGAGGAAGGGAGAGATCAGCCTAAATCTACACGGGGGATCCAGGATTATGAGGAGGGGAGAGATCAGCCTAATCTACACAGGGGGATCCAGGATCGTGAGGAGGGGAGAGATCAGCCTAATCTACACAGGGGGATCCAGGATCGTGAGGAGGGGAGAGATCAGCCTAAATCTACACGGGGGATCCAGGATTATGAGGAGGGGAGAGATCAGCCTAAATCTACACAGGGGGATCCAGGATCATGAGGAAGGGAGAGATCAGCCTAAATCTACACAGGGGGATCCAGGATCATGAGGAGGGGAGAGATCAGCCTAAATCTACACAGGGGGATCCAGGACCATGAGGAGGGGAGAGATCAGCCTAAATCTATACGGGGGAACTAGTTACTGATCTCCAGGCAGCTGGGACCACAGTTACCAAGAAAACCATTGGTGACACATTACACCGTAATGGATTAAATCCTGCAGAGCCACACAGTCCCCCTGCTCCAGAAGGCACATTGCCCCCGTCTGAAGTTACCAATGACACCTTGGTGATTGTGAGATGATTGGGAGAAGGTGCTGAGCTCAGAGGAGACAAACATTGAGAGCTTTGGTATTAACTCAACTCTCCGTGTTTGGAAGAAGAAAAAGCTGCCTATGACCCAAAGAACACCATCCCCACAGTCAGGCATGGCGGGGGAAACGTTATGTTTTGGGGTGTTTCTCTGCTAAGGGCGCAGGACTACTTCACCGCATCAATGGGACAATGGATGTAGCCATGTACCGTAAAATCCTGAGTGACAACCTCCTTCCCTCCACCCAAAACATACAGCCAAAGCAACAAAGAAGCGGCTCAAAAAGAAGCACATTAAGGTGATGGAGCGGCCTAGCCAATCTCCAGACCTTAATCCCATAGAAAACTTATAGAGGAGCTGAAGCTCCGAGTTACCAAGCGACAGCCCAAAATTTAATGATTTACAGATGATCTGCACAGAGGAGTGGAGCAAAATCCCTCCTGACATCAAACCTCATCATCAACTACAAGAAACGTCTGACTGCTGTGCTGCCAACAAGGGTTTACACCAAGTATGAAGTCTTGTTTGTCAGAGGGATCAAATACTTATTTCTCTGCAAAATGTAAATACTTTTATATCATTTACATAATGTGATTTCTGGAGTTTATTTTTGATCTTCTATCTCTCACTGTTATCATTATCTGAAGCTGATCTTTGTGTCCCTCTTATTACCTGAGCTCTACTATAATCATTGCTGACATAATCTCAGTTGGTGTAATGCCTACCTTGTCCAAAACCAGACTGATTACATTGATAACCATGTCTGTGTCAGCAGGCAAACTTACAAAATCAGCAAGGGGTCAAATACTTATTCCCTTCACTGTATGTCCCTGATGACGCGGCCATGTTATCACCAGTTGTTCTGTTTCTTGTAGTGCGCGGGAAGGAGTTCGTGAGACATTACAGGATCCGTCAGTCCGTCCACGGTGACTTCTGTCTGGTGGAGAGAGCCTCCTTTCCCAGTCTGAAGGATCTCGTCCAGTATTATCTCGACCAGTATGACGGACTGTGCTCTAAACTGGAGAAGCCATGCGTCAAGGTGAGATATGGGAATGGGATGCTTCATGGCTGCCGTCACCCCCATGATCCACTCCGATTAGAACCTACAGCCTCCATTGTATGGTGTGGGGATGTGACCACGGTTGGCACCAGATACTACACTTACATCTCGGGTTATGGGTGGGTCGGGGGTCTCTATTGGTGACTCGGAAGTAGAGGGGGACCTGACTCTACAGCCCTGTCCTCCACACTCACCTTCTTCTCTTCCTCTTTATAGCTGGACCTTCCTTCGGTGCAGAGCATTTCCCACACCACCGTAGACCAACTGGAGATTGACCCCAGTTCCATACAGAAGGTGCGCCGGCTGGGCAGCGGCAAGTTTGGCACGGTGTGGCTGGGCTTGTGGAACGGGACCACAGAGGTGGCGGTGAAGGAACTCCAAGGTAACGCTCAACTTCTCACCCTCTTCTATCCACAGGCCCCAACATTACTAAATATATCCTCATCCTACGTCTGTAGTCTGGGGTTTGGCTGCCACAAATGGTATATCCTCTATATTGTTTGTAATGCCATGTCTGACGGGAATTGGAGCTACTTCTGCTTGAGGTCTGAAGCAGTCACACACTGCTGAACCCTAACTAGGAGGGTGAGCACTAGGACCTGTTTTCTGGCTGGATGTAAAGGGTTAGATCAGTTAGTGTCTATTACAACTGCGAAGAGTAAGGGGAGAGGTTCTGTCTGGAGGGAGCTGCAAAGCAGGGTACCAGTGCCTAGGCTACTGAGGGCAGAAGCTGGAGGTTAGTGAATTACATGGTCACTGGCCACTTAAGCTTTCTGGGGCTCCAGCAATACCAAGGGCTGCCGGTAGAGCTTGTATTGCAAGCCTGGCAGGAGGTATTCCACATAGAGAAAGAGGGTGTACAGGGCAGGTAAATGGCACCTAGAAACCTATAAAACCACAGAAGTCAGCAGGAATGCCAAAATATCCACCCAGCAGAGTGGACTACATTTCCATTCAGACTGGCCAGACCACATGCCTGGTGGTGGATTGTATCATTCTAGACACTGTGGAAACACTTCAGTAACAAGGTAAAGAAAAAGACTGTTTCCTGCTGTTTATTGCTCTGCTACTTCCCCATCATCCGCTGGGAGCCAGCCTTGTTTGGGAAGGGTTAAAACATCTTCACTGCCATCCCACCTATCTCCCGGGGATTATCTGCAGTGACGGCCATCTAAAGGTTGAATATCCCAACTGGCGTCACAAACGTATTATTTTCTTATTGTTTTTATTTTGTCCATTTTTCCTTTCCCTTTTCAATATGAACCAGGGCCACACAACTGGGCGCAGCCACCATGAACTTATCCCCTGCCCAGCTGCTGGTACCACAGCCCTTAGCGCTCCAAACGACCACTAGGACTATTCTTGTGATAAGAAAAGACTGTGGCACTCCATCCCAGTGTGTACTGGTGCAATGCTGAAACATGATACATTGTAACAAAAAGTCAAGTGCACTCAAAGCTAAGACATGCTAACTGAATCTCAAACTGCATTACAGCTATAAACTATGAAAAATGGAGAAATTAAACCAGTACATATGGCCATATATACAAGAGCCGAGTAGTCACGTCGAGGCGTGTCCCCTATACTGAGTCCTAACCTGCATTCATAGCTGTATTATAAGACTCAGTGCAAATGACGTTTTGTCTTAGTGTTGGGTGCAGCTGACTTTTTGTTGTAGCATTGAGTGCAGCTGACTTTTTGTCTTAGTGTTGAGTGCAGCTGACTTTGTGTCTTAGTGTTGAGTGCAGCTGACTTTTTGTCTTAGTGTTGAGTGCAGCTGACTTTTTGTTGTAGTGTTGAGTGCAGCTGACTTTTTGTCTTATTGTTGAGTGCAGCTGACTTTGTGTCTTAGTGTTGAGTGCAGATGACTTTTTGTCTTAGTGTTGAGTGCAGCTGACTTTTTGTCTTAGTGTTGAGTGCAGCTGACTTTGTGTCGTAGTGTTGAGTGCAGCTGACTTTGTGTCTTAGTGTTGAGTGCAGCTGACCTTTTGTCTTAGTGTTGAGTGCAGCTGACCTTTTGTCTTAGTGTTGAGTGCAGCTGACTTTTTGTGTTAGTGTTGAGTGCAGCTGACTTTGTGTCTTAGTGTTGAGTGCAGCTGACTTTTTGTGTTAGTGTTGAGTGCAGCTGACTTTGTGTCTTAGTGTTGAGTGCAGCTGACATTTTGTTGTAGTGTTGAGTGCAGCTGACTTTTTGTCTTAGTGTTGAGTGCAGCTGACTTTTTGTCTTAGTGTTGAGTGCAGCTGACTTTTTGTCTTAGTGTTGAGTGCAGCTGACGTTTTGTCTTAGTGTTGAGTGCAGCTGACTTTTTGTCTTAGTGTTGAGTGCAGCTGACTTTTTGTCTTAGTGTTGAGTGCAGCTGACTTTTTGTCTTAGTGTTGAGTGCAGCTGACGTTTTGTCTTAGTGTTGAGTGCAGCTGACTTTTTGTCGTAGTGTCGAGAGCAGCTGACTTTTTGTCGTAGTGTTGAGTGCAGCTGACTTTGTGTCTTAGTGTTGAGTGCAGCTGACTTTTTGTCTTAGTGTTGAGTGCAGATGACTTTTTGTTGTAGTGTTGAGTGCAGCTGACTTTGTGTCTTAGTGTTGAGTGCAGCTGACTTTTTGTCTTAGTGTTGAGTGCAGCTGACTTTTTGTCTTAATGTTGAGTGCAGCTGACATTTTGTTGTAGTGTTGAGTGCAGCTGACTTTTTGTCTTAGTGTTGAGTGCAGCTGACTTTTTGTCTTAGTGTTGAGTGCAGGTGACTTTTTGTTGTAGTGTTGAGTGCAGCTGACTTTTGTCTTAGTGTTGAGTGCAGCTGACTTTGTGTCTTAGTGTTGAGTGCAGCTGACTTTTTGTCTTAGTGTTGAGTGCAGCTGACTTTTTGTCTTAGTGTTGAGTGCAGATGACTTTTTGTCGTAGTGTTGAGTTGAGCTCACTTTTTGTCTTAATGTTGAGTGCAGCTGACTTTTTGTCTTAATGTTGAGTGCAGCTGACTTTTTGTCTTAGTGTTGAGTGCAGCTGACTTTTTGTTGTAGTGTTGAGTGCAGATGACTTTTTGTCTTAGTGTTGAATGCAGCTGACTTTTTGTCTTAGTGTTGAGTGCAGGTGACTTTTTGTTGTAGTGTTGAGTGTAGCTGACTTTTGTCTTAGTGTTGAGTGCAGCTGACTTTTTGTCTTAGTGTTGAGTGCAGCTGACTTTTTGTCGTAGTGTCGAGTGCAGCTGACCTTTTGTCTTAGTGTTGAGTGCAGCTGACTTTTTGTCTTAGTGTTGAGTGCAGCTGACTTTTTGTCTTAGTGTTGAGTGCAGCTGACTTTTTGTCTTAGTGTTGAGTGCAGCTGACTTTTTGTCTTAGTGTTGAGTGCAGCTGACTTTTTGTCGTAGTGTTGAGTGCAGCTGACGTTTTGTCTTAGTGTTGAGTGCAGTTGACTTTTTGTCTTGGTGTTGAGTGCAGCTGACTTTTTGTCTTAGTGTTGAGTGCAGCTGACGTTTTGTCTTAGTGTTGAGTGCAGCTGACTTTTTGTCTTGGTGTTGAGTGCAGCTGACTTTTTGTCTTAGTGTTGAGTGCAGCTGACGTTTTGTCTTAGTGTTGAGTGCAGCTGACTTTTTGTTGTAGTGTTGAGTGCAGCTGACTTTCTGTTGTAGTGTTGAGTGCAGCTGACTTTTTGTTGTAGTGTTGAGTGCAGCTGACTTTTTGTTGTAGTGTTGAGTGCAGCTGACGTTTTGTCTTAGTGTTGAGTGCAGCTGACGTTTTGTCTTAGTGTTGAGTGCAGCTGACTTTTTGTCTTAGTGTTGAGTGCAGTTGACTTTTTGTCTTAGGGTTGAGTGCAGCTGACTTTTTGTCTTAGTGTTGAGTGCAGCTGACCTTTTGTTATTCCTGTGATTGCTCATACAGGGAGTCCACGTCATTGCACATCAGATATCAGTCAGTGTCCGGACATTATGGCAGCAGGTATAACATCTTATATCTCGGTTTCCTCCTTCAGTCACGGCTGAGTCCCTCCACAAGACGTTGTACGGAGAGGCCGAGACCATGTGGAAGCTGAGCCACGAGAAGCTGCTGAAGTTATACGCCGTGTGTCTGAAGACCAAGCCGGTGTTCATAGTCACCGAGTACATGCCGCAGGGGAGCCTGAAGAAATACCTGCAAGGTGAATCACCAGCTCTTATATAATGTGACCGTGATGAACTGGGGCCAAAATGTGACTACAAATCACCCCCATCATCCTATATAAGATCTACCCTACCACCCTCATCCTCTACATACCCCACCGCCACCCCTATCATCCTGTACATACCCCACCACCACCCCCATCATCCTGTACATACCCCACCACCACCCCCATCATCCTGTACATACCCCACCACCAACCCCATCATCCTGTACATACCCCACCACCAACCCCATCATCCTGTACATACCCCACCACCACCCCATCATCCTGTACATACCCTACCACCACCGCCATCATCCTGTACATACCCTACCACCACCCTCATCATCCTGTACATACCCACATACCCTACCACCCTCATCCTGTACATACCCTACCACCACCCCCATCATCCTGTACATACCCCACCACCACCCACATCATCCTGTACATACCCCACCACCACCCCATCATCCTGTACATACCCCACCACCAACCCCATCATCCTGTACATACCCCACCACCACCCCATCATCCTGTACATACCCTACCACCACCCCCATCATCCTGTACATACCCTACCACCACCCCCATCATCCTTTACATACCCCACCACCACCCCCATCATCCTGCACATACCCCACCACCACCCCCATCATCCTGTACATACCCCACCACCACCCCCATCATCCTGTACATACCCTACCACCATCCCCATCATCCTGTACATACCCTACCCACCACCTCATCATCCTGTACATACCCCACCACCACCCCATCATCCTGTACATACCCCACCACCACCCCATCATCCTGTACATACCCCACCACCACCCCATCATCCTGTACATACCCTACCACCACCCCCACCATCCTGTACATACCCCACCACCACCCCCATCATCCTGTACATACCCTACCACCACCCCCATCATCCTGTACATACCGCACCACCACCCCATCATCCTGTACATACCCACCACCACCCCCACCATCCTGTACATACCCTACCACCACCCCCATCATCCTGTACATACCCTACCACCACCCCCATCATCCTGTACATACCCCACCACCACCCCCATCATCCTGTACATACCCACCACCACCCCCTCACCGTACATACCCACCACCACCCCCATCATCCTGTACATACCCCACCACCACCCCCATCATCCTGTACATACCCCACCACCACCCCCATCATCCTGTACATACCCCACCACCACCCCCATCATCCTGTACATACCCCACCACACCCCCATCATCCTGTACATACCCCACCACCACCCCCATCATCCTGTACATACCCCACCACCAACCCCATCATCCTGTACATACCCCACCACCAACCCCATCATCCTGTACATACCCCACCACCAACCCCATCATCCTGTACATACCCCACACCACCACCCATCATCCTGTACATACCCTACCACCACCGCCATCATCCTGTACATACCCTACCACCACCCTCATCATCCTGTACATACCCACATACCCTACCACCCTCATCCTGTACATACCCTACCACCACCCCCATCATCCTGTACATACCCTACCACCACCCTCATCATCCTGTACATACCCACATACCCTACCACCCTCATCCTGTACATACCCTACCACCACCCCATCATCCTTTACATACCCTACCACCACCGCCATCATCCTGTACATACCCCACCACCACCCCCATCATCCTGTACATACCCCACCACCACCCCCATCATCATGTACATACCCCACCACCACCCCATCATCCTGTACATACCCCACCACCACCCACATCATCCTGTACATACCCCACCACCACCCCATCATCCTGTACATACCCCACCACCACCCACATCATCCTGTACATACCCCACCACCACCCCATCATCCTGTACATACCCCACCACCAACCCCATCATCCTGTACATACCCCACCACCACCCCATCATCCTGTACATACCCTACCACCACCGCCATCATCCTGTACATACCCTACCACCACCCTCATCATCCTGTACATACCCACATACCCTACCACCCTCATCCTGTACATACCCTACCACCACCCCCATCATCCTGTACATACCCTACCACCACCCCCATCATCCTTTACATACCCCACCACCACCCCCATCATCCTGCACATACCCCACCACCACCCCATCATCCTGTACATACCCCACCACCACCCCCATCATCCTGTACATACCCTACCACCATCCCCATCATCCTGTACATACCCTACCACCACCCTCATCATCCTGTACATACCCCACCACCACCCCCATCATCCTGTACATACCACACTACCACCACCATCATCCTGTACATACCCTACCACCACCCCCACCATCCTGTACATACCCCACCACCACCCCCATCATCCTGTACATACCCTACCACCACCCCCATCATCCTGTACATACCCCACCACCACCCCCATCATCCTGTACATACCCCACCACCACCCCCATCATCCTGTACATACCCCACCACCACCCCCATCATCCTGTACATACCCCACCACCACCCCCATCATCCTGTACATACCACACCACCACCCCCATCATACACAGGTCTCTGGATAATGATATATTTGCTCTTCTTCCCTCTCAGCCCATCAGAGAATGAAGGATTTACCGTTTCCGCACCTGGTGGACTTTGCTGTCCAGGTCGGTGTCTTCATACATGTCACTGCTGCACACGTGTGTGATACACACATGACCGGGGAAATCACGGATCTGCCCTCACTTTCCTCAGATCACTCAAGGCATGGACTACATGGAGCGGAAGGGCTGTGTCCACCGGGACCTGCGCACCGAGAACATCCTCCTGTCCGCCATGATGTCCTGCAAAATCGGAGACTTCGGCCTGGCGCGGTTCATGGACAGCACCTCCATGGCCGTCACAGCAGGTAACCCGCGTTATTATAAGGTCTAACAAGTCTGTGCACCCCTGTAAGATGCCAGGTTTAGAAGATACATTTCAGACGTTTTCCCACCATTAATGTCGCCCATAATCTGCACAAATCCACTGAGAAACAACGTAAATATAATAAAACTACAATACTGTGCTGCATAAGTGTTCACACCCTCATATAATGGGGTTGTGGTTGTGTTCAGGATCAGTATCAGAGATCATTTACAGTGAATCTGTAACCCAAGAGAAAGGGTCGCTGTTCTAGGAGGATTTTACTGACATTTTCTGTTCCATAAACAGCCGACAACACAGCAAAAGCTCTCACTGTGGAAAGTGATCAGTCAGGAGAAGGTGCAGAAAAAGTTTAAGGCATTGAATATTGTAGCGACCGGTGGTAAGGCCGCGGGTGTGTGTGTATGATCTTTCTCAACAGAATCCCCATACTCAGGTTTAACCGGTAGTAACATTTCTTTACTGTAAAACATATTTATCTCACAGTCAACCGAACTATATGCGCACTTGTATATATTAGAGTCTCTGGATCTTCACTTCTTCCGGGTACGCAGCAAGAAAAGAAAAAAACACAACAATGAAGGTATCTTTCCCTAACTTTCCCTAAAATCACGTACCAGTCTTATCACAGAAGAAGATGTCACTCCCACGTAGCAGGCCTGGGGATCTCCTCACTCTTCTTCTTTGGTCTCCTTCTGCAGGTAACAGTCTGTCTCTCCCAGTCTCAGGGCACACAGAGCAACAGCAGAAGGGAGATCACAGCAGCCAAATGGCTCCCTTATGTCGGTCATGGCCCCTGCACAAGCACTCTGGGTGCACAGCGGGCAAGGTTTTGTAGAGCGGCCAGAGTCACAGCACCAAAGTCCAGTGGCCCAGGATCAGTCACAGGGGCCTCTGCGGGGTGATTTTTCCGGCAAGGTGTTGCAAAGTAGTCCACTTTAAACAGACATCCACAGGCAGATGTTCTCTTGTTCAACTCTGTGTCTGTACTAATCTCCCGCCCTCTCTCCTCCTCAGCACATGGCTGTTGGGGGAGGGGAGCAGCAATCAATGCTGTTTTTTTTCCTCTCTGCAGACATTTCAGCAATTGTCCACAAGGGGCAGTAGCGGACTGTGCACAGTTCATTTCTATATCTATTTCTATGATACAGTCAGAATTGTACACCTCATTACAAATATCATGGACGCTTGAAGACGTCATCAAGAAAGGGCTGAAATTTGGCAAACTTGTGATATTAACTAGAACTGAATGTTCAAAAATTGATATGAGACAAGAAGAAAATTGATCCAGGAAGCCGCAGGCCAACAGACAGATTAAAGGAGCTGCAGAGAGGCGACAGCAGCATTAAAGGAGCTGCAGAGAGGTGACAGCAGCATTAAAGGAGCTGCAGAGAGGCAACAGCAACATGAAAGTAACTGCAGAGAGGAGACGGCAACATTAAAGGAGCTGCAGAGAGGAGACAGCAACATTAAAGGAGCTGCAGAGAGGCAACAACAGCAACATGAAAGGAGCTGCACAGAGGAGACGGCAACATTAAAGGAGCTGCAGAGAGGAGACAGCAACATTAAAGGAGCTGCACAGAGGAGACGGCAACATTAAAGGAGCTGCAGAGAGGAGACAGCAACATTAAAGGAGCTGCAGAGAGGCAACAACAGCAACATGAAAGGAGCTGCACAGAGGAGACGGCAACATTAAAGGAGCTGCAGAGAGGAGACAGCAACATTAAAGGAGCTGCAGAGAGGTGACAGCAACATTAAAGGAGCTGCAGAGAGGTGACTGCAACATTAAAGGAGCTGCAGAGAGGTGATAGCAACATTAAAGGAGCTGCAAAGAGGAGACGGCAACATTAAAGGAGCTGCAGAAAGGTGACAGCAACATTAAAGGAGCTGCAGAGAGGTGACGGCAACATTAAAGGACCTGCAGAGAGGTGACGGCAACATTAAAGGAGCTGCAGAGAGGTGACAGCAACAATAAAGGAGCTGCAGAGTGGTGATAGCAACAATAAAGGAGCTGCAGAGAGGTGATAGCAACATTAAAGGACCTGCAGAGAGGTGACGGCAACATTAAAGGAGCTGCAGAGAGGTGACGGCAACATTAAAGGAACTGCAGAAAATTCAGCCCAGTCTTGGTTGTCTCCGCAGGTGACAACAACCTCCCTTATTCTTTTTGTCAGGTCGGAGGCAAGACTGAGCTTTTTCTTACAAAGAACATCATCTAGCCCGGCTGTATTGTGCCAAAACCTCCACTGTGCAGACTGTGTATGGTGTGCAGAGAGTGTGGGGTGTGCAGAGAGTGTGGGGTGTGCAGAGAGTGTGGGGTGTGCAGAGAGTGTGGGGTGTGCAGAGAGTGTGGGGTGTGCAGATGGTGTGGGGTGTGCAGATGGTGTGGGGTGTGCAGATGGTGTGGGGTGTGTAGGGTGTGCAGACAGTGTAGGGTGTGCAGACTGTGCGGGGTGTGCAGACTGTGCGGGGTGTGCAGACTGTGCGGGGTGTGCAGACTGTGCGGGGTGTGCAGACTGTGCGGGGTGTGCAGACTGTGTGGGGGGTGCAGACTGTGTGGGGGGTGCAGACTGTGTAGGGTGTGCAGACTGTGTGGGGTGTGCAGACTGTGTGGGGTGTGCAGACTGTGTGGGGTGTGCAGACTGTGTGGGGTGTGCAGACTGTGCGGGGTGTGCAGACTGTGCGGGGTGTGCAGACTGTGCGGGGTGTGCAGACTGTGCGGGGTGTGCAGACTGTGTAGGGTGTGCAGACTGTGTAGGGTGTGCAGACTGTGTGGGGTGTGCAGACTGTGTAAGGTGTGCAGGCTGTGTAAGGTGTGCAGGCTGTGTGGGGTGTGCAGGCTGTGTGGGGTGTGCAGTCTGTGTGGGGTGTGCAGTCTGTGTGGGGTGTGCAGTCTGTGTGGGGTGTGCAGTCTGTGTGGGGTGTGCAGACTGTGTGGGGTGTGCAGACTGTGTGGGGTGTGCAGACTGTGTGGGGTGTGCAGACTGTGTGGGGTGTGCAGACTGTGTGGGGTGTGCAGGCTGTGTAAGGTGTGCAGGCTGTGTGGGGTGTGCATACTGTGTGGGGTGTGCATACTGTGTGGGGTGTGCATACTGTGTGGGGTGTGCAGGCTGTGTGGGGTGTGCAGACTGTGTAGGGTGTGCAGGCTGTGTGGGGTGTGCAGACTGTGCGGGGTGTTTAGATTTATGCAGCCGCATTATTTTACCTCTTCATCTTTATTTCTCCACCTGAACACATCTCAGTTACTTCTCTATGATTTGTAGAAATTCTGGGTGACACTGAAGGAGCCGCGTCCTGCATTGATTTGTATAAATTCTGGGTGACACTGAAGGAGCCGCGTCCTGCAATGATTCTTATTTGTAGACAAAACCTGGGCTTTTACAGGGGTGTGAAGACTTTTCTGTGCACTGTAGGGGCTTATAGATAGGGCGACTCATCGGGGCAGTGCAGCATCAATTCTATTCCCCAAGGTCAGGGTTGTCCGCTGACCCTGTAATGTAGGTGTAGCGCCCCCATCTGGTGATCACAGGATCATCATTCACCTCATATCCAGGACAATCACTAACACTTAGATCCGGTCTCCGCAGACGCACAGATTCCCATTAAGTGGACGGCACCAGAGGTTTTCCATCTGCAGAAATACACCAGCAAGTCGGACATCTGGTCGTTCGGAGTTCTGCTGGTCGAGATCATCACATACGGAAGACCGCCATTCCCAGGTGAGGACCCGAGAGGACGCAGGGCGAAACCCGACAACTAAGATACAAGAAAGAGGGGGGACGGAGAGAAGAAGAGGAGCAGAGGGATAGAAGAAGAGGAGGAGAGGGATATAAGAAGAAGGGATGGATATAAGAGGAGAGAAGGGATAGAAGAAGAGGAGGAGAGGGATAGAAGAAGAGGAGGAGAGGGATAGAAGAAGAAGAGCAGAGGGATAGAAGAAGAGGAGGAGAGGGATAGAAGAAGAAGGGATGGATATAAGAGGAGAGAAGGGATATAAGAAGAGGAGGAGAGGGATAGAAGAAGAAGAGCAGGAGGATAGAAGAAGAGGAGCAGAGGGATAGAAGAAGAGGAGGAGAGGGATAGAAGAAGAGGAGGAGAGGGATAGAAGAAGAAGAGCAGAGGGATATAAGAAGAAGAGCAGAGGGATAGAAGAAGAGGATGAGAGAGATAGAAGAATAGGGGATGGATATAAGAGGAGAGGAGGGATATAAGAAGAGGAGGAGAGGGATAGAAGAAGAGGAGGAGAGGGATATAAGAAGAAGAGGGGAGGGATATAAGAAGAGCAGGGGAGGGATATAAGAAGAAGAGGAGAAGAGGAGAGGAGGGATATAAGAAGAGGAGGCATATAAGAAGAGGAGAGGAGGGATATAAGAAGAGGAGGAGAGGGATATAAGAAGAGGAGGGGAGGGATATAAGAAGAGGAGAGGAGGATATAAGAAGAGGAGGAGAGGGATATAAGAAGAGGAGGGAGGGATATAAGAAGAGGAGGGGAGGGATATAAGAAGAAGAGGGGAGGGATATAAGGAGAGGAGGAAGAGGGATATAAGAAGAGGAGGGGAGGGATATAAGGAGAGGAGGAGAGGGATATAAGAAGAGGAGGGGAGGGATATAAGAAGAAGAGGGAGGGATATAAGAAGAGGAGGGAGGGATATAAGAAGAGGAGGAGAGGGATATAAGAAGAGGAGGAGAGGGATATAAGAAGAGGAGGGGAGGGATATAAGAAGAGGAGGAGAGGGATATAAGAAGAGGAGGAGAGGGATATAAGAAGAGGAGAGGAGGGATATAAGAAGAGGAGGGAGGGATATAAGAAGAGGAGGGGAGGGATATAAGAAAGAAGAGGAGAGGGATATAAGAAGAGGAGGGAGGGATATAAGAAGAGGAGGAGAGGGATATAAGAAGAGGAGGGGAGGGATATAAGAAGAGGAGGGAGGGATATAAGAAGAGGAGGAGAGGGATATAAGAAGAGGAGGGGAGGGATATAAGAAGAGGAGGGGAGGGATATAAGAAGAGGAGGGAGGGATATAAGGAGAGGAGAAGAGGGATATAAGAAGAGGAGGAGAGGGATATAAGAAGAGGAGGGAGGGATATAAGAAGAGGAGGGAGGGATATAAGAAGAGGAGGAGAGGGATATAAGAAGAGGAGAGGAGGGATATAAGAAGAGGAGGGGAGGGATATAAGAAGAGGAGGGAGGATATAAGAAGAGAGGAGAGGGATATAAGAAGAGGAGGGGAGGGATATAAGAAGAGGAGGAGAGGGATATAAGAAGAGGAGGGGAGGGATATAAGAAGAGGAGGGAGGGATATAAGAAGAGGAGGAGAGGGATATAAGAAGAGGAGGGGAGGGATATAAGAAGAGGAGGAGAGGGATATAAGAAGAGGAGGGAGGGATATAAGAAGAGGAGGAGAGGGATATAAGAAGAGGAGGGAGGGATATAAGAAGAGGAGGGGAGGGATATAAGAAGAGGAGGGAGGGATATAACAAGAGGAGGGGAGGGATATAAGAAGAGGAGGAGAGGGATATAACAAGAGGGGAGAGTGATATAAGAAGAGGAGGAGAGGGATTAAGAAGAGGAGGAGGGATATAAGAAAGAGAAGAGGGAATAGAAGAGGAGGGAGGATATAAGAAGAGGAGGGGATATGAGAAGAGGAGAAGGGATATAAGAAGGAGGAGAGGGATATAAGAGAGGAGGAGAGGATATAAGAAGAGGAGGAGGGTATAGAGAGGGGAGGGATATAAGAAAGGAGGGAGGGATATAAGAAGAGGAGGAGGGATATAAGAGAGGAGGGAGGGATAAAGAAGAGGAGGAGAGGGATATAAGAAGAGGGAAGAGAGGATATAAGAGAGGAGGAGGGATATAGAAGAGGAGGAAGGGATTAAGAGAGGAGAGAGGTTAGAAGAGTGAGGGAGGATATAAGAAGATGGAGGGAGGATATAGAAGAGGAGGAAGGGATATAAAGAGGAGGAGGATATAAGAGAGGAGGGAGGGATTAATGAAAGGAGGGAGGATATAGAAGCAGGGAGAGGATATAAGAGGAGTGGAGGGTTAAGGAGAGGAGGATATAGAAGAGGGAGGTATAAGAAAGGAGGAGGGATATAAGAGCAGGGGAGGGATATAAGAAAGGGGAGGATATAGAGAGGAGGGAGGATATAAGAAGAGGAGGGAGGATATAAGAAAGAGGAGGAGAGGGATATTACAAGAGGAGAGATAAAAAAGAGGAGACAGGATATAAGATGACGAGGAGCATATAAGGAGGGGGATACAGAGAGCGAGATGACAGTGTAACAGCAGATAGGAGTGCAGCTCTGGAGGTGACTGGGTATAACAGCAGAATAGTGAGTTCAGCTCTGGAGGTGACTAAAGGATAAGACACTATGTAACAGCAGAATAGTGACTGCAGCTCTGGAGGTGACTGGAGGATAAGACACGTGTAACAGCAGAATAGTGACTGCAGCTCTGGAGGTGACTGGAGGATAAGACATGATGTAACAGCAGAAGAGTGACTGCAGCTTTGGAGCTGACTGGAGTATATCAGCAGAATAGTGAGTTCAGCTCTGGAGGTGACTGGAGGATAAACACGATGTAACAGAATAGTGAGTGCAGCTCTGGAGGTGACTGGAGGATAACAGCAGAATAGTGAGTGCAGCTCTGGAGGTGACTGGAGGATAACAGCAGAATAGTGAGTTCAGCTCTGGATATATCTATGGGTCATTGTGATGTTTGTATCTGTCCTCAGATAAGAATAATGCTAGTATCGTCAGGACATGTTGAATGGACGGACCTGATTCCTTCCTGAGACCCCGGAGTCGTTGTCGCAGCTGATCCGGATGTGCTGGAGGTTTGATCCGTGTCCCGACCTTCATTCTCAAGATTCAGGAATTTCCTAATGGATGAGCTGAACCCGATGCTGGAGGACGACGTGGTGGAGTGAGCGCCGCTGATCTCCGGCCATAGAGGAGGCCTCCATACAAACTAATGAGACGTTGTGTAAACCCGCCATCCGGTGTCCTGACATCACCTGAGACATACGTGTAATAATCCCGCCATCTGGTGTCCTGACATCACCCTGAGACATACGTGTAATAATCCCGCCATCTGGTGTCCTGACATCACCCTGAGACATACGTGTAATAAACCCGCCATCCGGTGTCCTGACATCACCCTGAGACATACGTGTAATAAACCCGCCATCTGGTGTCCTGACATCACCCTGAGACATACGTGTAATAATCCCGCCATCTGGTGTCCTGACATCACCCTGAGACATACGTGTAATAAACCCGCCATCCGGTGTCCTGACATCACCCTGAGACATACGTGTAATAAACCCGCCATCCGGTGTCCTGACATCACCCTGAGACATACGTGTAATAAACCCGCCATCCGGTGTCCTGACATCACCCTGAGACATACGTGTAATAAACCCGCCATCCGGTGTCCTGACATCACCCTGAGACATACGTGTAATAAACCCGCCATCCGGTGTCCTGACATCACCTGAGACATACGTGTAATAAACCCGCCATCCGGTGTCCTGACATCACCTGAGACATACGTGTAATAATCCCGCCATCTGGTGTCCTGAGATCACCTGAGACATACGTGTAATAAACCCGCCATCTGGTGTCCTGACATCACCCTGAGACATACATGTAATAAACCCGCCATCCGGTGTCCTGACATCACCTGAGACATACATGTAATAAACCCGCCATCCGGTGTCCTGACATCGCCGTGAGACATACGTGTAATAAACCCGCCATCTGGTGTCCTGACATCACCCTGAGACATACATGTAATAAACCCGCCATCTGGTGTCCTGACATCACCCTGAGACATACGTGTAATAAACCCGCCATCTGGTGTCCTGACATCACCCTGAGACATACGTGTAATAAACCCGCCATCCGGTGTCCTGACATCACCCTGAGACATACGTGTAATAAACCCGCCATCCGGTGTCCTGACATCACCTGAGACATACGTGTAATAAACCCGCCATCCGGTGTCCTGACATCACCTGAGACATACGTGTAATAATCCCGCCATCTGGTGTCCTGAGATCACCTGAGACATACGTGTAATAAACCCGCCATCTGGTGTCCTGACATCACCCTGAGACATACGTGTAATAAACCCGCCATCTGGTGTCCTGACATCACCCTGAGACATACGTGTAATAAACCCGCCATCCGGTGTCCTGACATCACCCTGAGACATACGTGTAATAAACCCGCCATCCGGTGTCCTGACATCACCTGAGACATACGTGTAATAAACCCGCCATCCGGTGTCCTGACATCACCTGAGACATACGTGTAATAAACCCGCCATCTGGTGTCCTGACATCACCATGAGACATACGTGTAATAAACCCGCCATCTGGTGTCCTGACATCGCTGTGAGACATACGTGTAATAAACCCGCCATCTGGTGTCCTGAAATCACCATGAGACATACGTGTAATAAACCCGCCATCTGGTGTCCTGACATCACCATGAGACATACGTGTAATAAACCCGCCATCTGGTGTCCTGACATCGCTGTGAGACATACGTGTAATAAACCCGCCATCTGGTGTCCTGAAATCACCATGAGACATACGTGTAATAAACCCGCCATCTGGTGTCCTGAAATCACCGAGACATACGTGTAATAAACCCGCCATCCGGTGTCCTGACATCACCATGAGACATACGTGTAATAAACCCGCCATCTGGTGTCCTGACATCGCTGTGAGACATACGTGTAATAAACCCGCCATCTGGTGTCCTGAAATCACCGAGACATACGTGTAATAAACCCGCCATCCGGTGTCCTGAAATCACCCTGAGACATACGTGTAATAAACCCGCCATCCGGTGTCCTGACATCACCTGAGACATACGTGTAATAAACCCGCCATCTGGTGTCCTGACATCACCATGAGACATACGTGTAATAAACCCGCCATCTGGTGTCCTGACATCGCTGTGAGACATACGTGTAATAAACCCGCCATCTGGTGTCCTGAAATCACCATGAGACATACGTGTAATAAACCCGCCATCTGGTGTCCTGACATCACCATGAGACATACGTGTAATAAACCCGCCATCTGGTGTCCTGAAATCACCCTGAGACATACGTGTAATAAACCCGCCATCCGGTGTCCTGACATCACTTGAGACATACGTGTAATAAACCCGCCATCTGGTGTGCTGACATCACCCTGAGACATACGTGTAATAAACCCGCCATCTGGTGTCCTGACATCGCTGTGAGACATACGTGTAATAAACCCGCCATCCGGTGTCCTGACATCACCCTGAGACATACGTGTAATAAACCCGCCATCCGGTGTCCTGACATCACCATGAGACATACGTGTAATAAACCCGCCATCTGGTGTCCTGACATCACCATGAGACATACGTGTAATAAACCCGCCATCCGGTGTCCTGACATCACCCTGAGACATACGTGTAATAAACCCGCCATCCGGTGCCCTGACATCACCTGAGACATACGTGTAATAAACCCGCCACCCGGTGCCCTGACATCACCTGAGACATACGTGTAATAAACCCGCCATCCGGTGTCCTGACATCACCATGAGACATACGTGTAATAAACCCGCCATCTGGTGTCCTGACATCACTTGAGACATACGTGTAATAAACCCGCCATCCGGTGTCCTGACATCACCCTGAGACATACGTGTAATAAACCCGCCATCCGGTGTCCTGACATCACCCTGAGACATACGTGTAATAAACCCGCCATCCGGTGCCCTGACATCACCTGAGACATACGTGTAATAAACCCGCCACCCGGTGCCCTGACATCACCTGAGACATACGTGTAATAAACCCGCCATCCGGTGTCCTGACATCACCATGAGACATATGTCCTATATACCGTGGAGTCGGAGGTGCACATAGAAGCCCGTCACCCACCCAGTCCCTCGGCAGCAGAGCTGACCATCTGTGGGGGGTGTCGGTATTGTACGGAGCTCCCTGCACTCAGGGCAGCGGGACGTTCACACTGGATCTAATCCTGAACTGTTCATAGAGAAATGAGATAATATATAATAATAAATGTGGAAATATGGACAGATCGTGATGTCATTAATATACAAGAGGGGGTGGTGGTATTTACTTATAATGATCCACCAAGGGATAACTGGTCTACATACTAACAGAAAAATACCGCCATATATATACTGAATAATGCCGCCATATATATACTGAATAATGCCGCCATATATATAGTAAATAATGCCGCCATATGTATACTGAATAATGCCACCATATATATACTGAATAATACCGCCATATATATACTGAATAATGCCGCCATATATATTGAACAATGCCGCCATATATATACTGAATAATGCCGCCATATATATAGTAAATAATGCCGCCATATATATACTGAATAATGCCGCCATATATATACTGAATAATGCCGCCATATATATAGTAAATAATGCCGCCATATGTATACTGAATAATGCCACCATATATATACTGAATAATGCCGCCATATATATATTGAACAATGCCGCCATATATATACTGAATAATGCCGCCATATATATACTGAATAATGCCGCCATATATATAGTAAATAATGCCGCCATATATATATACTGAATAATGCCGCCATATATATATTGAACAATGCCGCCATATATATACTGAATAATGCCACCATATATATACTGAATAATGCCGCCATATATATAGTAAATAATGCCGCCATATATATATACTGAATAATGCCGCCATATATATACTGAATAATGCCGCCATATATATATTGAACAATGCCGCCATATATATACTGAATAATGCCGCCATATATATATAATAATGCCGCCATATATATAGTAAATAATGCCGCCATATATATTGAACAATGCCGCCATATATATATTGAATAATGCCGCCATATATATACTGAATAATGGCACCATATATATACTGAATAATGGCACCATATATATACTGAATAATGCCGCCATATATATACTGAATAATGCCGCCATATATATACTGAATAATGGCACCATATATATACTGAATAATGCCGCCATATATATACTGAATAATGCCGCCATATATATACTGAATAATGCGCCATATATATACTGAATAATGGCACCATATATATACTGAATAATGGCACCATATATATACTGAATAATGGCACCATATATATACTGAATAATGCCGCCATATATATACTGAATAATGCCGCCATATATATAGTAAATAATGCCGCCATATATATTGAACAATGCCGCCATATATATACTGAATAATGCCGCCATATATATACTGAATAATGCCGCCATATATATACTGAATAATACCGCCATATATATACTGAATAATGCCGCCATATATATTGAACAATGCCGCCATATATATACTGAATAATGCCGCCATATATATACTGAATAATGCCGCAATATATATACTGAATAATGGCACCATATATACTGAATAATGCCGCCATATATATTGAACAATGCCGCCATATATTGAACAATGCCGCCATATATATTGAACAATGCCGCCATATATATTGAACAATGCCGCCATATATATACTGAATAATGGCACCATATATATACTGAATAATGCCGCCATATATATACTGAATAATGGCACCATATATATACTGAATAATGCCACCATATATATACTGAATAATGCCACCATATATATACTGAATAATGCCGCCATATATATACTGAATAATGCCGCCATATATATACTGAATAATGACACCATATATACTGAATAATGACACCATATATATACTGAACAATGCCACCATATATATACTGAATAATGCCGCCATATATATACTGAACAATGCCGCCATATATATACTGAATAATGCCGCCATATATATACTGAATAATGCCGCCATATATATACTGAATAATGCCGCCATATATATACTGAATAATGCCGCCATATATATACTGAATAATGCCGCCATATATATACTGAATAATGGCACCATATATATACTGAATAATGGCACCATATATACTGAATAATGCCGCCATATATATTGAACAATGCCGCCATATATATTGAACAATGCCGCCATATATATTGAACAATGCCGCCATATATACTGAATAATGCCGCCATATATATACTGAATAATGCCGCCATATATATACTGAATAATGCCGCCATATATATACTGAATAATGACACCATATATACTGAATAATGACACCATATATATACTGAACAATGCCACCATATATACTGAATAATGGCACCATATATATACTGAATAATGCCGCCATATATATACTGAACAATGCCACCATATATACTGAATAATGGCACCATATATATACTGAATAATGCCGCCATATATATACTGAATAATGACACCATATATACTGAATAATGACACCATATATATACTGAATAATGCCGCCATATATATACTGAACAATGCCGCCATATATATACTGAATAATGCCGCCATATATATACTGAATAATGCCGCCATATATATACTGAATAATGCCGCCATATATATACTGAATAATGGCACCATATATATACTGAATAATGGCACCATATATATACTGAATAATGGCACCATATATATACTGAATAATGCCGCCATATATATACTGAATAATGCCGCCATATATATAGTAAATAATGCCGCCATATATATTGAACAATGCCGCCATATATATACTGAATAATGCCGCCATATATATACTGAATAATGCCGCCATATATATACTGAATAATGCCGCAATATATATACTGAATAATGGCACCATATATACTGAATAATGCCGCCATATATATTGAACAATGCCGCCATATATATTGAACAATGCCGCCATATATATTGAACAATGCCGCCATATATATTGAACAATGCCGCCATATATATTGAACAATGCCGCCATATATATACTGAATAATGGCACCATATATACTGAATAATGCCGCCATATATATTGAACAATGCCGCCATATATATTGAACAATGCCGCCATATATATTGAACAATGCCGCCATATATATTGAACAATGCCGCCATATATATTGAACAATGCCGCCATATATATACTGAATAATGGCACCATATATATACTGAATAATGCCGCCATATATATACTGAATAATGCCGCCATATATATACTGAATAATGCCGCCATATATATACTGAATAATGACACCATATATACTGAATAATGACACCATATATATACTGAACAATGCCACCATATATACTGAATAATGGCACCATATATATACTGAATAATGCCGCCATATATATACTGAATAATGACACCATATATACTGAATAATGACACCATATATATACTGAACAATGCCACCATATGTATACTGAATAATGCCGCCATATATATACTGAACAATGCCGCCATATATATACTGAATAATGCCGCCATATATATACTGAATAATGCCGCCATATATATACTGAATAATGCCGCCATATATATACTGAATAATGCCGCCATATATATACTGAATAATGCCGCCATATATATACTGAATAATGTCACCATATATATACTGAATAATGCCGCCATACACTGACTGAATAATACCTCCATACATTAAATAATACCTTCATACACTGAATAATACTGCCATACGCTGACTCAATAATACCCCATACACAATAAAAACAATCCTGCAGAGAGGCCGCAGTGAGGATAGCGCGTGGTACAGACCGTGCATCTGCACTAATTCATTCCAAACTGGATTATTGTTATAAAGTTGCAATTTTTGGCAAATAATTGTACAATCCTCTCAGCCCCTCCTGCCACGTCACGGCAATCTCATCAGGGTCGTGCTACTCTGTGATGTTGTTTCATTTACATTGTGCCATACGGCCTCCACCAGAAATGACTCGTTACCGTCATACCAGGAAGGAGTGGGGTATTTGAAATTGGGGCCACGCTTCTAAATTAATGGCATCATACCAGGCAGTGAGGGGGAAGAATGGAGGCTAAGAGAAGGCCCACAGGTGCAGGAATGCCCTCGGTCACAATGGAAGATAGTGTAAGACATAAACCGCTCTCTTTCAATGGTATATATTGAATGAAGGTCTGAATGACCTTGGTCTGAATATGACATAATTTCAAGTTTGACATCTTTAAAATTTTACATCTTTAATACACCAGAAATTGTCCAGAAGGTAAGAATAATTACTATCTTCTAATTTTACTTGCTGTCACGTACCCACTTCTCAGCACATGACTTGGGGTTGCGTCTGGCCTGAGAGTCTCGGATCCCTCTCTAATCTGTACAGTCCTGCAGGCCTCAGAGTCTCGGATCCCTCTCTAATCTGTACAGTCCTGCAGCCCTCAGAGCCTCGGATCTCTCTCTAATCTGTACGGTCCTGCAGCCCTCAGAGTCTCGGATCCCTCTCTAATCTGTACAGTCCTGCAGGCCTCAGAGTCTCGGATCCCTCTCTAATCTGTACAGTCCTGCAGGCCTCAGAGTCTCGGATCCCTCTCTAATCTGTACAGTCCTGCAGCCCTCAAAGCCACGGATCCCTCTCTAATCTGTACAGTCCTGCAGCCCTCAGTCTCGGATCCCTCTCTAATCTGTACAGTCCTGCAGCCCTCAGTCTCGGATCCCTCTCTAATCTGTACAGTCCTGCAGGCCTCAGAGTCTCGGATCCCTCTCTAATCTGTACAGTCCTGCAGCCCTCAGAGTCTCGGATCCCTCTCTAATCTGTACAATCCTGCAGCCCTCAGAGTCTCGGATCCCTCTCTAATCTGTACAGTCCTGCAGCCCTCAGAGTCTCGGATCCCTCTCTAATCTGTACAGTCCTGCAGCCCTCAGAGTCTCGGATCCCTCTCTAATCTGTACAGTCCTGCAGCCCTCAGAGTCTCGGATCCCTCTCTAATCTGTACAGTCCTGCAGCCCTCAGAGTCTCGGATCCCTCTCTAATCTGTACAGTCTTGCAGCCCTCAGAGTCTCGGATCTCTCTCTAATCTGTACAGTCCTGCAGCCTTCAGAGTCTCGGATCCCTCTCTAATCTGTACAGTCCTGCAGCCCTCAGAGCCTCGGATCCCTCTCTAATCTGTACAGTCCTGCAGCCCTCAGAGCCTCGGATCCCTCTCTAATCTGTACAGTCCTGCAGCCCTCAGAGTCTCGGATCTCTCTCTAATCTGTACAGTCCTGCAGCCTTCAGAGTCTCGAATCCTTCTCTAATCTGTACAGTCCTGCAGCCCTCAGAGTCTCGGATCCCTCTCTAATCTTTACAGACATCATGCTATAGTCTTTCTGGCCGGATCCACCACAACTTCCTACATTCACCTAAAAGTATTTTTGCCGGTGCCGTGACTAATGGTGCCGTCACATGCTAGGATCTCGTTAACGATATCGTTGAAACGTCACAGATTTGCGATCATTCTAATGATATCGTTTGTGCGTCGTTATGTGCAAACGAACGATATAGGAAGGAAAAATCGTTGGCTCGTTCATCCAAAATTTGTGATCCAGACCTGAAATCTATCGTTCGTCGTCCAATTAACGTTCTGGGAAGCAGCCACATGGTTCAGTGTGACGCCTTTATACATGGCTCAGTGTGACGCCTTTATACATGGCTCAGTGTGACACCTTTATACATCGCTCAGTGTGACGCCTTTATACATGGCTCAGTGTGACACCTTTATACATCGCTCAGTGTGACGCCTTTATACATGGTTCAGTGTGACGCCTTTATACATGGCTCAGTGTGACGCCTTTATACATGGCTCAGTGTGACGCCTTTATACATGGCTCAGTGTGACGCCTTTATTACATGGTTCAGTGTGACGCCTTTATACATGGCTCAGTGTGACACCTTTATACATGGTTCAGTGTGACGCCTTTATACATGGCTCAGTGTGACACCTTTATACATCGCTCAGTGTGACGCCTTTATACATGGCTCAGTGTGACACCTTTATACATCGCTCAGTGTGACGCCTTTATACATGGTTCAGTGTGACGCCTTTATACATGGCTCAGTGTGACGCCTTTATACATGGCTCAGTGTGACGCCTTTATACATGGCTCAGTGTGACGCCTTTATACATGGTTCAGTGTGACGCCTTTATACATGGCTCAGTGTGACACCTTTATACATGGTTCAGTGTGACGCCTTTATACATGGTTCAGTGTGACACCTTTATACATGGTTCAGTGTGACGCCTTTATACATGGTTCAGTGTGACGCCTTTATACATGGCTCAGTGTGACGCCTTTATACATGGTTCAGTGTGACACCTTTATACATGGTTCAGTGTGACGCCTTTATACATGGTTCAGTGTGACGCCTTTTTTACATGGTTCAGTGTGACACCTTTATACATGGCTCAGTGTGACGCCTTTATACATGGTTCAGTGTGACGCCTTTATACATGGTTCAGTGTGACGCCTTTATACATGGCTCAGTGTGACACCTTTATACATGGTTCAGTGTGACGCCTTTATGAACGATGTCGTTCATAATTCTCCTATTCCGGCCGCTTTATAAAATCATACAAACGTTCATCTCCAAGTAGCTGGCGCGTTACCAAATGTAAGATCGTTGACGATATCCATGGGTGTGACAACGCACTAATGATGTCGGAAGGATCGCGGTCACGTGACCACACTAACGATCTCGTTCACCTATATCCTAGCGTGTGACGGTACCATTACTGTGGTGAGCTGATCCCGGAGTCCAGGTGTGTAACATTTCATTACTGCATCTACCTTTCTCTACAATCCGAAGACTCTGCCCTGCGCTCTTACAGCTCCAGACCCCAAGTCCAGCTCAGCATCCAAGTGTAAAGTGCATTTGCCGTGGACAATCCACGAGAGACTGTTCATTATTTCCTCCATGTTATATCTCTCTGTTCTGATGTAGTAAAGCAGCTGTGTCTGTGGTCATCCTATCAGCTGTGGCGCTGTGGGGGGGTGGATAGCAGGGATCGGGATAGCCCCTATTACCAGGGCTGTTACACAGGTGACCTGTGTACTGCACACTCGGTGATAGCTCACTGTTCCTCCTGTATTGATTGTGGCAATCCTTGGTGGCTGTTCACATGTGGCTTTGTCAGTCACTGGCACCCCCTGCTCGGGCTGGTCCCTCCTGCCCTTATTCCTGGCCTGGTGCAGGGGGGTCTGGGAGCCTGTGGCATCTGCCCTAATTCACATGTACCTGTCCGGCATTATGGGAGACTCTAGGTGGGTGCGGCTTGTAACGATTTTAAAGGGAACCTGTCACCTAGATTTAAGCCCCTACACTATCACTACCTGTCCCTGCACCTTCCTTCCTTCCATCAGAAAGATAACTTATAACTTACAGCAGTCCCTGAGGCTGGGGACTGAAAAGGCGGCCCAGGCTCCATTCTGCCATTCTTGATCCGCCTCCTCTACTTGGAATCTCCTGCCCTCTGTACACCTATCATCCACCGGCCACATCCGGCGCGGTGCATTATGGGGCCGATCACATGATAGGCCCCAGTGCATTATGCGCTTGATCACGTGATCGGCCCGTTTCCGCACATGCGCAATGCGCTTATTGAAGCGGAGCCGATCATGTGATCAGGCCCATGATGCATCGCACCGGATGTGACGTAGCGGTTGGTGCATGATAGGTGTACAGAGGGCAGGAGATTCCAAATAGAGGGGCGGCGAGGAATAAAGAATAACGCCGCCCAGCAGAGCGTGCGCTGCCGGATCAAGGAGGGGGGAATGGAGCCTGGAGCCGCCTTTCCAGTCCCAGCCTCAGGGACTGCTGTAAGTTATAAGATATTTTTCTGATCTTTTATAGGGCCTCTTTAGATCAACAAGGGATAGATAGGGAGCAGCTAGGAAGGTGCAGGGACAGGTAGTGATAGTGTAGGGGCAGCTAGTGATAGTGTAGGGGCAGGTAGTGATAGTGTAGGGGCAGGTAGTGATAGTGTAGGGGCAGCTAGTGATAGTGTAGGGGCAGGTAGTGATAGCGTAGAATTTCCAGTGATAAACACTCATTGCAATCTTTAATTGCGACAACTGATTAGAACATAATAAATCATAAGGAGAAGAGCGGCTCTGCTCCAGTTTATTGGAACAATCCCCATACATAGAAAGGAGTCGTTACAAGTCAGGATACAAGGAGGATAACATAGTGCTCATGTGATGGAGGGAAGGTTTCATGGACAGAGGTGTCCACCGTATAAACTGGGTATTACACAGGGTCATCAGTGTGTGACCACACAACACATCCCAGGAGCTCACCCATAGATGGACGGGCAGAGGATTCACCATTACACGACCATAAAACAGTATGGCAATTAGCATATAGAGTCTTCCCATCATACAAGCAATGCCACAGCTGTATACCGGTTATCATCTCCTAAACTCTATTAATGTAAACAATCCCCAATCCATACCTCAGCACCCCTCTATCCCACATTATCTACCTCCAGACGTCTGTTACTTGTCAGGCAATGCAGCTGCCAGTATCAAGGTATCATACCGCTGATCTGCTGGGGGATCCTCCGGCCACGCCCCTACGTCGTTTCGTGTTACAGCTTCCTCAGGGGCGTGGCTACAGCAAGTCCTCGGTGTCATTTGTACCATGTGACCAAGTCACGTGTCCCATCATCAGCCAATCACAGAGTTGTTATCAGTGCATGCGCTCCGCACTCACCTGACACACCTGCCCAGGCCACCTCTGTCATGGTAAAACATGGAGACGGAGAGCGGGCGACAGACACACTTAACCCATGAATGGCCGATGAGTGAAATCAAGACTGACATATAATGATAATGATCTGCCTAGAATGTGCATATTGTTATATATCTGCTCCGGCACAACTAAAAGAGGCCGCCATAGAACTACGTAATAGTGTCCATCACACATCACACGTGCAAGGGGGTATACATTATATCAGTTATACCAGATTACCATGGCTACACCTATAAACAAGGTGGTATACATTGTATCAGTTATACCAGGTTACCATGGTTACACCTATAAACAAGGGGATATACATTATATCAGTTATACCAGATTACCATGGTTACACCTATAAACAAGGGGGTATACATTATATCAGTTATACCAGGTTACCATGGTTACACCTATAAACAAGGGGGTATACATTATATCAGTTATACCAGGTTACCATGGTTACACCTATAAACAAGGGAGTATACATTATATCAGTTATACCAGGTTACCATGGTTACACCTATAAACAAGGTGGTATACATTATATCAGTTATACCAGGTTACCATGGTTACACCTATAAACAAGGGGGTATACATTATATCAGTTATACCAGGTTACCATGGTTACACCTATAAACAAGGGGATATACATTATATCAGTTATACCAGGTTACCATGGCTACACCTATAAACAAGGGGGTATACATTATATCAGTTATACCAGGTTACCATGGTTACACCTATAAACAAGGGGGTATACATTATATCAGTTATACCAGGTTACCATGGTTACACCTATAAACAAGGTGGTATACATTATATCAGTTATACCAGATTACCATGGTTACACCTATAATCAAGGGGGTATACATTATATCAGTTATACCAGGTTACCATGGCTACACCTATAATCAAGGGGGTATACATTATATCAGTTATACCAGGTTACCATGGTTACACCTATAAACAAGGGGGTATACATTATATCAGTTATACCAGGTTACCATGGCTACACCTATAAACAAGGTGGTATACATTATATCAGTTATACCAGATTACCATGGTTACACCTATAATCAAGGGGGTATACATTATATCAGTTATACCAGGTTACCATGGTTACACCTATAAACAAGGCGGTATACATTATATCAGTTATACCAGATTACCATGGTTACACCTATAAACAAGGGGATATACATTATATCAGTTATACCAGGTTACCATGGTTACACCTATAAACAAGGGGGTATACATTATATCAGTTATACCAGGTTACCATGGTTACACCTATGAACAAGGCGGTATACATTATATCAGTTATACCAGGTTACCATGGCTACACCTATAAACAAGGCGGTATACATTATATCAGTTATACCAGGTTACCATGGCTACACCTATAAACAAGGCGGTATACATTATATCAGTTATACCAGGTTACCATGGCTACACCTATAAACAAGGCGGTATACATTATATCAGTTATACCAGGTTACCATGGTTACACCTATAAACAAGGGGGTATACATTATATCAGTTATACCAGGTTACCATGGTTACACCTATGAACAAGGCGGTATACATTATATCAGTTATACCAGGTTACCATGGTTACACCTATAAACAAGGGGGTATACATTATATCAGTTATACCAGGTTACCATGGCTACACCTATAAACAAGGTGGTATACATTATATCAGTTATACCAGGTTACCATGGTTACACCTATAAACAAGGGGATATACATTATATCAGTTATACCAGGTTACCATGGTTACACCTATAAACAAGGGGATATACATTATATCAGTTATACCAGGTTACCATGGTTACACCTATAAACAAGGGGGTATACATTATATCAGTTATACCAGGTTACCATGGCTACACCTATAAACAAGGGGATATACATTATATCAGTTATACCAGGTTACCATGGTTACACCTATAAACAAGGGGGTATACATTATATCAGTTATACCAGGTTACCATGGTTACACCTATAAACAAGGGGGTATACATTATATCAGTTATACCAGGTTACCATGGTTACACCTATAAACAAGGGGGTAAACATTATATCAGTTATACGAGGTTACCATGGTTACACCTATAAACAAGGGGGTATACATTATATCAGTTATACCAGGTTACCATGGCTACACCTATAAACAAGGGGATATACATTATATCAGTTATACCAGGTTACCATGGTTACACCTATAAACAAGGGGATATACATTATATCAGTTATACCAGGTTACCATGGTTACACCTATAAACAAGGGGGTATACATTATATCAGTTATACCAGGTTACCATGGTTACACCTATAAACAAGGGGGTATACATTATATCAGTTATACCAGGTTACCATGGTTACACCTATAAACAAGGGGGTATACATTATATCAGTTATACCAGGTTACCATGGTTACACCTATAAACAAGGGGGTATACATTATATCAGTTATACCAGGTTACCATGGTTACACCTATAAACAAGGGGGTATACATTATATCAGTTATACCAGGTTACCATGGCTACACCTATAAACAAGGGGGTATACATTATATCAGTTATACCAGGTTACCATGGTTACACCTATAAACAAGGGGATATACATTATATCAGTTATACCAGGTTACCATGGTTACACCTATAAACAAGGGGATATACATTATATCAGTTATACCAGGTTACCATGGTTACACCTATAAACAAGGGGGTATACATTATATCAGTTATACCAGGTTACCATGGTTACACCTATAAACAAGGGGGGGGTGCATTATACAGAACACATATCAGCACTGGGTTATCCCCCTTGTATCCTTACTTATAATGACCCTTTACATAATCTGTTGCAGCTTATTCTCCTCATGATTTATTATGTTGTAACATTGTACTTGTTCTCTATGTGGAGGCCATATACAGCACAATACATAGGACGCCCTGATGAGATTGCCGTGATGTGGTGGGGGGGCGGGAGCTGGAAAGATTGTACAATTATTTGCCAAATATCTGAATTTTCTGATATAATCCAGTTTATAATGAATTAGTGCAGATTCTGTACCACGCTCTATCCTCGGCTTCTCTGCAGGATTGTGTTAGTGAATTATAATCCCTCCATACAGTCACCAAATATAATGAGGAGGAGAGATCCCTGGAGAGATCCCTGGAGAGATCCCTGGAGAGATCCTGGAGAGATCCCTGGAGAGATCCCTGGAGAGATCCCTGCAGTGATCTGTGATCAGGGGAGGAGAAAGAATACAAGTCCGGCTGCAATATCACCAGTGGCCACTAGAGGGAGCCCGGCAACACTGGAGGCTGCAAGTGTTTACTGTTACCATAGAGACGGCGGAGACTGAACAGAAGAAAACAGGACGGAAAAGAGGACAGAAGAGAGAAGAGAGGACAGAAGAGAAGACAGACAGAAGGTACAGGAACAGAGGACAGACAGCAGGTACAGGAAGAGAGGACAGAGGACAGACAGCAGGTACAGGAAGAGAGGACAGAGGACAGACAGCAGGTACAGGAAGAGGGGACTGAGGACAGACAGCAGGTACAGGAAGAGAGGACTGAGGACAGACAGCAGGTACAGGAAGAGAGGACTGAGGACAGACAGCAGGTACAGGAAGAGAGGACAGAGGACAGACAGCAGGTACAGGAAGAGGGGACTGAGGACAGACAGCAGGTACAGGAAGAGAGGACTGAGGACAGACAGCAGGTACAGGAAGAGAGGACTGAGGACAGACAGCAGGTACAGGAAGAGGGGACAGAGGACAGACAGCAGGTACAGGAAGAGAGGACTGAGGACAGACAGCAGGTACAGGAAGAGGGGACAGAGGACAGACAGCAGGTACAGGAAGAGGGGACAGAGGACAGACAGCAGGTACAGGAAGAGGGGACAGAGGACAGACAGCAGGTACAGGAAGAGAGGACAGAGGACAGACAGCAGGTACAGGAAGAGGGGACAGAGGACAGACAGCAGGTACAGGAAGAGGGGACAGAGGACAGACAGCAGGTACAGGAAGAGAGGACTGAGGACAAAGGAGAGGACTGAGGACAGACAGCAGGTACAGGAAGAGGGGACAGAGGACAGACAGCAGGTACAGGAATAGAGGACTGAGGACAGACAGCAGGTACAGGAAGAGAGGACTGAGGACAGAAGAGAGGACAGAGGACAGACAGCAGGTACAGGAAGAGAGGACTGAGGACAGACAGCAGGTACAGGAAGAGAGGACTGAGGACAGACAGCAGGTACTGGAAGAGGGGACTGAGGACAGAAGAGAGGACTGAGGACAGACAGCAGGTACAGGAAGAGAGGACTGAGGACAGACAGCAGGTACAGGAAGAGAGGACTGAGGACAGAAGAGAGGACTGAGGACAGACAGCAGGTACAGGAAGAGAGGACTGAGGACAGACAGCAGGTACAGGAAGAGAGGACTGAGGACAGACAGCAGGTACAGGAAGAGGGGACTGAGGACAGACAGCAGGTACAGGAAGAGGGGACAGAGGACAGACAGCAGGTACAGGAAGAGGGGACAGAGGACAGACAGCAGGTACAGGAAGAGAGGACTGAGGACAGACAGCAGGTACAGGAAGAGAGGACTGAGGACAGACAGCAGGTACAGGAAGAGAGGACTGAGGACAGACAGCAGGTACAGGAAGAGAGGACAGAGGACAGACAGCAGGTACAGGAAGAGAGGACTGAGGACAGACAGCAGGTACAGGAAGAGAGGACTGAGGACAGACAGCAGGTACAGGAAGAGAGGACAGAGGACAGACAGCAGGTACAGGAAGAGAGGACAGAGGACAGACAGCAGGTACAGGAAGAGAGGACTGAGGACAGACAGCAGGTACAGGAACAGAGGACTGAGGACAGACAGCAGGTACAGGAAAAGGGGACTGAGGACAGACAGCAGGTACAGGAAGAGGGGACTGAGGACAGACAGCAGGTACAGGAAGAGAGGACTGAGGACAGACAGCAGGTACAGGAAGAGAGGACTGAGGACAGACAGCAGGTACAGGAACAGAGGACTGAGGACAGACAGCAGGTACAGGAAGAGGGGACTGAGGACAGACAGCAGGTACAGGAAGAGAGGACTGAGGACAGACAGCAGGTACAGGAAGAGAGGACTGAGGACAGACAGCAGGTACAGGAAGAGGGGACTGAGGACAGACAGCAGGTACAGGAAGAGAGGACTGAGGACAGACAGCAGGTACAGGAAGAGAGGACTGAGGACAGACAGCAGGTACAGGAACAGAGGACTGATGACAGACAGCAGGTACAGGAAGAGAGGACTGAGGACAGACAGCAGGTACAGGAAGAGAGGACTGAGGACAGACAGCAGGTACAGGAAGAGAGGACAGAGGACAGACAGCAGGTACAGGAAGAGAGGACTGAGGACAGACAGCAGGTACAGGAAGAGAGGGCTGAGGACAGACAGCAGGTACAGGAAGAGGGGACAGAGGACAGACAGCAGGTACAGGAAGAGGGGACAGAGGACAGACAGCAGGTACAGGAAGAGGGGACAGAGGACAGACAGCAGGTACAGGAAGAGAGGACTGAGGACAGACAGCAGGTACAGGAAGAGAGGACTGAGGACAGACAGCAGGTACAGGAATAGAGGACTGAGGACAGACAGCAGGTACAGGAAGAGAGGACTGAGGACAGAAGAGAGGACAGAGGACAGACAGCAGGTACAGGAAGAGAGGACTGAGGACAGACAGCAGGTACAGGAAGAGAGAGACTGAGGACAGACAGCAGGTACTGGAAGAGGGGACTGAGGACAGAAGAGAGGACTGAGGACAGACAGCAGGTACAGGAAGAGAGGACTGAGGACAGACAGCAGGTACAGGAAGAGAGGACTGAGGACAGAAGAGAGGACTGAGGACAGACAGCAGGTACAGGAAGGATGAGAGGACTGAGGACAGAAGCAGGGTGACAGGAAGAGAGGACTGAGGACAGACAGCAGGTACAGGAAGAGGGACTGAGGACAGACAGCAGGTACAGGAAGAGAGGACAGAGGACAGACAGCAGGTACAGGAAGAGGGACAGAGGACAGACAGCAGGTACAGGAAGGAGGACTGAGGACAGACAGCAGGTACAGAAGAGAGGACTGAGGACAGACAGAGGTACAGGAAGAGAGGACTGAGGACAGACAGCAGGTACAGGAAGAGAGACGGACGAGAGGACGGAGAAGAGGACAGGAAGAGAGGACTGAGGACAGACAGCAGGTACAGGAAGAGAGGACTGAGGACAGACAGCAGGTACAGGAAGAGAGGACAGAGGACAGACAGCAGGTACAAAAAAAAAAAAAAAAAAAAAAAACCCCCCCCCGGAACAGAGGACTGAGGACAGACAGCAGGTACAGGAAAAGGGGACTGAGGACAGACAGCAGGTACAGGAAGAGGGGACTGAGGACAGACAGCAGGTACAGGAAGAGAGGACTGAGGACAGACAGCAGGTACAGGAAGAGAGGGACTGAGGACAGACAGCAGTACAGGAAAGAGGACTGAGGACAGACAGCAGGTACAGGAAGAGGGGACTGAGGACAGACAAGCAGGTACAGGAAGAGAGGACTGAGGACAGACAGCAGGTACAGGAAGAGAGGACTGAGGACAGACAGCAGGTACAGGAAGAGGGGACTGATGGACAGACAGCAGGTAAAAGGAAGAGAGGACTGAGGACAGACAGCAGGTACAGGAAGAGAGGACTGAGGACAGACAGCAGGTACAGGAACAGAGGACTGAGCAGACAGGAGAGGACTGAGGACAAAGGAGAGGACTGAGGACAGAATAGAGGACTGATGACTGTAGAGAGGACTGAGGACAGAAGAGAGGACTGAGGATTAAGGAGAGGACTGAGGACAGAAGAGGGGACTGAGGATTAAGGAGAGGACTGAGGACAGAAGAGGGGACTGAGGACAAAGGAGAGGACAGAGGAGAGGACTGAGGACAGAAGAGAGGACTGAGGACAAAGGAGAGGACAGAGGAGAGGACTGAGGACAGAAGAGAGGACTGATGACAGACAGCAGGTACAGGAAGAGAGGACTGAGGACAGAAGAGAGGACTGAGGATTAAGGAGAGGACTGAGGACAGAAGAGAGGACTGATGACAGTTAAGAGGACTGAGGACAGACATCAGGCACAGTCAGTAACTGTAATGTCCATTATCATTATTATTATTATTATTATTATTATTATTATTATTATTTATATAGCTGCTGTACAGGAGAAGGGTTACATACAAAATTATACATATAGTTTACAGTAAACAAATTAACAATTACAGACTGGTACAGAGGAGAGCAGCCCCGGTGGTGGTGAAGCAGCAGCAGCTCCGTGGTGGTGAAGCAGCAGCTCTGGTGGTGGTGAGGCAGCAGCTTTGGTGGTCGTAAAGCGGCAGATCCAGTGGTGGTAAAGCGCCTGCTCTGGTGGCGGTGAGGCGGCAGCAGCTGCAGTGGTGGTGAGGCAGCAGCTCTGGTTGTGGTAAACGGCAGCTCTGGTGGTGGTGAGGCGGCAGCTCTGGTGGTGGTGAGGCGGCAGCTCTGGTGGTGGTGAGGCGGCAGCTCTGGTGGTGGTGAGGCAGTAGCTCTGGTGGTGATGAAGCAGTAGCTCTGGTGGTAGTGAGGTGGAAACTCTGGTGGTGGTGAGGCGGCAGCTCTGGTGGTGGTGAGGTGGCAGCTCTGGTGGTGGTGGTGAGGTGGCAGCTCTGGTGGTGGTGGTGAGGTGGCGGCTCTGTGGTGGTGAGGCAGCAGCTCTGGTGGTGGTGAGGCAGCAGCTCTGGTAGTGGTCAGGTGGCAGCTCTGGTGGTGGTGAGGAGGTAGCTCTGGTGGTGGTGGTGAGGTGGCAGCACTGGTGGTGGTGAGGCGGCAGCTCTGGTGGTGGTGGTGAGGTGGCAGCTCTGGTGGTGGTGGTGAGGTGGCAGCTCTGGTGGTGGTGAGGTGGCAGCTCTGGTGGTGGTGGTGAGGTGGCAGCTCTGGTGGTGGTGGTGAGGTGGCAGCTCTGGTGGTGGTGGTGAGGTGGCAGCTCTGGTGGTGGTGGTGAGGTGGCAGCTCTGGTGGTGGTGGTGAGGTGGCGGCTCTGTGGAGTTGAGGCAGCAACTCTGGTGGTGGTGGTGGTGGTGAGGCGGTAGCTCTGGTGGTGGTGAAGCAGTAGCTCTGTTGGTGGTGAGGTGGCAGCTCTGGTGGTGGTGGTGATGCGGCAGCTCTGGTGGTGGTGAGGTAGCAATTCTGATGGCAGTGAGGCAGCATATCCAATGGTGGTGAGGCGGCAGATCCAATGGTGGTGAGGCGGCAGATTCAGTGGTGGTGAGGCAGCAGCTCTGGTGGTGGTGAAGCAGTAGCTCTGTTGGTGGTGAGGTGGCAGCTCTAGTGGTGGTGAGGTGGCAGCTCTGGTGGTGGTGGTGAGGTGGCAGCTCTGGTGGTGGTGGTGAGGTGGCAGCTCTGGTGGTGGTGGTGAGTTGGCGGCTCTGTGGAGTTGAGGCAGCAACTCTGGTGGTGGTGGTGGTGTGAAGCAGTAGCTCTGTTGGTGGTGAGGTGGCAGCTCTGGTGGTGGTGGTGATGCGGCAGCTCTGGTGGTGGTGAGGTAGCAATTCTGATGGCAGTGAGGCAGCATATCCAATGGTGGTGAGGCGGCAGATCCAATGGTGGTGAGGCGGCAGATTCAGTGGTGGTGAGGCAGCAGCTCTGGTGGTGGTGAAGCAGTAGCTCTGTTGGTGGTGAGGTGGCAGCTCTAGTGGTGGTGAGGTGGCAGCTCTGGTGGTGGTGGTGAGGTGGCAGCTCTGGTGGTGGTGGTGAGGTGGCAGCTCTGGTGGTGGTGGTGAGGTGGCAGCTCTGGTGGTGGTGTGAGTTGGCGGCTCTGTGGAGTTGAGCAGAACTCTGGTGGTGGTGGTGGTGTGGTGTGAAACAGTAGGCTCTGTTGGTGGTGAGGTGGCAGCTCTGGTGGTGGGGTGATGCGGCAGCTCTGGTGGTGGTGAGGTAGCAATTCTGATGGCAGTGAGGCAGCATATCCAATGGTGGTGAGGCGGCAGATCAATGGTGGTGAGGCGGCAGATTCAGTGGTGGTGAGGCAGCAGCTCTGGTGGTGGTGAAGCAGTAGCTCTGTTGGTGGTGAGGTGGCAGCTCTAGTGGTGGTGAGGTGGCAGCTCTGGTGGTGGTGGTGACGCGGCAGCTCTGGTAGTGGTGAGCAGCAATCTGATGGCAGTGAAGCGGCATATCCAATGGTGGTGAGGCGCAGATCCAGGGTGGTGAGGCGGCAGATCCAGTAGGGGGTGAGGCAGCACTCTGGTGGTGGTGAAGCAGCAGTTCTGATGGCGGTGAGGCGGCAGATCCAATGGTGGTGAGGCAGCAGATCCAGTGGTGGTGAGGCAGCAGATCAGTGGTGGTGAGGCGCAGCTCTGGTGGTGGTGAGGCAGCAGCTCTGGTGGTGGTAGGTGGTGGCTCTGGTGGTGAGGTGGCAGCAGCTTCGGTGGTGGTGAAGCAGCAGCTCTGGTGTGGTGAGGCGGTGGCTCTGGTGGTGGTGAGGTGGCAGCAGCTTCGGTGGTGATGAAGCAGCAGCTCTGGTGGTGGTGAGGCGGTGGCTCTGGTGGTGGTGAGGTGGCAGCAGCTTCGGTGGTGGTGAAGCAGCAGCTCTGGTGGTGGTGAGGCGGTGGCTCTGGTGGTGGTGAGGCGGCAACAGCTGTGTGCTGTCTCTCTTCCCGCTGTGTGCTGTCTCTCTTCCCCCCTGTGTGCTGTCTCTCTCCCCCCTGTACACTGTCTCTCTTCACCTCCAGTGTGTTGTTTCACAACCTGTGTGCTGTTTCTCTTTCCCCCCCCTGTGTGCTGTCTCTCTTCCCCCCTGTGTGCTGTCTCCCCCCTGTACACTGTCTCTCTCCCTGTGTGCTGTCTCTCTTCCCCTCCGTGCTGTCCCTCTCCCCTCTGTGTGCTGTCTCTCTTCCCCTCTGTGTGCTGTCTCTCTTCCCTCTGTGTGCTGTCTCTCTTCCCCCTGTGTGCTGTCTCTCTCCCCCTGTACACTGTCTCCCCCTGTGTGCTGTCTCTCTTCCCTCCGTGTGCTGTCTCTCTTCACCTCCAATGTGTTGTCTCACCCCCTGTGTGCTGTCTCTCTTCCCCCTGTGTGCTGTCTCTCTTCCCCTTGTGTGCTGTCTCTCTTCCCCCCTGTACACTGTCTCTCCCCCTGTGTGCTGTCTCTCTTCCTCCCGTGTGCTGTCTCTCTTCACCTCCAGTGTGTTGTCTCACCCCCTGTGTGCTGTGTCTCTTCCCCCCCCCAGTGTGCTGTCTCTCTTCCCCCTGTGTGCTGTCTCTCTTCACCTCCAGTGTGTTGTCTCACCCCCAGTGTGCTGTCTCTCTTCTCCCCCAGTGTGCTGTCTCTCTTCCCCCCAGTGTGCTGTCTCTCACCCCCAGTGTGCTGTCTCTCTTCTCCCCCAGTGTGCTGTCTCTCTTCACCTCCAGTGTGTTGTCTCACCCCCAGTGTGCTGTCTCTCTTCCCCCCAGTGTGCTGTCTCTCACCCCCAGTGTGCTGTCTCTCTTCTCCCCCAGTGTGCTGTCTCTCTTCACCTCCAGTGTGTTGTCTCACCCCCAGTGTGCTGTCTCTCTTCCCCCCAGTGTGCTGTCTCTCTTCCCCCCAGTGTGCTGTCTCTCTTCATCCCCCTGTGATTTCCAAAGATGGCATGCTGCTGCCATCCTCCAGTCACCTCCAGAGCTGCACTCACTATTCTGCTGCTACATAATGTCTTATCCTCCAGTCACCTCCGGAGCTGCACTCACTATTCTGTTGTTACATCATGTCTTATCCTCAAGTCACCTCCAGAGCTGAAGTGACTATTCTGCTGTTACATCATGTCTTATCCTCCAGTCACCTTCAGAGCTGCGGTGACTATTCTATTGTTACATCATGTCTTATCCTCCAGTCACCTCCAGAGCTGCAGTCACTATTCTGCTGTTACATCATGTCTTATCCACCAGTCACATCCAGAGCTGCACTCACTATTCTGCTATTATATTGTGTCTGATCCTCCAGTCACCTCCAGAGCTGCACTCACTATTCTGCTGTTACATCGTGTCTTATCCTCCAGTCACCTCCAGAGCTGAACTCACTATTCTGCTGTTACATCATGTGTTATCCTCCAGTCACCTCCAGAGCTGCACTCACTATTCTGCTGTTACATCGCATCTTATCCTCCAGTCACCTCCAGAGCTGCACTCACTATTCTGCTATTATATTGTATCTGATCCTCCAGTCACCTCCAGAGCTGCGGTCAGGCTCAGGCTTAATGATGAGCACGGTTCTGCCTCTCAGGTTTCAGGGTCTGATCTTCTGTGGCTGCAGAGTCTCCAGCCTCTATCATTGGTCAGTGATGACACAGGAGCTGCCAGCAGCGGATCTTGATGATTTGTACAGTCAGGACCTTCCTGGGTCTTATCATTTCAGTGTTGGGTCGATCTAATCACAGACACACACACACTGACACACAGACACACACACAGAGACACACTGACACACACAGACACACACACAGAGACACAGACACACTGACACACAGACACACACACACAGACAGACACACACACAGACACACTGACACACAGACAGACACACAGAAACACACAGACACACACACAGAGACACACTGACACACAGACACACACACAGAAACACACAGACACACACACACAGACACACACACAGAGACACACTGACACACAGACACACACACAGAAACACACAGACACACACACAGAGACACAATCACACACACAGAGACACACTGACACACACACACAGACACACACACAGAGACACACAGACACACACACAGAAACACACAGACACACACACACAGACACACAATCACACACACAGAGACACACTGACACACACACACAGACACACACACAGAGACACACTGACACACACAGACACACACACAGAGACACACTGACACACACACAGACACACACATACACTGACACGCAGAGACACACACAGACACAACATATTGTCACGTGTTGACTGCTTTTTTGTCACGTGTTGACCATGACGCGCCTCGGCGGGGACCGTGGGGTACTTGGAGCCGGGCCCTCCCAATGTCGTCAGGGGCTGCAGGATGTCACGGTGTCGTGACCCGGTCCGTGGTCCCCTCGTCGGGCGATCAGTAAAAAGGGAAAGTTTGAAAATGGGATAAAAGAAAAATATAAAAGTAAAAAAAAAAGAGTTTGTGTTGTGACGCCACCCGTGGGATGTGGCCGGTATAGGCACTGCTGCAGTCGGGTCCTCTGGGGATGATGGGGTAGCAGCTGTGATGGTTTGGCTCTCCATGGGAAGCCTTTCCCTCTCCTCTGCCAGATGCCGTTTATAGAGTTAGTCGGCTCTTGGTCATTGAGCTGAGAAGACGTCTTGCTGCTGTGCCTCTCCTGGAGTTCTATTGCCATGGGAGAAGCTGTGATCCCTGACCTGTAGGTGGAGGGAGGGGCCCCCAGCCTAGGGTTAATCAGGACCTTAGTTACATGATTCCCTCACCTACCAAGCGCGACACTCAATCCCAAGACTAGGGACTTTATGCCTAGCAATGGGATGGGATGAGAACACCACACGGGACTGAAAAGACACGGACCCGGCGGCCTGTGCCACCATGAGGCTTGTCAGGGTCCCGGGCTACAGACCGTAGAGAGACAGAAGGTGTCCTAGGGGCACGGATAGTGAGCAATCCATCTGTGAACCCGAGTTGGCAGGAAAGCTGAGGGCAGAAACCAGAGTGCCGGCTCTGCTGAAGTGGCCAGAATGCTCCATGCTCCAACCATGAAAACCGGCGGGGTGCGGGGTCTTTACGTCCCGCGACCCAACATCTGGCGCAGCGAATAGAAGGCCGCCGTACTAGGACTAGGGGACCAGGCAGGTCACCCACCAAAAGCGCGTGGCAGCTGGATAGTAGCTCGCGTGCGGAAGAGACAGACCGAGAGGCCCATGGAAAGAACATGAAAGGGGGAGATCTGGATGATCTATGAACCTACCAGAGCCGCCACTGCACCGTCTTGTAACCATCTGCCGAGAAAGTGAAGTAAACTGGGCTGAAGCTCAGAACTGTGTGAGACTGTGATTTCTGCGCCTGAGGGGAGGTAGACTGATCCGCTGAGGCGGCAGCAGGAGCCTGAGTGTGAATCCCGCCAGCAGCACAGCCCCGCTGGCCTACCGTTACCCTTACTATCTCCATAGACATTACAGTTGCCCTGGGGACCTGCTCTTCCTGTGGAGCGCTGAACCATCCTCGCTGCTACTCCCATCATCCCCAGAGGTCCCGACCGCAGCAGCAGCTATACCGGCCACATCCCACGGGTGGCGTCACGACAAACATCCTTTTATTTTATTTTTAATATTTTTCTTTCATCCCTTTTTCAATGTTTACCCTTTTTAACTGATCGCCCGACGAAGGGATCACGGACACCGCCACTGTGACCCCGCAGCCCAGACGACGACGAGAGGGCCCGGATCCGAGCACCCCACGGTCCCCGCCAGGGGTGAGTCAGCGGCTCCGGTAGTCTTTTAGCTGCAGGGATACCTCGTCCAGTTCACCCCCTTTTGTGTTCCTTTCCATGGGTTTCTCGTCTTCGCACTTCCGCACACAAAGCTCCGATCCTGCGGCCACGAGCCTTCGTTGGGCGACCTGCGTGGTCCCAAGGCCCTAGTATGGCGTCCTTCTCTTCACTGAGCCGGGGGTTGGATCACAGGACATAAAGACCCTGCAACCGACCGGTTTCATGGTTGGAGCGTCCTTGCCACTTCAGGGCTGGTATCCGGGTTCCTGCCCCGTCCTTCAGCTTCCCAGCTAATTCAGGCGCAGGGGTGGATTGCTCACTATCTGCACCCCTAGGACTCCTTCTGCCTCTCTATGGTCTATAGCCCGGGACTCGGAACAGCCTCATGGTGTCACAGGCCGCTGAGTCCATATCCTCACAGTCTCGTGTTCCCCTCTGTCTCCATGATTATGGTGTTTCTCTGACTTTGATGGACTAACTCCTCCCGAATCTAGGGCTAACTACTCCTCGACTGACTCCTAACTGCCGGACCAACTTCCTGTGGTGTGTCCTGATTGTCTCCCCTTTCCTGACTGTTTCCTGTACTAACTTCTCCACCCCCCCGTCTCCTCCCGCCATCCCATAACTGGGCTTAAAGTCCCACCCTGGGACCGGAGAGCATTGGGTGTGTGTTTGGGTAACTGGACTTACCGATCCCAGTTACTGCAACTTCTGGTGACGACCGGACCACAGGGGCGCCACAACTGCTTTACTGTCACGTGTTGACTGCTTTACTGTCACGTGTTGACTGCTTTACTGTCACGTGTTGACTGCTTTACTCTCACGTGTTGGCTGCTTTACTGTCACGTGTTGACTGCTTTACTCTCAAGTGTTGGCTGCTTTACTGTCACGTGTTGGCTGCTTTACTGTCACATGTTGACTGCTTTACTGTCATGTGTTGGCTGCTTTACTGTCACGTGTTGACTGCTTTACTGTCACTTGTTGACTGCTTTACTGTCACGTGTTGACTGCTTTACTCTCACGTGTTGACTGCTTTACTGTCACGTGTTGACTGCTTTACTGTCACGTGTTGGCTGCTTTACTGTCACGTGTTGACTGCTTTACTGTCACGTGTTGACTCCTTTACTCTCACGTGTTGGCTGCTTTACTGTCACGTGTTGACTGCTTTACTCTCACGTGTTGGCTGCTTTACTGTCACGTGTTGACTGCTTTACTCTCAAGTGTTGGCTGCTTTACTGTCACGTGTTGGCTGCTTTACTGTCACGTGTTGACTGCTTTACTGTCACGTGTTGACTGCTTTACTCTCACGTGTTGGCTGCTTTACTGTCACGTGTTGACTGCTTTACTCTCAAGTGTTGGCTGCTTTACTGTCACGTGTTGGCTGCTTTACTGTCACGTGTTGACTGCTTTACTGTCACGTGTTGACTGCTTTACTCTCACGTGTTGGCTGCTTTACTGTCACGTGTTGACTGCTTTACTGTCACGTGTTGACTGCTTTACTGTCACGTGTTGACTGCTTTACTCTCACGTGTTGGCTGCTTTACTGTCACGTGTTGACTGCTTTACTCTCAAGTGTTGGCTGCTTTACTGTCACGTGTTGGCTGCTTTACTGTCACATGTTGACTGCTTTACTGTCATGTGTTGGCTGCTTTACTGTCACGTGTTGACTGCTTTACTGTCACTTGTTGACTGCTTTACTGTCACGTGTTGACTGCTTTACTCTCACGTGTTGACTGCTTTACTGTCACGTGTTGAATGCTTTACTGTCACGTGTTGACTGCTTTACTGTCACGTGTTGACTGCTTTACTCTCACGTGTTGGCTGCTTTACTGTCACGTGTTGACTGCTTTACTGTCATGTGTTGACTACTTTACTGTCACGTGTTGAATGCTTTACTCTCATGTGTTGGCTGCTTTACTATCACATTGTTGGCTGCTTTACTGTCACGTGTTGACTGCTTTACTCTCACGTGTTGGCTGCTTTACTGTCACGTGTTGACTGCTTTACTCTCAAGTGTTGGCTGCTTTACTGTCACGTGTTGGCTGCTTTACTGTCACGTGTTGACTGCTTTACTGTCACGTGTTGACTGCTTTACTCTCACGTGTTGGCTGCTTTACTGTCACGTGTTGACTGCTTTACTCTCAAGTGTTGGCTGCTTTACTGTCACGTGTTGGCTGTTTACTTCACGTGTTGGCTGCTTTACTGTCACGTGTTGACTGCTTTACTGTCAGTGTTGACTCTTTACTCCGTGTTGTGCTTTACTCAGTGTTGGCTGCTTTACTTCACTTGTTGTGCTTTACTGTCACGTGTTGACTGCTTACTCTCACTTGTTGCTTTCTTTCCTGTTGACGTGTTTATCTTTATGTCACTGTTGACGTGCTTTACTGTCACTTTGACTGTTTACTTCACGTGTTGCTGCTTTACTTCACGTGTTGCTGCTTTACTGTCATGTTGTTGCTGCTTACCCCCCCTTGCTTACGTCACTGTTGATGCTTACCTCATTGGCACCCTTGCTTACGTCTTTACGCTTTTTGCTTCAGTTGCTTATGTCTGTTGACTGCTTACTGTCACGTGTTACTGCTACCTCTTTTGCTGCTTACGTCACGTTGCTGGCTTTACTCTCACGTGTTTGGCTGCTTTACTGTCACGTGTTGACTGCTTTACTCTCAGTGTTGGCTGCTTTACTGTCACGTGTTGGCTGCTTTACTGTCACGTGTTGACTGCTTTACTGTCATGTGTTGGCTGCTTTACTGTCACGTGTTGACTGCTTTACTGTCACGTGTTGACTGCTTTACTGTCACGTGTTGACTGCTTTACTGTCACTTGTTGTCTGCTTTACTGTCACGTGTTGACTGCTTTTACTCTCACATGTTGACTGCTTTACTGTCACGTGTTGAATGCTTTACTGTCACGTGTTGACTGCTTTACTGTCACGTGTTGACTGCTTTACTGTCACGTGTTGGCTGCTTTACTGTCACGTGTTGACTGCTTTACTGTCATGTGTTGACTACTTTACTGTCACGTGTTGAATGCTTTACTCTCATGTGTTGGCTGCTTTACTATCACATTGTTGGCTGCTTTACTGTCACGTGTTGACTGCTTTACTCTCACGTGTTGGCTGCTTTACTGTCACGTGTTGACTGCTTTACTCTCAAGTGTTGGCTGCTTTACTGTCACGTGTTGGCTGCTTTACTGTCACGTGTTGACTGCTTTACTGTCATGTGTTGACTACTTTACTGTCACGTGTTGAATGCTTTACTCTCATGTGTTGGCTGCTTTACTATCACATTGTTGGCTGCTTTACTGTCACGTGTTGACTGCTTTACTCTCACGTGTTGGCTGCTTTACTGTCACGTGTTGACTGCTTTACTCTCAAGTGTTGGCTGCTTTACTGTCACGTGTTGGCTGCTTTACTGTCATGTGTTGACTCCTTTACTGTCACGTGTTGAATGCTTTACTCTCATGTGTTGGCTGCTTTTACTATCACATTGTTGGATGCTTTACTGTCACGTGTTGACTGCTTTACTCTCACGTGTTGGCTGCTTTACTGTCACGTGTTGACTGCTTTACTCTCAAGTGTTGGCTGCTTTACTGTCACGTGTTGGCTGCTTTACTGTCACGTTGTTGACTGCTTTACTCTCAAGTGTTGGCTGCTTTACTGTCACGTGTTGACTGCTTTACTCTCAAGTGTTGGCTGCTTTACTGTCACGTGTTGGCTGCTTTACTGTCACGTGTTGACTGCTTTACTGTCACGTGTTGACTGCTTTACTCTCACGTGTTGGCTGCTTTACTGTCACGTGTTGACTGCTTTACTGTCACGTGTTGACTGCTTTACTCTCACGTGTTGGCTGCTTTACTGTCACGTGTTGACTGCTTTACTCTCAAGTGTTGGCTGCTTTACTGTCACGTGTTGGCTGCTTTACTGTCACATGTTGACTGCTTTACTGTCATGTGTTGGCTGCTTTACTGTCACGTGTTGACTGCTTTACTGTCACTTGTTGACTGCTTTACTGTCACGTGTTGACTGCTTTACTCTCACGTGTTGACTGCTTTACTGTCACGTGTTGAATGCTTTACTGTCACGTGTTGACTGCTTTACTGTCACGTGTTGACTGCTTTACTCTCACGTGTTGGCTGCTTTACTGTCACGTGTTGACTGCTTTACTGTCATGTGTTGACTACTTTACTGTCACGTGTTGAATGCTTTACTCTCATGTGTTGGCTGCTTTACTATCACATTGTTGGCTGCTTTACTGTCACGTGTTGACTGCTTTACTCTCACGTGTTGGCTGCTTTACTGCCACGTGTTGACTGCTTTACTCTCAGTGTTGCTGCTTTACTGTCACGTGTTGCTGCTTTACTGTCAGTGTTGACTGCTTTACTGTCACGTGTTGATGCTTTACTCTCAGTGGTTTGGCTGCTTTACTGTCACGTGTTGACTGCTTTACTTCTCTTTCTCAGTGTTGTGCTTTACTGTCACGTGTTGCTGCTTTACTTCAAGTGTTGCTGCTTTACTGTCAGTGTTGCTGCTTTACTGTCACGTGTTGACTGCTTTACTGTCATGTTTGCTGCTTTACTGTCACGTGTTGACTGCTTTACTGTCACTGTTGACTGCTTTACTGTCAGTGTTGACTGCTTTACTGTCACTGTTGACTTGCTTTACTTCACGTGTTGACTGCTTTACTTCAGTGTTGTGCTTTACTGTCACGTGTTGACTGCTTTACTGTCAGTGTTGACTGCTTTACTCACGTGTTGGCTGCTTTACTGTCACGTGTTGACTGCTTTACTTCAGTGTTGCTCTTTACTGTCACGTGTTGATGCTTTACTTCATGTGTTGGCTGCTTTACTATCACTTGTTGGCTGCTTTACTGTCACGTGTTGACTGCTTTACTCTCATGTTGCTGCTTTACTGTCACGGTTGACTGCTTTACTCTCAGTGTTGGCTGCTTACTGTCACGTGTTGGCTGCTTTACTGTCACGTGTTGACTGCTTACTGTCACGTGTTGCTGCTTTACTCCAGTGTTGACTGCTTTACTGTCACGTGTTGATGCTTTACTGTCAGTGTTGACTGCTTACTGTCACTTTGACTGCTTTACTCTCAGTTTGGCTGCTTTACTGTCAGTGTTGTGCTTTACTGTCAGTGTTGACTACTTTACTGTCACGTGTTGATGCTTTACTCTCAGTTTGGCTGCTTTACTTCACTTGTTGGCTGCTTTACTGTCACTGTTGACTGCTTTACTCTCACGTGTTGCTGCTTTACCATGTTGCTGCTTTACTGTCCTGTTGAGCTTTACTGTCATTGTTGCTGCTTACTGTCACGTGTTGACGCTTTCTCTCAGTGTTGACTGCTTTACTGTACGTTTGATGCTTTACTTCACGTGTTGACTGCTTTACTGTCAGTGTTGACTGCTTTACTCTCAGTGTTGGCTCTTACGTACGTGTTGCTGCTTTACTGTCATGTGTTGACTCTTTATGTCACGTGTTGAATGCTTACTCTCAGTGTTGCTGCTTACTTCACTTGTTGCTGCTTTACTGTCGTGTTGACTGCTTTACTGCTCACGTGTTGGCTGCTTTACTGTCACGTTTTGACTGCTCTTTACTCAGTGTTGGCTGCTTTACTGTCACGTGTTGGCTGCTTTACTGTCACGTGTTGACTGCTTTACTGTCACGTGTTGACTGCTTTACTTCACGTGTTGACTGCTTTACTGTCACGTGTTGAATGCTTTACTGTCACGTGTTGACTGCTTTACTGTCACAGTGTTGACTGCTTTACTCTCACGTGTTGGCTGCTTTACTGTCACGTGTTGACTGCTTTACTGTCATGTGTTGACTACTTTACTGTCACGTGTTGAATGCTTTACTCTCATGTGTTGGCTGCTTTACTATCACATTGTTGGCTGCTTTACTGTCACGTGTTGACTGCTTTACTCTCACGTGTTGGCTGCTTTACTGTCACGTGTTGACTGCTTTACTCTCAAGTGTTGGCTGCTTTACTGTCACGTGTTGGCTGCTTTACTGTCACGTGTTGACTGCTTTACTGTCACGTGTTGACTGCTTTACTCTCACGTGTTGGCTGCTTTACTGTCACGTGTTGACTGCTTTACTCTCAAGTGTTGACTACTTTACTGTCACGTGTTGAATGTTTTACTCTCATGTGTTGGCTGCTTTACTGTCATGTGTTGACTATTTTACTGTCACGTGTTGAATGTTTTACTCTCATGTGTTGGCTGCTTTACTGTCACGTGTTGGCTGTTTTTACTGTCACGTGTTGACTGCTTTACTGTCATGTGTTGACTACTTTACTGTCACGTGTTGAATGCTTTACTCTCATGTGTTGGCTGCTTTACTATCACATTGTTGGCTGCTTTACTGTCACGTGTTGACTGCTTTACTCTCACGTGTTGGCTGCTTTACTGTCACGTGTTGACTGCTTTACTCTCAAGTGTTGGCTGCTTTACTGTCACGTGTTGGCTGCTTTACTGTCACGTGTTGACTGCTTTACTGTCACGTGTTGACTGCTTTACTGTCACGTGTTGACTGCTTTACTCTCACGTGTTGGCTGCTTTACTGTCACGTGTTGACTGCTTTACTCTCAAGTGTTGGCTGCTTTACTGTCACGTGTTGACTGCTTTACTGTCACGTGTTGACTGCTTTACTCTCACGTGTTGGCTGCTTTACTGTCACGTGTTGACTGCTTTACTCTCAAGTGTTGACTGCTTTACTGTCACGTGTTGACTGCTTTACTGTCATGTGTTGACTACTTTACTGTCACGTGTTGGCTACTTTACTCTCAAGTGTTGACTGCTTTACTGTCACGTGTTGGCTGCTTTACTGTCATGTGTTGGCTGCTTTACTCTCACGTGTTGGCTGCTTTACTGTCACGTGTTGGCTACTTTACTCTCAAGTGTTGACTGCTTTACTGTCACGTGTTGGCTACTTTACTCTCAAGTGTTGACTGCTTTACTGTCACGTGTTGGCTACTTTACTCTCAAGTGTTGACTGCTTTACTGTCACGTGTTGGCTGCTTTACTGTCATGTGTTGGCTGCTTTACTGTCACGTGTTGGCTGCTCTGCAGTTCCACATGTAATGCTGCTGTAGTTTAAATCTGTGTACATTTTCTTTTTCACATCCGGAGTCAGTGCCAGCAGCTGCTGTTATATGCGGCTCTGCAGGTGGGGGATGTCCAATCATTCAGTTTCCCACCCCCCAGCCTTTAAGTGTCGCTGATAGAGTTTCAGTTTCTGCAAGAACGCAAGCCGAGAAAGACGTGTGTGCACTTTGTTGTTGTTTTTATCTCTTTTCCCTGTAGGAGTTGCTGTGTTCCCCGGTCCGTTGGTGGAGGTGAGGGCACTTACCCTAGGGCTTATTAGGAGCATAGGGCAAGGTTGGTGACCCAGACCTGCTCACCTTCAGAAGTACCTCTGGGAGCAGGGTATCTAGGCACCTCAGTGAAAGGTCAGACTAGCTCCCTTGATCGCCGTTAGCCCATCTTATCCTTCCCTTACTGCGATACCATCACTCGTGACACATATATAAATCTGCACACATCATGCATATACCTTGATACAGATGAATGAAGTGACTTTAGACTTTTAGGGGGCGTTCTATCAGGATAATAGGTGCCGGTATAACCCTCTGCCTTTTCTTGCGTATTTTTCAGATGCCACCAAAGAAGAAATCACCTGGGAAACCATCCAAATCCCCCAAATCTGAAGCCCCGGAGCCGGTAGAGGAGGGATATGAGGAGGAGGAACATGTGGTGGGAGAGAGGGAGGCGCAGCTGCAGGATGATCACAACCTGCTGATGGTGGAGCAGGAGGCACTGAGGCGACGACTGGAGCAGCTGCGGAGGGATAACGAGTTCCTGCAGGAGGAGGCGGAGAAGGTGCGGGTGGAGAGTCAGGAATACCTGCTATACATGAGCAAGAGAAGCCAGCGACGCCAAGACGTCATCATCAGCCTGAACGACCAGAACCAGCGGGAGCTGCAGAACATCCAGCACCAGAAACAGGAACTGGAGGCCAAATTGTCTGATGAAGAACAGAAGCTCCGGGACCTCCTGCTCCGCAGAGAAGCCGAACTGGCCACCCTGAGAAAGGAGCTCCTAGAACTGGAGCCCATGAGAGACCTGCAGAAGGAGCAAGTGGCCCTCATCAAACGTCTGAAGGATGAAGTCATGGCCCACCGGGGGAAGCACGCCGAGGCCCTGCTCAGGGTGAAGAGCGCCTTCCTCAGGGAAAAAAAACAATGTCAACAGGACTCTGAGCATCAGCTCAACCAGTTGACCCAGAAGGCCCAGGAGGAGGCCAAGAAGGCTCTGAAGGAGGTGAGCACCAGGGTCAAGGATGAAAACCAGGGCCTGAGACAAGAACTGCTCAATCTCATCCAGCAATACCGACTCCTGCAACTGCAGAAGAAGAGGCTGGAAGAAAAGAACAAGGATCTGCAGAGGGAGCAACAATGCCGCCAAGAGGTGGGGAACGTCCAGAGGAAGCTCAAGATGGCAGCTATCCTCCCGAATCCATGACTCACTGTCCTGATCATCTTATCATTTACTGCACGTGATCTGATGGCTTCATAGATCTACATATAATCCATGTGCCCTAGATACACTGCAACAGAAGAATCGACTTCCCGTCAGCCATATTGGCATCATGCGCTCAGTTCCCTCTGTCAATCCTCCCTGATAACTAATGACTGTGAAGCCTCCCCTCATCCCTCTCAGATATACCATATACAGTGCCCTGTATATACAAGACTCAGAGATAATGCATGTGGATGTTGACAGTGAAATACTAAGGACCTCAACTGTTTGGTTAACCCTTGTCAAATTAACTTAATCAAGTGCATGCACAAAGTAATGATATCAGACAGAGTCAGATATACAACTTCTCTTTATGAGTGCACAAGTGCTTTTATTTTTTCAACACCAGCTCTGTTATACAGCACAAAGCAGGGCGGCAACAAGGCAAAGCTCTATAGCATTCAAACAATCATGGTAGCAAATGACACCTCGCATAGATAAAGTTCTAATTAGTCCTGTGTCTATATGGTTCTGACTTCCTTCTCGTACATTCTTCTCGCACACCAGGGTGTTCTTTTGGGAGGTGCCTTACTGTATCATTGTTAACTATATAACTGGTTGTAACTAGTTTATGCAGGATATGAAGTAAAATATAGGTGTAGATATCTTAAAATATATATATATGTATCAAAGTTTTCATAATATAGATAACTAATATAACAGATATATATTAAGGTTTCATAATATGTTTTTCAGCAGATTTTAGAATCTTATCCTTAACATGGACACGGGTAGCTCTGATCACAAACGGGCCTCAAACAGCTTGCAGCTAAGCATGCTGGGTACTTACAGACACTACCCGGCCCTTCATGACCTTATTAGAAGGCAGACCCCGGAGATCAGGGGCAGACTGCCCAGGTGACATGGTGGCATTTGCCCCCCAGGCCAGTGGTTCAGTCCTAGCTTAGGGCCGCCCAGATAGTGAGTGCGGCTGCACCCACCACACTGACATGAGTGTCGGCGGGACCCGGGACTGGAGTGGAGGCAGCAGGTGAGCCAAGGAGTGAACCCCCCCCCCCCACTTTGCTCCAGCAGCACCTCCCCTCGCTCCTCACTTTGCTCCAGCAGCACCCCCCCCCCCCCCCCGTTCCTTCAGCACCAACCCACTCCCTCCGCTCCTCACTTTTCACCAGCAGCACCCCACTGCTCCTTCAGCACTCCCCCACCAATACACAATCACAGCTCAGATTAGCAGATACATGGACACAGCACATATAACTAGAGGAATAAAGTCACAGCAATCTCATCACTGAAACCTAGAAGACCGGAGACTGAAAACATCTCAGACTGAAACCTGGAAGACCGGAGACTGAAAACATCTCAGACTGAAACCTGGAAGACTGGAGACTGAAAACATCTCAGACTGAGACCTGGAAGACCGGAGACTGAAAACATCTCAGACTGAGACCTGGAAGACTGGAGACTGAAAACATCTCAGACTGAGACCTGGAAGACTGGAGACTGAAAACATCTCAGACTGAAACCTGGAAGACCGGAGACTGAAAACATCTCAGACTGAAACCTGGAAGACCGGAGACTGAAAACATCTCATGACTGAAACCTGGAAGACTACTGGGGGGACTGAAAACATCTCAGACTGAAACCTGGAAGACCGGAGACTGAAAACATCTCAGACTGAGACCTGGAAGACCGGAGACTGAAAACATCTCAGACTGAAACCTGAAGACCGGAGACTGAAAACATCTCAGACTGAAACCTGGAAGACCGGAGACTGAAAACATCTACAGACTGAAAACTGGAAAGACCGGAGACGGAGACTGAAAACATCTCAGACTGAGACCTGGAAGACCCGGAGACTGAAAACATCTCAGACTGAAACCTGGAAGACCGAGAGACTGAAAACATCTCAGACTGAGATCTGGAAGACCGGAGACTGAAAACATCTCCAACTGAAACCTGGAAGACCAAGACTGAAAACATCTCAGACTGAACTGGAAGACCGGAGACTGAAAACATCTCACACTGAAACTGGAAGACGGAAGACTGAAAACATCTCAGACTGAGACCTGGAAGACCGGAGACTGAAAACATCTCAGACTGAAACCTGGAAGAGAGAGACTGAAAACATCTCAGACTGAGACCTGGAAGACGAAGACTGAAAACATCTCAGACTGAAACCTGGAAGACCGGAGACTGAAAACATCTCAGACTGAAACCTGGAAGACTGAAGACTGAAAACATCTCAGACTGAGACCTGGAAGACGGAGACTGAAAACATCTCAGACTGAAACCTGGAAGACTGGAGACTGAAAACATCTCAGACTGAGACCTGGAAGACGGAGACTGAAAACATCTCAGACTGAAACCTGGAAGACCGGAGACTGAAAACATCTCATGACTGAACCTGGAAGACCGGAGACTGAAACAATCTCAGACTGAAACCTGGAAGACCGGAGACTGAAAACATCTCAGACTGAAACCTGGAAGACCGGAGATGAAAACACTCAGACTGAAACCTGGAAGACCAGGAGACTGAAAACATCTCAGACTGAAACTCAACGAACTAAAACATCTAATGAGACCGGAGACGAGATGAAAACATCTCAGACTGAAACCTGGAAGACCAGAGACTGAAAACATCTCAGACTGAAACCTGGAAGACCGGGGACTGAAAACATCTCAGACTGAGACCTGGAAGACCGGAGACTGAAAACATCTCAGACTGAACCTGGAAGACGGAGACTGAAAACATCTCAGACTGAAACCTGGAAGACCGAGACTGAAAACATCTCAGACTGAGACCTGGAAGCCGGAGACTGAAAACATCTCAGACTGAAACCTGGAAGACCGGAGACTGAAAACATCTCAGACTGAAACTGGAAGACCGGAGACTGAAAACATCTCAACTGAAACCTGGAAGACCGGAGACTGAAAACATCTCAGACTGAGACCTGGAAGACCGGAGACTGAAAACATCTCAGACTGAGACCTGGAAGACCGGAGACTGAAAACATCTCAGACTGAAACTGGAAGACCGGAACTGAAAACATCTCAGACTGAAACCTGGAAGACCGGAGACTGAAAACATCTCAGACTGAACCTGGAAGACCGAGATGAAAACATCTCAGACTGAGACCTGGAAGACCGGAGACTGAAAAATCTCAGACTGAGACCTGGAAGACGGAGACTGAAAACATCTCAGACTGAGACTGGAAGACCGGAGACTGAAAACATCTCAGACTGAACCTGGAAGACGGAGACTGAAAACATCTCAGACTGAGACCTGGAAGACGGAGACTGAAAACATCTCAGACTGAAACCTGGAAGACCGGAGACTGAAAACATCTCAGACTGAACCTGGAAGACGGAGACTGAAACATTCAGACTGAAACCTGGAGATGGAGACTGAAAACATCTCAACTGAAACCTGGAAGACGGAGACTGAAAACATCTCAGACTGAAACTGGAAGACCGGAGACTGAAAACATCTCAGACTGAAACCTGGAAGACGGAGACTGAAAACATTCAGACTGAAACCTGGAAGACCGGAGACTGAAAACATCTCAGACTGAACTGAAGACTGAGACTGAAACATCTCAGACTGAAACCTGGAAGACGGAGACTGAAAACATCTCAGACTAAACCTGGAAGACCGGAGACTGAAAACATCTCAGACTGAGACCTGGAAGACCGGAGACTGAAAACATCTCAGACTGAAACCTGGAAGACGGAGACTGAAAACATCTCAGACTGAAACCTGGAAGACGGAACTGAAAACATCTCAGACTGAGACCTGGAAGACCGGAGACTGAAAACATCTCAGACTGAAACTGGAAGACGGAGACTGAAAACATCTCAGACTGAGACCTGGAAGACCGGAGACTGAAAACATCTCATGACTGAGACCTGGAAGACCGGAGAACTGAAAACATCTCAGCTGAACTGGAAGACGGAGACTGAAAACATCTCAGACTGAGACCTGGAAGACTGGAGACTGAAAACATCTCAGACTGAACCTGGAAGACTGGAGACTGAAAACATCTCAGACTGAGACCTGGAAGACCGGAGACTGAAAACATCTCAGACTGAAACCTGGAAGACCGGAGACTGAAACATCTCAGACTGAACCTGGAAGACTGGAGACTGAAAACATCTCAACTGAACCTGGAAGACCGGAGACTGAAAACATCTCAACTGAAACCTGGAAGACCGAGACTGAAAACATCTCAGACTGAACTGGAAGACCGGAGACTGAAAACATCTCAGACTGAAACCTGGAAGACCGGAGACTGAAAACATCTCAGACTGAGACTGGAAGACCGAGACTGAAAACATCTCAGCTGAACTGAAACGGAAGAAATCTCAGAGAGACTGAAAAGATGAAAAATCTCAGACTGAGACTGGAAGACCGGAGACTGAAAACATCTCAGACTGAGACCTGGAAGACCGGAGACTGAAAACATCTCAGACTGAACTGGAAGACCGGAGACTGAAAAATCTCAGACTGAAACCTCGGAAGGAGACGGAGAGAAAACATCTCAACTGAACCTGGAAGACCGGAGACTGAAAACATCTCAGACTGAAACCTGGAAGACCGGAGAGACTGAAAACATTCAGACTGACTGGAAGACGGAGATGAAAACATCTCAGACTGAACCTGGAAGACGGAGACTGAAAACATTCAGATGAGACCTGGAAGACGGAGACTGAAACATTCAGACTGGAACTGGAAGACGAGGACGAGATGAAAACACTCAGACTGAAACCTGGAAGACGGAGACTGAAAAATTCAGACTGAACCTGGAAGACGGAGACTGAAAACATCTCAGACTGAAACCTGGAAGACGGAGACTGAAAACATCTCAGACTGAAGACCTGGAGAGAAATCGAGAGACTGGAAAAATACTCAGACTGAAACCTGGAAGACCGGAGACTGAAACATCTCAGACTGAGACCTGGAAGACGAGACTGAAAACATCTCAGATGAACTGGAAGACGGAGATGAAAAATCAGACTGAACTGGAAGACGGAGACTGAAAAACATCTCAGACTGAAAAACTGGAAGACCGGAGACTGAAAACATCTCAGACTGAACCTGGAAGACCGGAGACTGAAAACATCTCAGACTGAACCTGGAGACGGAGACTGAAACATCTCAGACTGAACTGGAAGACCGGAGACTGAAAACATCTCAGACTGAACTGGAAGACGGAGACTGAAAACATCTCAGACTGAACTGGAAGACGGAGACTGAAAACATCTCAGACTGAGACCTGGAAGACGGAGACTGAAAACATCTCAGACTGAAACCTGGAAGACGTGGAGACTGAAAACATCTCAGACTGAAACCTGGAAGACCGGAGACTGAAAACATCTCCAGACTGAGACCTGGAAGACCGGAGACTGAAAAACATCTCAACTGACTTGAAACCTCGGATGACGGACGGAGACTGAAAACATCTCAGACTGAAACCTGGAAGACGGAGACTGAAAACATCTCAGACTGAAACCTGGAAGACGGAGACTGAAAACATCTCAGACTGAGACCTGGAAGACCGGAGACTGAAAAACATCTCAGACTGAGACCTGGAAGACCGGAGACTGAAAACATCTCAGACTGAGACCTGGAAGACCGGAGACTGAAAACATCTCAATGACTGGAAACTCTGGAAAGACCCGGGAAGAGACTGAAAACATCTCAGACTGAAACCTGGAAGACCGGGAGACTGAAAACATCTCAGACTGAGACCTGGAAGACCGGAGACTGAAAACATCTCAGACTGAAACCTGGAAGACCGGAGACTGAAAACATCTCAGACTGAAACCTGGAAGACCGGAGACTGAAAACATCTCAGACTGAAACCTGGAAGACCGGAGACTGAAAACATCTCAGACTGAAACCTGGAAGACCGGAGACTGAAAACATCTCAGACTGAAACCTGGAAGACTGGAGACTGAAAACATCTCAGACTGAAACCTGGAAGACTGGAGACTGAAAACATCTCAGACTGAAACCTGGAAGACCGGAGACTGAAAACATCTCAGACTGAGACCTGGAAGACCGGAGACTGAAAACATCTCAGACTGAAACCTGGAAGACTGGAGACTGAAAACATCTCAGACTGAGACCTGGAAGACTGAAGACTGAAAACATCTCAGACTGAGACCTGGAAGACCAGAGACTGAAAACATCTCAGACTGAAACCTGGAAGACCGAAGACTGAAAACATCTCAGACTGAAACCTGGAAGACCGGAGACTGAAGACATCTCAGACTGAGACCTGGAAGACCGGAGACTGAAAACATCTCAGACTGAGACCTGGAAGACCGGAGACTGAAAACATCTCAGACTGAAACCTGGAAGACCGAAGACTGAAAACATCTCAGACTGAAACCTGGAAGACCGGAGACTGAAAACATCTCAGACTGAAACCTGGAAGACCGGAGACTGAAAACATCTCAGACTGAGACCTGGAAGACCGGAGACTGAAAACATCTCAGACTGAGACCTGGAAGACTGGAGACTGAAAACATCTCAGACTGAAACCTGGAAGACTGAAGACTGAAAACATCTCAGACTGAGACCTGGAAGACCGGAGACTGAAAACATCTCAGACTGAAACCTGGAAGACCGGAGACTGAAAACATCTCAGACTGAAACCTGGAAGACCGGAGACTGAAAACATCTCAGACTGAAACCTGGAAGACTGGAGACTGAAAACATCTCAGACTGAAACCTGGAAGACTGGAGACTGAAAACATCTCACACTGAGACCTGGAAGACTGGAGACTGAAAACATCTCAGACTGAAACCTGGAAGACTGGAGACTGAAAACATCTCAGACTGAAACCTGGAAGACTGGAGACTGAAAACATCTCACACTGAGACCTGGAAGACTGGAGACTGAAAACATCTCAGACTGAAACCTGGAAGACTGGAGACTGAAAACATCTTAGACTGAGACCTGGAAGACCGGAGACTGAAAACATCTCAGACTGAAACCTGGAAGACTGAAGACTGAAAACATCTCAGACTGAGACCTGGAAGACCGGAGACTGAAAACATCTCAGACTGAGACCTGGAAGACTGGAGACTGAAAACATCTCAGACTGAAACCTGGAAGACTGGAGACTGAAAACATCTCACACTGAGACCTGGAAGACTGGAGACTGAAAACATCTCAGACTGAAACCTGGAAGACTGGAGACTGAAAACATCTTAGACTGAGACCTGGAAGACCGGAGACTGAAAACATCTCAGACTGAGACCTGGAAGACCGGAGACTGAAAACATCTCAGACTGAAACCTGGAAGACCGAAGACTGAAAACATCTCAGACTGAAACCTGGAAGACTGGAGACTGAAAACATCTCAGACTGAAACCTGGAAGACTGGAGACTGAAAACATCTCAGACTGAGACCTGGAAGACCGGAGACTGAAAACATCTCAGACTGACACCTGGAAGACTGGAGACTGAAAACATCTCAGACTGAAACCTGGAAGACTGGAGACTGAAAACATCTCAGACTGAAACCTGGAAGACCGGAGACTGAAAACATCTCAGACTGAAACCTGGAATACCGGAGACTGAAAACATCTCAAACTGAAATCTGGAAGACCGGAGACTGAAAACATCTTATGACTGAAACCTGGAAGACCAAAGACTGAAAACATCTCAGACTGAAACCTGGAAGACCGGGGACTGAAAACATCTCACACTGAAATCTGGAAGACCGGAGACTGAAAACATCTTATGACTGAAACCTGGAAGACCAAAGACTGAAAACATCTCAGACTGAAACCTGGAAGACCGGGGACTGAAAACATCTCACACTGAGACCTGGAAGACCGGAGACTGAAAACATCTCAGACTGAAATCTGGAAGACCGGAGACTGAAAACATCTCAGACTGAGACCTGGAAGACCGGAGACTGAAAACATCTCAGACTGAGACCTGGAAGACCGGAGACTGAAAACATCTCACACTGAAACCTGGAAGACCGGAGACTGAAAACATCTCAGACTGAGACCTGGAAGACCGGAGACTGAAAACATCTCAGACTGAGACCTGGAAGACCGGAGACTGAAAACATCTCAGACTGAAACCTGGAAGACCGGAGACTGAAAACATCTCAGACTGAAACCTGGAAGACCGGAGACTGAAAACATCTCAGACTGAGACCTGGAAGACCGGAGACTGAAAACATCTCAGACTGAAACCTGGAAGACCGGAGACTGAAAACATCTCAGACTGTGACCTGGAAGACCGGAGACTGAAAACATCTCAGACTAAAACCTGGAAGACTGGAGACTGAAAACATCTCAGACTGAAACCTGGAAGACCGGAGACTGAAAACATCTCAGACTGAGACCTGGCTCCAAGGTACAGATGGAGCAAACCGGGCACAGGGGGAGAGAGAGGAACAGGCGCAATGTTATCACTATTGGGAGCTGGTATTGAGCCGGATTGATTCCTTGTGCTTTTCCTGCACTCTTCTTCTTTGTGGCGTCCATATATCCTGCCTGTCTATGCACAGGAATCACCATTTTCTGTTCATGATTGGGAGCTGCCGTCTCACTGACTTCTGCTGTGTCTGATGGATTTTGTAATTTGCCCCCTGACACAGACATGAACAGTCTATAATGTTAGGGGTCGGTCAATGTTTCCAGTGAGAGATAGAAGATCAACAATAAACTCCAGAAATCACATTGTGTAAATGATAGAAATGTATTTGCATTTTGCAGAGAGAATTAAGTATTTGATCCCTCTGGTGAACAAGACTTAGTACTTGGTGTAAACCCTTGTTGGCAGCACAGCAGTCAGACGTTTCTTGTAGTTGATGATGAGGTTTGATGTCTGAAGGGATTTTGCTCCGCTCCTCTGTGCAGATCATCTGTAAATCATTAAGATTTTGGGGCTGTCGCTTGGTAACTCGGAGCTTCAGCTCCTCCATAAGTTTCTATGGGATTAAGGTCTGGACACTGGCTAGACCGCTCCATCACCTTAATGTGCTTCTTTTTGAGCCGCTCCTTTGTTGTCTTGGCTGGATGTTTTGGGTCATTGTGGTGCTGGAAGACCCAACCACGACCCAATTTTAATGCCCTGGCGGAGGGAAGGAGGTTGTCATTCAGGATATTACGGTACATGGCTCCATCCATTGTCCTATTGATGCAGTGAAGTATTCCTGTGCCCTTAGCAGAGAAACATCCCCAAAACATAATGTTTCCCCCGCCATGCCTGACTGTGGGGATGGTGTTCTGTGGGTCATAGACAGCTTTTCTCTTCCTCCAAACACTGCGAGCTGAGTTGATGCCAAAGAGCTGAATGTTTGTCTCCTCTGAGCTCAGCACCTTCTCCCAATCATCTCACAATCACCAAGGTGTCATTGGTAACTTCAGACGGGGGCAATGTGCCTTCTGGAGCAGGGGGACTGTGCAGCGCTGCAGGATTTAATCCATTACAGTGTAATGTGTTCCCAATGGTTTTCTTGGTGACAGTGGTCCCAGCTGCCTTGAGATCAGTAACAAGTTCGCCCTGTGTAGATTTAGGCTGATCCCTCCCCTTCCTCATGATCCTGGATCCCCCGTGTAGTTTTAGGCTGATCTCTCCCCTCCTCATGATCCTGGATCCCCCTGTGTAGATTTAGGCTGATCTCTCCCCTCCTCATGATCCTGGATCCCCCTGTGTAGATTTAGGTTGATCTCTCCCCTCCACATGATCCTGGATCCCCCCGTGTAGTTTTAGGCTGATCTCTCCCCTCCTCATGATCCTGGATCCCCCCTGTGTAGATTTAGGCTGATCTCTCCCCTCCTCATGATCCTGGATCCCCCTGTGTAGATTTAGGCTGATCTCTCCCCTCCTCATGATCCTGGATCCCCCCGTGTAGTTTTAGGCTGATCTCTCCCCTCCTCATGATCCTGGATCCCCCCTGTGTAGATTTAGGCTGATCTCTCCCCTCCTCATGATCCTGGATCCCCCTGTGTAGATTAGGCTGATCTCTCCCCTCCTCATGATCCTGGATCCCCCACGAGGTGAGATGTTACATGGATCCCCAGATGGATGTGGACTGACCTCATTGTGTATTTCCTCCATTCTCTCCCTATTGCCCCCACAGTTGTCTCTTCTCCCCCAGCTTTGTCTTCCTTATGGTCTTGTAGCACATTCCAGCCTTGTGCAGGTCTAGGATCTTTTCCCTGACATCCTTACACAGCTCTGTGCTCTTCCCATGTTGTAGAGGTTACAGGTGACTGATTCATTGTATACAGGTGACAATGTAACACAGCTGTGTGTAATGCAGGAACCAGGAGCCGATAACTGCTCTGTAGGGGCCACAACTCCTAATGGTTGGGAGGGGGTCAAATACTTATTTCTCTACATAATGCAAATACATTTCTATCATTTACACAATGTGATTTCTGGAGTTTATTGCTGATCTTCTATCTCTCAATGGTAAAATTACCCGACCCTTAACATTATAGACTGTTCATGTCTGTGTCAGTGGGCAAAGTACAAAATCAGCAAGGGGTCAAATACTTATTTCCTTCACTGTATAATCCATGTGCCATAGATGCACCGTAACAGAAGAATCGACTTCCCGTCAGACATATTGGCATCATGCTCCCAGCTCCCTCTAATGACTGTGAGGCCTCCCCTCATCCCTCTCAGATATGCCGTATACAGCGCCCCGTATATACAAGGCTCAGAGATAATCCATGTGGACACGAGTGGCACTCACCAATCACAAACAGGCCTCAAACTGCTCGGAGCTGAGCATGCTGGGTAATTACAGACACTACTGGGCCCTTCATGACTCTGTTAGGTCTCAGCTTTACTCATTAGGAGAAGACAGTCCCCGGAGATACAGTATAACCCCCCATCATCCCCCATTGGCATGTATATCCCTCAGACTGGACACAAGGATCAATAATCCTTCAAATGCACCCCCACAATGATGGGGTTCAGGCCTTGAAGTGTCACATAGTGATGACCACTAACATTCGGGGAGGACTCAAGTATTCGGAGAACCTCAAGAGTTTCCTGTGTTGGGTGAACCCTTGAGGAGTGTAGACTCTCGATGGCCGCCATCACTATGTGATTGACTGTAGAACCCACATGTCTTGTGATCTCCCTGACTGATGTGCTTGTATTGATCCACATTGAAGAAAGAGGCACTCACCCGGTGATAGTTGTTCTTGAATGGATGACTTTAATCAGCATTGAGGTACAGGGTGCTGGGGAGGGGGTGTCGGAGGTGCAGACGACGGCTCCGTTTCGGATCAACTGATCCTTCGGCCGGTCTCGAGAGCAGAGGACATGTTTATTCAGAAAGTCACACACTACAATATACATCTGTATACCCTATGTCCCAGGTTGCCCTATATTCCCCTTGGACCCCATGGCTTCTCCTCCTGGATCACAATACTGTACAGACTTCAGCCCCCCCAACACAAGTGACCCTTGGAATACCAGTGTCCTTCATGCCTCATGGCCATACACCTTCACGTGTCATCGGCACCCGTCATCCATTGTCCGCGCCACATTTCCATGGTGGCCCCCGGTTTTGTGAAATTTAAATAAAGATTCTCAACCTTTGCTCATGAACGTCCAATCAGCTGCGTCTTTGGCCCCCCAGTGAGTCGATAAATCGGTAAGCTCCGTTACTCGTCTTCTATGGCGGAGGTCAACTGGGTGGTGTCCAGTATGGTGAATATTTGTTGGGGTTTGGACGGAGGGAAGGTGGAGCGAGGATTGGGGCAGAGGAAGGTGAGGGCAGACTTGGCCCCTCTGATCAGTTCCTCCCTGAATTTAGTGATGGTCAGGGAGTAGATACACATATTACTAAAGGAGCTGGAGACAATCAGCATGTTGCACAGCATCCGCACCACATTCACCGGATGGTAAAAGTCATAGCGGTTGACCGGCGGATACGTGAACCTTTCCAACACTTTAACAACCATTTTAGGCAACCAATGAGCCAGAAACGAGATAGAAATCATTGCCAGGAGAGTCACAGACTTTTTCCTTCTCGCCACCTCCAGGTCTTCAGATTGATTTCCCATCGGTGACGACTTCAGGCTTTGTCGAACTCTGGTGGTCACACGGATGTGCCAGACCGTCAAGCCATTGGTTAAGACTAACGATACTAGTGGGAAGACGATCCAAAGAGTGGTCTGAATGTGGTCGTAAACCGACAAGAACGGTATGGAACTCAGGTTGCGATGAAGAGAACAAATGTGAAAGAGGCTCCCATCCGGTTGGGTGGTCCGGACTGCTACGTACATCCAGAAGGTTGGCATGGCCACCAAGAATGCACCTGCACATACTGCAATGATGACCCACCGCGTGACTAATGGCCTACAGAAGTGGAGCTTCAGCTTCATACAACATACAATGATGTAACGATCCACTGAGAAGGCCACGGTGAGCCACGTGAGGGAGTAGACACATGTGAAATAGATCCAGTTACTGACCCCACAGGAGGGCGCAGGCCACCACAGAGTGAAGTCCACATAGAAGTAGAAGATATCCCGGAAAACCGTCACCACGAGGATGAGCAGGAAATTCACCAAAGCCAAGGACACCAGATAGTAGATAATGGACTTGGACATGTCCAGGTTTCCCTTCCACAGTACGGCCACAGTCACCAGGCTGGCTACAAAGAGAGAGAAACGCCAATCAGCTATATAGGACTAGTGACGCCAAACATCTGCACATCCACAAACCTTCCCAAGCAGCGATCACAACCTTTCCATGATGTATGAGGGTCACCAAACTCTCATCACTCCCAACAGTAGATGTTCTACCATAGGATTCAGTCCTTCAAGAAATGCAACCCACTGCAATAAAGTGATCTAGTGAAAGAGGTGAAGGTGGATGGGTGACGGTGAAAAGATGACGGGAGGGGAAGCAAAAGGGAAGCTGGAGAAATGAAAGTGGGGAGGTGAAGGTAAAGAGGGGAAGCTGGAGAGATGAAAGTGGGGAGGTGAAGGTAAAGAGGGGAAGCTGGAGAGATGAAAGTGGGGAGGTGAAGGTAAAGAGGGGAAGCTGGAGAGATGAAAGTGGGGAGGTGAAGGTAAAGAGGGGAAGCTGGAGAGATGAAAGTGGGGAGGTGAAGGTAAAGAGGGGAAGCTGGAGAGATGAAAGTGGGGAGGTGAAGGTAAAGAGGGGAAGCTGGAGAGATGAAAGTGGGGAGGTGAAGGTAAAGAGGGGAAGCTGGAGAGATGAAAGTGGGGAGGTGAAGGTACAGAGGGGAAGCTGGAGAGATGAAAGTGGGGAGGTGAAGGTACAGAGGGGAAGCTGGAGAGATGAAAGTGGGGAGGTGAAGGTAAAGAGGGGAAGCTGGAGAGATGAAAGTGGGGAGGTGAAGGTACAGAGGGGAAGCTGGAGAGATGAAAGTGGGGAAGTGAAGGTAAAGAGGGGAAGCTGGAGAGATGAAAGTGGAGAGGTGAAGGTAAAGAGGGGAAGCTGGAGAAATGAAAGTGGGGAGGTGAAGGTAAAGAGGGGAAGCTGGATACATGAAAGTGGGGAGGTGAAGGTAAAGAGGGGAAGGTGGAGAGATGAAAGTGGAGAGGTGAAGGTAAGAGGGGAAGCTGGAGAGATGAAAGTGGAGAGGTAAAGGTAAAGAGGGGAAGCTGGAGAGATGAAAGTGGGGAGGTGAAGGTAAAGAGGGGAAGCTGGAGACATGAAAGTGGAGAGGTGAAGGTAAAGAGGGGAAGCTGGAGAGATGAAAGTGGAGAGGTGAAGGTAAAGAGGGGAAGCTGGAGAGATGAAAGTGGAGAGGTGAAGGTAAAGAGGGGAAGCTGGATACATGAAAGTGGGGAGGTGAAGGTAAAGAGGGGAAGGTGGAGAGATGAAAGTGGAGAGGTGAAGGTAAAGATGGGAAGCTGGAGAGATGAAAGTGGGGAGGTGAAGGTGAAGAGGGGAAGCTGGAGAGATGAAAGTGGGGAGGTGAAGGTAAAGAGGGGAAGCTGGAGAGATGAAAGTGGAGAGGTGAAGGTAAAGAGGGGAAGCTGGATACATGAAAGTGGGGAGGTGAAGGTAAAGAGGGGAAGGTGGAGAGATGAAAGTGGAGAGGTGAAGGTAAAGATGGGAAGCTGGAGAGATGAAAGTGGGGAGGTAAAGGTAAAGAGGGGAAGCTGGAGAGATGAAAGTGGGGAGGTGAAGGTGAAGAGGGAAGCTGGAGAGATGAAAGTGGGGAGGTGAAGGTAAAGAGGGGAAGCTGGAGAGCTGAAAGTGGAGAGGTGAAGGTGAAGAGGGGAAGCTGGAGAGATGAAAGTGGGGAGGTGAAGGTAAAGAGGGGAAGCTGGAGAGCTGAAAGTGGAGAGGTGAAGGTAAAGAGGGGAAGCTGGAGAGATGAAAGTGGGGAGGTGAAGGTGAAGAGGGGAAGCTGGAGAGATGAAAGTGGAGAGGTGAAGGTAAAGAGGGGAAGCTGGAGAGATGAAAGTGGGGAGGTGAAGGTAAAGAGGGGAAGCTGGAGAGATGAAAGTGGGGAGGTGAAGGTAGAGAGGGGAAGGTGGGGAGGTGAAGGTAAAGAGGGGAAGCTGGAGAGGTGAAGGTAAAGAGGGGAAGCTGGAGAGATGAAAGTGGAGAGGTAAAGAGGGGAAGCTGGAGAGCTGAAAGTGGAGAGGTGAAGGTAAAGAGGGGAAGCTGGAGAGATGAAAGTGGAGAGGTAAAGAGGGGAAGGTGGAGAGATGAAAGTGGAGAGGTGAAGGTAAAGAGGGGAAGCTGGAGAGATGAAAGTGGGGAGGTGAAGGTGAAGAGGGGAAGCTGGAGAGATGAAAGTGGAGAGGTGAAGGTAAGAGGGGAAGCTGGAGAGATGAAAGTGGAGAGGTAAAGGTAAAGAGGGGAAGCTGGAGAGATGAAAGTGGGGAGGTGAAGGTAAAGAGGGGAAGCTGGAGAGAGGAAAGTGGAGAGGTGAAGGTAAAGAGGGGAAGCTGGAGAGATGAAAGTGGAGAGGTGAAGGTAAAGAGGGGAAGCTGGAGAGATGAAAGTGGAGAGGTGAAGGTAAAGAGGGGAAGCTGGAGAGATGAAAGTGGGGAGGTGAAGGTAAAGAGAGGAAGCTGGAGAGATGAAAGTGGAGAGGTGAAGGTACAGAGGGGAAGCTGGAGAGGTGAAGATACAGAGGGAAGGTAAAGAGGGGAAGCTGGAGAGATGAAAGTGGAGAGGTGATGGTACGGAGGGGAAGCTGGAGAGGTGAAGGTACAGAGGGGAAGGTGGAGAGATGAAAGTGGAGAGGTGAAAGTACAGAGGGGAAGGTGGAGAGATGAAAGTGGAGAGGTGAAGGTACAGAGGGGAAGCTGGAGAGGTGAAGGTACAGAGGGGAAGGTGGAGAAATGAAGGACAGGGGAAAGTGGCGTGAAAGTAAAGAAGGGAAAGTGGAGAGAGAAAGGTGGAGAGATGAAAGTTAGAGTAGGACACGTAAAGGTGTAAAGGAGAGATGAAGGTACAGAGGTGAAAGAGTGAGAAAATTGAAGTGATGAAAGAGGAGAGAAAAAGGTAAAGAGGCAAAAGAGAGGATAACGTAAAGAGTGAAAGGTGGAGAAGTGAAGGGGGGGGAAGGTGAAGAGATGAAAGTGGAAAGGTGAAAATAAAGCCGGGAAGTAGAGGGGAAGGTGGAAAGATAAAGGAGGGGAAAGGTGGAGAGAGGACAGTGGAGAGGTAAAGGAGATACGAAGGTGGAGAGATGAAAGTGTTTAGGTGAAGGTAAAGAGAGGAAGGTGGAGAGATGAAGGAGAGAAGGTGGAGAGATGAAGGAGAGAAGGTGGATAGATGAAAGTTACTGGGGAAACTAAAGGTGAAAGAGAGGGGAAGGTAAGGAGGTGAAGGAGAGAGAAAGGTGAAAGGGGTGAAGGAGAGGAGAAGGTGGAGATGAGGGAGAGATCAAAGGGTAAAAGGTAAAAGGGCAAAGAAGAGGGGAAGTTAAAGAGGTGATGGAGAGGAGAAAATGTACAGATGAAGGATAGAGGAACATAGACAGATGAAAAGTGAGAGGAGAAATGAAAGGAGACAGAAAGGTGGAGAGATGACAAAGAGATGGAGAGATGAAAGAAACGGGAAGGTGGAGAAATGAAGAAGAGGAGAAGATAAAGAGGTGAAGGAGACAAGAAGGTGGAGAGATGAAGGTAAAAATGTAATAGAAAATTGATAGTGAAGTGAAGAAAGTAAGGAGGTAAAGGAAGAGAATGGAGGGTGGAGGGGATACAGGTGTATGTGGGGTGTTGGAAATATGAAGGTGGAGATTACAATGCAGAGGTGAAGTTGTAGAGATGAAGATGGAGAGATGAATGCTGGATTTTCTGGCCTCCACCCACATGATGATCCACTATAAGGCTGGATCTATTTTACTTTATAGTTGACTGGATGTTGGCCCTTGAGATGTCAGGGCCCAGCTAGGACGTCCATCAGTAGCTTCTGTAGTTACATTTAATTGGTGATTGCTTACACCTGAGGATCCCATCAGCAGGGTGTCACGCGCTTACACCTGAGGATCCCATCAGCAGGGTGTCACCTGAGTCATTGGAGGCTGTGATGTCCCTAGCTATACGGGTTGACAGACGCCTGAGAGAGAGACTGAGACCTACTATGTCTCCTGTACTCTCCCTGCTGAGGAGACTATACCCGATGAACACATGCAGTTGGGGGCAGTAAGTTCTCGTGTTAAACCTCCTGTGGCTCCTGTTCACCAAGTGGGAGGAGCTTGTTTTCTCTGTGGAAAATCTGACCATTTTATTAAGGTTTGTCCACTTCGCTCCAAGCCCTCGCAGTCTCAGAAGCCGCCAATGTCAGGTCGTTCAGAAGGAGACAACCAGAGAGTTTACCTTTCCTTCCCCGCTAAGTCTCTGTTCACACTGTCTGCCAGGGTGGTTGTGGAGGGTAAGACTGAGACTGTGCCAGTTCCAGTGGATAGCGGAGCGGGGGTCAATTTGATGGATTCTCGCTTTCCTCGGGCTCATGGTGTCACCAGCTTTAGTGAGATCCATTCCCATCGCCTCGATGGACTCAGTTCCACTCAGAAGGTCCTCTCCCGCGTGGTGCATAATGTGACCCTGAGCCTAGGACTCTCCACCAGGATGTTCTGTCCTGTCACCTCCTGGAGAACCTGCCCTCTCCCATTGTATTAGGCCTTCCCTGGAGAAACACAATCCAGTGATTGACTGGCGGCCAGACAGGTTGTAACTTGGGGGTACTCTGTGTGAGTAATGGGTTCACTACAACTATTTCTACCGCACTGGTTGCACCAACTCCTACCTTCCAGAAGTGAATGGGAGTGAGCCTGGAAGAGGGAGTAGATTCCGGACTACGCCTCAGATTAATGGTGGGTCTAGGAGGAGGGGCCGTGGTTCCTGCTGTGCACTCCAGGGGAGGGGGCCACGGGCCCCGAGGGGACACTGCTGCAGTTTACCGTCCTGGATATGTGCCCTCTAACTGTGACCGCAGAGTTGGAAATAAACGTGCAGGTCCAGACCTGAGAGTTAATGAGTATGTGTGGGTGTTGTCCAAACACGTCAGGTGGAGGGTCCTGGTTCTGGGGTTACAGGACTGTTTCGGATATCGGCCATTTGTAATCCTGTGCTGTACTGCCTTGACATACCCCCAGGTTTGGCAACCCATACTGTTTTCCATATCTCGTCACTCAGGGGATGTGGACTAGGTTAGGGAGAGGCTGGAGGCCCGAACCTACTCACCATCAGAGATACCTTCGGGATCAGGGCCATTTAGGGTTCCTAGACTAGGGTCAGACTAGTCTTCCCTGGTCACGCTGCCCGTAACTGCCATTCCCTTATCATTATTCCCTACACCGTGACACACGGGCTCTGATACTGAAATAACACAGCCATCACACAAGGGTCCACCGGGTGACTACATCCACACAAGGGTCCACCGGGTGACTACATCCACACAAGGGTCCACCAGGTGACTCTACAACCACACAAGGGTCCACTGGGTGACTCTACAACCACACAAGGGTCCACCGGGTGACTCTACAACCACACAAGGGTCCATCGGGTGACTACAACCACACAAGGGTCCATCGGGTGACTACAACCACACAAGGGTCCACCGAGTGACTCTACAACCACACAAGGGTCCACCGTGTGACTCTACAACCACACAAGGGTCCACCGTGTGACTCTACAACTACACAAGGGTCCACCGGGTGACTACAAATACACAAGGGTCCACCGAGTGACTCTACAATCACACAAGGGTCCACCGTATGAATCTACAACCACACAAGGGTCCACCATGTGACTCTACAACCACACAAGGGTCCACCGGGTGACTCTACAACCACACAAGGGTCCATCGGGTGACTCTACAACCACACAAGGGTCCACTGGGTGACTCTACAACCACATAAGGGTCCACCGTGTGACTCTACAACCACACAAGGGTCCACCATATGACTCTACAACCACACAAGGGTCCACCGGGTGATTCTACAACCACACAAGGGTCCATCGGGTGACTACAACCACACAAGGGTCCACCATATGACTCTACAACCACACAAGGGTCCACCGGGTGACTCTACAACCACACAAGGGTCCATCGGGTGACTACAAATACACAAGGGTCCCCCGAATGACTAAAACCACACATGGGTCCACCGGGTGACTCTACAACCACACAAGGGTCCACCGGGTGACTCTACAACCACGCAAGGGTCCATCAGGTGACTCTACAACCACGCAAGGGTCCACCGGGTGACTCTACAACCACACAAGGGTCCACCGGGTGACTCTACAACCACACAAGGGTCCACCGCATGACTACAACCACATAAGGGTCCACTGGGTGACTCTACAGCCAAACAAGGGTTTCCATGGGTGACTCTATAGCCACGCAAGGATTTACCGCGTGACTACAGCCACACAAGAGTCCACGGAGTGACTCTACAACCACACAAGGGTCCGCTGGGTGACTCTACAGCCACTCAATGATCCACCGGGAGACTACAGCCACACAAGAGTCCACCGAGTGACTCTACTGACCCGCCCCAGGGTATGGGGTACTTGGAACCGAGCTATCGTATAGTTCCGGGGAGTTACAGAGGTTGAGGTTCTGTGGCCCTGGAGGCAGCCTTTAAAAAGGGGGATCTTCTAGCTTGGTAGGGAAAAAGGGATGATAAAAGGAAGTTATTTGTGATGCCACCTGTGGTATGTGGCTATAGGTGGCCACCGCTGCTGCAGAACCTCCGAGGATGATGGATGGGCAGCTGGGATGGAGTGGCTCCCCACGAGCAGAGCAGATCTGCAGGGCAGTGGATGTAGTAAAAGTGTAGGGTGCAGGATGGCGGGTGCAAAGCAACAGACAGACACACTTTTTGTTGGTTCCTCAGTCCTTTTACTGGTGCAATGGCAGTACTGGTAGTTGGAAGGTTGAGTTTTGGCACCTGAGGGCAACTTGGGGTAATCCTTACCCGACCGGTTCTGAGGCCTCCTTGCTGCACTTTGCGTTGGCTCCTGCTGCTGCTTTAGCTAAGCTGCTGGCCCTCTCTCTCTCCTGCTGGGTGCTAGTTTGGCAGGCAATTCGAGTCCTTTGTTAGCCCTTCGGTTCAGGCGGCTGTCCCTGGGCTCTATATGCTGCTTTGCCTCCGGGCACAGTGTGGCTGGGAACTTGGAATCTCCCACCCTCCGGTATTGGCTGCCGGGTCGTTAGGCCCTGCACAGCCTCGGACTCCTGTGTCCGTTCTTGGCGCTGTTCCTCTGGGGTGAGCACGGTACCGCTCTGCTCCCCGGGTGTTACTGCACTTCCTCAGTCTCCTGTCTTGACTTCTCTCACTGAGTTAGCGATCCTGGGATGAGCTTAGTGTAGCTACCAGTCCACAGGATGTCTTCCTCAGTCCTCCTAGGAACTGAACTGACTAGCTCCGCCCCAAACCAGAATTTATAAGTGAGCTTACTTTGAAGCCGGGTTTAGGTCTCCCCCTTCTGGCCTGGAGGCAGAAAGGTGTTGTGTGTAGTTGCAGTCTGGTGTGGATACCCTTCTGTTACTCTCAAGTGTGACACCACCACCCGGGGGCGATAATGACACTGTGGCAATTGGACCCTGGGGTGCCACACTACAACCACACAAGGGTTCACTGGGTGACTCAACAGCCACACAAGACTCCACGGGTGACTCTACAACCATACAAGGGTCCACCGGATAACTCTACAGCCACACAACGGTTCACCGGGTGACTGTGCAACCACACAAGGGTCCGCCGGGTGTCTCTACAACCACGCAAGGGTCCACCAGGTGACTCTACAACCCCGCAAGGGTTCACCGGGTGGCTCTACAGACACACAAGGGTTCACCGGGTGGACTCTACAGCCACACAAGAGTCCACCGGATGACTGACTCTACAACCATACAAGGGTTCACCAGGTGACTGTGCAACCAGACAAGGGTCCACACCGGGTGACTCTACAACCACACAAGGGTCCGTAGGGTGTCTCTACAACCACGCGAGGGTCAACCGGATGATTCTACAGCCACACAAGGGTTCACCGGGTGACTGTGCAACCACACAAGGGTCCGCCGGCCGTCTCTACAACCACACAAGGGTCCACCGGGTGACTCTACAACCACACAAGAGTCCACTGGGTGACTGTGCAACCACACAAGGGTCCACACTGGGTGACTCTACAACCCCACAAGGGTCCGCCGGGTGTCTCTACAACCACGCATGGGTCCAGCAGGTGACTCTACACATCCCCTGACATCTGGAGAACCGAGCTCTCACTGTTCTCAGGAATCTGCTTGCTGGGCCTGCTGAGACATGTATCAAAATGTTTCAAAATGGTATCGCTGGTTGATGCGCCCCGTCACACGCGTCAATTTCGCTGCAACGTCACGTGCAGCAGCCATATTGCACGCAATATTGACGCGTGTGACGGCCCCTTAAGTGCGATTCCAGCATTAAGTAAATAATCACCGGTGAATCAGGAAGGTGATGAGTAATGAAATTTGTGAGGAGTTTGTGTCCTTCTTTTTCGGTAATTGAAAGGTGAAATTTGGGTAATTCACATCACGTCCTCTATTAATTGGGGAAACAGGCACTCACCTGGCATCCCGAGCACACACATTATGGGGTAAAAGAGCCTCTGCACCATCCGGATCCACGGCTCCTCTATGGCCATATTGTCACCCTAATGCTCGTCCAGTTGCACAAGAGCTCAATCCCCACAACGACCCCTCTACACAATAGATCGATCCCCACAACGACCCCTCTACGCAATAGATCGATCCCCACAACGACCCCTCTACACAATAGATCGATCCCCACAACGACCCCTCTACGCAATAGATCGATCCCCACAACGACCCCTCTACACAATAGATCGATCCCCCACAACGACCCCTCTACGCAATAGATTGAACCCCCACAACGACCCCTCTACACAATAGATCGATCCCCACAACGACCCCTCTACACAATAGATCGATCCCCACAACGACCCCTCTACACAATAGATCGATCCCCCACAACGACCCCTCTACGCAATAGATTGATCCCCCACAACGACCCCTCTACACAATAGATCGATCCCCCACAACGACCCCTCTACACAATAGATCGATCCCCACAACGACCCCTCTACACAATAGATCGATCCCCCACAACGACCCCTCTACACAATAGATCGATCCCCACAACGACCCCTCTACACAATAGATCGATCCCCCACAACGACCCCTCTACGCAATAGATCGATCCCCCAAACGACCCCTCTACGCAATAGATCGATCCTCTACAACGACCCCTCTGCGCAATAGATCGATCCCCACAACGACCCCTCTACACAATAGATCGATCCCCCACAATGACCCCTCTACGCAATAGATCGATCCCCCACAACGTCCCCTCTACGCAATAGATCGATCCCCCACAACGTCCCCTCTACACAATAGATCGATCCCCCACAACGTCCCCTCTACACAATAGATCGATCCCCCACAACGACCCCTCTACACAATAGATCGATCCCCCACAACGACCCCTCTACACAATAGATCGATCCCCCACAACGACCCCTCTACGCAATAGATAGATCCCCCACAACGACCCCTCTACACAATAGATCGATCCACCACAATGACCCCTCTGCGCAAGAGATCGATCCCCCACAACGACCCCTCTACGCAATAGATCGATCCCCACAACGACCCCTCTACACAATAGATCGATCCCCCACAACGACCCCTCTACGCAATAGATCGATCCCCACAACGACCCCTCTACACAATAGATCGATCCCCACAACGACCCCTCTACGCTATAGATCGATCCCCCACAACGACCCCTCTACACAATAGATCGATCCCCACAACGACCCCTCTACGCAATAGATCGATCCCCACAACGACCCCTCTACGCAATAGATCGATCCCCACAACGACCCCTCTACACAATAGATCGATCCCCACAACGACCCCTCTACGCTATAGATCGATCCCCCACAACGACCCCTCTACACAATAGATCGATCCCCACAACGACCCCTCTACGCTATAGATCGATCCCCCACAACGACCACTAAACGCAAAACTATTGTCTTTCAAGGAATTTGGACAAGTCAGAACCCAACTGTGAGAAAACATAGCTCAGAGGTCTACTGCCCCTCGCCAACAACTACCACCTCCAACATTGCTCCAACACATACTGATTTTTAGGTAAAATATATTTCTACTTCCAAAAAATGCCCCTTCCTATTGCCCCTCTCCAGATATTAACCCTGTACACTGCCTGTCTCCAATTAACACTGTCCCACATCTGCTGCCCCTCCCCAGTTATTATCCCAGCACACTGCCCCTCAGATGATGCCCCCACACATTGACTTGCCACCTCTGCTGACTGCTCCTCTTTCGTTGAGGGCACACAACATACAATACTCCGGTGTCACCTGTGACAAGCACTCCTCCAGCCAGGACCTATCCTGCACAGTTACTGCCCCGGACACAGCCTTGCCCTAAGCCCATGGTTCCAAATGCAGCCCCTGCCCCAGCACACAATAACCTCCTGACCCTGTGCCTGCCTCCTGTCTGCTGTCTCCACTTACTACCCCCTCTCTGCTCATGTCTCTCTATACAGCTGGTATGCACCCCTGCTATATATAAACCTGCTATCCTTCCCCTCCTCAATGTCCCCGTCTTTCTCCCGTGTTCATTGATGCTCCTCTTATCCGATTCATCCTGAATGGTCGCCCCCAGAGGGTGGTGGGGTCCACTGGGTACATTTAGACGGGAACCTCCCGGGGGCTCATTCACATACTGACAGTGACATCCCAGCACGAGAGTCATTATACCAGCACCTGTCACAGACCCCAAGAGACCACTCACCTGAGCTACCCCCTAAACTCTAATGTGTGACTGCTCCGAAACACTGATACAACAGATGAGAAACATAAAGTAGGATGTACAGCGAGAACCCTGAAATCTGGCATCTGATAATCCAGAAAGGTGGCAAAATACTAAGAGGTCCAGCTGGACTAGAAGACGGAGGAATGAATGATCAGATTAAGAGATGGGGATCTCCAGACGAGAGATGGAAATGATGATGAGCCCGGAAGATGGAGGAGAGGAGATGTCCATACAAAAAAATGGAAATGATGACAAGCCCAGAAGATTGTGGTAAGAAGATGTCCAGATGAGAAGATGGAAATGATGACAAAGCAAATGGATGGTCAGAGGAGGTCCAAGGTCTGGCTGCAATAGATAAAAACACAAAGCCGAGATAAACGAGGCCAACATGCACCAGTGACCAACTGCTACGACTGGCAGAAATTTGGCGTATCAGCAGACATTTGGGACAGACCGCTCAGCTAAGTAGCTGGACAATCATAGAGAACAGGCAACATCTGAAGAAACCCAGCACCTCTCAGTCTCAGATTGGACGTCTGAGCTGTCAATCAACATAAAGACAATTCAGCACGCCCCAGCCCTAGACTGGACAACTGAGCTGTCACTCACTGAATTGACAGACAGCACAGATGACATTGCTTGTAATAATATTTGAAAGTGATGATGAAAGTGAGCCTTCTTTGTCTGATGAAGAGAACCTGCCACCAGCTAATCACTCTGCTTCCTCATTCAGAAATTCTGCTGATGATGAAGACGTGGATGCAGGGGAATTGATAAATAGAACATCCAAAACTAATGTATTCTGGATTTCATAATGTATTAATAGTCAAACTAGAGAAGCTATGAAGCGGTGTGGCGTACGTTTTCAGGAAATTCCAGAGCCAGAAGAAAGAAAACGAAAGCGTTTTATGTGTCCAACAAACAAAGACAGGAAAACTGAGCTTTACTGAACCATTTGTGGAGAAAATGTCTGTAAAGAACATTCTTCAGAAAAGATGATGTGTAAATTGTGCGGAAGATTAATAACCTTGAAAAGGAAAAGGAACGTAGCTGCAATTAGTTTACTTCAGCATCTGTATTCCTTTGTTTGGGTTTTTCATATCTTTGTTTTAAATAAAAATCGTTAAATAATTAAAAGGATTCATCACATAAAATGCATAATTTAACTTTTTGCAGTTTTCTGCAAACAATTATAATTACAAAGTTGTGCATTTTTCATATCTTGATTTGCAATTTTGACATAAACTTGTAAAAGTTATTTATTTTAGTTCACCCATATGATTTACACAAGGGCCTAAAAGGGGCGAGTTATGTGAGGGGGTGTATTTCAGACGTCACCCGCTCTAGGTTATGCACATATCATTATATGAACATGAGTTGTGGATTTTTTGTTCTGCCTTCTATTGATACCGGTGTATGGAGCAGGTGCAGATCCTGGAGTTTTGCCATATGTGACATTCCTGCAGTTATGATCCTGTGCTTATTATCATTCCTGCTCATTACCAGTCCCCCGGGTCCCCCAGTGTCAGCACACAATCTCGTGCACTGAGCTGATGTGACAGCCAGACCCAGGAGAGGAGGCCGCCGGAATCACACTGGGCCCCACCAGATGCTGCAGGAGTCATACTGGGCCCCACAGGAGAGGAGGCCGCCGGAGTTACACTGGGCCCCACCAGATGCCGCAGGAGTCATACTGGGCCCCACGGGAGAGGAGGCCGCCGGAGTTACACTGTGCCCCCGGAGGACAGAGATAATTGTCACAGATCATCACAATCATTATCAGAGGACGGGCGCCACCATGGAGCTAAAGCCAAACTGCATTGAGAGTCCATCTCCCCTGCATGTCCCTGCTTTATGTCCGGGCACCGGGGTGTAAATTTCTGCAAATCAACAATATGAGCGCCATCAGGTAATATCAAACGTACGACGCGCTCCAAACTGTGATAAAATTGCTTTTATTCTCTGATTTTGCTGGATGTAAAGAAGTTGGGATAGCTGTTCTGTCCCCTTCTGATGACTGCAAATCCCCCCCGCTCTAATCACCAGTCCCTTAGATAATTGTATGCATGTAACTTACATCACCATTTTCTTTCAAATCTTGTATTAGTTACAATGGTACGATAGGTGAAAAGGAATAATCTGTACAGGGTTGCACACATGCGTCTTCAGTAATGGCTTCTCTAAACTAAACTAGGGAAGAAGGGAGGGACATCCTGTACAGATACAAACTAAGGGAAGAGGGTAGGGACAAACTTCATGCACAGTCTAATCTACCTGGTAACAATAAAGGTACCGTCACACGTGGCGATCTCCCAGGCGAGGCGTCGCAAATGGGCGACGGCGACACGTCAGAGTGATCGCCTGCTTTCACATCAGAGCTTTGAAACCAGGCAACTATTCTTGGGCGATGTGTGCTGATCGCCCTGTGTAACATCTCATGAGCGATGTGAAGAGCGACAGCACACATCACCTATACCATTCCTGTAGGCGTTTCAGGGCGTATTTACTACCTCTGCCGGTCTGCGTGGATTGGTGGCAGCTCGAGCGTTACGATTGGTTGTCATGTTCCTCGGCGCCATATTTGATGATGTGTGCGTCCAAAGGTGTATTACCCAGGACAGTAGAGCATTGATGTCGCCTCTGTGTTTGCGGCTGTGTTCAAAAGTGCAGAGAGATGTGCCACAAATGTGTGCTTTAACAGAAACACAAATGTCATTACATCCCAACTTAAGTCTGCATGAGCGCTGTAGTGGCAGCCTTCCTGTATTACATTATGCAAAAGCATAAAGTGAATACTGTAGCTCTTGCGGCATCTCTGGGCCCCCGTCAACATGTACAATATTATCCAGACCAAGAAAGCAAGAGTGATTTTATTAGACAACGCAGTAGCACAACACACTTAACAAAAGCGCTGCTGTACATATTGACTGTACAATAAAACGTCACGCGAGCGTCGTGTTTTGCCTTCTTGGCAACGCCAATGCGTATAGCAATAATCCGCGACACATCACACGAGAGTTGTCTATAAAGCACCGAGCCAATATGCACATGCAGTTACATGTAACGACACATTAAAATAATGACCAATCACACGTCTTCAAGGCGTCACACATTATGTTAACGCCTATCTCCGAGATGAGGCTCAAATTTACGCCCACATCGCTAATATGGTGGCTCTGTGTGACACGGAAGCGGCGACCAGCGACTTGATCGCCCCTGGGTCTTGGGCGATGCTCAGGCAATTTCCGGTCGAGTTGTCGCCCGAGCGTCGCCTAAGTGGTCTCCCCGTGTAAATGAGCGACGGCAACCTTAGGCGACACGCAAATACGTGCGCGCGCACATGCGTCGCCTATGGAATCGCCCGGGAGATCTCCACGTGTGACGGTACCCTAAGAGAATTTTCTAAATGGAGTTAAAATATTATTATTATTATTATTATTATTTATTTATATAGCGCCATTATATTCCATGGCGCTTTACATGCTAAAAAGGGCAGACTAGGACAAGTAACATAGTAACAATACAAGTAACAATAAATGTTGACAATTCGGTTGTACAGAAACAAGAGGGGAGAAATCCTGTCCACAAAGGCTCACAGTCTACGAGGGGTGGGTGGAGATACAGTTGGAGGGGGAAGTTCCAGTCGTGAGGCGGTGTGGTGGACCGGGTCTTATTGCAGGTGGTAGGCAAAAACATATAACAGATTGTTCTCATTCATGGGACACAACACTCCCCGTCTGAAAGCGTTAGATTTCACAAGTCCTTGTACGACATATGGCGTTGACATTGTCCCTCGATGTCATGAACCTGTAACGACAGGAAAAGAATAAGACAAAATGCAATGGTAATGCAGTATTCAAGTCCATGCTTGACTGATGACACATAGTCCTTGTGTAGAAAATGAATTATAGAAAAAATGAGTTCAAGTTCAACAAACCCATCTTCGGATTGGGCAAGCCACAAGCCAACTCTTCCAGCAACCCAACAGTCCAAGGGTAGAAGTTCAGTCAGAAGGGAAAGTTCAAAATCGATTGGACACCGACGGTTCTGTGTCCTGGTACGGCAAGGTTAGGAGGAGGTGCGCTCCCCGCTGTGATAGAGTCCAGCAACAAGTCCAGTTCATGTAACTCCTGATCGAATGAGCCACCGGGCGATGCACCTGAACTGAGTGTCAGCCTGCACAACGGCTGACCATGTTGGAGAGTGTCCAGGGTGATGGGACCTCAGCTTCAGTGCTGGCACCTGAGACACACGGCTTGTGCTGTAGGTTGACCTGAGTCTTATTTTCCATTCAGCTACTTGGAGGTTAGTGGAGGTGAGATGCCACTGTTCGGGTGTAGCTCTCTTGGCTTCAGCTGCTAGCGCAGCAGCACAGAGTTCCAGCCTTGGTACGGTGCATGCAGGTTTTGAGTCATGTTTGGCCCTGTGACAGTGCGTTGGACCCTTTTGCTGGCTTCTGAGGTATTCAGGGAGGCTGTTGCAGCTATGGCCTTCATAGATGAGTTGTAGGAAACATACGTTTGTCTCCTAATAACGGCTGAAACAGTCCTTGGAAATCCACGGTGCAGGACTCAGGACTGCTGTATGGCCTTTAGAGACTTCTTCCCGATCTCCCACCTGTGCTGTCTCTGAGATCGTGATGTAGTGTTCCTGTTGATGCCCTTGACAAGCAGCTGTCTCAGCAGTACTCTGTTATGAACTGTGATGGGTGTCTTGAACCCAAGAGGAAAATGAATGCTGTTTTCAACAAGCGAGACTCCTCGTTTTGTAGGAAGTTCATTACAGGGCGAAGCTTGGAAGGTGAACGTGCCTTGTTCAACATCCAGAGGTGTGCTGAGGTTGCGTTGTGTGGGGAGAACACTAGGACCTTTGGTAAGAGGTAAATGTGATGATTAAGCAATATTTGTAAGGAATATTGCCATATTCCCCAGCTTTCATCTTGTCCTAGAGGTTGCAAGATCCACTCACAAGCCACCACCCTTGGAAGCCAGATGCAATCTATCTCTGGCAAGTGGTAGATTAATTAGCATGAAGATGCCATCCAACAGGCCATACAATAGAGCTTCCTAGAGGCAGCAGGTAAAGGAAGACTCCTGCTGGGATTTGCAGAGAAGTGACATCCAATTTCCCTGTAATGCCAGTGGGAAGGAAATCCTTTCTTCAACTCAGACTGAACGGAGTCGTGAATATAACGTTAATATCTCATGAGCCGTGCTGTCTATAAACATGGCAAGCATAGATATGTGATCGCGACGTTCAGACAGTCACCATACATAGCCTTACATACATGGGTGACGACTGTAATGTATCTAAACGTAATATGAGCTAGTAGGCTGCTCTCAGAGCCGTCATGTTTCATATCCAGACGAAGATAAAATAAAATCATAACTGAAAATATGAGAGCATTGTCTTCTGTCTGTGATATTCATAGACCAAGCTAGGGCAAATAATAAGTTTTGGATATCTATATCTCCCCTCAGAGGGGTGGGAGTTGTGAGGTGCGAGATGGGTGGAGACAGGGGTCAGCCCCATAATGTATAAAAATCTGCTGCCCCATCTCCATATTGTATTTCTTCTGAAGAGGCATTATTATTCCACCAAAGCCAGAGATTACCCCAGGAACAGATTGGCATCACGCCGCCCTTGTGGTGCCATCAGCACTAAGGTAACTGCTCACATGTGCGTGTAATTCTGTGTATTCCATTCATCCTGTTATTGGCATATCTGACTGTAATATTTGTAACATCTGAATAATAACTGTAAATATTAATATCTAGTGTACCATTAGGGTGATTAAATATATAAATTTAATCTTGAGTTGCTCTTTTTATCTTGATCCCGATCACCACGTCCGTGTGCTCATATAACGCTACCTGGGTTGGTTTCTGACCCGATATAAGCCCGACCACGGACCGGACTTATATTAAACAAGAAGCTGGTGGCAGCATTTGTGCTTGGGGTTATTCGGGGGTCTCTGGCAGTGACGGGGTGGAGGAGATTATATGTGCTTCTGGCTGCGGGCTAGAAGGCATATACCACACTCACTGAGAGGTGCCTTAATAAACCAGCACAGGCAGGGCAGCTGCAGCCCTTCTTTATCCTCAGGCAGTTCTCTGACTGACCTGAGTTTAACAGGAGGCGCTGTGGAGCTGCAAGGTTCGGTGGCCGATTCACCACAGTAAGCAGTTGAGAGAGGGGGTCTTACTTTGAGCACTGAAGTCTAGTATGGCTTCGGCTTGTCCATGCTTGCGATGTAGATAGGCTTCACTGTTTGTGAACCTTCCAGTTGCGAATCCCTTGGTAACTCAGTCTTTGTGGGAAGAGAGGGTGAGGGAGCTACCCAGCTGTTGTAGTTGTCTTCAGTGGATTTGATACTCATGACCCTGATGATCACCTTATCTCCCTCTGTAGGTAGTGAGTTGTTGACCTGGTTTGTGGAGTAGAGTGCTGTTGAGTGGAGGTTGTGGTCTTGAAGATGATCCAGGTTTGAGTTGTTCTAGCCATCTAGTGTCATTTGGCTTCTCCTTTACCCGGTAGTGATGTGGGTATGGCAGGAGAGACACATCGTGGTCGTCTAACGTGATGACGGTTTTGTAAGGAGTGAGGTTACTTGGCTTCTTTGTCTGGTCGCTACAGACGTCACCGATGATGACCTAGGCTAGCTCGAGGCGCTGAGCGTACAGTTCATCAAGCTGTCCAGAGATTTGTAGATGCACCTTGTGCAGTTGTATGATGTCTCTGCCGAGGAGAATTAAGATGTCTGCCTTGTTCTCCAGGGCCGGTATCTCGCTGGCTATGGCTTTGAGGTGAGGAAACTGAAGAGCCGCTTCTGGTGTTAGGCTACCTTCACATTACGATTTTGAAGGCAGCCGATGCTGTCCGATCCCCGAGGTCCCCGCCGGCTCCCGGTGTCTCCAGAGGTGTTCTTCTTCTGAAAAGGACCTGCCATGATGTCACAATCACGTGACTGCAGGTTAACATGGTGTAACCTGTGGTCACGTGATTGTGACATCACGGCAGGTCCTGTTGAGAAGAAGAAGACCTCTGGAGACACCGGGAGCCTGCGGGAGACGGCGGGGACCTCGGGGACAGGTGAGCATACATTGTTTGGTTTTTTTTAACCCCTGCTCTCCCAGTTAGGAGCAGTTTTAGTGTACTGAGCATGCTCAGTACAGTAAAATCGGGTCCGAGGACACATCAGATGTTTCCTCGGATCCCGCTCCATAGGGCCCAATGTTAAAATCATCGGACCAAATCGGATGTGCACTAAATGCCATCCAATTTGGTCCGATCCGAGTTTGTCCGATTTTATTTTCGGTGCAGAAATCTGAGCAGGCTCCGATTTTTGCACCAATAAAAAAATCGGACAAACTCGGATCGGACCAAATCGGATGGCATTAAGTGCACATCCAATTCGGTCCGATGCCCATAGGGCTGCATGGGGCCCAAAATCGGTCCGATGCTGTCCGATTTTTATCGGACAGCATCGGAAATAAAAAATCCGTAGTGTGAAACCAGCCTTAGGATTACTTCCCTGTTGAAGGGTATTTGGTTACACTCTACGAGTGTGGGAAGTGGTATCTCCTTGGAGCTGGAGAGACAAGTTATTATGAGGCCACTGGCCCTTCTTCCAGTGGCTTCTGTCACGCCCCTGCAGATGCCGAAGGTGTAGGAATAGGTGTTTCCCTTTAAGCCGAGTAAGTCGAAGAGTTCTGACCTGGCCAGTGATTTGTTGCTCTGGTCGTCCAGGCTGACGTACACCTTGACTGCTTTCCCTGGATGACCTTTGGGAAACACCTTTGCCAGGCAAATCTTCGCGCAAGTCTTGTCTTGAAGGCTTTCTCCGCAGACCTTGGGCCATGAGGAAGATACTGTGAGATGGTTTTCAGCTTGGCTTGTACTCTCCCCGCAATGGCTTGTGGTGGGAGAAGGTGCAGATGTTGAGTCAGGCTGTGACGGATGGAGCGCTTGTACGTGGTCTTCGCTGTCGCACTCTATACACGATGGCGATGATACAGTCCTTAGCAATGTATTCGGTCTTCAGTCTTTTTTGCGGACACCGAACCGCTGCGGTTTCTGTCGTGAGAACGTGAACTCTCGTACTTAGGAGATGACGCAGGGCCGCTGGGTTCTTCATAGCAGAAGCTGGGGTCGTTTTTGCAATCTGCAATCTCCTAGATGAAGTGACAAAAGAAGGAGAACGGAGGGAAGGAGACTTGGTATTGTCTCTTGTAGTTTGACCCTCATGTAGTCCACTTTTGTTGGACGTTGTAAAGCAACTTTGCGACAATGGGTTTCACCCCACGAGCGGTGTCCAGGTAGCTATGGCCAGGTAGATGTGTGTCTGTCTTGGCCAGCTGGAGCTCGGACAGCAGGTCGCTGAGTTCCTGGTACTTTGAAGCATCCTTGCCGGATATTTTAATAAAGTTATATACCGTATATACTCGTGTATAAGCCGCCCCGTGTATAAGCCGACCCCCCTACTTTTGCCCCCAAAACCTGGGAAAACCTATTGACTCGTGTATAAGCCGAGGGTGGACCCCAGCATAGGTATACAGCCCCCAGCAGTGTGGTATACAGGCCCCCCAGTGGTAGTATACAGCAGCAGCCCCAGTGGTATATACAGCAGCAGCTCCAGTAGTTAGTATACAGCATCCCCAGAGGTATATACAGCCCCAGTGGTAGTATACAGCATCCCCAAAGGTAGTATACAGCATCCCCAGAGGTATATACAGCCCCAGTGGTAGTATACAGCAGCCCCAAAGGTATATACAGCAGCCCCAGTGGTAGTATACAGCCCCAGTGGTAGTATACAGCAGCCCCAGAGGTAGTATACAGCAGCCTCAGAGGTATATACAGCCCCATTGGTAGTATACAGCAGCCCCAGAGGTATATACAGCCCCAGTGGTAGCATCCAGCAGCCCCAGAGGTATATACAGCCCCAGTGGTAGTATACAGCAGCCCCACAGGTATATACAGCCCCAGTGGTAGTATACAGCAGCCCCAGAGGTATATACAGCCCCAGTGTAGTATACAGCAGCCCCAGAGGTATATACAGCCCCAGTGGTAGTATACAGCAGCCCCACAGGTATATACAGCCCCAGTGGTAGTATACAGCAGCCCCACAGGTATATACAGCCCCAGTGTAGTATACAGCAGCCCCACAGGTATATACAGCCCCAGTGGTAGTATACAGCAGCCCCAGAGGTATATACAGCCCCAGTGTAGTATCCAGCAGCCCCAGTGGTAGTATACAGCCCCCCCCCCTCCTTATCATGTCCCCCCCAGGCTGCGGCAGCTGTCAAAATAACAAACACTTTATACATCACCTTCCGGCGCAGCTCCTCCACTCCTCCGGTCCCGGCTTCTTCTTCCTTGTTGTGCCGGTGTCATGTGACCGCGCGCAGGAAATGACGTCATCTCCTGTGCCCGGTCACATGACACCGGCACAACAAGGAAGAAGAAGCCGGCGAGCGGAGGAGCGGAGGAGCTGCGCCGGAAGGTGATGTATAAAGTGTTTGTTATTTTGACAGCTGCCGCAGGCTGGGGGGGACATGATAAGGAGGGGGGGCTGTTTATTAATACTGGGGGACCCATATTAAGGAGGGGGGGCTGTGTAGTGCAATATGCACGGCATCCCCCCGCCGCTGATGGGCGGGGGGATGCCGTGCATATTCATTGCACTAATGAGGCGGCCCCACGTGACCGCCTGCGGTCACCGCGGCCCCCTCCTGCCTCCTCCAGCCCTTGGTCACAGCCCCCCCCCCACAGCATACCGTATGACCCGTGTATAAGCTGAGGGGGGGACTTTTCAGCCCAATTTTTGGGCTGAAAAACTCGGCTTATACACGAGTATATACGGTAGTTGTTTAAGTAGAGCAACGTCCACAATGATCAAGCTCCTCACAACGCGTTTCAGCAGACAACTCCACCTTCATCAGGTATTGATCAGTCATTTGCATAGGGGTATTTAAAGGGTGTTTGGTTGGTGACATCATTAACCCCTCAAACTCTAGAGGCTTAAACTTGATTAAAATGGTTTATTTAGAAAGAGAGAACTTTTCATTTCAGATCAGTGCAAAAGAGGTGATCCAATTAATGCTAAAAAAAATGTCCAAATAAATGGAAAAGGGGACAAATAATCTTGCTGTATCATAAAACGTATTATTACATAACTAGAAGGTTGTCCAATTTTATAACCTCTCTTACTAAAATGTGAATTAAAAAACCTGGATTATAAACTAAACATTTTTATTCATGACAAAAAATAATAAGATATAAAAAATAAATAAGAAATTAGGATAAGAAATTTAAAAAATGATAATAAAGGACCAGTTTTACAGTTAAAAAGTAGAAGAAATTATATACCGTATATACTCGTGTATAAGCCGACCCCCCTACTTTTGCCCCCAAAATCTGTGAAAACTTATTGACTCGTGTATAAGCCGAGGGTGGACCCCAGCACAGGTATACAGCCCCCAGCAGTGTGGTATACAGGCCCCCCAATGGTAGTATACAGCAGCCCCAGTGGTAGTATACAGCAGCCCCAGTGGTAGTATACAGCAGCCCCAGTGGTAGTATACAGCAGCCCCAGCAGCCTCAGTAATCCAGGGCCCCCCCCCCCCTCGCGCTCCGGAAACCTGTAAAGTAAAATCTTTATACTTATCACTGTCCCCGCCGCCCGCCGCTGCCGACATCACGATCCCCGGCTTCATCCGTCCGTCTTCTTCCGGCTTCCTGTTCATCGCAAGCAATGACGTCATTGCTTGCGACGAACAGGAAGCCGGAAGAAGACGGACGGATGAAGCCGGGGATCGTGATGTCGGCAGCGGCGGGCGGCGGGGACAGTGATAAGTATAAAGATTTTACTTTACAGGTTTCCGGAGCGCGAGGGGGGGGGGGCCCTGGATTACTGAGGCTGCTGGGCTGCTGTATACGCAAGCTGTCACTGACTCGCGTATAAGCCGAGAGGCGTACTTTTCAGCCCAATTTTTGGGCTGAAAAACTCGGCTTATACGCGAGTATATACGGTATATGGTATATAGAGTATATAAAATATATATACTGTATGTGTAATTTGAATCAAAGTTTTTTATTTATCTAAGTTCAGCAGTTTTGTATCCTGTGATTGGTGATGATGGGACAATTAATCCTTTATCCCAGTTCGGAGGAGACCGTTGGAAAACACAACAGTGAGATAACATTAGCAGGAGACGGCCATCTTGTGAATAGAGATGAGCCAGGTAGAGCGGGGTCCCAGGGCAACCAGTGTAGTCTATTGAGGTGATAGTAATCGTCCGGGTACAGGACTGAGGGTGCAAAAAATAACCAAAGGACACAGGGATTGTTGTTTCCTTTACCTTTTACTTGGCAGTTGATGGTGTAGAACAAAGCACTGATAACAGGTGGTAATGGGGATCCGGACAGCCTGGAAGCAATTGGAGGTACACCTCGCCGGGTGGGTTTGGAGGCCAAACGCTGCACTGTCCTTTTAGGTCCTTGCTGCTTAAAGCTATGCTGTGACCCTCTTCCTGTTAGTTCCTTCCTCACCCGTATGGCAAGGATCTCGAGCCTTGTCACAGGTGTCGCTCCATAGTGGCTGCTCCGGGTTCTGGTATGCTGCTGTGCTGCAGAGTGTTTGGTGTGGCCAGGAGACCTGCAATCTCTTGTCCTCTGGATTTAGCTGCGGGGACTTCAGTACCCAAACAACCAAGGACTCCTGCATCCTTTTTCTAGCGCTCTGCTCTGGGGCGAGCTCAGTCACAGCTCCACTCCCCAGGCTTCCCTTAACTTCTCTCTCCTCTTCCCTTTCACTAGCTTTCCACCGCCCTGGGACGAGCCCTCCGTGGCTCCAGTCCCCAGGAAGTCTGTTCTGTTATTTCTCTCAGACTGTCTAGCTAACCCCGCCTCCAGACCAGAATTTATAGGGAAGCTCCCCTGAAACCGGGTTCTAGAGCTCCCCCTTTAGGCCTGGAGTCAGGAAAGTGTTGGATGCTTGGGTACCCCTTCTTGCCACTGTGGCAACCGGACTCCTGGGGTGCCACACATATGGATTTTTGACCTGACAGATTCCCTTTAAACTCATAACCAGCTCCATGTTTGTCTGTGACTCACCCTTCGGTCTCACACCATGACTCTGTGGCGCCCCGCAGCAAGTGCGTCACAGGAGGGTATTGCAGCCACAAATGCAGCCGCAATATCCTCTGACTCAGCAATGATCCGGTTAACATAGAGATCCAACCCAACATGCAACACCTAGAACAGAGGGCCAATCATAGGTCCTGGGGGGTGGAGTGTTAGGGTAGTGTAGGAGAACACACAAGAATCTAGACAGAAAAGAGAATAGTCTAGAACTCGGAGAAGAAGGGTCTAAGACTAGAACTTGGAGAGGAGCGGGGGCTCCGCACCCCGTGCGGGCCCCTGGGCCGTCACCGGTCGGGTGTCAGCACCTGAGGCCTTAACCACCGGGATTGGGCATTATTCACACGGGTTCCCAAAAGACTCCCGTGCCCACAATTCACAGCCGGTTCACTGGTACCGAAGCTGGCAGCAGTTCACCTCTGCTACGCGAACCAGAAGAGTGGAGGAGCAGCTTCAGAGGAGCACCCCACCACTAGCCAGTCGTCAGTCGTCTAACCAGCGGTGTACCCACTGAGGGATCCAAGGCTCCCCAAAACATCCAGGACGTACATCATGGATAGGGCATTGAAGCAGCCTCCCCGTACCCGACCTGGTATTCCTGGGTGACACTGGCAACCAAATAGGTAGAATGGAGGAACACTGCGGATCTCTAAGGGACACCATCATTGCTGAGTCCACCCGGTCTACTACTCAACCACTGTATACCATGTACTGCCTGCTGGTTACAGTAAAGACCCGTTATAGAGACTTTCTGTGTCTGTGCTCTCTTATGAACTGTCCGTCCGCACTACAAGGTAACCGCAGCTGCCGCACAACATCTTGAGCAGCTCCAGCCGCCGGGATCACCGCTCAGCCTGTGGGGAGCGTAACATCTTGCTGCTATCCATCCCCCGGGGGCTCCGCAACGTCGGTAGTCCTTACCGAATCTACTCATAGGTGGCGTCACAAATAAATTAAAAACCCCTTTAATCTGTTCCACCAAGACGTCTTCACTTTTGATCTGCACTACACCGGGCCCCACTACCGGCAGGCGCGGTCCACCCGTGACAAGGAGGAAGGAAGCATCGCCTGTCTAAACCGGAGTCCCGGCCGCGGTGAGTCAGAAAATGGCGTCACGAACAGGATACGAGCAGGCCCGTTACCCAACGGGTATATTGTGCTTAAAATGGACTTTATTGTCTACAATTTGGACTTTGTTCGTCCCTAAAAGAACTTTCCCGCCTTTTCACCATTGGGCCAAGATGGCGTTCCCGCCACAAGAAGCCGCCACGTGTAAGCCCAGGAGTGAGTCAACCCCCCCTCATCGTGGGAGGGCTAAAGACAAAAGGCGCCAAACTCTTTGTCCGCCCTGATTGCTCGAATCAACCATGGGGGCGGACCCCAAAGACTTTTCCCACCATTGGACTACAAAAAGCCCAGAGGAAATGGGAGTGTCAGACAGACTTCTTCACCAGCTCTACCAGAACGCTTACCGGTTGAACGGGTGTGGTTTCCCTCCATGAAAAGAATGGCCAGCACGAGACTCCAAGACCTAATGCGGGAGGTCGAGGCGGAGGCCAGAGCAGCCATCAGCCAACTGGGTCCGGATCCTGCCTTTACCGTAGACGGCAGCCCCGACTTCTGGCTAGAGGCTCTACAAGACCTCCGGTGCGACTACTTGAGACTGTGGAGTGGACGATTCGCAGCTGGAGCGCGACCCTAGGCAGAAGACTCCATCATGCGATGCAGCAGAGCTGACGGGGTACAGCTTCTCCAAGCCCAGACGACGTCGCCAGTTTTTCAACCACCTCACCGTCGCCCACCACCTGTCCTGCTTCGTCACCGGAGCCCATAGACTGTGTTATTCCCGTGAGGACCACAGCTCGACCCGTTCCAGCGGACGAAACCGCAGCCGACCCCGTTCCAGAGCCGGAGCTTCCAATATGCTCCCACGAAGAAGCTGACACCTACCTGGTTCCTCCTGCGGAACCCGCGACTAGTTTCTACAATACCGAGACTGTCGCCTGTTTCTCCCTTGAACCGGAGGCCTCCTCTGCAAATACAGAGGCCTACCTGGTGACCGGGATCGAAACACCACTTCCCGCTGCTACAGAAGAAGAGGCAGGCAGCCTGGAAGTCCTGCACAACGACCCCGAGGAGAACTTTGCAGCACAGCCACCCACCGATCCAGAGGATTCCATCCTATCGTCTTCGCCAGCCGAGCAGCCCGACGTAGTCATCGAAGGAGAGGTCGAGGAGGATGACGAGGAGACCTACAGTCCAGCTGAGGATCTCTACACCGGGTTCGCCTGGGGAGACACAAGGAACCCTTCTGCCGGGCGATCTGCTCGGTACTCTGGTCGGGTGCGGCCGCAACCGTATCTTCTCCGGTTCCGTTGAACCGGGCTCCACTCCAGACTGCCCACCAAGCTCGAGCGGTTCAACAACCAGCACGCCGTAGTGACTTTATCCACACGCCGCATCACTCCGACGAAGAGGTACGTCGTATCCGGAGAGAGGAGTGGCACACTCGACTGCAAGCCAACATGCAGGCTCGCGCCGAGGCCCGCTGCCAATCTCCATTACCTGAACAATTCAGTAAAACCGGGCGGGTAAGCACATTTAACTTGTCCACCGGGTGGGGATTCGTAAGGGAGGAGGGTGTGAGTACCGAAGTATTTGTGGGGCGTCGTGATGTGGAATCGCACCTACCGCGAGGTCATCCAAACCGAGACTTGTAGAGAGGGGACATAGTAACCTATGAGCGACATGTATGCCGTGATGGGTGGTTCGCTATACGAGTCCGGAACACTGCCATTCATCAGTGACTTAAGTTGTTTGAACTTTGCTACTAAAAGAGACTTCTTCCTGTTTGCACCGTAACACCGCGACTTGGCGGCTACAGCCTGAACTTTTATTCTAAGGACAGCCGACCGCCCGCCGGGTCCGCGCAATGTGTTAACCTGTTATTTACCTTTTCACTTTTATGCATACAATGACCTGTCATTAATAAAAGTGTATTACCTGTTATAAAATATAAAAACCTCTGTAATGTGAGTAGTGTGACGCTTGGGACAAGCGTATTCAACCAAGGGGGAGTGTGGCGCCCCGCAACGAGTGCGTCACAGGAGGGTATTGCAGCCATAAATGCAGCCGCAATATTCTCTGACTCAGCAATGATCCGGTTAACATAGAGATCCAACCAAACATGCAACACCTAGAACAGAGGGCCAATCATAGGTCCTGGGGGTGGAGTGTTAGGGTAGTGTAGTAGAACACACAAGAATCTAGACAGAAAAGAGAATAGTCTAGAACTCCGAGAAGAAGGGTCTAGGACTAGAACTTGGAGAGGAGCGGGGGCTCCGCACCCCGTGCGGGCCCCTGGGCCGTCACCGGTCGGGTGTCAGCACCTGAGGCCTTAACCACCGGGATTGGGCATTATTCACACGGGTTCCCAAAAGACTCCCGTGCCCACAACTCACCGCCGGTTCACTTGTCCCGAAGCTGGCAGCAGTTCACCTCTGCTACGCGAACCAGAAGCGTGGAGGAGCAGCTTCAGAGGAGCACCCCACCACCAGCCAGTTTCCAGTCGTCTAACCAGCGGTGTACCCACTGAGGGATCCAAGGCTCCCCAAAACATCCAGGACGTATATCATGGATAGGGCATTGAAGCAGCCTCCCCGTACCCGACCTGGTATTCCTGGGCGACACTGGCAAACTAAGTAGGTAGAATGGAGGAACACTTGCGGATCTCTGAGGGACACCATCATTGCTGAGTCCACCCGGTCTACTACTCAACCACTGTATACCATGTACTGCCTGCTGGTTACAGTAAAGACCCGTTATAGAGACTTTCTGTGTCCGTGCTTCCTTATGAACTGTCCATCCGCACAACAAGGTAACCGCAGCTGCCGCACAACATCTTGAGCAGCTCCAGCCTCCGGGGATCACCGCTCAGCCTGTGGGGAGCGTAACATCTAGCTGCTGTCCATCCCCCGGAGGTTCCGCAGCGTCGGTAGTCCTTACCGAATCTACTCATAGGTGGCGTCACGAATAAATTAAAAACCCCTTTAATCTGTTCCACCAAGACGTCTTCACTTTTGATCTGCACTACACCGGGCCCCACTACCGGCAGGCGCGGTCCACCCGTGACAAGGAGGAAGGAAGCATCGCCTGTCTAAACCGGAGTCCCGGCCGCGGTGAGTCAACTCTGCCACCAACAACCACCTCCTACTCCATCCATCTGGACCATCCAGGTGTGCCCGGCGCTCATCAGTAAAGACTGTTTTACAATAAGTCTTCATGCATGTTGGGGCCACTGCACCCGTTGTGAGCGCTGTTAGGGCGGCCGGACAGTAGGTTTATGCTGCAGCCTCTAGAGGATCCTACACCTTGAGGTTCGCGGGACCCAAGAGGCATCATCAGCTTCAGATACCTTTTTGCTGCTCTGTAATGTGGTTTTACCAGCTGCTCTCTTCATCCGATGAGTTTGTCTGGCAGAAACCTTCCTCATTCTGCCTTTATCTGCACGGTCCTATCTGGGCTGTGTATCAGCCACAAATGTCTTCATTGTACGATGGTCGTTTTTGTGAAATATCTATGTTTTCATGCCTTGTCCTCACACTGACCTCTGTCACGATTTTCCTTTTACTTTCTCATATTTTCTTAATCCTGTTGCTGTATAATAATATGGAATGTTCTTCTAAAGAAGCTTCCCTTTAAATGGGCTCAGCGGGCAAAATAACTATCCCAGGGGTGTAAGATTAATGTCAGTGATCCAAAGACCCTGAGACATAAAACATACAGGAGGTTATGGGAAAGGCTGAATAAATTACATTTTTATGACAAATCTAACTTGCAGAAATAATTTGGAGGCCGGTGCAGGGAGGTTTTCCACTCAGGGTGTGAATCTGAACTAGATCAGGATGCTCTCTGGCGCCCTCTTATCCTGCTGGCCAAACCCAGTATAGCCAGAGGATAAAGAAAGGAGCGCAGTTGCTCTAATTTATGTTGTCTATTGTGGCACGAGATGTATATATACTACCAGTTCCTGCCAGGAACATATATATACCTCGATCCAGTCACCCTCAGGCCCACAATATCACATAAATAGACAATTATGCTGCCACCACCGATCTGCCATCACCGGTTTTCTTTGAAAACTACCCCCTCCCCACAATTCTCAAAACCTCCATTTTTCCATATCTTTGGCTGGGATGCTCCCACATCAAAGATATGGACATCATGTTTTTCCTTGTGATTTTTGGTGCTGTTTGACCCCAAATATGATATGTCTGTGATGTGCTGGTGGTCAAAACTCATTTTCCAAGTTCCTGACAGTGTTCCAGACATCTAAGTGGTACCATTGGATGCAGAAAAATGTAACTAATCCAATATGATTTATGAAATTGTGACACGAACAAGCGTTATTAAATTTGACGTTGATTGTTTGTAACTTAAGACAACTTAAACCAGTGCAAACCAGCCAGCTTTCAGCTTAGCTTAAGTTTACGGCTTGGCCTAGTCGTAAACATTCCTGACTGTGGGGAAGTAAAGAGGAGATCTATGACGCCCCTTACAAACAAAGAAGGGGCTGAGAAGTGAACCAGCTCTGGCTGTCTTTTCAAACATTTTAAAACAATGAAAAGAATTTACATTTTCCTGACACTGGAGGTTATGGGAAAAGCTGAATAAATTATATTTTTACAACAAATCTAACTTGCAGAATAATTTGGAGGGTGGTGCGGGGAGGTTTCCCATTCAGGGTGCAGGACAACTCTGTGAATCTGAACTGGATCAGGATCCTTGGACTGCTGCTCTACCCGCTGAGCCCAAGGTCCAAGCCCCACCAGCTGAGCCAAAGGTCTGAGCCCCACCCGCTGAGCAAAAGGTCTGAGCCCCACCCGCTGAGCGACAGGTCCAAGCCCCACCAGCTGAGCCAAAGGTCCAAGCCCCACCAGCTGAGTGAAAGGTCTGAGCCCCACCAGCTGAGCCAAAGGTCCAAGCCCCACCAGCTGAGCGAAAGGTCTGAGCCCCATCCGCTGACCCAAAGGATCGGGCGCCACCCACAGAGCCAAAGATCCGAGCCCCACCAGCTGAGCCAAAGGTCCAAGCCCCACCAGCTGAACGAAAGATCCGAGCCCCACCAGCTGAGCCAAAGGTCCAAGCCCCACCAGCTGAGCCAAAGGTCCAAGCCCCACCAGCTGAGCCAAAGGTCCAAGCCCCACCAGCTGAACGAAAGGTCTGAGCCCCACCAGCTGAGCCAAAGGTCCGGACTCCACCCTATGGAAGAGACATCCAGCCCCTCTGGAAATGACATTACCAGCCCCTCTGGAGGAAATATTCCAGGCTCCTCTGGTGGAGATGATCCCGGCCCCCCTGGAGGAGACGTTCCCGGCCCCCCTGGAGGAGACGTTCCCGGCCCCCCTGGAGGAGACGTTCCCGGCCCCCCTGGAGGAGACGTTCCCTCACATTCAGGGCTGAGGTGCAGGATCTCAGGATGTATAAGAACAAACAGCAGAGCGTCGTCTGCACCAAGATGGCGTCAGTCTGTCCATAGTCTGCTGCCCCCGGAGACACCGCCACTCTCAGGACATGGTGATTATTATTATTTATTTTTCATTTTTTAATTATACCTACATTTTTAAGCCAATGATATAATAATAATATAATAATAATATAATAATGATATAATAATGATATAATAATATAATATAATAATGAATAATATAATAATAATATAATAGTGATATAATATAATATAATAATTATATAATAATATAATAATATAATAATTATATAATAATGATATAATATAATAATGAAATAATAATGATATAATAATATAATAATGATATAATAATAATGATATAATAATGATATAATATAATAATAATATAATAATGGTATAATAATGATATAATATAATAATAATATAATAATGGTATAATAATGATATAATATAATAATATAATAATGATATAATATTGATATAATAATGATGATATAATATAATAATAATAATATAATAATAATATAATAATGATATAATAATGATATAATATAATAATAATAATATAATAATGATATAGTAATGATATCATAATGATATAATAATATAATAATGATATAATATAATAATGATATAATAATGGTATAATAATTATATAATAATGATATAATAACGGTATAATAATAATATAATATAATAATAATATAATAATATAATAATGATATAATGATAATATAATAATGGTATAATAATAATGATATAATAATAATATATTAATGATGTAATAATGATGATCGTCCTGTTATTATTATTATTAGGTTCTGTATCACAACGTCACGTGCTCGCTCCTGCTGTCAGCTCTCGGGCTGCTGATAAAGTTATTGAAAGAGCGCGGACTCTCCAACCAATCAGAGGCGCGGGCGGGCTGTCTCCCTGGTGACGGTGCGGCCGCTCTGTACTGTGCGCACTGCGCTCTATGGTGGTGGGAGGCGGGGCCGCTCTGTACTGTGCGCACTGCGCTCTATGGTGGTGGGAGGCGGGGCCGCTCTGTACTGTCCGCCCTGCGCTCTATGGTGGTGGGAGAGGAGGACGAAGCAGGTGTAGCAATATGGCGGAGGCGGCCGGCGGAGGAGCCGCTCCCCTGTGTATGGTGGTGCTGGGGATGGCCGGATCCGGGAAGACCACGTTCGTGCAGGTCAGTGTGTGCCGGAGGCGCCGGTCCCCGGGCTCAGGTGTTGTCCTCTGTTATCTGCTGTTTTCTTCCGTAGAGGGTGACGTCCTATCTACATGAGAAGAACCGACCCCCGTATGTCATCAACCTGGACCCGGCCGTCCACGAGATCCCCTTCCCGGCCAACATAGGTGCGAGACCCCGAGAGAGGAGGAGAACAGAGGACAGGACTGAGAGGAGGAGGAGGAGGAGGACAGGACTGGGAGGAGGAGGAGGAGGACAGGACTGGGAGGAGGAGGACAGGACTGGGAGGAGGAGGAGGAGGACAGGACTGGGAGGAGGAGGAGGAGGAGGACAGGACTGGAGGAGAGGAGGAGGACAGATGAGAGGAGAGGAGGAGGACAGGACTGGGGAGGAGGAGGAGGAGAGGAGGAGGAGGAGAGAACTAGGGAGGACAGAGGAGGAGGAGAACAGAGGACAGGACTGAGAGGAGGAGGAGAACAGAGGACAGGACTGAGAGGAGGAGGAGGAGAACAGAGGACAGGACTGAGAGGAGGAGGAGAAACAGAGGACAGGACTGAGAGGAGGAGGAGAAACAGAGGACAGGACTGAGAGGAGGAGGAGAACAGAGGACAGGACTGAGAGGAGGAGGAGAACAGAGGACAGGACTGAGAGGAGGAGGAGAACAGAGGACAGGACTGAGAGGAGGAGGAGAACAGAGGACAGGACTGAGAGGAGGAGGAGAACAGAGGACAGGACTGAGAGGAGGAGGAGAACAGAGGACAGGACTGAGAGGAGGAGGAGAACAAGGACAGGACTGAGAGGAGGAGGAGAACAGAAGGGACAGGAGAGAGAAGAGGAAGAACAGAGGACAGGACGAGAAAAAGGAGGAGAAAGAGGAGAGGGACTGAGAGGAGGAGGAAGCAGAGGACAGAACTGAGAGGAGGAGGAGAACAGAGGACAGGACTGAAAGAGGAGGAGAACAGAGGACAGGACTGAGAGGAGGAGGAGAACAGAGGAGAGGACTGAGAGAGGAGGAGAACAGAGGAGAGGACTGAGAGGAGGAGGAGAACAGAGGAGAGGACTGAGAGGAGGAGGAGGACAGAGGACAGGACTGAGAGGAGGAGGAGGACAGAGGACAGGACTGAGAGAGGAGGAGGACAGAGGACAGGACTGAGAGGAGGAGGAGGACAGAGGACAGGGACTGAGGAGGAGGAGCAGGAGAACAGAGGACAGGACTGGAGGAGGAGGAGAACAGAGGACAGGACTGAGAGGAGGAGGAGACAGAGGACAGGACTGAGAGGAGGAGGAGAACAGAGGACAGGACTGAGAGGGGAGGACAGAGGACAGGACTGAGAGGAGGAGGAGAACAGAGGACAGGACTGAGAGGAGGGGAGAACAGAGGACAGGACTGAGAGGAGGAGGAGAACAGAGAAGGACTGAGAGGAGGAGGAGAAGGACAGGGACAGACAGAAGGGAGAGGAGATGAAGGAGGAGGAGAACAGGACTGAGAGGAGAGAGACGGACAGACTGGAGGAGAGAGACAGACTGGGGAGGAGAGAAGAGGATGGAGAGACAGAGACGGATGAGAGGGAGGAGACAGAGAAGACTGAGAGGAGAGGAACAAGACAGGACTGAGAGGAGAGACGAGACGACAGAGAAGACAAGGACAGGACTGAGAGGAGGACAGAGGACAGACTGAGAGGAGGGGAACAGAGGACAGCTGAGAAGAGAAGAGACAGGACTGAGAGGGAGGAGAACAAGAGAGAGAGGAAGAGACAGAGACAGACGAGGAGAGGAAAAAGGACAGGCTGAGAGGAGGAGAGAACAGGGACAGGACTGAGAGGAGAGGAGAACAGAGGACAGGATGAGAGGAGGGAGACAGAGGACAGAGAGAGGAGGAGACAGAGGAGGATGAGAGGGGAGGAGAACAGAGGACAGGACGGAGGAGAGGAGACAGAGAAGAGGAGGAGGAGGAGAAAGAGGAAGGATGAGAGGAGAGAGAACAGAGGAAGACTGAGAGGAGAGGAGACAGAGAGAGACGAGGAGGAGGAGAACAGAGGAAGGACAGAGGAGGAGACAGAGGACAGATGAGAGGAGAGGAAGGACGACTGAGAGAAGAGAGACAGAGGAAGGAGAGAGAGACGGACAAGAAACAGAGGACAGACTGAGAGGGAGGACAGAGACAGGACTGAGAGGAGAGGACAGAGGACAGGACTGAGAGAGGAGGAGGGAACAAGGACAGACGAAGGAGGAGGAGACAGAGGACAGACTGAAGGAGGGACAGAGGACAGGACTGAGAGGAGGAGGAGAACAGAGGACAGGACTGAGAGGAGGAGGAGAACAGAGGACAGGACTGAGAGGAGGAGGAGAACAGAGGACAGGACTGAGAGAGGAGGAGGAGAACAGAGGACAGGACTGAGAGGAGGAGGAGAACAGAGGAGAGGCAGGACTGAGAGAGGAGGAAGGGAGAACAGAGGACAGGACTGAAGAGAGCAGGAGGAGGAGGAACAGAGGAAGGACTGAGAGGAGGAGGAGGAGAACAGAGGACAGGACTGAGAGGAGGAGGAGAACAGAGGAGGAGACAGAGACGAGAGAGGAGGAGGAAACAGAGGACAGGACTGAGAGGAGGAGGAGAACAGAGGACAGGACTGAGAGGAGGAGGAGAACAGAGGACAGGACTGAGAGGAGGAGGAGAACAGAGGACAGGACTGAGAGGAGGAGGAGAACAGAGGACAGGACTGAGAGGAGGAGGAGGACAGAGGACAGGACTGAGAGGAGGAGGAGAACAGAGGACAGGACTGAGAGGAGGAGAGGAGAACAGAGGACAGGACTGGAGAGGAGGAGGAGGAACAGAGGACAGGACTGAGAGGAGGAGGAGAGAACAGAGGACAGAGGACTGAGAGGAGGAGGAGAGAACAGAGGACAGGACTGAGAGGAGGAGGAGAACAGAGGACAGGAACGAGAGGAGGAGGAGAACAGAGGACAGGACTGAGAGGAGGAGGAGAACAGAGGACAGGACTGAGAGGAGAGGAGAACAGAGGACAGGACTGAGAGGAGGAGGAGAACAGAGGACAGGACTGAGAGGAGGAGGAGAACAGAGGAAGGACTGAGAGGAGGAGGAGAACAGAGGCAGGACGAGAGAGGAGGGAGAAGAGGAAGGATGAGCAGGAGGGGAACAGAGAGGACTGAGAGGAGGAGGAGACAGAGGGCAGACTGAGAGAGGAGAGAACAGAGGACAGGATGAGAGGAGGAGGAGACAGAGGACAGGACTGAGAGGAGGAGGAGAACAGAGGACAGGACTGAGAGGAGGAGGAGAACAGAGGAGGACTGAGAGGAGGAGGAGACAGAGGACAGGACTGAGGAGGAGGAGGAGGGAAAAGAGGACAGGACTGAGAGGAGGAGGAGAACAGAGGACAGGACTGAGAGGAGGAGGAGAACAGAGGACAGGACTGAGAGGAGGAGGAGAACAGAGACAGGACTGAGAGGAGGAGGAGAACAGAGGACAGGACTGAGAGGAGGAGGAGAACAGAGGACAGGACTGGAGAGAGAGGAGAGAACAGAGGACAGGACTGAGAGGAGGAGGAGAGACAGAGGACAGGACTGAGAGGAGGAGGAACAGAGGACAGGACTGAGAGGAGGAGGAGAACAGAGGACAGGACTGAGAGGAGGAGGACAGAGGACAGGACTGAGAGGAGGAGGACAGAGGACAGGACTGAGAGGAGGAGGACAGAAGACAGGACTGAGAGGAGGAGGAGGGCAGGACTGAGAGGAGGAGGGCAGAGGACAGGACTGAGAGGAGGAGGAAAGCAGAGGACAGGACTGAGAGGAGGAGGAGGAGAACAGAGGACAGGACTGAGAGGAGGAGGAGGACAGAGGACAGGACTGAGAGGAGGAGGAGGACAGAGGACGGGACTGAGAGGAGGACAGAGGACGGGACTGAGAGGAGGACAGAGGACGGGACTGAGAGGAGGACAGAGGACGGGACTGAGAGGAGGACAGAGGACGGGACTGAGAGGAGGACAGAGGACGGGACTGAGAGGAGGACAGAGGACAGGACTTTGAGGAGGAGGAGGACAGAGGACAGGACTGAGAGGAGGACAGAGGACAGGACTGAGAGGAGGACAGAGGACAGGACTGAGAGGAGGACAGAGGACAGGACTGAGAGGAGGACAGAGGACAGGACTGAGAGGAGGACAGAGGACAGGACTGAGAGGAGGACAGAGGACAGGACTGAGGAGGACAGAGGACAGGACAGAGGAGGACAGAGGACAGGACTGAGAGGAGGACAGAGGACAGGACTGAGAGGAGGACAGGACTGAGAGGAGGAGGACAGAGGACAGGACTGAGAGGAGGACAGAGGACAGGACTGAGAGGAGGAGGAGGAGGGCAGAGGACAGGACTGAGAGGAGGAGGAAAGCAGAGGACAGGACTGAGAGGAGGAGGAGGAGAACAGAGGACAGGACTGAGAGGAGGAGGAGGACAGAGGACAGGAATGAGAGGAGGACAGGACTGAGAGGAGGAGGAGAACAGAGGACAGGACTTAGAGGAGGAGCACAGAGTAATGGAGGACAGGTCTAACCCTTTATAATTTGTGGTATTTTCCTCTCAGATATTCGGGACACAGTGAAGTACAAGGAGGTGATGAAGCAGTATCCTTTTCATAGGGGGTGTACCTTCTCTGCTCGGCCGGGGGTATAGTGAAATATGTACACTAGAATAATAATTATGTAGAGTTATTAAGATATTACAAATATTAGTCGGTTATGCAAATAAAAGATAAATGGGCTAGACACAGAATTACACACACATGTGATCAGTTACCTTAATGCTGATGGCACCACAAGGGCAGTGTGGGCCACCGGTTCCTGGGTATAGTCTGGCTTTGATGTAATTATGCCTCTTCAGAAGAATATGAAGATGGGTAGAGATGGGCTATCTTTATACTGTAAGATGCCTTCCCATCTCACACCCCTGGGATGTTCTATACCTCCCACCCCCCTGAGTTGAGATATACAACAGTTATTATTGACCATAACTTTGGCTGGGAATGTCATAGGGGAAGACGATGCTCTCATATTTTCAGTTATGATTTTACCTATGCAATGATGTGACACATGACTGCTCTGCTGGTACCTTACTGGCCAATCTCAAGTTTAGGGCACCTGCACAGGTCCCACGCTTATATAACATGTGCTAGGATTGTCTGAATTCCTGGATGCGATATTTACGCTTCACCTTTTTATATAAGCGGCGGTTCATAAGATATTCAGATTATTCTCTTGGAGCCTCACAGTCTGGGCTGTGATTGACTCCTCCATTGAGTCTGCACATAGAAGGAAATTCATTCTCACACTTGGCTGAGAAGTGTCCAGGTGGTCATCCTTCTGGATAATGGCAGGGAGATTTCATTGTCCCCTAGGAGCTCTATTGTGTGACCATTTGGTGTTTTCTCCAGGTTGATTAACATATTCCCCTTCCCAGAGATGACTAGCCTCAGGCCAAGCTGTATCATTGGAGTGAGGTATAGTGTTATCTGAACAAGATGGCTACTTGTAAGAATATTGCTTCATTCCTTACACGGGGTCACTCTCTGCTTGGTCAGGGGGATGTATGGTGGTCATTCTCTGCTTGGTCAGGGGGTGTACAGGGATCATACTCTGCTCAGTCGGGGGGTGTATGAGGCTCATTCTCTGCTCGGTCGGGGGTGTACAGGGATCATACACTGCTCGGTTGGGGGGTCATTCTCTGCTCGGTCAGGGGGGTGTACAGGGTTTATACACTGCTCGGTTGGGGGGTGTATGGGGGTCATTCTCTGCTCGGTTGGGGGTGTATGGGGGTCATTCTCTGCTTGGTCGGGGAGTGTACAGGGATCATACACTGCTCGGTTGGGGGGTCATTCTCTGCTTGGTCAGGGGGGTGTATAGGGGTCATTTTCTGCTTGGTCGGGGGGTGTATGGGGGTCATTCTCTGCTCGGTCAGGGGGGTGTATAGGGGTCATTCTCTGCTCGGTCAGGGGGTGTATAGGGGTCATTCTCTGCTCGGTCAGGGGGGTGTATAGGGGTCATTCTCTGCTTGGTCGGGGGGTGTACAGGGATGATACACTCCTCGGTCGAGGGGTGTATGGGGGTCATTCTCTGCTTGGTCGGGGGGTGTACAGGGATCATACACTTGCTCAGTTGGGGGGGTCATTCTCTGCTCGGTCAGGGGGTGTACATTGTCATCTGTTCCTGAGCCCCATCCTCAGATATGGACTTGGACCCAATGGTGGCATCGTCACGTCTCTTAACCTGTTTGCCACGCGGTTTGACCAGGTGAGTGTTTGGCGCAGTCATGTGACTGGTGGCCACGCCCACCTCCTCGCTCACCTCCATCTTTCCTCCGCAGGTGGTGAAGTTCATAGAGAAGAGGCAGGAGAACTGTCAGTAAGTATCTGTGTGTGATCCCTGCCCGCGGTGGGATGGGCCCCCTGACTGTGGTCCCCAGTCTGTGACCCCGACTGTGCCCCTCGCCCTCCGCAGGTACGTCCTGATAGACACGCCCGGGCAGATCGAGGTGTTCACGTGGTCGGCCTCAGGAGCCATCATCACCGAGGCACTGGTGAGTACCGGACGGTGCGCAGCTCCACATAAGTCAATGCAGGAAGGCTGAGACCCCCCATCTTCTACCCGCAGGCCTCCTCCTTTCCATCCGTGGTGGTTTACGTCATGGACACGTCCCGCAGCACCAACCCCGTCACCTTCATGTCCAACATGCTGTATGCCTGCAGGTAGGGCCCACCGTGGGAGATGGGTGAGGCCCCATCGTGGGGGGAGGGAACCGCACTCATGTGACGCTACTGTGTCCCATCTCTTACAGCATCATGTACAAGTCCAAGCTGCCATTCATCGTCGTCATGAACAAGGTGCGTCCTGCCAGAATGTGACCCAAAACGTGTGGGAAGTCCAGACAGGTGTAATCACAATCTGACTGTAGGAATCAGGCAGAAATAACCTATCCCCTTCCCCTGGGCAGGCAGGAGTAATTGATCTCGGCTGCAGGGTTGAGGTGCTGTTTCCCCTGGGCAGACAGGAGTAATTGATCTCGGCTGCAGGGTTGAGGTGCTGTTTCCCCTGGGCAGGCAGGAGTAATTGATCTCATCTGCAGGGTTGAGGTGCTGTTTCCCCTGGGCAGGCAGGAGTAATTGATCTCGGCTGCAGGGTTGAGGTGCTGTTTCCCCTGGGCAGGCAGGAGTAATTGATCTCGGCTGCAGGGTTGAGGTGCTGTTTCCCCTGGGCAGACAGGAGTAATTGATCTTGACTGCAGGGTGGAGGTGCTGTTTCCCCTGGGCAGACAGGAGTAATTCACCATAGCTGCAGGGTGAAGGTGCCGTTTCCCCTGGGAAGACAGGAGTAATTGATCTCGGCTGCAGGGTTGAGGTGCTGTTTCCCCTGGGAAGACAGGAGTAATTGATCTCGGCTGCAGGGTTGAGGTGCTGTTTCCCCTGAGCAGGTAGGAGTAATCGAGTATAGCTGCAGGGTTGAGGTGCTGTTTCCCCTGGGCAGACAGGAGTAATCGAGTATAGCTGCAGGGTGGAGGTGCTGTTTCCCCTGGGCAGACAGGAGTGATCGATCTTGCCCTCACCTTGCAGTGATTGTGGGGTTCAGACATTAATAATCTCCACTTCCTACAGACAGACATAATCGATCACAGCTTTGCGGTGGAGTGGATGCAGGATTTTGAGAGTTTCCAGGATGCTCTGAACCAGGAGACGTCGTATGTCAGTAACCTGACGCGCTCCATGAGCCTGGTGCTGGACGACTTCTACAACGCCCTGCGGGTAACGCTCTGTGTGTGAGGTCTCACCCGCCTGTGTCACCGCCTGTGGCAGTGGTCAGGCCTCCCCTCACCGCTCTCCTCTCTGTAGGTGGTCGGGTCTCCGCAGTGACCGGAGCCGGCATGGATGACTTTTTTGTGAAGGTTTCGGAGGCTGCAGAGGAATATGAGAGGTGAGAAGGCTCCGGCGGTAAGGGGGGCGCGCACCCCGTGCCTCATTAGTAACACACTGTCTTCTCCTCTATAGAGAATACCGGCCGGAGTATGAGCGCCTCCGCCAGGCGGCGGTGAGTTGTGAGAGCGGAGGAGAGAGGGTGGAGATGTCCGATCCCCCGGGGGAGGGGCGGAGGTGGTGTCTGACCTCCGGGGAGGGGCGGAGGTGGTGTCTGATCCGCGGGGGAGGGGCGGAGGTGGTGTCTGACCTCCGGGGAGGGGCGGAGGTGGTGTCTGATCCGCGGGGGAGGGGCGGAGGTGGTGTCTGACCTCTGGGGAGGGGCGGAGGTGGTGTCCGATACGTGTGCTGATCCATGTGTCATCATTCAGGAGGAGGAGAAGCGGAGGGAGCAGCAGGAGCAGTTGGATCGGCTTCACCAGGACCTGGGGTCTGTTAATCTGGACTCGGGGCTGTCATCAGGTAATAGGAGATATGGAGGAGGCTGGGGGCCCGTATATGAGGGGGGACACTAAGCTGTGACAGTGAGGTCATGTGACTGAGGGCTCCGCCCCCTGTGGATGATGTCACGTGCTCTATAGATGACATCATGAGTTCTGTACTGCGGTCGCTGATCCTCAGGATGACTTTCCTCTTGCCCTCAGGTCTGGATGAAGCGGCCGTGGGGCCATCAGATCTGATCCTCACCCGGGGGAACATGGAGGATGAGGATGAAGCGGAGGACAGTGACACGGATGACATTGATCACTCAGGTGAGGTTGGGGTGAGAACGCTCCCTGGGCTGGGCGGTCATTAGGGCGAGGAGATCATTTTGAGAAATATGCTGAAAATTAAAGGATAAAAGAGGGGGCGACTATAGATGCTGTATAATGTAATTCGGTTCATAACAATCAGAGCGCAGGATTCATCTGTACTTTGCTGTGATTGGTTGCTCTCACCTCCTCTGTTCCCTGCAGTGGCGGAGTCCAGGCTGGAGGAGCCGGCCTTCCAGAGCTTCCTGGAGCAAACACAGAGCCAATACCGGGAGAAGGCGAAGAAGTGATGAAGAGGAGGAGTGTGACTATCAGCATAATCTGTTCTCCTTTCTGAAGTATTTTCTTGTGTAATATAATAGATTTGCTTTTGTTACTTATTGTCCTGTGTTATTGTTCGGTGCAGTTCCTGTGTGAGGAGAGACCGGCCCCTGAGGGCCCTAGACGGCAGGTTTATCTCCCCTCAGCTGCTGCATCCAGTAAGATGTGTGGTCTATATGGACTGTGGAGGGTCAGAACTGCTGACCCTGCTCTATACCTCTCAGTCAGTGGAACAGGCGTGGAAACATCAGCCAGAACAACTGAGGCCATGCTCCCCACTGCTACCTAACACCAGAGCCATGGTGGGAAGGATACATGTGCGGGTGCTCCTGGGCGTACTCTTGGATGCTGCCTCGCGGGCGCGCTGTCGGGGTCCGGCTCCCGCCTCGCGGGCGCGCTGTCGGGGTCCGCCTCCCGCCTCGTGCTGTCGGGGTCCGCCTCCCGCCTCCCGGGCGCGCTGTCGGGGTCCGCCTCCCGGGGTGGTTTTTTCTCCTTTGTAAAGCATACATTACTTTAGTCTTGGGGGCATTGGTATTACACTTATACAAGGCTCATGAATTAGGAGCAAAAACATTCTTTATTTGTGATTTTTTCTTTTTGAGCAGAAGGTCAGATGTTCAGCTAAAATGTATCAAGATTTACACACGAAATAAAGTGATCCACAATGGCAGAAGCCGGCACCGGGGCGAGCACAGGCGGCTGCTGTGTAAGGATATGAATATTCACTGCTGCAGTGATACATTGTACTTCGGGGGTTAGTACATGCTCTGACATGCGGCTGTCGGACCACAGCGGCACAATGTATAATCACCGAGGAAAGGAGATACAATCTATGGCTGCAGCATGATGGGAGCCATATATACCAAGATGGAGACCAATATACCAGGAAGGGGCCCAGGACATTACCCCCATAACAGTGGCAGCAATAGCTCTCTCCCCCCAGACTGCGGAATCATCATCATCATCCGTTACAGGAAAGAACAAAACCATTGCTGAAGTTTCCATCCAAATATTTTACTTTTGCCTTTATACAGAATAAAATGTACAGATTTATTTACACATTAACCCCGCGATCGCTGCAGTCACCTAATTGGCCGGATGACATCTTGCTGTGCTCCACCTTTATTATACAGAATAAGGCGGCTCCTCCCTGCAGAAGATGCCCGCGGGCAGAGGACGCCCATCATCAGAAGACGCCGCGGGCAGAGGACACCCATCATCAGAGGATGCCCGCCGGCAGAAGACGCCCATCATCAGAAGAAGCCGCGGCAGAGGACGCCTATCATCAGAGGATGCCTGCCAGCAGAGGACGCCCATCATCAGAGGATGCCCGCCGGCAGAGGACGCCCATCATCAGAGGATGCCTGCCAGCAGAGGACGCCCATCATCAGAGGATGCCTGCCAGCAGAGGACGCCCATCATCAGAAGACGCCGCGGGCAGAGGACACCCATCATCAGAGGATGCCCGCCGGCAGAAGACGCCCATCATCAGAAGAAGCCGCGGGCAGAGGACGCCTATCATCAGAGGATGCCTGCCAGCAGAGGATGCCCGCCGGCAGAGGACGCCCATCATCAGAGGATGCCTGCCAGCAGAGGACGCCCATCATCAGAGGATGCCTGCCAGCAGAGGACGCCCATCATCAGAGGATGCCTGCCAGCAGAGGACGCCCATCATCAGAGGATGCCTGCCAGCAGAGGACGCCCATCATCAGAGGATGCCCGCGGGCAGAGGACGCCCATCATCAGAAGAAGCCCATCATCAGAAGACGCCGCGGGCAGAGAACACCCATCATCAGAGGACACCCATCACCAGTGGACTGTACGTGGACGAGCGCTGGGTCCCGGAGTTACTGACTTTTCACCTTCTTGCGTTGCGTGCACCACAGCAGGACGCACAGAGACACAGTCACCGAGGACAGGATCCCAAAGAACATGACCATGGGGAACGAGCCCTGCAGGGAGATGAACACAGGGATGTGACAGTGTAACGGCAAACCCCGGGGCCTGCTGCGGCTGACCACAACCCTCCTTACCTCTCTCAAACACTTATATCCACTGAACCCCGGAGCACAGAGACACTGCGAGGACCCCGGACCATCAGGAGCGCACAGAGAGTTCTCCGGACACAGCATCTCTGCAGAGAAGAGAGAGGACTCCTGAGTGACAGAATCTCATAACATCTAACACGTAGAGGCACCTCTGCCCATAGACACTGCCTGACACTCACCCACACCTCTGCTGCCTGTGGACCCGACACCTCCAGTGCCCGTGGACTCTGCCCGCTACTTACCCACACCTGTAGTGCCCGTGGACCTGCCCGGCACTCACCCACACCTCCGGTGCCCATGGACCCTGCCCAACACTCACCCACGCCTCTGGTGCCCACTGCCCAGCACTCACCCATGCCTCCAGTGCCCGTGGACCCTCACCTGCACTCACCCACACCTCTGGTGCCCGTGGACCCAGCCCAGCATTCACCAACGCCTCTGGTGCCGTTGCCCACTGCCCAGCACTCACCCATGCCTCCAGTGCCCGTGGACCCTGACCTGCACTCACCCACACATCTAGTGCCCGTGGACCCTGCCCAGCATTCACCCACGCCTCTGCTGCCCCTGCACATGTGCCCACTACCCAGCACTCACCCATGCCTCTGGTGCCCATGGACCCTGCCCAGCATTCACCCACGCCACCGATGCCTGTGGATCCTGCCCAGCACTCACCCACTCCAGTGCTGTTGCATCCATTTTTCTGGTCCTGGCACACACGGATGTCTGCACTTTTATTCACACTCTGCCAGGCCCCGTCACCCCCAGGACAGCTGATGTTGGGGGGCAGCGCTCTAACACAAGAGGTGCAGTTAATAATCAGCTGATAAGACAATGGGGCAGAGTTGACCATCACATGATAACTCACATGTACTGCAGATTGGTCAGACCCTGAAACGCCTCAGGTGGCAGGTCCTGCAGAGGATTCTGGGAGAGGTCTCTGAGGACGGAGAGGTCACAGGTCATGTATACAGCAGGGTGCCTGCACAATATGAGGGACTAGGATCAGGGTCACTTACAAGGCGGCCAAAGAAGAGGGAAGACGGAGAGTGGAGTCCAGGTGGGCGATGGAGCAATTATGGAGATCAAGCCTAGAAGAGAATGACAAAGGGTCACCAATAACATGAGGCCCCCAGATATACCCACCACGTGTATACATCATCCTTCAGTGATGGTATATAGCTGTACCCTACAATGGTGTCCACCCCTGTCACACAGCAGCGGGAGTCTATCCTCGCCCCCACGGTGGCTGCACATCGTCTCCCCACATCAGACGCGTTCCTCATCTCACCCGGACAAGAGGTACAGTTCAGCTGTGGAGACAACAGTTAATCAGTGACTCTGCCCCAATATATGAGGGGAGGAGCTATAATAACCCTGCACAGTTACTACACTACCTACAGAGCTGAGCTATAATAACCCTGCACAGTCACTACACACAGTACAGAGCTGAGCTATAATAACCCTGCACAGTCAATACACTACCTACAGAGCGGAGCTGTAATAAACCTGCAGTCACTATACACGGTACAGAGCTGAGCTATAATAACCCTGCACAGTCACTACACACAGAGCTGAACTGTAATAGCCCTGCACAGTCACTACACTACCTACAGAGCTGAGCTGTAATAAACATGCCCAGTCACTACACTACCTACAGAGCTGTAATAACCCTGCAGTCACTACAGAGAATAAAGAGCTGAGCTATAATAACCCTGCACAGTCACTACACTACCTACAGAGCTGAGCTGTAATAACCCTGCAGTCACTACACAGTGTGCAGAGCTGAGCTGTAATAACCCTGCACAGTCACCACACTACATACAGAGCTGTGCTGTAATAGCCCTGCACAGTCACTACACTACATACAGAACTGAGCTGTAATAACCCTGCAGTCACTACATAGGATGCAGCATATAGAAATGTTCTTTTTAATTTGTACACATCACAAAAACACTAAAAAAGCTTCTCAGGGGCGTTTGTGACCTGGCAGCATGGGGTAACGGTCAAGGGGATGGGGGGGGGGAAGAGTATTGTCAGACTCCCCTTTACAAAAAAAATGGTATTTGTACAAAAGATGCTGCAGATCATGTGATCACTCACAGATGTGTCGGACAAGCAGACGGCCGCGGCTCCCGCGCCGGACAAGCCGGTGATGATGGGTGAGAGCGAAGTATCACCAGTACTGTATACTGCATGAGCCACCTGGACAGCTGCTCCTCCACCATCATTAAGAGGAGGGGCAGGGGGGGGGGGATTATTGGGGTGCCAGGGTGACCACGGTCTCCTCCTGGTCCTTAGAACAGAGGTCAGTACAGGCGAGGAGGGTGCTGGGGAGAAACGAGAGGTGCCGTCCACAGCAGAAGATTGAGATTCCAGAGCTCGGGATAACTGTGCCCTAATGCATTACAGTGCAGAGATGCACTCTGCGAAGCCGCGCTCTCGCTCCCTCCCCTCCGCGCAGCCGCGCTCTCGCTCCTCCTCCCCTCCCGCGCAGCCTCGCTCTCGCTCCCTCCGCGCAGCCTCGCTCCCTCCCCTCCGCGCAGCCTCGCTCCCTCCCCTCCGCGCAGCCTCGCTCGCGATCCCTCCCCGCAGCCCTCGCTCCCTTCCTCCGCGCAGCCTCGCCCTCGCCCCCTTCCTCCGCGCACCCTCGCTCTCGCTCCCTCCCGTCCGCGCAGCCTCGCTCCCTCCCCTCCGCGCAGCCTCGCTCTCGCTCCCTTCCCTCCGCGCAGCCTCGCTCTCGCTCCCTCCCCTCCCGCGCAGCCTCGCTCCTCGCTCCCTCCCCTCCGCGCAGCCTCGCTCTCTCCCCTCCGCGCAGCCTCGCTCTCTCCCCTACGCGCAGCCTCGCTCCCTCCCCTACGCGCAGCCTCGCTCCCTCCCCTACGCGCAGCCTCGCTCCCTCCCCTACGCGCAGCCTCGCTCCCTCCCCTACGCGCAGCCTCGCTCCCTCCCCTACGCGCAGCCTCGCTCCCTCCCCTACGCGCAGCCTCGCTCCCTCCCCTACGCGCAGCCTCGCTCCCTCCCCTACGCGCAGCCTCGCTCCCTCCCCTCTGCGCAGCCTCGCTCCCTCCCCTCTGCGCAGCCTCGCTCCCTCCCCTCTGCGCAGCCTCGCTCCCTCCCCTCTGCGCAGCCTCGCTCTCGCTCCCTCCCCTCTGCGCAGCCTCGCTCCTTCCCCTCTACGCAGCCTCGCTCGCGATCCCTCCCCGCAGCCCTCGCTCCCTTCCTCCGCGCAGCCTCGCCCTCGCCCCCTTCCTCCGCGCAGCCTCGCCCTCGCCCCCTTCCTCCGCGCAGCCTCGCCCTCGCCCCCTTCCTCCCGCAGCCTCGCCCTCGCCTGCCCCCTTCCTCCGCGCAGCCTCCGCCCTCGCCCCCTTCCTCCGCGCAGCCTCGCCCTCGCCCCCTTCCTCCGCGCAGCCTCGCCCTCGCCCCCTTCCTCCGCGCAGCCTCGCCCTCGCCCCCTTCCTCCGCGCAGCCTCGCCCTCATTCCCCCTGGTTTCTTATTCCGCTATTATTTATTTTCAATCAAAGTGAGCAAATCGTCACATCCCACAGATATGAAGAAGTAACCGGTGTTTTTCAGGGATATTACGGCTTTAGGCCACTGATCTCACACCACAATTACACAGATAGTGAAGCCCCACATCAATGTCAGGTCACTGCAGCACAACCCAAACGGGTTCTGGCCATCAGAACTGGCATCAAAGTGGGCAAGTGTGACTCCGGGCATCACTGTGCATGTAACTGTGGTGTGAGATCCGGGCCCAAAGTCACTTAACCCCTCAAATTCACCAGTTACGTCCTCATCTGTGAGATGTGACTATTTGCTCACCGTGTTGCCAGTTCTGATGCCCAGAACCAATTGGACCGAGCTGGAGAGACTAATGGTGGGTTTACACACACCAATCATTGTATCCAATATCTGAACAGATCTCTGGTTGCAGTGAAATCATGGACATATAGTTCCATTTTGTGGCTGTGTACAACATGGAGCAATCTGTCCATGATTTCACTGCAACCAGAGATTGGTTCAGAGATTGGATACAATGATTGGTGTGTGTAAACCCACCATGAGACGTCACTGTGTGTGTGATAGTGGTGTGAGATCAGAGGCCTAAAGTCATTTAACACCTGCCCCTCTGATGATCATTTCTGTAGCTGCTTCCAGTGTAATCACATCCGGTCACATGACTGCGGGATTTTATACTTGTGAGGTTTTATTTTTGTTGTTGAACCTGAAAAATCAGAAAAATAATAAATAGCAGCCAAATAAGAAAGAATGGTCAGCCTCCCTCAGTACACTCCCGGAGCTGCAGAGCAGAAAGCCTCCTCCCCTCCCCCGGCCTCCTCTCCCTCTCCTCCCCCGGCCTCCTCTCTCCTCCCGGCCTCCTCTCGCTCTCCTCCCGGCCTCCTCTCGCTCTCCTCCCGGCCTCCTCTCGCTCTCCTCCCGGCCTCCTCCCGGCCTCCTCTCGCTCTCCTCCCGGCATCCTCTCGCTCTCCTCCCGGCCTCCTCTCGCTCTCCTCCCGGCCTCCTCCCTTCCCCCGGCCTCCTCTCGCTCTCTCCTCTCTTCCCCCGGCCTCCTCTCACTCTCCTCTCTTCCCCCGGCCTCCTCTCGCTCTCCTCTCTTCCCCCGGCCTCCTCTCGCTCTCCTCTCTTCCCCCGGCCTCCTCTCGCTCTCCTCTCTTCCCCCGGCCTCCTCTCGCTCTCCTCTCTTCCCCCGGCCTCCTCTCGCTCTCCTCTCTTCCCCCGGCCTCCTCTCGCTCTCCTCTCTTCCCCCGGCCTCCTCTCGCTCTCCTCTCTTCCCCCGGCCTCCTCTCGCTCTCCTCTCTTCTCTTCCCCCCGGCCTCCCTCCGCTCTCCTCTCCCCCGGCCTCCCTCTCGCTCCTCTCCTCCCCCCCGGCCTCCTCTCGCTCTCCTCTCTTCTCCTTCCCCCGCCTTCTCCTCGCTCTCCTCTCTTCCCCCGCCTCCCCTGCTCTCCTCTCTTCCCCCGGCCTCCTCTCGCTCTCCTCCCCCGGCTCCTTCCTCTCGCTCTCCTCCTCCCCCGGCCTTCCTCTCGCTCTCCTCCTCCCCGGCCTTCTCTCGCTCCTCCTCCCCCGGCCTCCTCTCGCTCTCCTCCCCCGGCCTCCTCTCGCTCTCCTCTCCCGGCCTCCTCTCGCTCTCCTCCCCCGGGCCCTCCTCTCGCTCTCCTCTCCCGGCCTCCTCTCGCTCTCCTCCTTCCCCCGGCCTCCTCTCGCTCTAACCTCCTCCCCCGCCTCCTCCTCCTCCCCCAGCCCTCCTCTCGCTCTCCTCTCTTCTCTTCCCCCGGCCTCCTCTCTCGCTCTCCTCTCTTCCCCCCGTCCTCCCCTCGCTCTCCTCTCCCCGGCCTCCTCTCGCTCTCCTCTCCCCGACCTCCTCTCGCTCTCCTCCCCCGGCCTCTTCTACTCTCCTCCCCTCCCCCAGCCTCCTCTCGCTCTCTCCTCTCCTCCCCCGGCCTCCTCTCCTCCCCCCTGGCCTCCTCTCGCTCTCCTCCCCTCCCCCAGCCTCCTCTCGCTCTCCTCCCCTCCCCCAGCCTCCTCTCGCTCTACCTCCTCCCCCCGCCTCCTCCCCTCCCCCAGCCTCCTCTCGCTCTCCTTCCTCCCCCAGCCTCCTCTCGCTCTAACCTCTCCCCCGGCCTCCCTCTCGCTCTCCTCCCCTCCCCCAGCCTCCTCTCGCTCTCCCCTCCTCCCCAGCCTCCTCTCGCTCTCCCCTCTTCCCCCGGCCTCCTCTCGCTCTCTCCCCTCTCTCCCCGGCCTCCTCTCGCTCTCCTTCCCTCCCCCAGCCTCCTCTCGCTCTCCTCCCCTCCCCCGCCTCCTCTCGCTCTAACCTCCTCCCCCGGCCTCCTCTCGCTCTAACCTCCTCCCCCGGCTCTCCGCTCGCTCTCCTCCCCTCCCCCAGCCGCCTTCGCTCTCCCTCCTCCCCCGGCCTCCTCTCGCTCTCCCCTCCTCCCCCGCCTCCTTCTCTCGCTCCCCCCCCCCCCGGCCTCCTCTTCGCTCCCCCCCCCCGGCCTCCTCCCGCTCTCCCCCTCCCCCCCCGGGCCTCCTCTCTGCTCTCGCCCTCCTCCCCGGCCTCCTCTCGGCCTGCTCTCCTCCTCCTCCCCCGGCTGCTCTCCTCCGCTCTCCTCCCCCGGCCTCCTCTCGCTCTCCTCCCCTCCCCCGGCCTCCTCTCGTCTCTCCTCCTCCTCCCCCGGCCTCCTCTCGCTCTCCTCCCCTCCCCCCGGCCTCCTCTCGCTCTCCCCTCCTCCCCCGCGCCTCCTCTCGCTCTCCCCCTCCTCCCCCCGGCCTCCTCTCGCTCTCTCCCCTCCTCCCCCGGCCTCTCCTCTCGCTCTCCCCTCCTCCCCCAGCTTCCTCTCGCTCTCCCCTCCTCCCCCAGCCCCTCGCTCTCGCTCCTCCCCTCCTCCCCAGCCTCCTCTCGCTCTCCCCTCCTCCCCCAGCCTCCTCTCGCTCTCCCCTCCTCCCCCAGCCTCCTCTCTCCTCTCCCCTCCTCCCCCAGCCTCCTCTCGCTCTCCCCTCCTCCCCCAGCCTCCTCTCCGCTCTCCCCTCCTCCCCAGCCTCCTCTCGCTCTCCCCTCTCCTCCCCCAGCCTCCTCTCGCTCTCCTCCCCTCGCTCTAACCTCCTCCCCCGGCCTCCTCTCTCGCTCTCCTCACCTCCCCCAGCCTCCTCTCCTCTCTCCTTCCCCGGCCTCCCCTCACTCTAACCTCCTCCGGCCTCCCTTCGCTCTCCTCCCCCGCCGTCCTCTCGCTCTCCTCCCCCGGCCTCCTCTCGCTCTCCTCCCCCGGCCTCCTCTCGCTCTCCCCCTCCCCCCCCGGCCCTCCTCCTCCGTCTCCTCCCCTCCTCCCCCGGCCTCCTCTCGCTCTCCCCTCCTCTCCCCCGGCCTCCTCTCGCTCTCCTCCCCCGGCCTCCTCTCGCTCTCCTCCCCTCCCCCGGCCTCCTCCCGCTCTCCCCCTCCCCCCCCGGCCTCCTCTCGCTCTCCCCTCCTCCCCCGGCCTCCTCTCGCTCTCCCCTCCTCCCCCGGCCTCCTCTCGCTCTCCTCCCCCGGCCTCCTCTCGCTCTCCTCCCCCTCCCCCGGCCTCCTCTCGCTCTCCCCTCCTCCCCCGGCCTCCTCTCGCTCTCCTCCCCTCCCCCGGCCTCCTCTCGCTCTCCCCTCCTCCCCCGGCCTCCTCTCGCTCTCTCCCCTCCTCCCCCGGCCTCCTCTCGCTCTCCCCTCCTCCCCCAGCCTCCTCTCGCTCTCTCCCCTCCTCCCCCAGCCTCCTCTCGCTCTCCCCCCTCCTCCCCCAGCCTCCTCTCGCTCTCCCCTCCTCCCCCAGCCTCCTCTCGCTCTCCCCCTCCTCCCCCAGCCTCCTCTCGCTCTCCCCCTCCTCCCCCAGCCTCCTCTCGCTCTCCTCCCCTCGCTCTAACCTCCTCCCCCGCCTCCTCTCGCTCTCCTCACCTCCCCCAGCCTCCTCTCCTCTCTCCTTCCCCGGCCTCCCCTCACTCTAACCTCCTCCGGCCTCCCTTCGCTCTCCTCCCCCGGCCTCCCTCTCGCTCTCCTCCCCCGGCCTCCTCTCTGCTCTCCTCCCTCCTCCCCCGGCCTCCTCTCGCTCTCCCCTCCTCCCCCGGCCTCCTCTCGCTCTCCCCTCCTCCCCCGGCCTCCTCTCGCTCTCCTCCCCCGGCCTCCTCTCGCTCTCCTCCCCCTCCCCCGGCCTCCTCTCGCTCTCCCCCTCCTCCCCCGGCCTCCTCTCGCTCTCTCCCCTCCTCCCCCGGCCTCCTCTCGCTCTCCTCCCCTCCTCCCCCGGCCTCCTCTCGCTCTCCCCCTCCTCCCCCGGCTCCTCCTCTCGCTCTCCCCTCCTCCCCCGGCCTCCTCTCGTTCCTCTCCTCCCCCGGCCTCCTCTCGCTCTCCTCCCCTCCCCCGGCCTCCTCTCGCTCTCCCCCCTCCTCCCCCGGCCTCCTCTCGCTCTCCCCTCCTCCCCCGGCCTCCTCTCGCTCTCCCCTCCTCCCCCGGCCTCCTCTCGCTCTCCCCCTCCTCCCCCGGCCTCCTCTCGCTCTCCCCTCCTCCCCCCGGCCTCCTCTCTCGCTCTCCCCTCCTCCCCCAGCCTCCTCTCGCTCTCCCCTCCTCCCCCAGCCTCCTCTCGCTCTCCCCTCCTCCCCCAGCCTCCTCTCGCTCTCCCCCTCCTCCCCCAGCCTCCTCTCGCTCTCCCCCTCCTCCCCAGCCTCCTCTCGCTCTCCCCCTCCCCCCCAGCCTCCTCTCGCTCTCCCCTCCTCCCCCAGCCTCCTCTCGCTCTCCTCCCCTCGCTCTAAACCTCCTCCCCCGGCCTCCTCTCGCTCTCCTCCCCTCCCCCAGCCTCCTCTCCTCTCTCCTTCCCCGGCCTCCCCTCACTCTAACCTCCTCCGGCCTCCCTTCGCTCTCCTCCCCCGGCCTCCTCTCGCTCTCCTCCCCCGGCCTCCTCTCGCTCTCTCCTCCCCCGGCCTCCTCTCGCTCTCCTCCCCCGGCCTCCTCTCGCTCTCCTCCCCCGGCCTCCTCTCGCTCTCCTCCCCCGGCCTCCTCTCGCTCTCCTCCCCCGGCCTCCTCTCGCTCTCCTCCCCCGGCCTCCTCTCACTCTCCTCCCCCGGCCTCCTCTCGCTCTCCTCCCTTCCCCCAGCCTCCTCTCGTCTCTCCTTCCCCGGCCTCCCCTCACTCTAACCTCCTCCGGCCTCCCCTCGCTCTCCTCCCCCGGCCTCCTCGTCGCTCTCCTCCCCCGGCCTCCTCTCGCTCCTCCTCCCCCAGCCTCCTCTCGCTCTCCTCCCCCAGCCTCCTCTCGCTCTCCTCCCCCAGCCTCCTCTCGCTCTCCTCCCCCAGCCTCCTCTCGCTCTCCTCCCCCAGCCTCCTCTCGCTCTCCTCCCCCAGCCTCCTCTCGCTCTCCTCCCCCAGCCTCCTCTCCTCTCTCCTTCCCCGGCCTCCCCTCACTCTAACCTCCTCCGGCCTCCCTTCGCTCTCCTCCCCCGGCCTCCTCTCGCTCTCCTCCCCCGGCCTCCTCTCGCTCTCCTCCCCCGGCCTCCTCTCGCTCTCCTCCCCCGGCCTCCTCTCGCTCTCCTCCCCCCGGCCTCCTCTCGCTCTCCTCCCCCGGCCTCCTCTCGCTCTCCTCCCCCGGCCTCCTCTCGCTCTCCTCCCCCGGCCTCCTCTCGCTCTCCTCCCCCCGGCCTCCTCTCGCTCTCCTCCCCCCGGCCTCCTCTCGCTCTCCTCCCCCGGCCTCCTCTCGCTCTCCTCCCCCCGCCTCCTCTCGCTCTCCTCCCCCGGCCTCCTCTCGCTCTCCTCCCTTCCCCCAGCCTCCTCTCCTCTCTCCTTCCCCGGCCTCCCCTCACTCTAACCTCCTCCGGCCTCCCCTCGCTCTCCTCCCCCGGCCTCCTCTCGCTCTCCTCCCCCGGCTCCTCTCGCTCTCCTCCCCCCGGCCTCCTCTCGCTCTCCTCCCCCGGCCTCCTCTCGCTCTCCTCCCCCGGCCTCCTCTCGCTCTCCTCCCCCGGCCTCCTCTCGCTCTCCTCCCCCAGCCTCCTCTCGCTCTCTCCTCCCCCAGCCTCCTCTCGCTCTCCTCCCCCAGCCTCCTCTCGCTCTCCTCCCCCCAGCCTCCTCTCGCTCTCCTCCCCCAGCCTCCTCTCGCTCTCCTCCCCTCCCCCGGCCTCCCCTCGCTCTCCTCCCCTCCCCCCCCGGCCTCCTCTCGCTCTCCTCCCTTCTCCCAGCCTCCTCTCGCTCTCCTCTCCTCCCCTCCTCCCTCCCCCAGCCTCCTCTCGGTCTCCTCTCCTCCCTCCCCCGTCGCCTCCTCTCGCTCTCCTCTCTCCCTCCCCCGGCCTCCTCTCGCTCTCCTCCCCCGGCCTCCTCTCGCTCTCCTCTCCTCCCCTCCCCCGGCCTCCTCTCGCTCTCCTCCCTTCCCCTCCCCCGGCCTCCTCTCGCTCTCCTCCCTTCCCCCGGCCTCCTCTCGCTCTCCTCTCCCCCCCCCGGCCTCCTCTCCTCCCCCGGCCTCCTCTCGCTCTCCTCTCTTCTCCCGGCCTCCTCTCGCTCTCCTCTCTTCTCCCGGCCTCCTCTCGCTCTCCTCTCTTCTCCCGGCCTCCTCTCGCTCTCCTCTCTTCCCCCGGCCTCCTCTCGCTCTCCTCTCTTCCCCCGGCCTCCTCTCGCTCTCCTCTCTTCCCCCGGCCTCCTCTCGCTCTCCTCTCTTCCCCCGGCCCTCCTCTCGCTCTCCTCTCTCTTCCCCCGGCCTCCCCTCGCTCTCCTCTCTCTTCCCCCGGCCTCCCCTCGCTCTCCTCTCTTTCCCCCGGCCTCCCCCTCGCTCTCCTCTCTTCCCCCGGCCTCCCCCTCGCTCTCCTCTCTTCCCCCCGGCCTCCTCTCGCTCTCCTCTCTTCCCCCCCGCCTCCCTCCTCTCTCCTCCCCCGGCCTCCCCTCTCTCCTCCCCCGGCCTCCCCTCTCTCTCCTCCCCCCGGCCTCCCCTCTCTCTCCCCTCCTCCCCCGGCCTCCCCTCTCTCTCCCCTCCTCCCCCGGCCTCCTCTCTCTCTCCCCTCCTCCCCCGGCCTCCTCTTGCTCTCCTCTCTCCTCCCCCGGCCTCCTCTCGCTCTCTTCTCCTCCCCCGGCCTCCCCTCGCTCTCCTCCCCCGGCCTCCTCTCGCTCTCTTCTCCTCCCCCGCCTCCTCTCGCTCTCCCTTCCTCCCCCGGCCTCCTCTCACCTCTCCGGAGCTCAGGTCTCCGCTCAGCAGGACGAGGACGCTCAGTAGCAGCCCGGACGCCATCTTTCCCGGCCCGGGTCATGTGACGCCTGGTATCTGTCACGTGACATTCAGTATCAATCATGTGACTGCGAAGTTCTCGCAGTGGAGCGCCCTCTGCGGCAGCCGCGCCTTCATACACTGGGTGACGTCACCGGAATGAGGCGGGGCAGTGCTCAACCTCCATGGTGATTGGTGTTCGCTTTCCGGCGGTCGCACGTGACGTCGCAGTGAGCTCCAGAGAGAAGAGCGACGATTCCTCCAGCAGCTGAGAGCCCAGACCGCACTGGCCGATCACCGAGCGAGAACCCAGATCTGTACACACTGTGTGCTGAATTATTAGGCAAACTAGATTCTAACGCATCGGCTATTCTAGAAAATGTATGTAGCTGACATCCTGTGACTGACAGAGCTTGTTCAGTCAATGTGAGTGAACAATGTGAAGCAGCGCTATGGTATATGGCTGTACAGTACAGTACATGTATAGCAGTGCTATGGTATATGGCGGTACATTACAGTACATGTATAGCAGCACTATGGTATATGGTGGTACATTACAGTACATGTATAGCAGCACTATGGTATATGGTGGTACATTACAGTACATGTATAGCAGCACTATGGTATAGGGCAGTACATTACAGTACATGTATAGCAGCACTATGGTATACAGCGGTACATTACAGTACATGTATAGCAGCACTATAGTATATGGCGGTACATTACAGCACATGTATAGCAGCGCTATGGTATATGGCGGTACATTACAGTACATGTATAGCAGCACTATGGTATATGGTGGTACATTACAGTACATGTATAGCAGCACTATGGTATATGGTGGTACATTACAGTACATGTATAGCAGCACTATGGTATAGGGCAGTACATTACAGTACATGTATAGCAGCACTATGGTATACAGCGGTACATTACAGTACATGTATAGCAGCACTATAGTATATGGCGGTACATTACAGCACATGTATAGCAGCACTATGGTATATGGCGGTACATTACAGCACATGTATAGCAGCACTATAGTATATGGCGGTACATTACAGTACATGTATAGCAGCACTATGGTATATGGCGGTACATTACAGTACATGTATAGCAGCACTATGGTATATGGTGGTACATTACAGTACATGTATAGCAGCACTATTATATATGGTGGTATATTACAGTACATGTATAGCAGCACTATGGTATATGGCGGTACATTACAGTACATGTATAGCAGCACTATGGTATATGGCGGTACATTACAGTACATGTATAGCAGCACTATGGTATATGGCGGTACATTACAGCACATGTATAGCAGCACTATGGTATATGGCGGTACATTACAGTACATGTATAGCAGCACTATGGTATATGGTGGTACATTACAGTACATGTATAGCAGCACTATTATATATGGTGGTATATTACAGTACATGTATAGCAGTGCTATAGTATACGGTGGTACATTACAGCACATGTATAGCAGCACTATAGTATATGGCGGTACATTACAGCACATGTATAGCAGCACTATAGTATATGGCGATACATTACAGTACATGTATAGCAGCACTATGGTATATGGCGGTACATTACAGTACATGTATAGCAGCACTATTATATATGGTGGTATATTACAGTACATGTATAGCAGTGCTATAGTATACGGTGGTACATTACAGCACATGTATAGCAGCACTATAGTATATGGCGGTACATTACAGCACATGTATAGCAGCACTATAGTATATGGCGGTACATTACAGCACATGTATAGCAGCACTATAGTATATGGTGGTACATTACAGTACATGTATAGCAGCACTATAGTATATGGCGGTAGATTATAGTAAATTTATAGCAGCACTATGGTATATGGCGGTACATTACAGTACATGTATAGCAGCACTATAGTATATGGCGGTACATTACAGTACATGTATAGCAGCACTATAGTATATGGCGGTACATTACAGTACATGTATAGCAGCGCTATGGTATATGGCGGTACATTACAGTACATGTATAGCAGCACTATAGTATATGGCGGTATATTACATTGCATTGGATAAAGATCGAACTTCGATACTTCATTCAACTTCCGGAAGTCGTTGCAGAACCGCAGCGATCCATCCGGCTTCGGAATCAGCACAATGGGACTAGCGGCACGGTGGCTCAAGTGGTTAGCACTGCAGTCTTTGCAGCACTGAGGTCCTGAGGTCCTGGATTCAATGCCCAACAAGGACACAAAGGACAACATCTGCAAGGAGTTTGTATGTTCTCTCTGTGTTTGCGTGGGTTTCCTCCGGGTACTCCGGTTTCCTTCCACATTATAAAGACATACTGATAGGATATTTAGATTGTGAGCTCCAAGAGAGACAGCATTACTGATGTATGTAAAGTGCTATGGAATTAATAGCACTATATAAATGAATAATTATTATTATTATTAGCCCATTCGCTCCAGGATTCCTCTATGACTCCTAACTCGAGCATGTGTTTCACTTCGGCCGCGATGGCTTGCTGTCTGGCCTTGGTTACCCGTTATGGTTTCACTTGCACCTTCACCCGGGGCTCGGTGACAATGTCATGTTGAATGACGGAAGTACGGTCAGGCAGGTTAGAGAATACATCTGGATTCTGCTGCACCAGCTTTCGAGCCTCCTGTCGCTGGGACTTAGTGAGGGTGTCTCTTATCGTTACGCCTTTGGTCTCCCTCCTGGCCGAAGGTGGAGGGTCTCCGGTCAACCCAGCGGGGGGAACCTCCTTGATCAGGCACTCATGGTCTTTCCACGCTTTGAGTAAATTGACGTGGTATAGCTGCACGGGTTTCCTCTTCCCGGGCTGGTATACCCTGTAATTCACTTCTCCTACTTTTTCCCAGATTTCATATGGCCCTTGTCATTTGGCCAATAATTTGTTTTTCATAGTGGGCACTGAAACCAATACTTGGTCCCCCACCTCAAAGGTCCTAATGGTGGCCCTATTATACCTGCGGCTTTGAGCTCCTTGGGCATCTATTAGGTGCTCTTTTACAATAGGCCGGACCGCCGTACTCAGCCACGTGATCAATTACATTCCTATAGGGAGTGGGTTCCTTTTCCCACGTCTCTTTGGCGACATCCAACAGCCCTCTAGGATGCCGGCCGTACAACAGTTCAAAGGGGGAAAACCCCGTAGATGACTGCGGTACCTCCCGGATGGCGAGCAATAAGTAGGGCAGTAACATGTCCCAATCCTTTCCATCCTTGGCTACCACCTTTTTTAGCATGGACTTCAGGGTTTTGTTAAACCGCTTGACTAACCCGTTGGTCTGGGGATGATACACCGAGGTGCGCAGCTGTTTTACGTTGAGCAGTTTACACAGTTCCTGGGTCACTTTGGACATAAAAGGAGTCCCCTGATCCGTGAGGATTTCCTTAGGTAGTCCTAGGCGACAGAACATAGCAAACAGCTCCCGGGCAATCAGTTTCGCCGAGGTGTGGCGTAACGGAATCGCCTCGTCGTCGACGACCACGAGTATGTGCTGGTGGCCCCATGGTGACTTAACTGTAGGCCCCACCAGATCCATTGCGATCCGTTCAAAAGGTTCCTCTATAACCGATAGAGGTACCAATGGACTACGGAAGGTGGCAATGGGTGTGGTCAGCTGACATTCCGGGCAGGAGTCACAGTACCGCTGGACATCAGCATACACGCCCGGCCAGAAGAACCTCCGCAAGACGCGCTCTTGCTTTTTTTAAGTCCCAAGGTGCCCCCCCAGCAGATGCGAGTGGGCCATCTCTAGGACCGCCCGGCAGTGTGTCTGCAGTACTACCAGTTGGTCCACGACCTCATCCCGGATTTTGTCCACCCTATAGAGTAACTCCCGGTTAATCACCATGCGGGGAAACACATTTTCTGCCCCCAGTTACTGAGCTACCCCGTTTACTTCTGTTACCCTTTCTCAGACCCGGGTCAGTGTAGGATCCTGTAGCCAGGCTGTCCCAAACGCTCCCCGGGATACTTCCAGCTCTGGAATCGGTGGGGTCTCCTCGACCTCTCCTGCCAATACCTCTAGGGGGAACCTATCGGGGTGACACTCTAGCCCTATGTTGGGGACCCCTACGGCAGGTATCCCAGTCTCAGGGTCATCGGGTTCAGCACCCTGATTCCCTGGCATCAGGGGAGGGTTACTCCTCCTCCCCCATAAGGACCAAAACAATGGTAAGTCTCTTCCCAGCACAGTCCCGTAGGGTAGAGACTTTACCACTCAGACCATGTGGGTTACTCTCTCCACACGGAGTGGACAGTTACCTCTGTGGTCAGATACTCGCGAAGGTACCCGTGTATACACCGGACCCCGACCAATCCCCCAGTGGGTTGCAACCCGGGGATTAAGGACGCATGAACCAGCGTGACCAAACTGATGGAGTCCAAGAGAGCTTCTGCTCTGTGTCCATTAATGAGCACCGGGCACAGATGTGGTTCCATTGGGGGAACCACCGCATCTACGGTAAGCACGGGGCTGGCATACATCGAGACCCAGCGTGTGAACTCGCAGTCCATGGGTTCCATTGTTAGTGGGCAATAGGCAGCCACATGTCCCGGTCCTTTGCACCGCCAGCACCATGTAGCAGTGGCACCGCCGGTCCGGAAGCTCCTTCTAGGGGAGCCAGGTCTCTTCCCAGCCCCATTCTGGGGTATCCTCTCAGTGGGTACGTGTTTAGGAGGGTCCCCCGTGGATGGACGTACACCTTTACCCGGCTCCGGAGGCCGGCGTAACTGCCGCAGTGGGGCAGAATCCCGTATGAACTCCTGGGTGGCTGTATATCGCTCTTTCAAGCTAACCACCTGGTCCAAGGTACCCGGGTCCCCTTGCCCCACCCAATGCTGAGTCGCAACCAGCAGAGTCCGTACCAGCCGGTCAACCACCACCCTTTCCACCATCTGTCCCGGAATCAAGCTCTCAGGCTGGAGCCACCGTTTTACCAACTGCAACAAGTCATACGCCTGGGAGCAAGCCGGCTGGACTCCACATAGGATCAGGAAAACACCCGTTGGGCTCGGGCATAAGTATTGACCCCCAGTCTAGCAAGGATCTCACCTTTGAGTCTCCCGTAGTCCTGTGCATCCTCACAACTGAGGTCCGTGTAGGCCTTCTGGGCGTCGCCCATCAGGAATGGCGCAACCACTTCAGCCCACTGAGCGGGAGGGAGGCCTTCTCGCTCTGCGGTGCGCTCATAGACTGTGAGGAAGGCTTCTACGTCGTCCTTTGGACTCAGCTTCCTAAGTGCCGATCGGACCCGGTCCCGGGCTTCACGCCGTTCCGGGAGAGGCGCTGCTGGCGGACCTCGTAGGGCCATAACTTGTTGCAGGAGCAATTCATTCATTTTCTGCTGTTGCTCCTACTGTCGGAGCTGCTGCTCCTCGTGTCGCTGTTGCTGTTCTTGCTGCCGCTGCTGGGTAAGTACCAGCTGCCTTAGGATTTTCTCCATACTAGCGGCAGGGCTGAACAGTAGCGTGGCCGGTTTCAGTACGGACATGCAGTTCGTGGTTCAGGCTGCCCGCATTCTCCACCATGTGTGGGGCAGCGCCGGGATTGCAAGTCAGGAAAACGTTGAGCTCGGTAATAGTTCAAACAGCACCCGGTTTTATTGCTGACTAGCTGTGAGCCCGATGCAAATGCATCGGGATTCTAGAACGTGCGTTAATTAGATTATAGTAGCTATATTATTTTTTTTTTTATTTATTTTTTTTTATTTCCAATTTTTTTGAATAACTTAATGTTATGAATATTTTATTTATTAGTTTTATTTTATTAGAATTAGTTAATGTTATGAATTTTTATATGGAATTTTTTTTTTTATTATTTATGATTTTATTATTGTAATTATTTATTATAGAATATTTTTAGAATATTATTTTTTTTTTTATTTTAATTGATTTTTTTTTTATTTGAGTAATTTGAATTTCTTAGAATTAGTTAATGTTATTAATATTTTAATTATATATATATATATATATATATTTTTTTTTTTTATTTTGATTTATTTTAATATTTATTATTTTTATTATTTGTATATTAATTTTTTATTTTAATGAAATTTATTTGTATTAGATTATTTTTTTTAATTTAAATTAGTTAATTTAATTAATATATTAATTTTATATATTATTATATTTTTTTATTTTATTTTATTGGGGGGGTGTGAATACTTTTTGGGGGGGTGTAAGGACTTTTTGGGGGGGTTGAATACTTTTTGGGGGGGTTGAATACTTTTTGGGGGGGGTGAATACTTTTTGGGGGTTGAATACTTTTTTGGGGGGGTTGAATACTTTTTGGGGGGGTGTGAATACTTTTTGGGGGGGTGTGAATACTTTTTGGGGGGGTGTGAATAGTTTTTGGGGGTGTGTGAATAGTTTTTGGGGGTGTGTGAATAGTTTTTGGGGGTGTGTGAATAGTTTTGGGGGGGTGTGAATAGTTTTTGGGGGGGTTCAATACTTTTTGGGGGTGTGTGAATACTTTTTGGGGGTGTGTGAATACTTTTTGGGGGGTGTGGAATACTTTTTGGGGGTGTGTGAATACTTTTTGGGGGTGTGTGTGAATACTTTTTGGGGGGGTGTGAATACTTTTTGGGGGTGTGTGAATACTTTTTGGGGGTGTGTGAATACTTTTTGGGGGGGTTGAATACTTTTTGGGGGGGTGTGAATACTTTTTGGGGGGGTGTGAATACTTTTTGGGGGGGTTGAATACTTTTTGGGGGGGTGTGAATACTTTTTGGGGCTGAGTGCTCGCAATGGCCGCGAAGTGGGCATTGCGAGTCGCTGGCCGAAAATCGAACCAGAGGCTCGGCCACAAAGTTAGCGATTTACAGCTCATTGCTCGCGCTCAGCCAGCGACTCGCAATGGCCTCGCGGCCATTGCTCGCGCAGGCCAACTGGTGACGTCACAGAGTGACATAGCCACGGTCTTTTCGGGGTCCGACACGGAAGTGCCTACGGCAATTATATAGTAGATATATATATCAGTACGATGGTATATGGTGGTAATTAGAGCACATGTATAGCAGCACTATAGTATATGGCGGTAGATTATAGTAAATGTATAGCAGCACTATAGTATATGGCGGTACATTACAGTACATGTATAGCAGTGCTATGGTATATGGCGGTGCATTATAGTAAATGTATAGCAGCACTATAGTATATGGCGGTACATTACAGTACATGTATAGCAGTGCTATGGTATATGGCGGTACATTAGAGTACATGTATAGCAGCGCTATGGTATATGGCAGTACATTATAGTAAATGTATAGCAGCACTATAGTATATGGCGGTACATTACAGTACATGTATAGCAGTGCTATGGTATATGGCGGTACATTACAGTACATGTATAGCAGCACTATGGTATATGGCAATACTGCGGTCACCGCGGTCCCCCACTCCTCCTGGCCCCCGGTTGTCCACAGTAAAATTAAAAAAATCCTCAGTGAGGATACTCACCTGTCCGGCGGCTCGCTCCACCTCCGCCTTGTAGGTCCTACAGGCCTTTAGGACCTGTAGTTGCCTGGGCAAGCGATCAGCTGAGGAGGGGAGGGGGGGCAGGATTGTGTTGGGGGGGCAGAATGAAGCGAGCGGGGCAGAATGAAGCGAGCGGGGCAGGATGGAGCGGGAAGGGGGGGCAGGATGGAGCGGGAAGGGGGGGCAGGATGGAGCAGGAGGGGGCAGGATGGAGCGGGAGGGGGCAGGATGGAGGCGGGGGAAACAGGATGAAGCCGGGGGAAACAGGATGAAGCCGGGGGAAACAGGATGAAGCCGGGGGAAACAGGATGGAGCGGGGGGGGAACAGGATGGAGCGGGGGGGGAACAGGATGGAGCCGGGGGGAACAGGATGGAGGCGGGGCAACAGGATGGAGGCGGGGCAACAGGATGGAGGCGGGGCAACAGGATGGAGGCTGGGGAGGGGGGCGGCAGGATGGAGCGAGCAGGGCAGGATGGAGGCGGGGGAGCAAGAAGAGCGGGGGGCAGGATGGATTGAGCGGGGCAGGATGGAGGCGGAGGAGCAGGATGAAGCCGAAGGGGCAGGATTGAGCAGATGAGCAGAATGGAGCAAGCGGGGCCGGATGAGTAAGCGTGAGGGCAGGATGGAGGCAGGGGAGCAAGAACAGCGGGGGTGAGGATGGAGCGAGCAGGGCAGGATGGAGTGAACGGGGCAGGAAGTAGTGAGTGGGGCAGGAAGGAGCAAGGGGGGCAGGATGGTGGGTGGGGGGGCAGGATGGTGGGTGGCGGAGCAGGATGGAGGGGGCGGGGCAGAATGGAGGCGGAGGGGCAGGATGGAGGCGGAGGGGCAGGATGGAGGCGGAGGGGCAGGATGGAGCCGGAGGGGCAGGATGGAGCCGGAGGGGCAGGATGGAGCCGGAGGGGCAGGATGGAGCCGGAGGGGCAGAATGGAGTCGGAGGGGCAGGATGCAGTCGGAGGGGCAGGATGGACGGAGCGAGGCAGGATGGAGAAGGCAGGGCAGGATGGAGAAGGCGGGGCAGGATGGAGACGGCAGGGCAGGATGGAGACGGCAGGGCAGGATGGAGACGGCAGGGCAGGATGGAGACGGCAGGGCAGGATGGAGACGGCAGGGCAGGATGGTGGCGGGGGGAGGGGGGGCGGGGAGGATGGAGGCGGCGGGGCAGGATGTTGGCGGGGGGTGAGGATGGTGGTGGGGGTGCGGGATGGAGTCGGGGGGGCAGGATGGTGTTGGGGGGGGCAGGATGGATAGGGGGGGGCAGGATGGAGGCGCTCCTCCTGACCCCCTCCGCTCCCCGTGGCACCCGTCCCTCTGGGCCTCCAGTCTCTGCGGCCCCCCTCCCTCTGGGGCTGCACACCCCCCTCCCCCTCCTTCATGGTGATAATAAAACTAAAAAAACCTCAGTGCGGATACTTACCCTGCGGCGGCTCGCACCACCCGTCTTGTAGGTGGCAGGACAGGACCTGTCGTTGGCTGGGAAACCGATCTGCTGGGGGTCAGTGGGCAAAGCGAGCGTCAGTGGGCAGAGTGGGGGATGAGTGGGAAGAGCAGGGGTTAGTGGGCAGAGTCATTGGGCAGAGCAGGGGTCAGTGGGCAGAGCTGGGGTCTGTGGGCAGAGCTGGGGTCAGTGGGCAGAGCTGGGGTCAGTGGGCATGGTCAGTAGCCAGAGGGGGGGGGGGGGGTAAGTGGGCAGAGCAGGGTCAGTGGGCAGAGCGGGGGTGAGTGGGCAGAGTGGGGGGTGAATGGGCAGAGCAGGGTCAGTGAGCAGGATTTGGGGGTCAGTGGTCAGAGCAGGGTCATAGCGGGGGTCAGTGGTCAGAGCAGGGGTTAGTGGGCAGAGTGATTGGGCAGAGCAGGGGTCAGTGGGCACAGTCAGTAGGCACAGCAGGGGTTAGTGGGAAAAATCAGTGGGCAGAGCAGGGGTGAGTGAGCAGAGCAGGGGTGAGTGGGCACAGTCAGTGAGCAGAGCAGGGGTCAGCGGGCAGAGCGGGGGTGAGTGGGCAGAGCAGGGGTGACTGGGCACAGTCAGTGAGCAGAGCAGGGGTCAGCGGGCAGAGCGGGGGTGAGTGGGCAGAGCAGGGTTTAGTGGGCACAGTGAGTGGGCAGAGCAGGGGTTAGTGGGCAGAGCGGCGGTCAGTGGGCACAGTGAGTGGGCAGAGAAGGGTCAGTGGGTAGAGCATGGGTGAGTGGGCACGGTCAGTTGGCAGAGCAGGGGTCAGTGGGCATGGTGAAAGGGCAGAGCGGGGGGTGAGTGAACAGAGGGTGGTCAGTGGGCAGAGCAGGGTCAGTGGTAAAAGCAGGGGTGAGTGGGCAGAGTGGGAGTAAATGAGCAGAGCAGGGTCAGTAGGCAGTGTGAGGGGTCAGTGGGCAGAGCATGGTCAGTGGGCAGTGTGAGGGGTAAGTGGGCATAGCATGTTCAGTGGGCAGTGTGAGGCGTGAGTGGGCAGTGTGAGGGGTCAGTGGGCAGTGTGAGGGGTGAGTGGTCAGAGCAGGGTCAGTGGGCAGAGCAGGGTCAGTGTGAGGGGTGAGTGGGCAGAGCAGGGTCAGTGGGGTGTGTGAGGGGTCAGTGGGCAGAGCAGGGTGAGTGGGCAGTGTGAGTGGTCAGTGAGCAGAGCAGGGTCAGTGGGCAGAGCAGGGTGAGTGGGCATTGAGGGGTCAGTGGGCAGAGCATGTTCAGTGGGCAGAGGAGGGTCAGTGGGCAGTGTGAGGGGTCAGTGGGCCGAGCAGGGTGAGTGGGCAGAGCAGGGTCAGTGAGGGGTGAGTGGGCAGAGGATGGTCAGTGGGCAGAGCAGGGTCAGTGTGAGGGGTCAGTGGGCAGTGAGGGGTGAGTGGGCAGAGCATGGTGAGTGGGCAGAGCAGGATGAGTGGCCAGTGTGAGGGGTCAGTGGGCCGAGCAGGGTGAGTGGGCAGAGCATGGTCAGTGGGCATAGTGGGGGTGAGTGGGCAGAGAGGGGGTGAGTGGGCAGAGAGGGGGTCAGTGGGCAGAGCAGGGTCAGTGGTCAGAGTGGGGGTGAATGGGCAGAGCAGGGTCAGAGAGGGGGTCAGTGTGCAGAGTGGGGGTGAGGGGGCAGAGAGGGGGTCAGGGGGAAGAGTAGGGGGGTGAGTGGGCAGAGTGGGGGTGAGTGGGCAGAGCAGGATGAGTGGGCAGAGCAGGGTGAGTGGGCAGAGTGTGGGTGAGGGGGCAGAGTAGGGGGGTGAGTGGGCAGAGTTGGGGGGTGAGTGGGCAGAGTTTGGGGGTGAGTGGGCAGAGTGGGAGTCAGTGGTCAGAGTGGGGGTCAGTGGGCAGAGCACGGTCAGGGGCAGAGTGGGGGTCAGTGTGCAGAGTGGGGGTGAGGGGGGCAGAGAGGGGGTGAGGGGTAAGAGTTGGTGGGTGAGTGTGCAGATTTTGGGGGTCAGTGGTCAGAGTGGGGGTCAGTGGTCAGAGTGGGGGTCAGTGGTCAGAGTGGGGGTCAGTGTGCAGAGTGGGGGTGAGGGGGGCAGAGAGGGGGTGAGGGGGAAGAGTAGGGGGGTGAGTGGGCAGAGTGGGGGTCAGTGGTCAGAGTGGGGGTCAGTGGGCAGAACAGGGTCAGGGGCAGAGTGGGGGTCAGTGTGCAGAGTGGGGGTGAGGGGGGCAGAGAGGGGGTGAGGGGGAAGAGTAGGGGGGTGAGTGGGCAGAGTTTGGGGGTCAGTGGGCAGAGTGGGGGTCAGTGGTCAGAGTGGGGGTCAGTGGGCAGAGCAGGGTCAGAGTGGGGGTCAGTGTGCAGAGTGGGGGTCAGTGTGCAGAGTGGGGGTCAGTGTGCAGAGTGGGGGTGAGGGGGAAGAGTTGGTGGGTGAGTGGGCAGAGTGGGGGTGAGTGGTCAGAGTGGGGGTCAGGGGCAGAGTGGGGGTCAGGGGTAGATTGGGTGTGAGTAGGCAGAGCAGGGTCAGGGGCAGAGTGGGGGTCAGTGTGCAGCGCAGGGGGATGAGTAGGCAGAGTAGGTTAGATCGGAACAGGACCTTTGATGACGTCACGATCATGTGATCTGTGACTCCACCCATCATCGTGACGTCATCAGAGGTCCTCAAGCAGGATGAAGAGAGATCGCGTCTGGCTGGAAGGAGCTGTGGTAAGAGGCCGGGGGGGCCGGGGTGACCGGACAGTGGAGGGGGTCTGTGCTGACGTGGGGGGGGGGTGACCGGAGAGTGGGGGGGGTACGATCGGGGAGCGGAGGGGCAGTGGTGATAGGCTGGGGGTGAGCGGGCAGTGGAGGATGGCTATGGTGACAGGCAGGGGGGTGATGGGGCAGCGGGGGGAAGTGTTGTGACAGGCGGGGGTGAGCGGGCAGTGGAGGATGGCTATGGTGACAGGCAGGGGGGTGATGGGGCAGGCAGCGCGGGCAGGAGGAGGATCATCACTAATATGTGTGCTGACAGCGGCGACGGCTCGCAATGCCCGCTACGCGGGCAATGCTTCGCCGTGATGACGTCACAGAGTGTGACATAGCCACGGCACGTCGGGGGCCGACACAAAACGTGCTACGGCAATTATATAGTAGATACACACAGCGATGGCACAAGCTGCCGGAATCCGTGTCACAGCCGGGTACACAGGATACAGTCCACACATAAAGTAACCCGGTTCCTTCAGGTTATGGGCTTCCGTTACAGGTCGCCCCGAGCTCCCAGTCCTCCTGGGCTAGACCGTGTTATTATAGCACACGGCCCCTGGAACTCTTGACCTCTCCTGTCTGTCTCTGCTGCTCCTTCAGCTTAGACAAAAAGCTCTCCACAGGGAACCCCGTCCGGCTCCTAACCAGGCTTTTAACTCCGTGTCTCCTTCCGGGATCCTGCAAGACCCGGAGCGGAGGGAGCGGACCGTCCCTCTCTCTCACACCCTATACCGGGTTCAATATGTGACAGTGTGCATTCTGGGGGAGACATAGCGCCCCTCACATATGATCCCTGGCACTGTCTCACATGTGGTACATTACAGCATATGTATAGCAGCACTATAGTATATGGCGGTACATTACAGCATATGTATAGCAGCACTATAGTATATGGTGGTACATTACAGCACATGTATACCAGCACTATAGTATATGGCGGTACGTTACAGTACATGTATAGCAGCGCTATGGTATATGGCGGTACATTACAGTAGATGTACAGTGTTGGCCAAACGTATTGACACCCCTGCAATTCTGTCAGATAATCCTCAGTGTCTTCCTGAAAATGATTGCAATCACAAATTCTTTGCTATTATTATCTTCATTTAATTTGTCTTCAATGAAAAAACACAAAAAGAATTGTCCTAAAGCCAAATTGTATCTAATTCCACCAAACATAAAAAGGGGGTGGACAAAAGTATTGGCACTGTTAGACAAATCATGTGATGCTTCTGTAATTAGTGTAATTAACAGCACCTGTAACTTACCTGTGGCACCTAACAGATGTTGGCAATAACTAAATCACACTTGCAGCCAGTTGACATGGATTAAAGTTGACTCAACTTCTGTCCTGTGTCCTTGTGTGTACCACATTGAGCATGGAGAAAAGAAAGAAGACCAAAGAACTGTCTGAGGACTTGAGAAACCAAATTGTGAGGAAGCATGAGCAATCTCAAGGCTACAAGTCCATCTCCAAAGACCTGAATGTTCCTGTGTCTACCGTGCGCAGTGTCATCAAGAAGTTTAAAGCCCATGGCACTGTAGCTAACCTCCCTAGATGTGGACGGAAAAGAAAAATTGACGAGAGATTTCAATGCAAGATTGTGCGGATGGTGGATAAAGAACCTCGACTAACATCCAAACAAGTTCAAGCTGCCCTGCAGTCCGAGGGTACAACAGTGTCAGCCCGTACTATCCGTCAGCGTCTGAATGAAAAGGGACTGTATGGTAGGAGACCCAGGAAGACCCCACTTCTTACCCCGAGACATAACAAAGCCAGGCTGGAGTTTGCCAAAACTTACCTGAGAAAGCCTACAACATTTTGGAAGAATGTTCTCTGGTCAGATGAGACAAAAGTAGAGATTTATGGGCAAAGGCATCACCATAGAGTTTACAGGAGAAAAGAAGAGGCATTCATAGAAAAGAACACGGTCCCTACAGTCAGACATGGCGGAGGCTCCCTGATGTTTTGGGGTTGCTTTGCTGCCTCTGGCACTGGACTGCTTGACCGTGTGCATGGCATTATGAAGTCTGAAGACTACCAACACATTGTGCAGCATAATGTAGGGCCCAGTGTGAGAAAGCTGGGTCTCCCTCAGAGGTCATGGGTCTTCCAGCAGGACAATGACCCAAAACACACTTCAAAAAGCACTAGAAAATGGTGTGAGAGAAAGCACTGGAGACTTCTAAGGTGGCAGCAATGAGTCCAGACCTGAATCCCATAGATCACCTGTGGAGAGATGTAACAATGGCAGTTTGGAGAAGGCGCCTTCACATATCAGGGACCTGGAGCAGTTTGCCAAAGAAGAATGGTGTAAAATTCCAGCAGAGCATTGTAAGAAACTCATTGATGGTTACCGGAAGCGGCTGATCGCAGTTATTTTGGCTAAAGGTTGTGCAACCAAGTATTAGGCTGAGGGTGCATATACTTTTGTCCGGCCCATTTTTGGAGTTTTGTGTGAAATGATCAATGTTTTGCTTTTTGCTTCATTCTCTTTTGTGTTTTTTTCATTGAAGACAAATTAAATGAAGATATTAATAGCAAAGAATTTGTGATTGCAATCATTATCAGGAAGAAACTGAGTATTATCTGACAGAACTGCAGGGGTGTCAATACTTTTGGCCAACACTGTATAGCAGCACTATAGTATATGGCGGTACATTACAGCACATGTATAGCAGCATTATTGTATATGGTGGTACATTACAGTACATGTATAGCAGTGCTATAGTATATGGCGGTACATTACAGTACATGTATAGCAGCACTATAGTATATGGCGGTACATTATAGTACATGTATAGCAGCACTATAGTATATGGTGGTATATTACAGCACATGAATAGCAGCGCTATAGTATATGGCGGTACATTATAGTACATGTATAGCAGCACTATAGTATATGGTGGTATATTACAGCACATGTATAGCAGCGCTATAGTATATGGCAGTACATTACAGCACATGTATAGCAGCACTATAATATATGACGGTACATTATAGTACATGTATAGCAGCACTATAGTATATGACGGTATATTACAGCACATGTATAGCAGCACTATAGTATATGGCGGTACATTACAGTACATGTATAGCAGCACTATAATATATGACGGTACATTATAGTACATGTATAGCAGCACTATAGTATATGCCGCTACATTACAGTACATGTATAGCAGCGCTATGTTATATGGTGGTACATTACAGCACACGTATAGCAGCACTATGGTATATGGCGGTACATTACAGTACATGTATAGCAGTGCTACGGTATATGACGGTACATTACAGTACATGTATAGCAGCACTATAGTATATGGCGGTACATTACAGTACATGTATAGCAGCACTATAGTATATGGTGGCATATTACAGCACATGAATAGCAGTGCTATGGTATATGGCGGTACATTACAGCACATGTATAGCAGCACTATAGTATATGGCGGTACATTACAGTACATGTATAGCAGCACTATAATATATGACGGTACATTATAGTACATGTATAGCAGCACTATAGTATATGCTGGTACATTACAGTACATGTATAGCAGCACTATAGTATATGGCGGTACATTACAGTACATGTATAGCAGCACTATAGTATATGGCGGTATATTACAGCACATGTATAGCAGTGCTATGGTATATGGCGGTACATTACAGCACATGTATAGCAGCACTATAGTATATGGCGGTACATTACAGCCCATGTATAGCAGCACTATAGTATATGGCGGTACATTACACTACATGTATTTATTCATGAGGCACAGCAGTGACACAAGTTGCCGGGTTCCGGGACGCAGCCCCTATATAGCAGCACTATGGTATATGGCGGTATATTACAGTACATGTATAGCAGCACTATAGTATATGGCAGTATATTACAGTACATGTATAGCATCACTATCGTGTATGGCGGTACATGTATAGGAGCACTATAGTTTATGGCGGTACATTACAGCACATGTATAGCAGCACAATAGTATATGGCGGTACATTACAGCACATGTATAGCAGCACTATAGTTTATGGCGGTACATTACAGTACATGTATAGCAGCACTATAGTATATGGCCGTACATTACAGTACATGTTGATCAGCACTATGGTATAGGGCGGTACATTACAGTACATGTATAGCAGCGCTATGGTATAGGGCGGTACATTACAGTACATGTATAGCAGTGCTATGGTATAGGGCGGTACATTACAGTACATGTATAGCAGAGCTATGGTATATGGCGATATGACAAATTAAATGAAGATATTAATAGCAAAGAATTTGTGATTGCAATCATTATCAGGAAGAAACTGAGTATTATCTGACAAAATTGCAGGGGTGTCAATACTTTTGGCCAACACTGTATAGCAGCACTATAGTATATGGTGGTACATTACATTACATGTATAGCAGCACTATAGTATATGGCGGTACATTACAGCACATGTATAGCAGCACTATAGTATATGGCGGTACATTACAGCATATGTATAGCAGCACTATAGTATATAGCGGTACATTACAGTACATGTATAGCAGCACTATAGTATATGGCGGTACATTACAGTACATGTATAGCAGCACTATAGTATATGGCAGTACATTACAGTACATGTATAGCAGCACTATAGTATATGGCGGTACATTACAGCATATGTATAGCAGCACTATAGTATATAGCGGTACATTACAGTACATGTATAGCAGCACTATAGTATATGGCGGTACATTACAGTACATGTATAGCAGCACTATAGTATATGGCGGTACATTACAGCACATGTATAGCAGCACTATAGTATATGGCGGTACATTACAGCACATGTATAGCAGCACTATGGTATATTTTTATTTTAGGATGATAAAAACAATTATTGATAAAAATCTACCTATCCTATTCCAGGATGATAAATTAAGATGCATATTATCAAATGGATGGAGATCAGTTGCACGTTAATCTTGCACTATAGGAAATATGATATCTCCCAGTACTTTTTGTAGTGAACCTGGCAAAAAACTGGTTTGGTTGACGTGCAGAGGATCCTACAAATGTGCAGGTAAAAAATGTAATCTTTGCCAACATATTGATATTACATGCGAATTTTGCAATAAATTAACTGGAAAAAGATTTAATATTGGATCATATATAAATTGCAATACATCACATGTAATAAGGATTATGTGGGATGCACCAGCCGCACGTTGAAAAAAAAGACTTTCCAAACACATCACTGCAGCGAACCCCAACTCTGCTACATACAGAACGGGTATATCAGGGCTATCAAGACATTTCAAAGATATACACCAAGAAGATCTATCACCTCTCCGTGTAAAAGGCATTGAACGTGTTATCCGTCCGTATAGGGGTGGGTATTGGGGGAGGTTACTCCATAATAGGGGACTGTTCTGGATCTTACGTCTTGACACCCGCAGTCCTCACGGTTTAATCTACAGGAATGATCTGTCTTTATTGATCCTGTATGCTCGATCACTGTATTGAATTCATCATTTTACATCATACAATAATTTCTCTATACGAGTGCTGTGGGAAAATCGCAATATGTCAAATTATTTTTGTTCACATATATACATAATAATAACTAGCTGTGAGCCCGATGCAAATGCATCGGGATTCTAGAACGTGCGTTAATTAGATTATAGTAGCTATATTATTATTTTTTTTTTTTTATTTACATTTTTTTTTAATAACTTAATGTTATGAATATTTTATTTATTTGTTTTTTTTTATTAGAATTAGTTAATGTTATGAATTCTTATATGGAATATTTTTTTTTATTATTTATTATTTTATTATTGTAATTATTTATTATTTAATATTTTTATAATATTATTATTTTTTTTATTTTAATTGAATTTTTTTTTATTTGAGTAATTTGATTTTCTTAGAATTACCGTATATACTCGTGTATAAGCCGAGTTTTTCAGCACAAAAAATGTGCTGAAAAGTCCCCCCTCGGCTTACACACGAGTACATATTCGGTACCCGGTTGTATACACCCCCCCCCGTGTTATATAGGGCCCCCCCTGTGGCAACCTGTAAAGGAAGAGATGATTATACTTATCGGGTCGCTGTCGCCGACGCCGCCGCTCTGTCACCGTCCGTCACCGCGCTCCTCCTGGTCTTCATGCTTCCTTCACCGTCGCACAGGAAATGACGTCATTTTCTGTGCGCCGAAGAAGGAAGCATGAAGACCAGGAGGAGCGCGGTGACGGACGGTGACAGAGCGGCGGCGTCGGCGCCGGAGAAGGAAGCATGAAGACCAGGAGGAGCGCGATGACGGACGGTGACAGAGCGGCGGCGTCGGCGACAGCGACCCGATAAGTATAATCATCTCTTCCTTTACAGGTTGCCACAGGGGGGGCCCGGTATACCACGGGGGGGCTGTATACAACCGGGTACCGCTGTATACAGCTGGGGCTGCTGTATACCCCTCTGGGGATGCTGTATACAGCTCTGGGGCTGCTGTATACAGCTCTGGGGCTGCTGTATATGCCTTTTGGGGCTGCTGGTATACCCCTCTGGGGCTGCTGTTTACTCCTCTGGGGCTGCTGTATACCCCTCTGGGGCTGCTGTATACCCCTCTGGGGCTGCTATATACCCTTCTGGGGCTGCTGTATATGCCTCTGGGGCTGCTGTATATGCCTCTGGGGCTGCTGTATACAGCTCTGGGGCTGCTGTATACAGCTCTGGGGCTGCTGTATATGCCTCTGGGGCTGCTGTATACCCCTCTGGGGCTGCTGTATACGCCTCTGGGGCTGCTGTATACCCCTCTGGGGCTGCTATATACCCCTCTGGGGCTGCTGTATACCCCTCTGGGGCTGCTGTATACCCTCTGGGGCTGCTGTATACGCCTCTGGGGCTGCTGTATACGCCTCTGGGGCTGCTGTATACCCCTCTGGGGCTGCTGTATACCCCTCTGGGGCTGCTGTATATAGCTCTGGGGCTGCTGTATACAGCTCTGGGGCTGCTGTATACCCCTCTGGGGCTGCTGTATATACCACTGGGGAGGCTACTGTATACTACCACTGGGGAGGCTGCTGTATACTACCACTGGGGAGGCTGCTGTATACCACTGCGGGGGCCTGTATACCACACTGCTGGGGGCTGTATACCTGTGCTGGGGTCCACCCTCGGCTTATACACGAGTCAATAGGTTTTCCCAGGTTTTGGGGGCAAAAGTAGGGGGGTCGGCTTATACACGGGTCGGCTTATTTTAATTATATATATTTTTATTTTATTTATTTATTTTTTTAATTTTGATTTATTTTATTATTTATTTTTATTATTTGTATATTAATTTTTTATTTTAATTAAATTTATTTGTATTAGATTTTTTTTTTTTTATTTTAATTAGCGGCCGCACTTGCCGCACCTGCCGCAAGTCCCCCTATACTTTCTATCGGGATTACCGCAACCGCGCCGCAAGTGTTACACTTGCGGCGCGGTTGCGGTAATCCCATAGAAAGTATAGGGGGACTTGCGGCAGGTGCGGCGGCTCAGGCAGCGACTCGCAATGGCCTCACGGCCATTGCTCGCGCTACATGAGCGGTAAATCGCTAACTTTGTGGCCGAGCCTCTGGTTCTATTTTCGGCCAGCGACTCGCAATGGCCGCTTTGCGGCCATTGCTCGCGCGTGGTGACGTCACAGAGTGACAAAGCCACGGTCTTTTCGGGGTCCGACACAAAAATGCCTACGGCAATTATATAGTAGATAAGCAATAAATAAAAAAAACTTTTTTTACCACTTCATGTGTGGTCTCTGTGGTTTCAATTAACCCAGGGATCACATATGCAGCGGTGAATGATATGGATCTGTGAGCGGAATGATCTGTCTCCAACCAGTACATAGTACTATTCATTGCTTATGTTATTGCCGTTATACCTATGGGTTCATTTAAATACATGTACCCTGTTTTGTGTGTAAGAACGGATTGGACAACTTCATACATGTTTGTAACTTTACAGCTTACATGTTTCCCCTTTTCCCTCCGGCAGGCACCGATGAGCGGCCTCTGTCTGCCACGCGATTTCTGTGACCGACAGACGCCTTAGACAATTATATACACCCTCTACATATGTGTTACCCTCTACATATGTGTTACCCTCTATATATGTGTTACCCTCTACATATGTGTTACCCTCTATATATGTGTTACCCTCTACATATGTGTTACCCTCTACATATGTGTTACCCTCTATATATGTGTTACCCTCTACATATGTGTTACCCTCTATATATGTGTTACCCTCTACATATGTGTTACCCTCTACATATGTGTTACCCTCTATATATGTGTTACCCTCTACATATGTGTTACCCTCTATATATGTGTTACCCTCTATATATGTGTTACCCTCTACATATGTGTTACCCTCTACATATGTGTTACCCTCTACATATGTGTTACCCTCTACATATGTGTTACCCCTATATATGTGTTACCCTCTATATATGTGTTACCCTCTACATATGTGTTACCCTCTACATATGTGTTACCCTCTACATATGTGTTACCCTCTATATATGTGTTACCCTCTACATATGTGTTACCCTCTATATATGTGTTACCCTCTACATATGTGTTACCCCCTATATATGTGTTACCCCCTATATATGTGTTACCCCCTACATATGTGTTACCCTCTACATATGTGTTACCCTCTACATATGTGTTACCCTCTATATATGTGTTACCCTCTATATATGTGTTACCCTCTATATATGTTACCTCTACATATGTGTTACCCTCTATATATGTGTTACCCTCTACATATGTGTTACCCTCTACATATGTGTTACCCTCTACATATGTGTTACCCTCTACATATGTGTTACCCTCTACATATGTGTTACCCTCTACATATGTGTTACCCTCTACATATGTGTTACCCTCTATATATGTGTTACCCTCTACATATGTGTTACCCTCTATATATGTGTTACCCTCTACATATGTGTTACCCTCTACATATGTGTTACCCTCTACATATGTGTTACCCTCTACATATGTGTTACCCTCTACATATGTGTTACCCTCTACATATGTGTTACCCTCTACATATGTGTTACCCTCTACATATGTGATGATTTTATGAAAACAATAAAGGATTGAAGAAACGACATAGTGGCTCCGGTGTTTCTCTATAAACCTGATGGCAATTATATGTACACATTTAATCTTGATTTGCTTTTATTCTCATTCATGAGACCCCCATGCCCGTGTGCTCGTATAACATTACACACTACCTGGGTTGGTTTGTGACCCGTTATTAGCCTGTTCATGGACCGGGCTTATATCAAATGAGGAGCTGGTGGCAGCATCGGACCTCTCTCAGTGACAGGGTGGGGGGTATTATATGTACTTCTGGACTGGGACTGGAAGGTATATATCACACTCACTGAGGGGTGCCTTAATTAACCAGCTGCAGACCCTCTTTTACCTTCAGTCAGTTCCCTGACTGTCCTGAGTGTAGAGGAGGCGCTAGAGAGCTGCCATGTTCAGTGGCAAATTCGTAACAGAACAGAAAACAGTAACATAATATAACGGAAGGCATTTAATGATATGTATAAAATGACTCAGGTTAATAAGCGTAATAAAAAACCGAGAAAATCTGAAAATCAAGCTGATAAGTTTCAGGTCATGGAGACAAGGCCCATGGTCCTCCTAGGTTATACTCTGGAGAACAGTCCATGACATGGCCCAGCATGGTCCTCCTAGGTTATACTCTGGAGAACAGTCCATGACATGGCCCAGCATGGTCCTCCTAGGTTATACTCTGGAGAACAGTCCATGACATGGCCCAGCATGGTCCTCCTAGGTTATACTCTGGAGAACAGTCCATGACATGGCCCAGCATGGTCCTCCTAGGTTATACATAAGAGAAAAGTCCATGACATGACCCAGCACGGTCCTCCTAGGTTATACTCTGGAGAACAGTCCATGACATGGCCCAGCATGGTCCTCCTAGGTTATACTCTGGAGAACAGTCCATGACATGGCCCAGCACGGTCCTCCTAGGTTATAGTCTGGAGAACAGTCCATGACATGACCCAGCATGGTCCTCCTAGGTTATACATAAGAGAATAGTCCATGACATGGCCCAGCATGGTCCTCCTAGGTTATACTCCAGAGAACAGTCCATGACATGGCCCAGCACGGTCCTCCTAGGTTATACTCCAGAGAACAGTCCATGACATGGCCCAGCACGGTCCTCCTAGGTTATACTCTGGAGAACAGTCCATGACATGGCCTAGCACGGTCCTCCTAGGTTATACTCCAGAGAATAGTCCATGACATGGCCCAGCATGGTCCTCCTAGGTTATACTCCAGAGAATAGTCCATGACATGGCCCAGCATTGTCCTCCTAGGTTATACTCTGGAGAACAGTCCATGACATGGCCTAGCACGGTCCTCCTAGGTTATACTCCAGAGAATAGTCCATGACATGGCCCAGCATGGTCCGCCTAGGTTATACTCCAGAGAATAGTCCATGACATGGCCCAGCACGGTCCTCCTAGGTTATACTCCAGAGAATAGTCCATGACATGGCCCAGCATGGTCCTCCTAGGTTATACATAAGAGAATAGTCCATGACATGGCCCAGCATGGTCCTCCTAGGTTATACATAAGAGAATAGTCCATGACATGGCCCAGCATGGTCCTCCTAGGTTATACTCTGGAGAACAGTCCATGACATGGCCCAGCACGGTCCTCCTAGGTTATACTCCACAGAACAGTCCATGACATGGCCCAGCACGGTCCTCCTAGGTTATACTCCAGAGAACAGTCCATGACATGGCCCAGCACGGTCCTCCTAGGTTATACTCTGGAGAACAGTCCATGACATGGCCCAGCACGGTCCTCCTAGGTTATACTCTGGAGAACAGTCCATGACATGGCCCAGCATTGTCCTCCTAGGTTATACTCTGGAGAACAGTCCATGACATGGCCTAGCACGGTCCTCCTAGGTTATACTCCAGAGAATAGTCCATGACATGGCCCAGCATGGTCCTCCTAGGTTATACTCCAGAGAATAGTCCATGACATGGCCCAGCATGGTCCTCCTAGGTTATACTCTGGGTCCTCCTAGGTTATACTCTGGAGAACAGTCCATGACATGGCCCAGCATGGTCCTCCTAGGTTATACTCTGGAGAACAGTCCATGACATGGCCCAGCATGGTCCTCCTAGGTTATACTCTGGAGAACAGTCCATGACATGGCCTAGCACGGTCCTCCTAGGTTATACTCCAGAGAATAGTCCATGACATGGCCCAGCATGGTCCTCCTAGGTTATACTCCAGAGAATAGTCCATGACATGGCCCAGCATGGTCCTCCTAGGTTATACTCTGGGTCCTCCTAGGTTATACTCTGGAGAACAGTCCATGACATGGTCCAGCATGGTCCTCCTAGGTTATACTCCAGAGAATAGTCCATGACATGGCCCAGCATGGTCCTCCTAGGTTATACTCCAGAGAATAGTCCATGACATGGCCCAGCATGGTCCTCCTAGGTTATACATAAGAGAACAGTCCATGACATGGCCCAGCATGGTCCTCCTAGGTTATACATAAGAGAATAGTCCATGACATGGCCCAGCATGGTCCTCCTAGGTTATACTCTGGAGAACAGTCCATGACATGGCCCAGCACGGTCCTCCTAGGTTATACTCCACAGAACAGTCCATGACATGGCCCAGCACGGTCCTCCTAGGTTATACTCTGGAGAACAGTCCATGACATGGCCCAGCACGGTCCTCCTAGGTTATACTCTGGAGAACAGTCCATGACATGGCCCAGCACGGTCCTCCTAGGTTATACTCTGGAGAACAGTCCATGACATGGCCCAGCATTGTCCTCCTAGGTTATTTCTCTGGAGAACAGTCCATGACATGGCCTAGCACGGTCCTCCTAGGTTATACTCCAGAGAATAGTCCATGACATGGCCCAGCATGGTCCTCCTAGGTTATACTCCAGAGAATAGTCCATGACATGGCCCAGCATGGTCCTCCTAGGTTATACTCTGGGTCCTCCTAGGTTATACTCTGGAGAACAGTCCATGACATGGCCCAGCATGGTCCTCCTAGGTTATACTCTGGAGAACAGTCCATGACATGGCCCAGCATGGTCCTCCTAGGTTATACTCTGGAGAACAGTCCATGACATGGCCTAGCACGGTCCTCCTAGGTTATACTCCAGAGAATAGTCCATGACATGGCCCAGCATGGTCCTCCTAGGTTATACTCCAGAGAATAGTCCATGACATGGCCCAGCATGGTCCTCCTAGGTTATACTCTGGGTCTCCTAGGTTATACTCTGGAGAACAGTCCATGACATGGTCCAGCATGGTCCTCCTAGGTTATACTCCAGAGAATAGTCCATGACATGGCCCAGCATGGTCCTCCTAGGTTATACTCCAGAGAATAGTCCATGACATGGCCCAGCACGGTCCTCCTAGGTTATACTCTGGAGAACAGTCCATGACATGGTCCAGCATGGTCCTCCTAGGTTATACATAAGAGAATAGTCCATGACATGGTCCAGCATGGTCCTCCTAGGTTATACATAAGAGAACAGTCCATGACATGGCCCAGCATGGTCCTCCTAGGTTATACTCTGGAGAACAGTCCATGACATGGTCCAGCATGGTCCTCCTAGGTTATACTCTGGAGAACAGTCCATGACATGGCCCAGCATGGTCCTCCTAGGTTATACTCTGGAGAACAGTCCATGACATGGCCCAGCATGGTCCTCCTAGGTTATACTCTGGAGAACAGTCCATGACATGGCCCAGCATGGTCCTCCTAGGTTATACTCTGGAGAACAGTCCATGACATGGTCCAGCATGGCCGCTCCTGCATTATAAGGCAGACTGGCACTGGATCTTGTGTATTTTCTTGTTGGCCTCCTGATGATCTTCACTCCACCTCCGCCTCACACTCCGCGATCAGCAGCAGCTGCTGAATTTCCTGCTGAAGCTTCAGCTCTAAAACTTCTACAAGAATTGACTGACGCAGATGTTCCTGCTGAATCCCCATCCTCTGTAACAGATTATCCGTCAGCCGCAGCAGAGCCCGTCCTGCCGGAAGAAGACGGAAATGATTACTGATCGTCCATCCATCAACGTACAATTAAGGAGATAAGTATTTGACCCCTTGCTGATGTTGTAGTTTGCCCCCTGACACAGACATGAACAGTCTATAATGTTAAGGGTCGGTTAATGTTACCAGTGAGAGATAGAAGATCAACAATAATCTCCAGAAATCCCATTGTGTAAATGATAGAAATGTGTTTACATTTTGCAGAGAAATAAGTATTTGATCCCTCTGACAAACAAGACTTCATACTTGGTGTCTTCCCTTGTTGGTGCTCAGCAGTCAGACGTTTCCTGTAGTTGATGATGAGGTTTGATGTCAGGAGGGATTTTGCTCCGCTCCTCTGTGCAGATCATCTGTAAATCATTAAGATTTTGGGGCTGTCGCTTGGTAACTTGGAGCTTCAGCTCCTCCATAAGTTTCTATGGGATTAAGGTCTGGACACTGGCTAGGCCACTCCATCACCTTAATGTGCTTCTTTTTGAGCCGCTCCATTGTTGTCTTGGCTGGATGTTTTGGGTCATTGTGGTGCTGGAAGACTCAGCCACGACCCATTTTAATGCCCTGGCAGGGGGAAGGAGGTTGTCACTCAGGATATTACGGTACATGGCTCCATCCATTGTCCCATTGATGCGGTGAAGTGTCCTGTGCCCTTAATAGAGAAAACCCCCAAAACATAATGTTTCCCCGCCATGCCTGACTGTGGGGATGGTGTTCTGTGGGTCATAGGTTGGGAGAGGTCAAATACTTATTTCTCTCTGCAAAATGTAAACACATTTCTATCATTTACACAATGTGATTTCTGGAGTTTATTGTTGATCTTCTATCTCTCACTGGTAACAATAACCGACCCTTAACATTATAGACTGTTCATGTCTGTGTCAGGGGGCAAACTACACAATCAGCAAGGGGTCAAATACTTATCTCCTTCACTGTACATCATGACTAAATATGTCTCCTCACATCCTCCATCTCTAACCACACCATCCCTCGTCATACATCCACTCTGGGTGATGATGATGATGATGATGATGATGATGATGATGATGATGGAGGCTCATGGGATCATTTCTTGTACCTGAGATCTGGTGGGAATATGCTGCCTGGACCAGGCCGGCGGCGTTCTGCAGGGGTCCGTACTGCAGCCAGGAGCAGACGTCTTGTACTGACCAATCACTGACCGGCTTCTCCCAGATCTCCTCATCCTCCGATTCTTGTGACCTTAATCCCTGGAAGAAAAGAGACGTCAGTCCAATCCGCCATGACACCTCCATGTGTGAGACCATCCACCGACAGATACAATATACAGTAACACCGGGACTCTCACACTCACCCTGGATATAACACCTGGACTCTCACCCTCACCCTGGATATAACACCTGGACTCCCGCACTCACCCTGGATATAACACCTGGACTCTCACCCTCACCCTGGATATAACACCTGGACTCCGCACTCACCCTGGATATAACACCTGGACTCTCACACTCACCCTGGATATAACACCTGGACTCTCACACTCACCCTGGATATAACACCTGGACTCTCACCCTCACCCTGGATATAACACCTGGACTCCCGCACTCACCCTGGATATAACACCTGGACTCTCACCCTCACCCTGGATATAACACCTGGACTCTCACACTCACCCTGGATATAACACCTGGACTCTCACCCTCACCCTGGATATAACACCTGGACTCTCACACTCACCCTGGATATAACACCTGGACTCTCACCCTCACCCTGGATATAACACCTGGACTCTCACACTCACCCTGGATATAACACCTGGACTCTCACACTCACCCTGGATATAACACCTGGACTCTCACACTCACCCTGGATATAACACCTGGACTCTCACACTCACCCTGGATATAACACCTGGACTCTCACACTCACCCTGGATATAACACCTGGACTCTCACACTCACCATGGATATAACACCTGGACTCTCACACTCACCCTGGATATAACACCTGGACTCTCACACTCACCCTGGATATAACACCTGGACTCTCACCCTCACCCTGGATATAACACCTGGACTCTCACACTCACCCTGGATATAACACCTGGACTCTCACCCTCACCCTGGATATAACACCTGGACTCTCACACTCACCCTGGATATAACACCTGGACTCTCACACTCACCCTGGATATAACACCTGGACTCTCACACTCACCCTGGGTATAACACCTGGACTCTCACACTCACCCTGGATATAACACCTGGACTCTCACATCATCCTGGATATAACACCTGGACTCTCACACTCACCCTGGATATAACACCTGGACTCTCACACTCACCCTGGATATAACACCTGGACTCTCACACTCACCTGGATATAACACCTGGACTCTCACACTCACCTGGATATAACACCTGGACTCTCACACTCACCCTGGATATAACACCTGGACTCTCACACTCACCCTGGATATAACACCTGGACTCTCACACTCACCCTGGATATAACACCTGGACTCTCACACTCACCCTGGATATAACACCTGGACTCTCACAACTCACCTGGATATAACACCTGGACTCTCACACTCACCTGGATATAACACCTGGACTCTCACACTCACCCTGGGTATAACACCTGGACTCTCACACTCACCCTGGATATAACACCTGGACTCTCACACTCACCCTGGATATAACACCTGGACACTCACACTCACCCAGGATTATAACACCGGACTCTCACACTCACCCTGGATATAACACCTGGACTCTCACACTCACCCTGGATATAACACCTGGACTCTCACACTCACCTGGATATAACACCTGGACTCTTACACTCACCCTGGATATAACACCTGGACTCTCACACTCACCCTGGATATAACACCTGGACTCTCACACTCACCCTGGATATAACACCTGGACTCTCACACTCACCCTGGATATAACACTGGACTCTCACCTTCACCTGGATATAACACTGGACTCTCATACTCACCCTGGATATAACACCTGGACTCTCACCTCACCTGGATATAACCCTGGACTCTCACACTCACCTGGATATAACCCTGGACTCTCACACTCACCCTGGATATAACACCTGGACTCTCACACTCACCCTGGATATAACACCTGGACTCTCACACTCACCCTGGATATAACACCTGGACTCTCACACTCACCCTGGATATAACACTGGACTCTCACCTCACCTGGATATAACACCTGGACTCTCACACTCACCCTGGATATAACACCTGGACTCTCACACTCACCCTGGATATACACCTGGACTCTCACACTCACCTGGATATAACACCTGGACTCTCACATCACCCTGGATATAACACCTGGACTCTCACACTCACCCTGGATATAACACTGGACTCTCACACTCACACTGGATATAACACCTGGACTCTACACTCACCTGGATATAACACCTGGACTCTCACACTCACCTGGATATAACACCTGGACTCTCACACTCACCCTGGATATAACACCTGGACTCTCACACTCACCCTGGATATAACACTGGACTCTCACACTCACCTGGATATAACACCTGGACTCTCACACTCACCCTGGATATAACCTGGACTCTCACACTCACCTGGATATAACACCTGGACTCTCACACTCACCCTGGATATAACCCTGGACTCTCACCTCACCTGGATATAACACTGGACTCTCATACTCACCTGGATATAACACTGGATCTCACCTCACCTGGATATAAACCTGGACTCTCACCTTCACCTGGATATAACACCTGGACTCTCACACTCACCTGGGTATAACACCTGGACTCTACACTCACCTGGATATAACCTGGACTCTCACCTCACCTGGATAAACACTGGACTCTCACACTCACCTGGATATAACCCCTGGACTCTCCACTCACCTGGATTAACACCTGGACTCTCACACTCACCTGGATATAACCCTGGACTCTCACACTCACCCTGGATATAACACCTGGATCTCACACTCACCTGGATATAACACCTGGACTCTCACACTCACCTGGATATAACACCTGGACTCTCACACTCACCCTGGATATAACACCTGGACTCTCACACTCACCTGGATATAACACCTGGACTCTCACACTCACCCTGGATATAACACTGGACTCTCACACTCACCTGGATATAACACCTGGACTCTCACACTCACCTGGATATAACACCTGGACTCTCACACTCACCTGGATATAACACTGGACTCTCACACTCACCCTGGATATAACACCTGGACTCTCACACTCACCTGGATATAACACTGGACTTCACACTCACCCTGGATATAACACCTGGACTCTCACACTCACCTGGATATAACACCTGGACTCTCACACTCACCCTGGATATAACACCTGGACTCTCACACTCACCTGGTATAACACCTGGACTCTCACACTCACCTGGATATAACACCGGGACTCTCACACTCACCCTGGATATAACACTGGACTCTCACACTCACCCTGGATATAACACCTGGACTCTCACATCACCTGGATATAACACGGGACTCTCACCTCACCTGGATATAAACCTGGACTTCACGCTACCCTGGATATAACACCGGGACTCTCACGCTCACCTGGATATAACACCGGGACTCTCACGCTCACCCTGGATATAAACCTGGACTCTCACACTCATCCTGGATATAACACGGGACTCTCACCTCACCCTGGATATAACACCTGGACTCTCACCTCACCTGGATATAACACCTGGACTCTCACACTCTCCTGGATATAACACCTGGACTCTCACACTCACCCTGGATATAACACCTGGACTCTCACTCACCTGGATATAACACCTTACTCTCACACTCACCCTGGATATAACACCTGGACTCTCACACTCACCCGGATATAACACCTGGACTCTCACACTCACCCTGGATATAACACCTGGACTCTCACACTCACCCTGGATATAACACCTGGACTCTCACACTCACCCTGGATATAACACCTGGACTCTCACACTCACCCTGGATATAACACCTGGACTCTCACACTCACCCTGGATATAACACCATGGACTCTCACACTCACCCTGGATATAACACCTGGACTCTCACACATACCCTGGGATATAACACCTGGACTCTCACACTCACCTGGATATAACACCTGGACTCTCACACTCACCCTGGATATAACACCTGGACTCTCACACTCACCCTGGATATAACACCTGGACTCTCACACTCACCTGGATATAACACCTGGACTCTCACACTCACCCTGGATATAACACCTGGACTCTCACACTCACCCTGGATATAACACCTGGACTCTCACACTCACCCTGGATATAACACCTGGACTCTCACACTCACCCTGGATATAACACCTGGACTCTCACACTCACCTGGATATAACACCTGGACTCTCACACTCACCCTGGATATAACACCTGGACTCTCACACTCACCCTGGATATAACACCTGGACTCTCACACTCACCTGGATATAACACTGGACTCTCACACTACCTGGATATAACACCTGGACTCTCACACTCACCCTGGATATAACACCTGGACTCTCACACTCACCCTGGTATAACACCTGGACTCTCACACTCACCCTGGATATAACACCTGGACTCTCACACTCACCCTGGATATAACACCTGGACTCTCACACTCACCTGGATATAACACCTGGACTCTCACACTCACCCTGGATATAACACCTGGACTCTCACACTCACCCTGGATATAACACCTGGACTCTCACACTCCACCTGGATATAACACCTGGACTCTCACTCACCTGGTTAACACCTGGACTCTCACACTCACCTGGATATAACCTGGACTCTCACTCACCCTGGATATAACACCTGGACTCTCACACTCACCTGGATATAACACCTGGACTCTCACACTCACCCTGGATATAACACCTGGACTCTCACATCACCCTGGATATAACACTGGACTCTCACACTCACCCTGGATATAACACTGGACTCTCACCTCACCTGGATATAACACCTGACTCTCACCTCACCTGGATATAACACCTGGACTCTCACACCTACCCTGGATATAACACCTGGACTCTCACCTCACCCTGGATATAACATCTGGACTCTCACACCCTGGATATAACACCTGGACTCTCACACCCTGGATATAACACCCGGACTCTCACACTCACCCTGGATATAACACCTGGACTCTCACACTCACCCTGGATATAACACCTGGACTCTCACACTCACCTGGATATAACACCTGGACTCTCACACTCACCCTGGATATAACACCCGGACTCTCACACTCACCCTGGATATAACACCTGGACTCTCACACTCACCCTGGATATAACACCTGGACTCTCACACTCACCCTGGATATAACACCTGGACTCTCACACTCACCCTGGATATAACACCGGGACTCTCACACTCACCCTGGATATAACACCTGGACTCTCACACTCACCCTGGATATAACACCTGGACCCTCACATTCTGGATATAACACCTGGACTCTCACACTCACCCTGGATATAACACCTGGACTCTCACACTCACCCTGGATATAACACCTGGACCCTCACACCCTGGATATAACACCTGGACTCTCACACTCACCCAGGATATAACACCTGGACTCTCACACTCACCCTGGATATAACACCTGGACTCTCACACTCACCCTGGATATAACACCTGGACTCTCACACTCTGGATATAACACCTGGACTCTCACACCCTGGATATAACACCTGGACTCTCACACTCACCCTGGATATAACACCTGGACTCTCACACCCTGGATATAACACCTGGACTCTCACACTCACCCTGGATATAACACCTGGACTCTCACACTCTGGATATAACACCTGGACTCTCACACCCTGGATATAACACCTGGACTCTCACACTCACCCTGGATATAACACCTGGACTCTCACACCCTGGATATAACACCTGGACTCTCAAACTCACCCTTGATAGGACAGGTGGATACTGATCCAGGGTATTATTTGGGGATGACCTGGTGGAGGAGACATTGTTACCTGTGTGGTGGAAGCCATGTGTAGAGTCCAGGGGGTGACGTGTGATAACTCAGTCGATCTGTCCTCCTGTCTGCACCTGTAAATAACGCAAATGTCATTTTTTGCAGCTTATGTCTATATGGTACCAGTCAAGTAGTGACATCATACAGAAACTCAGGCTTGTAATATATGACGTCATAGACACAGTCGAGGCACCGAGGTGAGAGGCACATGAAGCCTCTACATTGTGATCCAGGTGTGGATCTGACATATTCTGCTGCACTGTGTTACGCCTTTTTTCTTTTTTGACTCCTCTTCCAATGTTACCTGTAGCAGATATACAAGGGTCTCCAGCCCGAGGAAGCACCGCAGAGGAGGAGTGGAGCACTGGATGGTAGGTGGGGGAGCACCGGGTTAGTGGGGGAGAATCACCGGACAATAGGGAAGGGAGAGACCGGTAGTAGGAAGAGAGTAATAGATAGTAGGGGGAGCACCCGATAGTAGGAAGAGAATAATAGATAGTAGGGGGAGCACCGATAGTAGGAAGAGAGTAATAGATAGTAGGGGGAGCACCTATAGTAGGAAGAGAGTAATAGATATAGGGGAGCACCCGATAGTAGGAAGAGAGTAATAGATAGTAGGGGGAGCACCCGATAGTAGGAAGAGAATAATAGATAGTAGGGGGAGCACCCGATAGTAGGAAGAGAGTAATAGATAGTAGGGGGAGCACCCAATAGAAGGAAGAGAGTAATAGATAGTAGGGGGAGCACCCGATAGTAGGAAGAGAGTAATAGATAGTAGGGGGAGCACCCGATAGTAGGAAGAGAGTAATAGATAGTAGGGGGAGCACCGGATAGTAGGAAGAGAGTAATAGATAGTAGGGGGAGCATCCGATAGTAGGAAGAGAGTAATAGATAGTAGGGGGAGCACCCGATAGTAGGAAGAGAATAATAGATAGTAGGGGGAGCACCCGATAGTAGGAAGAGAGTAATAGATAGTAGGGGGAGCACCCGATAGTAGGAAGAGAGTAATAGATAGTAGGGGGAGCACCGATAGTAGGAAGAGAGTAATAGATAGTAGGGGGAGCACCCGATAGTAGGAAGAGAATAATAGATAGTAGGGGGAGCACCCGATAGTAGGAAGAGAATAATAGATAGTAGGGGGTGCACCCGATAGTAGGAAGAGAGTAATAGATAGTAGGGGGAGCACCCGATAGTAGGAAGAGAGTAATAGATAGTAGGGGGAGCACCGGATAGTAGGAAGAGAGTAATAGATAGTAGGGGGAGCACCTGATAGTAGGAAGAGAGTAATAGATAGTAGGGGGAGCACCCGATAGTAGGAAGAGAGTAATAGATAGTAGGGGGGCACCCGATAGTAGGAAGAGATAATAGATAGTAGGGGGAGCACCCGATAGTAGGAAGAGAGTAATAGATAGTAGGGGGAGCACCTGATAGTAGGAAGAGAGTAATAGATAGTAGGGGGAGCACCCGATAGTAGGAAGAGAATAATAGATAGTAGGGGGAGCACCCGATAGTAGGAAGAGAGTAATAGATAGTAGGGGGAGCACCCGATAGTAGGAAGAGATAATAGATAGTAGGGGGAGCACCCGATAGTAGGAAGAGAGTAATAGATAGTAGGGGGAGCACCCGATAGTAGGAAGAGAATAATAGATAGTAGGGGGAGCACCCGATAGTAGGAAGAGAGTAATAGATAGTAGGGGAGCACCCGATAGTAGGAAGAGAGTAATAGATAGTAGGGGGAGCACCCGATAGTAGGAAGAGAGTAATAGATAGTAGGGGGAGCACCCGATAGTAGGAAGAGAATAATAGATAGTAGGGGGAGCACCTGATAGTAGGAAGAGAGTAATAGATAGTTAGGGGGAGCACCCGATAGTAGGAAGAGAGTAATAGATAGTAGGGGGAGCACCCGATAGTAGGAAGAGAGTAATAGATAGTAGGGGGAGCACCCGATAGTAGGAAGAGAATAATAGATAGTAGGGGGAGCACCTGATAGTAGGAAGAGAGTAATAGATAGTAGGGGGAGCACCCGATAGTAGGAAGAGAGTAATAGATAGTTAGGGGGAGCACCCGATAGTAGGAAGAGAGTAATAGATAGTAGGGGGAGCACCCGATAGTAGGAAGAGAGTAATAGATAGTAGGGGGAGCACCCGATAGTAGGAAGAGAGTAATAGATAGTAGGGGGAGCACCCGATAGTAGGAAGAGAATAATAGATAGTAGGGGGAGCACCCGATAGTAGGAAGAGAATAATAGATAGTAGGGGGAGCAACCGATAGCAGGAAGAGAGTAATAGATAGTAGGGGGAGCACCCGATAGTAGGAAGAGAGTAGTGGATAGTAAAGAATTATTATTAATGATTTCTGACCTATTAAGCAATATTAATATAGCAGCCATTTTGCCAGGTTTTACCATTGTCCTCTCACTCCAAGGAGAGAGCCCCCTCCTTTGGCCTGAGGGACCAGGTTAATTAATCTCAGAGATCTTTTTATTAACCTGAGGAAATGATGTTCCTGGCCACACAATGAAGGCTCCCTAACAGATGGAGCTAGGTGACACTTTGTAACCATAGGCAATTATACAAAAGAAAGACCCCCCCATGAATCTGCAGAGAGAGGCGAGAACTCATTTCCCCTGACAGCAGGTCTAATAGAATTGTGGCAGACACCTTTGTGCCAAGGAAAGAAGTCCTAATTTTAATTACACATCAATCCCCTAAATATGACAATTATAAACACCAGGAGAAATAGAGGATCATAATACATATTTCTGCATAACTGTGCAACCTTCCTAAAAAAAAACAACTTATTAGCGGCCAGGGGGACAATCAAAAACATGCTGTGTGTCCTACCATTGGAAAGCTAAAATCAAATGACAGCATCATCTTCCACCTACGACGCTCCTAGGCAAAGTTATGACCCATAGGAGCTCTTGAATATTTCATATCACAACACAGGGGGTGGAATTGCAGGACAGCCCATGGGCAGGAGAAGGGCCGGCAATTTGCAGAATAAGAATGCCTGACCTCTGCTGGATTTTTGTATTACTTCTGAGGAGGCCTTATTACATCATGTGGCAGAGTATACCCAAGGGAACCCGGTAGGCCCGACACTGCCTCAATGTAGCCACCACCAGCATCAAGAAACCGGTAACTGGTTACATTTGTCTGTAATTCCGTGTGTACCTTATCAATCTTTTATTTGCATAACTGACTGTGACATCTGTAATATCTTTATACCTGTATATATTAACATCTAGTGTAACCCTACGGCGATTAAATATATCAATTTAATCTTGAGTTGCTCTTTTATCTCGATTACGACTTCCCACGTCCGTGTGCTCATGTAACACTACCTGGGTTGGTTTCTGACCCGATATAAGCCCGACCACGGACCGGACTTATATGAAACGAGGAACAGGTGGCTGCAATTGGTGCTTGTGTTATTCAGGACCTCTGTCAGTGACGGGGTGGTGGTTGATATATAAGCTTCTGGCCTGGGAATGGAAGGCATATACCACACTCACTGAGGGACGCCTTAATAAACCAGCACTGACAGGGCAGCAGCAGTCCTTCTTTTATCCTCAGACAGTTCCCTGACTGGTCTGAGCATAGAGCAGGCGCTATAGAGCTGCCAGGTTCGGTGGCAAATTCATCACACGGATAGTAGGGGGAGCACCGGATAGTAGGGGATGATCAATGCATAGTAGGTGGTGGAGCACTGTTTAGTAGGAGGGGAACACTAGATAGTAGGGGGTGTAGCATCAGTTAGTAGGAGGGGAGCACCAGATAGTAGGTGGTGGAGCACCGGATAGCTGGTGGGGAGCACCAAATAGTAGGGGGTGTAACATTGGTTAGTAGAAGGGGAGCACCAGATAGTAGGGGATGTAACATCGGTTAGTAGAAGGGAGCACCAGATAGTGGGGGTGTAGCATCGGTTAGTAGAAGGGGAGCACCAGATAGTAGGGGGTGTAGCATCGGTTAGTAGAAGGGGAGCACCAGATAGTAGGGGGTGTAGCATCGGTTAGTAGAAGGGGAGCACCAGATAGTAGGGGGTGTAGCATCGGTTAGTAGAAGGGGAGCACCAGATAGTAGGGGGTGTAGCATCGGTTAGTAGAAGGGGAGCACCAGATAGTAGGGGGTGTAGCATCGGTTAGTAGAAGGGGAGCACCAGATAGTAGGGGGTGTAGCATCGGTTAGTAGAAGGGGAGCACCAGATAGTAGGGGGTGTAGCATCGGTTAGTAGAAGGGGAGCACCAGATAGTAGGGGGTGTAGCATCGGTTAGTAGAAGGGGAGCACCAGATAGTAGGGGGTGTAGCATCGGTTAGTAGAAGGGGAGCACCAGATAGTAGGGGGTGTAGCATCGGTTAGTAGAAGGGGAGCAACAGATAGAAGGGGAGCACCTGAAGTTCTTTCCTTTGGAGTTGCTGTATCCCAGTTCTGTGGAGGGAGATGAGGGGGTAATAGCGCAGGGCTAGTGGAGGAGTTTTAGGGAGAGGCTGGAGGCCCGAACCTTGTCACCATCAGAGATACCTTCGGGGTGAGTGGTATTCAGGGTTCCCAGGCTAGGGTCAGACTAGTTTTCCCTAGTCACCCTGCCCATAACCGCCATTCCCTCACCAGCATTTCCACTAAATTGTAACAAGGGGGAAGCTCTGTATAGTAGAGGGAGCAGCAGATAGTAGGGAGGGAGCATCAGATAGTTGAGGAAGGAACACCGGATAGTATAGGAATATGCACCGGATAGTAGGAGGGGTGACAGGTTAAGTAGGGGGAGTACTGGATAGTAGAGGAGGGACCACCAGATAATAGGAGAGGGGGCACCGGATAGTAGGGAGGGAGCTCCGGATTGTAGGGAAGGAGCTCCGGATACTTGGGGGGTGAAAGGTTAGTAGTGGGGGGGGGGAAAGTACTGGATAGTAGAGGATGGAGCACCGTATAGTAGGGGGGTGAAAGGTTACTGGGGGGGGGGGGGGAGTACTGGATAGTAGAGGATGGACCACCATATAGTAGGGGAGGGTAGCACAGGATAATAGGGGGGAGCACCAGATAGTGGGAGGAGAATCACCAGAAAGTAGGGAGCAAAGCACCAGATAGGTGCGGGAAGCACCGACTGATGCAGGTGTGAAACTCCAAGCCCCAAGGGCCGCACACAGTTCAGGTTTTCAGGATTTCCTTAGCATTGCACAGGGTGTGGAATCATCTCCTGTGCAGGTGATACAGTTATAACCTGTGCAATGCTAAGGAAATCCAGAAAATCTAAATTGTTGGCGGCCCTTGAGGCCTAGAGTTCCTCACCCCTGGACTAGTGGAGGGAGAGCACTAGATAGTAGGTGGGGGAGCAGGTCTTCAGCTGAGATAAGAAGGGAGGGAGGAGGTCCTGCGGAACAAAGGAGAGAATTGAAAGTGTTGAATAGCTGTTTAGGGTTGTGAGACAGGGAGGATATGGGAGATGAGAAGTAAGTTTGTTTTACGGCACCAAGTATGGACTTGAAGTTGGTGAGGGACTGCTTGTATGCGATGAAGTGCTCGGTGGAATAGGATCTCTTCCATCTACGCTCAGCGACCCTGGAAGCCTGTCTCAGATCTTTAATCAGGCTGAATCTACCACAGTTGCCTGTTAATTGTGCAAGTTTTGCTATGCATAGGGGGGCGCAGCTGAATCGAGTGCTGCTGTTAATGTGGTGTTATATTAAGTGGCAGCAACGTCTGTATTGGGTAAGGAAGCTATGTCTGTGAGAGGGAGAAGGGACTCAGAGAATGAGTGTAAATCAAGGTAGATCTCTGCGAGGATGTGTTTGTGGAGTGGGGGTGTGCACTAGGAGAGAAGACAATGTCAGTAGGTTGTGGTCGGACAAGGGAGGGGTGAGTTAGAGAGGTCTGATAGGGAACAGGTGAAGACAAGGTCCAGCGTGTGGCCATCTTTGTGAGTGGCCTGGAGGACCATTGAGTGACCTCGAGTGATGTACTTAGTGATAAAGGTTTAGAGGCAGCCGAGGTGGAAGAGTCAATGGGGATGTTGAAGTCACCCATGATGATAGCAGGGATGTCACCAGAAAGGAAGTGAAGTGGCCAGAAATGGTCAAGAAAGTTGGTGATGGCCCTGGAGGGCGGTAGATAACAGCCAGCTGGAGTTTCGAGGTGGAGTAGATCTGGATGAAGTGCACCTTAAACGAAGGAATAGTAGTGGAGGGTGGCGGGGGAATTGGGGTAAAAAAGCAGTTATCAGACAGGAGCAAGCCAACTCCTCCACCATGCTTGTTGTTGGGGAGAGGAGTGTGGGAAAGATGGAATCCACCATAGGAAAGTGCAGCAGGAGAGGCTGTGTCGGGGGTGAGCCAGAGTTCAGTGATACAAAGGAAAGAGAGATTGTTAGTGATGAAGAGATCATGGATGTATTAAAGTAAGTTGCAGACAGAGTGTGCGTCCCATAGGGCTCCAGTTAGGGGAACTTGGGGAGCGGGGGCTGGGTATGAGGTTATTAGGATTGTGAAAATTTGTGATAGATTGAGGGTAGAGCTTAGAAATGACAGCGGGGATATGTGTGTGTGTAAGGGGGGTGGTTAAAGGTTTTGGGCATGTGTCACCAGCAAAGAGGAGAAGCAAAAGAAAGCGTTAGAAGGTGGGAGCAGGGGAGGGGATGAGGTCGCCATGTGTGTCTGGAGACAAAGGATTGTATGTGGAGGAACAGTGCTGAGGAGGATGGAGGGAGAGATGACCAGTTCATTACTACTTGGGGGATTAGAGGAGCTAGTAAGAAATGAAGTAGTATGGGAGTGAATGTGAAAAGAAATAGAAATATTGTTTACAGCGGCTTTGTATGCCATCACCTTCAAGTCAATTCCTGTCCAATTCTGGTCTGATTCATTTTTTTACACTTGTATGATACACTTAGATGAGACACAGAGCAGACAAGTCTGAGAGCAGATATACTCATAATGGTGTTTATGAAGGGGCCTGTATATCCATACAAGGTGGAAGGGAATCTAATAAGATGAGAGAAGACTTTCCAGAGAGTGGAGGCCTCCTGGGAGGAATCAGCATATGAGGCCAAAAGGAGGTGAGGAGACACAGCAAGAGCTGAGAGGGTGAAACACCATAATGTGAACCATTCTCCAGTATAATAGGCTGCAACATTATACCACCAATACACCAGCTACATATACCAATATAGTATCCACAGCATTACACAGACCTCACACTCCCCTCATATACCCCTGCACCTACACAATCTCCGTATATACCCCTGCACCCACACACTCTCCCCATATATCGCCTGCACCTACACAATCTCCGTATATACTACCTGCACCTACACAATCTCCCCATATACCTCTGCACCCTCACACTCTCCCCATATACCACCTGCACCCTCACACTCAACCCCCATACACCATCTGCATCCTCACACTCTCACATATACCACCTGTACCTATACAATCTCCCATATACCCTGCACCCACACACTCTCCCCATATACCCCTGCACCCTCACACTCTCCCCATATACTCCTGCACCCTCACACTCTCCCTATATACCCCTGCACCCTCACACTCAACCCCCACACACCGTCTGCCCCCTCACACTCTCCCCATATACCACCTGCACCCTCACACTCCCCTCATATACCCCTGCACACTCACACTCCCCCCATATACCACCTGCACCCTCACACTCTCCCCATAAACTCCTGCACCCTCACACTCTCCCCATATAACGCCTGCACCCTCACACTCCCCTCATATACCCCTGCACACTCACACTCCCCCCATATACCACCTGCACCCTCACACTCTCCCCATAAACTCCTGCACCCTCACACTCCCCCATACACCGTCTGCCCCCTCACACTCTCCACATATATCGCCTGCACCCTCACACTCTCCCCATATACCGCCTGCACTCTCAAACTCTCCCCATATACTCCTGCACCTCACACTCCCCCATACACCGTCTGCATCCTCAACTCTCCTCATATACCACCTGCACCCTCACACTCTCCCATATACCACCTGCACCCTCACACTCTCCCCATATACCACCTGCACCCTCACACTCTCCCCATATACCACCTGCACCCTCACACTCCCCCCATATACCACCTGCACCCTCACACTCCCCCCATATACCACCTGCACCCTCACACCTCTCCCCATATACCACCTGCACCCTCACACTCCCCCCATATACCCCTGCACCCTCACACTCCCCCCATATACCCATGCACCCTCACACTCTCCCCATATACCATCTGCACCTCACACTCTCCCCATATACCACCTGCACCCTCACACTCCCCCCATATACCACCTGCACCCTCACACTCTCCCCATATACCACCTGCACCCTCACACTCTACCCATATACCACCTGCACCCTCACACTCCCCCCACATACCCCTGCACCATCACACTCTCCCCATATATCCCTGCACCCTCACACTCCCCTCATATACCACCTGCACCCTCACACTCTCCCCATATACCCCTGCACCCTCACACTCTCCCCATATACCCCTGCACCCTCACACTCTCCCCATATACCACCTGCACCCTCACACTCTCCCCACATACCACCTACACCCTCACACTCCCCCCATATACCAACTGCACCCTCACACTCTACCCATATACCACCTGCACCCTCACACTACCCCTGCACCCGCACACTCTCCCCATATACCCCTGCACCCTCACACTCCCCCCATATACCACCTGCACCCTCACACTCCCCCCATATACCCCTGCACCCTCACACTCTCCCCATATACCCCTGCACCCTCACACTCCCCCCATATACCCTGCACCCTCACACTCTCCCCATATACCACCTACACCCTCACACTCCCCCATATACCACCTACACCCTCACACTCTCCCCATATACCCCTGCACCCTCACACTTCCCCCATATACCACCTGCACCCTCACACTCCCCCCATATACCCCTGCACCCTCACACTCTCCCCATATACCCCTGCACCCTCACACTCCCCCATATACCCCTGCACCCTCACACTCCCCCATATACCCCTGCACCCTCACACTCCCCCACATACCCCTGTACCCTCACACTCCCCCCATATACCCCTGCACCCTTACACTCCCCCCATATACCCCTGCACCCTCACACTCCCCCCATATACCCCTGCACCCTCACACACTCCCCATATACCCCTGCACCCTCAGGGTACCTTTACACGCGGCTCCATTTCTAGGGTGGCCACAGGTAACTTACTGGTTGCAGTGAAATCATGGAGACAAGGTTCTATCTTGTTGCTGTGTACAAATGTAATCATCTCTCCATGATTTCACTGCAACCAGTAAGTTACCTGTAGCCACCCTAGAAATGGAGCCGCGTGTAAAGGTACCCTCACACTCCCCCCATATACCCCTGCACACTCACACTCCCCCCATATACCCCTGCACCCTCACACTCTCCCCATATACCCCTGCACCCTCACACTCTCCCCATATACCCCTGCACCCTCACACTCCCCCCATATACCCCTGCACCCTCACACGCTCCCCATATACCCCTGCACCCTCACACTCCCCCATATACCCCTGCACCCTCACACTCCCCCCATATACCACCTGCACCCTCACACTCCCCCATATACCCATGCACCCTCACACTCTCCCCATATACCACCTGCACCCTCACACTCTCCCCATATACCACCTGCACCCTCACACTCCCCCATATACCCCTGCACCCTCACACTCTCCCCATATACCACCTGCACCCTCACACTCTCCCCATATACCACCTGCACCCTCACACTCTCCCATATACCCCTGCACCTCACACTCTCCCCATATACCCTGCACCCTCACTCTCTCCCCATTATACACCTGCACCCTCACACTCCCCATATACCACCTGCACCCTCACACTCTCCCCATATACCCCTGCACCCTCACACTCTCCCCATATACCCCTGCACCCTCACACTCTCCCCATATACCACCTGCACCCTCACACTCTCCCCACATATCCACCTGCACCCTCACACTCCCCCATATACCCCTGCACCCTCACACTCTACCCCATATACCCCTGCACCCTCACACTTACCCCTGCACCCTGCACCACACTCCCCCATATACCACTGCACCCTCACACTCTCCCATATACCACCTGCACCTCACACTACCCTGCCCCACATTCCATATACCCCTGCACCCTCACACTCCCCCATATACCACCTGCACCATCTCACCACTCCATACCCCACCCTCACCTCTCCCCATATACCCCTGCACCCTCACACTCTCCCCATATACCCCTGCACCCTCACACTCCCCCATATACCCCTGCACCCTCACACTCCCCATATACCCTGCACCCTCACACTCTCCCCATATACCCCTGCACCCTCACACTCTCCCCATATACCCCTGCACCCTCACACTCCCCCATATACCCCTGCACCCCACACTTCCCCAATACCCTGCACCCACACTCTCCCCATATACCCCTGCACCCTCACACTCCCCCCATATACCCCTGCACACTCACACTCTCCCCATATACCCCTGCACCCTCACACTCCCCCATATACCCCTGCACCCTCACACTCCCCCCATATACCCCTGCACCCTCACACTCCCCCCATATACCCCTGCACCCTCACACTTGCTCCCACCTGCTGCAGTGTCTATGGCTGATCTCACCCAGTGGTGGTTGGTGAATGATTGACTCCTCGGGGTCAGAGTACAGACAGTGTATGATCTGCTCCTTGGCTCTTGTGTCTTCGTCTAGCTCTCAGTGTGGACAGAACCCTGGAAGATGTCGGCCGCTCTCCACCTTGTCTTATTCTAGAGCTCATTGTATCTGACTATTCCACAAGCCTTCTGGTATTTTCACAAAAATGTTGTTTCCCCCACGTGGGAGGTGCAGACCCAGCTGAGTCAGTGCTCGGTGCCAGGCTCACAGCGATCAGTGCAGGGGGGCATTTATACCAATCCCATAAGCACCAAGTTTATAAGTGCAAAGCAGTTACACCGGGCAGGAATGTAACGCTCGTCTCTCTTCTCGTCATATAGTGTGAGGCACAGCTGGCATGGTGCCCCATGGCCGGGGTGCATCACGTGGGCTTTGTGAGGTATGGCCTGGCATGTTAGCTCATGGCCGGCATACAGCACAAGAGCCTGTTCACATCAGCCTGTTTTACTCTGTGTGAATGCTGGGTCAGACCTGACCAGTACACAGTGGGTTAAACGGTTTGATGAATCTAATGAGTGGAGCTGAGAGAGCAGTGTGTGCTGATTGCTGACTGTTCCCAGGTGTGGGTGTGGCAGCCAGGTTAAGAAGCTGCCTGGAGCTGAGAGAGCAGCGTGTGCTGATTACTCACTGTTCCCAGGTGTGGGTGCGGCAGCCAGGTTAAGAAGCTGCCTGGAGCTGAGGGAGCAGTGTGTGCTGATTGCTGACAGTTCCCAGGTGTGGGTGTGGCAGCCAGGTTAAGAAGCTGCCTGGAGCTGAGAGAGCAGCGTGTGCTGATTACTCACTGTTCCCAGGTGTGGGTGCGGCAGCCAGGTTAAGAAGCTGCCTGGTGCTGAGAGAGCATTGTGTGCTGATTGCTGACTGTTCCCAGGTGTGGGTGCGGCAGCCAGGTTAAGAAGCTGCCTGGAGCTGAGAGAGCAGTGTGTGCTGACAGCCAGGTTAAGAAGCTGCCTGGAGCTGAGAGAGCAGTGTGTGCTGATTGCTGACTGTTCCCAGGTGTGGGTGCGGCAGCCTGGTTAAGAAGCTGCCTAGAGCTGAGAGAGCAGTGTGTGCTGATTGCTGACTGTTCCCAGGTGTGGGTGTGGCAGCCAGGTTAAGAAGCTGCCTGGAGCTGAGAGAACAGTGTGTGCTGATTGCTGACTGTTCCCAGGTGTGGGTGTGGCAGCCTGGTTAAGAAGCTGCCTGGAGCTGAGAGAGCAGTGTGTGCTGATTGCTGACAGTTCCCAGGTGTGGGTGCGGCAGCCACGTTAAGAAGATGCCTGGAGCTGAGAGAGCAGTGTGTGCTGATTGCTGACTGTTCCCAGGTGTGGGTGTGGCAGCCAGGTTAAGAAGCTGCCTGGAGCTGAGAGAGCAGTGTGTGCTGATTGCTGACTGTTCCCAGGTGTGGGTGCGGCAGCCAGGTTAAGAAGCTGCCTAGAGCTGAGAGAGCAGTGTGTGCTGATTGCTGACAGTTCCCAGGTGTGGGTGTGGCAGCCAGGTTAAGAAGCTGCCTGGAGCTGAGAGAGCAGCGTGTGCTGATTACTCACTGTTCCCAGGTGTGGGTGCGGCAGCCAGGTTAAGAAGCTGCCTGGTGCTGAGAGAGCATTGTGTGCTGATTGCTGACTGTTCCCAGGTGTGGGTGCGGCAGCCAGGTTAAGAAGCTGCCTGGAGCTGAGAGAGCAGTGTGTGCTGACAGCCAGGTTAAGAAGCTGCCTGGAGCTGAGAGTGCAGTGTGTGCTGATTGCTGACTGTTCCCAGGTGTGGGTGTGGCAGCCTGGTTAAGAAGCTGCCTGGAGCTGAGAGAGCAGTGTGTGCTGATTGCTGACAGTTCCCAGGTGTAGGTGTGGCAGCCAGGTTAAGAAGCTGCCTGGAGCTGAGAGAGCAGTGTGTGCTGATTGCTGACTGTTCCCAGGTGTGGGTGTGGCAGCCAGGTGAAGAAGCTGCCTGGAGCTGAGAGAGCAGTGTGTGCTGATTGCTGACTGTTCCCAGGTGTGGGTGTGGCAGCCAGGTTAAGAAGCTGCCTGGAGCTGAGAGAGCAGTGTGTGCTGATTGCTGACTGTTCCCAGGTGTGGGTGTGGCAGCCAGGTTAAGAAGCTGCCTGGAGCTGAGAGAGCAGTGTGTGCTGATTGCTGACTGTTCCCAGGTGTGGGTGCGGCAGCCTGGTTAAGAAGCTGCCTAGAGCTGAGAGAGCAGTGTGTGCTGATTGCTGACTGTTCCCAGGTGGAGGTGTGGCAGCCAGGTTAAGAAGCTGCCTGGAGCTGAGAGAGCAGTGTGTGCTGATTGCTGACTGTTCCCAGGTGTGGGTGTGGCAGCCAGGTTAAGAAGCTGCCTGGAGCTGAGAGAGCAGTGTGTGCTGATTGCTGACTGTTCCCAGGTGTGGATGCGGCAGCCAGGTTAAGAAGCTGCCTGGAGCTGAGAGAGCAGTGTGTGCTGATTGCTGACAGTTCCCAGGTGTGGGTGCGGCAGCCAGGTTAAGAAGCTGCCTGGAGCTGAGAGAGCAGTGTGTGCTGATTGCTGACTGTTCCCAGGTGTGGGTGTGGCAGCCAGGTTAAGAAGCTGCCTGGAGCTGAGAGAGCAGTGTGTGCTGATTGCTGACAGTTCTCAGGTGTGGGTGTGGCAGCCAGGTTAAGAAGCTGCCTGGAGCTGAGAGAGCAGTGTGTGCTGATTGCTGACAGTTCTCAGGTGTGGGTGTGACAGCTAGGTTAAGAAGCTGCCTAGAGCTGAGGGAGCAGTGTGTGCTGATTGCTGACTGTTCCCAGGTGTGGGTGTGGCAGCCAGGTTAAGAAGCTGCCTGGAGCTGAGAGAGCAGTGTGTGCTGATTGCTGACTGTTCCCAGGTGTGGATGCGGCAGCCAGGTTAAGAAGCTGCCTGGAGCTGAGAGAGCAGTGTGTGCTGATTGCTGACAGTTCCCAGGTGTGGGTGCGGCAGCCAGGTTAAGAAGCTGCCTGGAGCTGAGAGAGCAGTGTGTGCTGATTGCTGACTGTTCCCAGGTGTGGGTGTGGCAGCCAGGTTAAGAAGCTGCCTGGAGCTGAGAGAGCAGTGTGTGCTGATTGCTGACAGTTCTCAGGTGTGGGTGTGGCAGCCAGGTTAAGAAGCTGCCTGGAGCTGAGAGAGCAGTGTGTGCTGATTGCTGACAGTTCTCAGGTGTGGGTGTGACAGCTAGGTTAAGAAGCTGCCTAGAGCTGAGGGAGCAGTGTGTGCTGATTGCTGACTGTTCCCACGTGTAGGTGTGGCAGCCAGGTTAAGAAGCTGCCTGGAGCTGAGAGAGCAGTGTGTGCTGATTGCTGACAGTTCCCAGGTGTGGGTGTGGCAGCCAGGTTAAGAAGCTGCCTGGAGCTGAGAGAGCAGTGTGTGCTGACAGCCAGGTTAAGAAGCTGCCTGGTGCTGAGAGAGCAGTGTGTGCTGATTGCTGACAGTTCCTAGGTGTGGGTGCGGCAGCCAGGTTAAGAAGCTGCCTAGAGCTGAGAGAGCAGTGTGTGCTGATTGCTGACTGTTCCCAGGTGTGGGTGTGGCAGCCTGGTTAAGAAGCTGCCTGGAGCTGAGTGCAGGAGGACGATGGGAATCAGAGTAGTCCAGACCTCTGAGATGTGAGGTTGTGTCAGAGGAAGCCTGTCCCTCTGTTACTTGTGTGTGAGCCGGTGGCCAGGAACGGGTTGTGATGGCTCCTAGAGTTGGGAAATCGTGGCCGACCCTGGAGGGTACTTGCTCAGGCGTGGGGCGAAACACGTGCTGGAGGAGACCTTGGGGAATGCCTGGTGTACCCGGTAACTCAGGGTGCTAGACCTGGTTCGGTGCCCAGTAAGAGAGTTCAGTCTGAGTGAAAACATCCAGGCAGTGAGGATGTGGAGTCAGAGGCGTTCCATCCCTTTGGGACGAGAGGGAGGCCTGTCCTTCTCCATGGGGGAGGCAGCTGTCCCTCTGACTAAGTGAGTGTATCACCAGGGCGTATGTAACATTACCCTGGAGGATAAAGTAGATGTATGAGAGCCTGTGGCCAGATACTAGGGCTTGCAGGGCTCCTAGAGTGGGGAACCATGGCTGATCCTGGGGGGCGCTCAACTCAGGCGTGGGGCACAGCCGTCGACCTGGAGACCTGCCTGAGTATGGAGGTTTGGTGGCAGCTGGTGGCCTGGACATGTGGTGAGGCCTTGGTGACACCTGGTTTGGCCCGATAACTTAGGTTGGCCAATCCCTGTACTGGGCCTGAAAAGGGCAGCAGCACCATGGATATAGTATGATGGGCTGTGTAAGAGTGGAACAGTATGTATGGGGTCCATGGATGTAGTATGATGGGCTGTGTAAGTGTGAAACAGTATGTATGTGGTCCATGGATGTAGTATGATGGGCTGTGTAAGAGTGGAACAGTATGTATGTGGTCCATGGATGTAGTATGATGGGCTGTGTAAGAGTGGAACAGTATGTGGTCCATGGATGTAGTATGATGGACCGCATGCAGAGTGTAGGAGCCTGATCAGGCCGGAGCCCATATATGTGATGTGAGCAGTTTATAGGTGTTTAATAAACTGCTATATAATTGTTTACAGTTAAAAACAGTGTTTTTGGTGTCATTGTCTGTTGCCAAGCCCAAGCGGGTTCCCTAAGGGCGAAACCTCACAGCAGATATCGGTCTCATTCATGTGCAGCATCTAATCATCCCACTTTGCTGACTTCTACATGCAATGGTATCTGCTCATCGTGTACAATGTGAAGACACAGCTTTTCTCAATGCATGTCGTGGCTTAATGTTCTTAATTTGGCCAGATGTATTGGTCTTTTGTTTGTTATCTCATGTTTGCTAAGACATTGTTTCTTGCTAGTCGGCTCGGAGACCGATTATCCAAGTTTGTGTATTGCTAATTTAATGTAAATTACCTCACCCACTCAGTCTACATCCCTCGCAGGAGATTATGCAGATATCAGATTGAAATGGCAACCAATAAGAGCCCAGCCTTATTCCACCAATCCTGGAAGACCACAATGCCCAGTGATGAGCGCCTGGAGTCTATATGCTTTGTGGCCTCAGTCTAGGACACTTCGGTCCCGAATAGAGACTCACATTGCATCTTCATATGCTAAATGGCTTCAATCTAGAGCTACGATCCCGACTGGAAGACCATAACCTCGGCCTAGGAATGTCAATTCCGGCTATCAGGATAAGATCATGTTTCATACTCTGCGTGGCCTCATTCTAGGAGCTTCGGGTCCGATAGGAGGAGCACTAAAACTGGATTATATTCTGCAGGAACTCAGCCAAGGATTCGGCTGGAAAATCAGAGACTACTCAAGGAAGATCCCCAGGTTAGGATAATTCGGTCACCGGGTTACAGACTTTGCTGTGCTCAGTCACCTTCCTACACTTGTTGCTATTCCTCACTCGGTTGGTGCCCACCAAAAGCGGGGTGCTGCTGGATTGGGGTGTGTGGCCCTGGAAGCCTCAAGGCATGAATATTCTAATCCCTGGTGATCCAGCGGAAGGGTGAGACTCTGCTGCCTGTTACATTGTGTGTTGTGCTTGGTTATGTGTTATATGACTTTGATTGTTGTGGATACAATGAAGCCTTACCAATGTGTGCTTCCCTCACCCTGTGTTGTCTAAGTAATGTTCTGCCCTCGGACGTTCAGCAGGGATGAGACCTGGTCCATGTGGTCTTTCTAAAGGTGGCCGGGCCAGCGGACGAGAACACCCACTGACCCCCGTGTCTCCACAGAGGAGAGCCCCCACTGACCCCCGTGTCTCCACAGAGGAGAGCCCCCACTGACCCCCGTGTCTCCACAGAGGAGAGCCCCCACTGACCCCCGTGTCTCCACAGAGGAGAGCCCCCACTGACCCCCATGTCTCCACAGAGGAGAGCACCCACTGACCCCCGTGTCTCCACAGAGGAGAGAGCACCCACTGACCCCCGTGTCTCCACAGAGGAGAGCACCCACTGACCCCGTGTCTCCACAGAGGAGATCACCCACTGACCCCCGTGTCTCCACAGAGGAGAGCCCCCACTGACCCCCGTGTCTCCACAGAGGAGAGCGCCCACTGACCCCCGTGTCTCCACAGAGGAGAGCCCCACTGACCCCCATGTCTCCACAGAGGAGAGCACCCACTGACCCCCGTGTCTCCACAGAGGAGAGAGCACCCACTGACCCCCGTGTCTCCACAGAGGAGAGCACCCACTGACCCCCGTGTCTCCACAGAGGAGAGCCCCCACTGACCCCCGTGTCTCCACAGAGGAGATCACCCACTGACCCCAGTGTCTCCACAGAGGAGAGCACCCACTGACCCCCGTGTCTCCACAGAGGAGAGCCCCCACTGACCCCCGTGTCTCCACAGAGGAGAGCCCCCACTGACCCCCGTGTCTCCACAGAGGAGAGCCCCACTGACCCCCGTGTCTCCACAGAGGAGAGCACCCACTGACCCCCGTGTCTCCACAGAGGAGAGCACCCACTGACCCCCGTGTCTCCACAGAGGAGAGCCCCCGCTGACCCCCGTGTCTCCACAGAGGAGAGCCCCCACTGACCCCCGTGTCTCCACATAGGAGAGCACCCACTGACCCCCGTGTCTCCACAGAGGAGAGCCCCCACTGACCCCCGTGTCTCCACAGAGGAGAGCCCCCACTGACCCCCGTGTCTCCACATAGAGCACCCACTGACCCCCCGTGTCTCCACAGAGGAGAGCACCCACTGACCCCCGTGTCTCCACAGAGGAGAGCCCCCACTGACCCCCGTGTCTCCACAGAGGAGAACACCCACTGACCCCCGTGTCTCCACAGAGGAGAGCCCCCACTGACCCCCGTGTCTCCACAGAGGAGAGCCCCACTGACCCCCGTGTCTCCACAGGAGAGGCCCCACTGACCCCCGTGTCTCCACAGAGGAGAGCCCCCACTGACCCCCGTGTCTCCACAGAGGAAAGCACCCACTGACCCCCGTGTCTCCACAGAGGAGAGCACCCACTGACCCCCGTGTCTCCACAGAGGAGAGCACCCACTGACCCCCGTGTCTCCACAGAGGAGAGCACCCACTGACCCCGTGTCTCCACAGAGGAGATCACCCACTGACCCCCGTGTCTCCACAGAGGAGAGCACCACTGACCCCCGTGTCTCCACAGAGGAGAGCACCCACTGACCCCCGTGTCTCCACAGAGGAGAGGAGCACCCACTGACCCCCGTGTCTGCACAGGGGAGAGCACCCACTGACCCCCGTGTCTCCACAGAGGAGAACACCCACTGACCCCCGTGTCTCCACAGAGGAGAGCACCCACTGACCCCCGTGTCTCCACAGAGGAGAGCACCCACTGACCCCCGTGTCTCCACAGAGGAGAGCACCCACTGACCCCCGTGTCTCCACAGAGGAGAGCACCCATGACCCCCGTGTCTCCACAGAGGAGGCCCACTGACCCCGTGTCTCCACAGAGACGCCCACTGACCCCGTGTCTCCACAAGGAGAAGCCCCCACTGGACCCCCGTGTCTCCACAGAGGAGAGCACCACTGACCCGTGTCTCCACAAGAGCCCACTGACCCCCCGTGTCTCCACAGAGGAGAGCACCCACTGACCCCGTGTCTCCACAGAGGAGAGCACCCACTGACCCCCGTGTCTCCACAGAGGAGAACGACCCACTGACCCCCCCCGTGTCTCCACAGAGGGAGAGCACCCACTGACCCCCGTGTCTCCACAGAGGAGAGCACCCACTGACCCCCGTGTCTCCACAGAGGAGAGCACCCACATGACCCCCGTGTCTCCACAGAGGAGAGCACCCACTGACCCCCGTGTCTCCACAGAGGAGAGCACCCACTGACCCCCGTGTCTCCACAGAGGAGAGCACCCACTGACCCCCGTGTCTCCACAGGGAGAGCACCCACTGACCCCCGTGTCTCCACAGAGGAGAGCACCCACTGACCCCCGTGTCTCCACAGAGGAGAGAGCACCCACTGACCCCGTGTCTCCACAGAGGAGACACCCACTGACCCCCGTGTCTCCACAGAGGAGAGCCCCCACTGACCCCCGTGTCTCCACAGAGGAGAGCCCCACTGACCCCCGTGTCTCCACAGAGGAGAGCCCCACTGACCCCCGTGTCTCCACAGAGGAGAGCCCCCATGACCCCGTGTCTCCACAGAGGAAGCACCCACTGACCCCGTGTCTCCACAGAGGAGAGCACCCACTGACCCCGTGTCTCCACAGAGGAGACACCCACTGGGCCACCCCGTGTCTCCACAGAGGAGAGCCCCACTGACCCCCGTGTCTCCACAGAGGAGAGCACCCACATGACCCCCGTGTCTCCACAGAGGAGAGCACCCACTGACCCCCGTGTCTCCACAGAGGAGAGCACCCACTGACCCCGTGTCTCCACAGAGGAGAGGCCCCATGACCCCCGTGTCTCCACAGAGGAGAGACACCCACTGACCCCCGTGTCTCCACAGAGGAGAGCACCCACTGACCCCCGTGTCTCCACAGAGGAGAGCCCCCACTGACCCCCGTGTCTCCACAGAGGAGAGCACCCACTGACCCCCGTGTCTCCACAGAGGAGAGCACCCACTGACCCCCGGTCATCCACAGAGGAGAGCGCCCACTGACCCCGTGTCTCACAGAGGAGAGCCCCATGACCCCCGTGTCTCCACAGGGAGATACCCCATCGACCCCCGTGTCTCCACAGAGGAGAGCACCACTGACCCTGTCTCACAGAGGAGGCACCCACTGACCCCGTGTCTTCACAATAGAGCACCCATGACCCCCGGTCATTACACTGTGCTATAATACAGCGGGGGTCATACATGCACCTGTGTCTATCACAGAGCGGGGGTCATAACACTGTGCTTAATACAGCCGGGGTCATTCACTGCATAATACAGCCGGGGGTCCATATACACTGTCTATAATACAGCGGGTCATAACACTGCTATAACAGCCGGGGGTCATATAGCACTGTGCTAATACAGCTGGGGTCATATACACGTGCTATAATACCAGCTGGGGATACACTGTGCATAAACAGCGGGGGTCAATACACTGTGCTATAGTACATGCCGGGTCATATACACTGTGCTAATACAGCCGGTGTCATATACACTGTGCTATAATACAGCCGGGGTCATATACACTGTGCTATAATACAGCCGGGGGTCATATACACTGTGCTATAATACAGCCGGGGGTCATATACACTGTGCTATAATACAGCCGGGGATCATATACACTGCTATCATACAGCCGGGGGTCATATACACTGTGCTATAATACAGCTGGGAGTCATATACACTGTGCTAATACAGCCGGGTGTCATATACACTGTGCTATAATACAGCTGGGGGTCATATACACTGTGCTATAATACAGCCGGGGGTCATATACACTGTGCTATAATACAGCTGGGGGTCATATACACTGTGCTATAATACAGCTGGGGGTCATATACACTGTGCTATATACAGCTGGGGTCTATCATGTGATAATACAGCTGGGGGTCATATACACTGTGCTATAATACAGCGGGGGTCATATACACTGTGCTATAATACAGCTGGGGGTCATATACACTGTGCTATAATACAGCTGGGGGTCATATACACTGTGCTATAATACAGCTGGGGGTCATATACACTGGCTATAATCCGGTATATACAGCTAGATCAGCGGGGGTCATATACACTGTGCTATAATACAGCGGGGTCATATACACTTGCTATATACAGCCGGGGGTCATATACACTGTGCTATAATACAGCTGGGGGTCATATACACTGTGCTATAATACAGCCGGGGGTCATATACACTGTGCTATAATACAGCTGGGGGTCATATACACTGTGCTATAATACAGCGGGGGTCATATACACTGTGCTATAATACAGCTGGGGGTCATATACACTGTGCTATAATACAGCTGGGGTCATATACACTGTGCTATAATACAGCTGGGGGTCATATACACTGTGCTATAATACAGCGGGTGTCATATACACTGTGCTATAATACAGCTGGGGGTCATATACACTGTGCTATAATACAGCAGGGGGTCATATACACTGTGCTATAATACAGCTGGGGGTCATATACACTGTGCTATAATACAGCGGGGGTCATATACACTGTGCTATAATACAGCTGGGGGTCATATACACTGTGCTATAATACAGCTGGGGGTCATATACACTGTGCTATAATACAGCTGGGGTCATATACACTGTGCTATAATACAGCTGGGGGTCATATACACTGTGCTATAATACAGCTGGGGTCATATACACTGTGCTATAATACAGCCGGGGGTCATATACACTGTGCTATAATACAGCTGGGGTCATATACACTGTGCTATAATACAGCGGGTCTATACATGTGTATATGTGGGTGTCATATACACTGTGCTATAATACAGCTGGGGGTCATATACACTGTGCTATAATACAGCTGGGGGTCATATACACTGTGCTATAATACAGCTGGGGTCATATACACTGTGCTATAATACAGCCGGGTGTCATATACACTGTGCTATAATACAGCTGGGTCATATACACTGTGCTATAATACAGCTGGGTCATATACACTGTGCTATAATACAGCGGGTGTCATATACACTGTGCTATAATACAGCCGGGGGTCATATACACTGTGCTATAATACAGCTGGGGTCATATACACTGTGCTATAATACAGCTGGGGTCATATACACTGTGCTATAATACAGCTGGGGGTCATATACACTGTGCTATAATACAGCGGGGGTCATATACACTGTGCTATAATACAGCTGGGGTGTCATATACACTGTGCTATAATACAGCGGGGGTCATATACACTGTGCTATAATACAGCGGTGTCATATACACTGTGCTATAATACAGCTGGGGGTCATATACACTGTGCTATAATACAGCGGGGGTCATATACACTGTGCTATAATACAGCGGGTGTCATATACACTGTGCTATAATACAGCTGGGGGTCATATACACTGTGCTATAATACAGCTGGTGGGCATATACACTGTGCTATAATACAGCTGGGGGTCATATACACTGTGCTATAATACAGCTGGGTCATATACACTGTGCTATAATACAGCTGGGGGTCATATACACTGTGCTATAATACAGCTGGGGGTCATATACACTGTGCTATAATACAGCTGGGGGTCATATACACTGTGCTATAATACAGCTGGGGGTCATATACACTGTGCTATAATAGAGCTGGGGATCATATACACTGTGCTATAATACAGCTGGGGGTCATATACACTGTGCTATAATACAGCTGGGGGTCATATACACTGTGCTATAATACAGCTGGGGGTCATATACACTGTGCTATAATACAGCTGGGTGTCATATACACTGTGCTATAATACAGCTGGGGGTCATATACACTGTGCTATAATACAGCTGGGGTCATATACACTGTGCTATAATACAGCCGGGGGTCATATACACTGTGCTATAATACAGCGGGTGTCATATACACTGTGCTATAATACAGCTGGGGGTCATATACACTGTGCTATAATACAGCCGGGGGTCATATACACTGTGCTATAATACAGCTGGGTGTCATATACACTGTGCTATAATACAGCGGGGGTCATATACACTGTGCTATAATACAGCCGGGGTCATATACACTGTGCTATAATACAGCTGGGGTCATATACACTGTGCTATAATACAGCTGGGGGTCATATACACTGTGCTATAATACAGCCGGGGGTCATATACACTGTGCTATAATACAGCGGGGGTCATTACACTGTGCTATAATACAGCTGGGTGTCATATACACTGTGCTATAATACAGCTGGGGGTCATATACACTGTGCTATAATACAGCTGGGGTCATATACACTGTGCTATAATACAGCTGGTGTCATATACACTGTGCTATAATACAGCTGGTGTCATATACACTGTGCTATAATAAGCTGGGAGATCATATACACTGTGCTATAATACAGCTGGGGTCATATACACTGTGCTATAATACAGCTGGGGTCATATACACTGTGCTATAATACAGCGGGGTCATATACACTGTGCTATAATACAGCTGGGGGTCATATACACTGTGCTATAATACAGCTGGGGGTCATATACACTGTGCTATAATACAGCTGGGGGTCATATACACTGTGCTATAATACAGCTGGGGGTCATATACACTGTGCTATAATACAGCCGGGGTCATATACACTGTGCTATAATACAGCGGGGGTCATATACACTGTGCTATAATACAGCGGGGGTCATATACACTGTGCTATAATACAGCCGGGGTCATATACACTGCTATAATACAGCTGGGGGTCATATACACTGTGCTATAATACAGCTGGGGTCATATACACTGTGCTATAATACAGCCGGGGTCATATACACTGTGCTATAATACAGCTGGGGTCATATACACTGTGCTATAATACAGCTGGGGGTCATATACACTGTGCTATAATACAGCTGGTGTCATATACACTGTGCTATAATACAGCCGGGTGTCATATACACTGTGCTATAATACAGCCGGGTGTCATATACACTGTGCTATAATACAGCTGGGGGTCATATACACTGTGCTATAATACAGCGGGGGTCATATACACTGTGCTATAAGTACAGCGGGGTCATATACACTGTGCTATAATACAGCTGGGGGTCATATACACTGTGCTATAATACAGCTGGGGGTCATATACTCATGTGCATATACTATACAGCTGGGTGTCATATACACTGTGCTATAATACAGCTGGGGGTCATATACACTGTGCTATAATACAGCGGGGGTCATATACACTGTGCTATAATACAGCCGGGGATCATATACACTGCTATAATACAGCCGGGGGTCATATACACTGTGCTATAATACAGCTGGGGGTCATATACACTGTGCTATAATACAGCTGGGGTCATATACACTGTGCTATAATACAGCTGCGGGGTCATATACACTGTGCTATAATACAGCTGGGGGTCATATACACTGTGCTATAATACAGCTGGGGGTCATATACACTGTGCTATAATACAGCTGGGGTCATATACACTGTGCTATAATACAGCTGGTGTCATATACACTGTGCTATAATACAGCCGGGGTCATATACACTGGCTATAATACAGCTGGGTGTCATATACACTGTGCTATAATACAGCCGGGGTCATATACACTGTGCTATAATACAGCTGGGGTCATATACACTGTGCTATAATACAGCGGGGTCATATACACTGTGCTATAATACAGCTGGGGTCATATACACTGTGCTATAATACAGCGGGGGTCATATACACTGTGCTATAATACAGCCGGGGGTCATATACACTGTGCTATAATACAGCTGGGGTCATATACACTGTGCTATAATACAGCGGGGGTCATATACACTGTGCTATAATACAGCTGGGGTCATATACACTGTGCTATAATACAGCTGGGGGTCATATACACTGTGCTATAATACAGCTGGGGGTCATATACACTGTGCTATAATACAGCGGGGGTCATATACACTGTGCTATAATACAGCGGGGATCATATACACTGTGCTATAATACAGCTGGGGGTCATATACACTGTGCTATAATACAGCTGGGGTCATATACACTGTGCTATAATACAGCTGGGGGTCATATACACTGTGCTATAATACAGCCGGGGGTCATATACACTGTGCTATAATACAGCGGGGGTCATATACACTGCTATAATACAGCTGGGGGTATACACTATGCTATAATACAGCCGGGGGTCATATACACTGTGCTATAATACAGCTGGGGGTCATATACACTGTGCTATAATACAGCCGGGGTCATATACACTGTGCTATAATACAGCTGGGTGTCATATACACTGTGCTATAATACAGCGGGGGTCATATACACTGTGCTATAATACAGCTGGGGGTCATATACACTGTGCTATAATACAGCGGGGGTCATATACACTGTGCTATAATACAGCTGGGGTCATATACACTGTGCTATAATACAGCTGGGGTCATATACACTGTGCTATAATACAGCTGGGGTCATATACACTGTGCTATATACAGCGGGGGTCATATACACTGTGCTATAATACAGCTGGGGTCATATACACTGTGCTATAATACAGCTGGGGGTCATATACACTGTGCTATAATACAGCGGGTCATATACACTGTGCTATAATACAGCTGGGGGTCATATACACTGTGCTATAATACAGCGGGGTCATACACTGTGCTATAATACAGCCGGGGGTCATATACACTGTGCTATAATACAGCTGGGGTCATATACACTGTGCTATAATACAGCCGGGGGTCATACACACTGTGCTATAATACAGCTGGGGGTCATATACACTGTGCTATAATACAGCTGGGGGTCATATACACTGTGCTATAATACAGCCGGGGGTCATATACACTGCTATCATACAGCCGGGGGTCATATACACTGTGCTATAATACAGCTGGGGGTCATATACACTGTGCTATAATACAGCTAGGGGTCATATACACTGTGCTATAATACAGCCGGGGGTCATATACACTGTGCTATAATACAGCCGGGGTCATATACACTGTGCTATAATACAGCCGGGGGTCATATACACTGTGCTATAATACAGCTGGGGGTCATATACACTGTGCTATAATACAGCCGGGGGTCATATACACTGTGCTATAATACAGCTGGGGGTCATATACACTGTGCTATAATACAGCCGGGGTCATATACACTGTGCTATAATACAGTCGGGGGTCATATACACTGTGCTATAATACAGCTGGGGTCATATACACTGTGCTATAATACAGCCGGGGATCATATACACTGTGCTATAATACAGCTGGGGGTCATATACACTGTGCTTTTAATACAGCTGGGGGTCATATACACTGTGCTATAATACAGCCGGGGATCATATACACTGTGCTATAATACAGCTGGGGGTCATATACACTGTGCTATAATACAGCTGGGGGTCATATACACTGTGCTATAATACAGCTGGGGGTCATATACACTGTGCTATAATACAGCTGGGGGTCATATACACTGTGCTATAATACAGCCGGGGGTCATATACACTGTGCTATAATACAGCTGCGGGTCATATACACTAAACTATAATACAGCTGGGGGTCATATACACTGTGCTATAATACAGCTGACTCCTGCTTCACTTTTGCCCTTGAGACGCTAGATATTCATTTCTCAGCATTATAGAAGGCAGCAGAGAGGAATAAGAGCCCTGACAGGGGTGTCCTCACATATGAAACTATTTATCTTGGAATCTCCGTCCCCTGATGAAGCGATGTGTGAAACGAGCGTTGGGGCTCCCCTTTCTCAGGGATTAATCTCACCGGTGTGCTATATCCTAGTGTTCGCTTCTTAATGAGCTGCACAGTGTATGTGGATATCGCTGCAAACTCGGACATTTTGGTATTTATTCCGTTTCCTTACACATTAGGCATTCATACTGTCTATAGTGACCATACATGTAAATCTTTCACACTTCTATGAAAGTCTACATTACTATGTGCAGGGCTGTGGAGTCGTGGAGTCAGAGCCCATTTTGGTGGAGTTGGAGTCAGATTCAGGGAAATTGAGAAGTTGGAGTCGGATGTTTGGCTTACTGACTTAACAGCCTTGGTTGTGCAGTCAGAGCCATAAGGTTAACAGAGATGTGTGGAGCCAGATGACAGATCAGAAGCTTGTGCCAAGGACAGAGGAGTTTGCAGTGATCCTGACATTGCTCAGCTCTGTGCTGTAATCTGATACATTGTTTCCTCCCCAGCTGCAGTCAGGAGCTCACACTGTGTAGGCCACACCCCCTTTCCCTTATCTTATATGGTTATGTGGCCGTATTCAGTCTGAAGACGGATCTGACTGATAATGAACATATGTCTGCTTCACACACAGTGCAGTGGGGACACTTTCTGAAAGGTTTATCAATTGTTTTCAACCAGTTTTCATTAATAAAGGACATTAGAAATGTTATTAGACTGCTCTACATTATTATTAAATGGAAATTTAAACGGCAATCACACTTTAAACACTTGTTATGTAAACGGCATAATAAAAATCTTCATACCTAACATTTACCCCCAGGTGTCCTCTATTTTCTATCTATTCTATGCTCTCTTGACCATGGTTCACACAAGGTTATTTGATCAATATAGGCCTTAGGTATAATATATTTTATGGATGTAATTTTTGTGTCTCAGTTATAGAGGAACATGGTCTCAATATCTAAACATGGACATTTGTACATACAGCGCTCAGGCAGCCGTCACCATGTGTCATTACCTTATTGCTGCCCCGAGACGTCCTCTTGGTCTTCTTTTCCGCTCTAGATGTTGAGACTCATCTCCAACCACATTTCCTTCAGGTTGAATATGAGATCTCCAACCGGGAAGCCAGGGGCCACTTATTGTTCTTGTATCACGTCTGCAGGCCTATGTCCTCAGGTGACACGAGGTGTCAATATGTACTACTGTCCAGGTGCCACATACAGTGACTATGTCCTCACTGAGCTTCAACCACTGTGTATGGCATATACGGTGCTATAACCCTAGTGTAGGGTTAGGCCGTCTTCACGAAGCTTCTCCTCTTCTTATATATGGCTATTCGGTCTTTGCAAAGCTTCTCTTCTTCTTGTATATGGGTATTAGATCTTCATGAAGCTTCTCCTCTTCTCATATATGGCTATTAGGTTTTCATGAAGCTTCTCCTCTTCTCATATATGGCTATTAGGTTTTCATGAAGCTTCTCCTCTTCTCATATATGGCTATTAGGCCTTCATGAAGCTTCTCTTCTTCTCATTTATGGTTATTAGGTCTTCATGAAGCTTCTCTTCTTCTCATATGTGGCTATTAGGTCTTCATGAAGCTTCTCTCTTCTCATATGTGGCTATTAGGCCTTGATGAAGCTTCTCTTCTTCTCATTTATGGTTATTAGGTCTTCATGAAGCTTCTCTTCTTCTCATATGTGGCTATTAGGTCTTCATGAAGCTTCTCTTCTTCTCATATGTGGCTATTAGGCCTTGATGAAGCTTCTCTTCTTCTCATTTATGGTTATTAGGTCTTCATGAAGCTCCTCTTCTTCTCATATGTGGCTATTAGGTCTTCATGAAGCTTCTCCTCTTCTCATATATGGCTATTAGGTCTTCATGAAGCTTCTCCTCTTCTCATATATGGCTATTAGGTCTTCACAAAGCTTCTCCTCTTCTCATATGTGGCTATTAGGTCTTCATGAGGCTTCTCTTCTTCTCATTTATGGTTATTAGGTCTTCATGAAGCTTCTCCTCTTCTCATATATGGCTATTAGGCCTTCATGAAGCTTCTCTTCTTCTCATATACGGTTATTAGGTCTTCATGAAGCTTCTCTTCTTCTCATTTATGGCTATTAGGTCTTCATGAAGCTCCTCTTCTTCTCATATATGGCTATTAGGTCTTCATGAAGCTCCTCTTCTTCTCATATATGGCTATTAGGTCTTCATGAAGCTTCTCCTCTTCTCATTTATGGCTATTAGGTCTTCATGAAGCTTCTCTTCTTCTTATATATGGGTTTTAGGTCTTCATGAAGCTTCTCTTCTCATTTATGGCTATTAGGTCTTCACAAAGCTCCTCTTCTTCTCATATATGGGTATTAGGTCTTCATGAAGCTTCTCCTCTTCTCATATATGGGTATTAGGTCTTCATGAAGCTTCTCCTCTTCTCATATATGGGTATTAGGTCTTCATGAAGCTTCTTTTCTTCTATTTCTCTGGGCTTCTGTATTATGATGTACAGTAACTATATCCTTACAGAGCTCAGTCGTCTGTCTCCGGCTTTATGTCCTTGTCTTTGTGAAGCTCCTAATGTCTCTGGCCTTCAGTATTATCATGTACAGAGACTATATGCTCATGGAGCTTTATGTTCTTATATAAGATTCCGAGGTCCACCTGGAGCGTCTCTTTGTCTAATGTTCATCTGTCCACTCACGTTTCCCATAAATCCTGGTCCGATAGAAGCTTACGGCATCGTCACCTGTTCGGACCCCACAGATCTTCACCTGTCCGGACCCCACAGATCTTCACCTGTCCAGGCCCCACAGATATCCCGTCCGGACCCCACAGATCTTCACCTGTCCGTACCCCACAGATCTCCCGTCCGGGCCCCACAGATCTCCCGTCCGGACCCGGTTTTCCTTGCACAGCTGTCTCTGGCACTCAGGAGAAGTCTCTTTTTTCCTTTGCTGCCACACCTTTCTGCTTCCCTAATCCTGTGGGCACTCCGCCTCTCTCCTTATCGTCCTCCTTACCTGTCCATGCTTGCCCGGTGGCGCACCTCTCTCAGGTAACAGCTGTGATAGGATGGTCCTCATACATTTATACAGCCTGAGGGCAGCAACACAAAAGCAAACAAAAATGAGCGGCGTCTTTATAGATAAGACGTCATAGACACTTCATAATGGGAGACGTTCGACTCTGGTGGTCCCCATACACCTTTACTGAACGTCTGGATATGGAGGATCTTCCATTATTCACATGGTACAGGGAGAGCGAGGGTCCGGATCACAAGATACAGGGGGACGAGGGTCCGGATCACAAGATACAGGGGAAGCGAGGGTCCGGATCACAGGATACAGGAGGAGCGAGGGTCCGGATCACAGGATACAGGAGGAGCGAGGGTCCGGATCACAGGATACAGGAGGAGCGAGGGTCCGGATCACAGAAGACAGGGGGAGCGAGGGTCCGGATCACAGGATACAGGAGGAGCGAGGGTCCGGATCACAGGATACAGGAGGAGCGAGGGTCCGGATCACAGGATACAGGGGGAGCGAGGTCCGGATCACAGGATACAGGGGGAGCGAGGGTCCGGATCACAGGATACAGGAGGAGCGAGGGTCCGGATCACAGGATACAGGGGGAGCGAGGGTCTGGATCACAGGATACAGGAGGAGCGAGGGTCCGGATCACAGGATACAGGAGGAGCGAGGGTCCGGATCACAGGATACAGGAGGAGCGAGGGTCCGGATCACAGGATACAGGAGGAGCGAGGGTCCGGATCACAGGATACAGGAGGAGCGAGGGTCCGGATCACAAGATACAGGAGGAGCGAGGGTCCGGATCACAGGATACAGGAGGAGCGAGGGTCCGGATCACAGGATACAGGAGGAGCGAGGGTCTGGATCACAGGATACAGGGGGAGCGAGGGTCCGGATCACAGGATACAGGAGGAGCGAGGGTCCGGATCACAAGATACAGGAGGAGCGAGGGTCCGGATCACAGGATACAGGAGGAGCTAGGGTCCAGATCACAGGATACAGGGGGAGCGAGGGTCCGGATCACAGGATACAGGGGGAGCGAGGGTCCGGATCACAGGATACAGGGGGAGCGAGGGTCCGGATCACAAGATACAGGGGAAGCGAGGGTCCGGATCACAGGATACAGGAGGAGCGAGGGTCCGGATCACAGGATACAGGAGGAGCGAGGGTCCGGATCACAAGATACAGGAGGAGCGAGGGTCCGGATCACAGGATACAGGAGGAGCGAGGGTCCAGATCACAGGATACAGGAGGAGCGAGGGTCCGGATCACAAGATACAGGGAAGCGAGGGTCCGGATCACAGGAGACAGGAGGAGCGAGGGTCCGGATCACAAGATACAGGGGGAGCGAGGGTCCTGATCACAGGATACAGGGGGAGCGAGGGTCCGGATCACAGGATACAGGAGGAGCGAGGGTCCGGATCACAAGATACAGGAGGAGCGAGGGTCCGGATCACAGGATAAAGGGGGAACGAGGGTCCGGATCACAGGATACAGGGGGAGCGAGGGGTCCTGATCACAGGATACAGGGGGAGCGAGGGTCCGGATCACAGGATACAGGAGGAGCGAGGGTCCGGATCACAAGATACAGGAGGAGCGAGGGTCCGGATCACAGGATAAAGGAGGAGCGAGGGTCCGGATCACAGGATACAGGAGGAGCGAGGGTCCGGATCACAGGATACAGGAGGAGCGAGGGTCCGGATCACAGGATACAGGAGGAGCGAGGGTCCGGATCACAGGATACAGGAGGAGCGAGGGTCCGGATCACAGGATACAGGAGGAGCGAGGGTCCGGATCACAGGATACAGGAGGAGCGAGGGTCCGGATCACAAGATACAGGAGGAGCGAGGGTCCGGATCACAGGATACAGGAGGAGCGAGGGTCCGGATCACAAGATACAGGGGGAACGAGGGTCCGGATCACAGATAACAGGGGAGCGAGGGTCCGGATCACAGGATACAGGAGGAGCGAGGGTCCGGATCACAGGATACAGGAGGAGCGAGGGTCTGGATCACAGGATACAGGAGGAGCGAGGGTCCGGATCACAGGATACAGGAGGAGCGAGGGTCCGGATCACAGGATACAGGAGGAGCGAGGGTCCGGATCACAGGATACAGGAGGAGCGAGGGAGATACGGGGGGAGTCATCACAGGGTACAGGAGGAGCGAGGGTCCGGATCACAGGATACAGGAGGAGCGAGGGTCCGGATCACAAGATACAGGGGGAACGAGGGTCCGGATCACAAGATACAGGGGAAGCGAGGGTCCGGATCACAAGATACAGGAGGAGCGAGGGTCCGGATCACAGGAGACAGGAGGAGCGAGGGTCCGGATCACAGGATACAGGAGGAGCGAGGGTCCGGATCACAGGATACAGGAGGAGCGAGGGTCCGGATCACAGGATACAGGAGGAGCGAGGATCCGGATCACAGGATACAGGAGGAGCGAGGGTCCGGATCACAGAATACAGGGGAGCGAGGGTCCGGATCACAGGATACAGGAGGAGCGAGGGTCCGGATCACAAGATACAGGAGGAGCGAGGGTCCGGATCACAGGATACAGGAGGAGCGAGGGTCCGGATCACAGGATACAGGGGAGCGAGGGTCCGGATCACAGGATACAGGAGGAGCGAGGGTCGGATCACAGGATACAGGAGGAGCGAGGGTCCGGATCACAGGAGTACAGGAGGAGCGAGGGTCCGGATCACAGGATACAGGAGGAGTGAGGGTCCGGATCACAGGATACAGGAGGAGCGAGGGTCGGATCACAGAGACAGGGGGAGCGAGGGTCCGGATCACAGGATACAGGAGGAGCGAGGGTCCGGATCACAGGATACAGGAGGAGCGAGGGTCTGGATCACAAGAGACAGGAGGAGCGAGGGTCCGGATCACAGGATACAGGAGGAGCGAGGGTCCGGATCACAGGATACAGGAGGAGCGAGGGTCCGGATCACAGGATACAGGAGGAGCGAGGGTCCGGATCACAGGATACAGGAGGAGCGAGGGTCCGGATCACAGGATACAGGAGGAGCGAGGGTCCGGATCACAGGATACAGGAGGAGCGAGGGTCCGGATCACAAGATACAGGAGGAGCGAGGGTCCGGATCACAAGATACAGGGGGAGCGAGGGTCCGGATCACAAGATACAGGGGAAGCGAGGGTCCGGATCACAAGATACAGGAGGAGCGAGGGTCCGGATCACAGGAGACAGGAGGGAGAGCGAGGGTCCGGATCACAGGATACAGGAGGAGCGAGGGTCCGGATCACAGGATACAGGAGGAGCGAGGGTCCGGATCACAGGAGACAGGAGGAGCGAGGGTCCGGATCACAGGATACAGGAGGAGCGAGGGTCCGGATCACAGGATACAGGAGGAGCGAGGGTCCGGATCACAGGATACAGGAGGAGCGAGGGTCCGGATCACAGGATACAGGAGGAGCGAGGGTCCGGATCACAGGATACAGGAGGAGCGAGGGTCCGGATCACAGGATACAGGAGGAGCGAGGGTCCGGATCACAGGATACAGGAGGAGCGAGGGTCGGATCACAGGATACAGGAGGAGCGAGGGTCCGGATCACAGGATACAGGAGGAGCGAGGGTCCGGATCACAAGATACAGGGGGAGCGAGGGTCCGGATCACAGATACAGGGGGAACGAGGGTCCGGATCACAAGATACAGGGGGAGCGAGGGTCCGGATCACAGGAGACAGGAGGAGCGAGGGTCCGGATCACAGGATACAGGAGGAGCGAGGGTCCGGATCACAGGATACAGGAGGAGCGAGGTCCGGATCACAGGATACAGGAGGAGCGAGGGTCCGGATCACAAGATACAGGGGGAGCGAGGGTCCGGATCACAAGATACAGGGGAGCGAGGGTCCGGATCACAGGAGACAGGGGAGCGAGGGTCCGGATCACAGATACAGGAGGAGCGAGGTCCGGATCACAGGATACAGGAGGAGCGAGGGTCCGGATCACAAGATACAGGGGAGCGAGGGTCCGGATCACAAGATACAGGGGAGCGAGGGTCCGGATCACAGGATACAGGAGGAGCGAGGGTCCGGATCACAGATAACAGGAGGAGCGAGGGTCCGGATCACAGGATACAGGAGGAGCGAGGGTCCGGATCACAGGATACAGGAGGAGCGAGGGTCCGGATCACAGGAACAGGAGGAGCGAGGGTCCGGATCACAGGATACAGGGGGAGCGAGGGTCCGGATCACAGGATACAGGGAGGAGCGAGGGTCCGGATCACAGGATACAGGAGGAGCGAGGGTCCGGATCACAGGATACAGGAGGAGCGAGGGTCCGGATCACAAGATACAGGGGAGCGAGGGTCCGGATCACAAGATACAGGGGAGCGAGGGTCCGGATCACAGGAGACAGGAGAGCGAGGGTCCGGATCACAGGATAAAACGAGGTGGGGGGAGGAGGTCCGGATCACAAGATACAGGAGGAGCGAGGGTCCGGATCACAGGATACAGGAGGAGCGAGGGTCCGGATCACAGGATACAGGAGGAGCGAGGGTCCGGATCACAAGATACAGGGGAGCGAGGGTCCGGATCACAAGATACAGGGGGAGCGAGGGTCCGGATCACAAGAACAGGAGGAGCGAGGGTCCGGATCACAGGGAACAGGAGGAGCGAGGGTCCGGATCACAGGATACAGGAGGAGCGAGGGTCCGGATCACAGGATACAGGAGGAGCGAGGGTCCGGATCACAAGATACAGGGGAGCGAGGGTCCGGATCACAAGATACAGGGGGAGCGAGGGTCCGGATCACAGGATACAGGAGGAGCGAGGGTCCGATCACAGATACAGGGGAGCGAGGGTCCGGATCACAGATACAGGGGAGCGAGGGTCCGGATCACAGAACAGGAGGAGAGGGTCCGGATCACAGGATACAGGGGGAGCGAGGGTCGGATCACAGGATACAGGGGAGCGAGGGTCCGGATCACAGATACAGGAGGAGCGAGGGTCCGGATCACAGGATACAGGAGGAGCTGAGGGTCCGGATCACAGGATACAGGAGGAGCGAGGGTCCGGATCACAGGATACAGGAGGAGGCGAGGGTCCGGATCACAAGATACAGGAGGAGCGAGGGTCCGGATCACAGGATACAGGAGGAGCGAGGGTCCGGATCACAGGATACAGGAGGAGCGAGGGTCCGGATCACAGGATACAGGAGGAGCGAGGGTCCGGTCACAAGATACAGGAGGAGCGAGGGTCCGGATCACAGGATACAGGAGAGCGAGGGTCCGGATCACAGGATACAGGAGGGCGAGGGTCGGATCACAGGATACAGGAGGAGCGGGGTCCGGATCACAGATACAGGAGGAGCGAGGGTCCGGATCACAGGAACAGGAGGAGCGAGGGTCCGGATCACAGGAGACAGGAGGAGCGAGGGTCCGGATCACAGGATACAGGGGGAGCGAGGGTCCGGATCACAGGATACAGGAGGAGCGAGGGTCCGGATCACAAGATACAGGAGGAGCGAGGGTCCGGATCACAGATACAGGAGGAGCGAGGGTCCGGATCACAGGATACAGGAGGAGCGAGGGTCCGGATCACAGGATACAGGAGGAGCGAGGGTCCGGATCACAGGATACAGGAGGAGCGAGGGTCCGGATCACAGGATACAGGAGGAGCGAGAGAGTCCGGATCACAGATACAGGAGGACAGAGGGTCCGGATCACAGGATACAGGAGGAGCTGAGGGTCCGGATCACAGGATACAGGAGGAGCAGGGTCCGGATCAAGGATAAGACGGAGGGTCCGGATCACAGATACAGGAGGAGCGAGGGTCCGGATCACAGATACAGGAGGAGCGTGGGTCCGGATCACAGGATAAGGAGGAGTCGAAGGGTCCGGATACAGATACAGAGGAGCGAGGGTCCGGATCACAAGATACAGGGGGAGCGAGGGTCCGGATCACAGGAGTATACAGGAGGAGCGAGGGTCCGGATCACAGGATACAGGAGGAGCGAGGGTCCGGATCACAGGTTACAGGAGGAGCACGAGGGTCCGGATCACAGGATCCAGGGGGAGCGAGGGTCCGGATCACAGGATACAGGGGAGTCGAGGGTCCGAATCACAGAGATACAGGAGGGAGCGGGGTCCGGAATCACAGGATACAGGAGGAGCGAGGGTCCGGATCACAAGATACAGGAGGAGCGAGGGTCCGGATCACAGGATACAGGAGGAGCGAGGGTCCGGATCACAGGATACAGGAGGAGCGAGGGTCGGATCACAGGATACAGGAGGAGCGAGGGTTCCAGATCACAGGATACAGGAGGAGCGAGGTCCGGATCACATGGATACAGGAGGAGCGAGGGTCCGGATCACAGATACAGGAGGAAGCGAGGTTTCCGGATCACAGGATACAGGAGGAGCGAGGTCCGGATCACAGGATACAGGAGGAGCGAGGGTCCGGATCACAGATACAGGAGGAGCGAGGGTCCGGATCAAGGATACAGGGGAGCGAGGGTCCGGATCACAAGATACAGGGGAGCACGAGGGTCCGGATCACAGATACAGGAGGAGCTGAGGGTCCGGATCACAGGATACAGGAGGAGCGAGGGTCCGGATACACAGGATACAGGAGGAGGAGGGTCCGGATCACAGGATACAGGGGAGCGAGGGTCCGGATCACAGACAGAGGAGCGAGGGTCCGGATCACAGATACAGGAGGAAGTCGAGGGTCCGGATCACAGGATACAGGAGGACGAGGGTCCGGATCACAGGATACAGCGAGAGCGAGGGTACGGTCAACAGGATACAGGAGGAGCGAGGGTCCGGATCACAGGTAACAGGATGGAGCGAGGGTCCGGATCACAGGATACAGGGGGAGCGAGGGTCCGGATCACAAGTGATACAGGAGGAGCGAGGGTCCGGATCACAGGATACAGGGGGAGCGAGGGTCCGGATCACAGGATACAGGAGGAGCGAGGGTCCGGATCACAGGATACAGGAGGAGCGAGGGTCCGGATCACAAGATACAGGAGGAGCGAGGGTCCGGATCACAGGATACAGGAGGAGCGAGGGTCCGGATCACAGGATACAGGAGGAGCGAGGGTCCGGATCACAGGATACAGGAGGAGCGAGGATCCGGATCACAGGATACAGGAGGAGCGAACACTGTACACTGAACAGTCCTGTACACTAAACAGTCCCGTACACTAAACAGTCCCGTACACTAAACAGTCCCATACATTAACAGTCCCATACACTAAACAGTCCCATACATTAACAGTCCCATACACTAAACAGTCCCATACACTAAACAGTCCCATACACTAAACAGTCCCGTTCACTAAACAGTCCGTTCACTAAACAGTCCCGTTCACTAAACAGTCCCGTACACTAAACAGTCCTGTTCACTAAACAGTCCCATACATTAACAGTCCCATACACTAAACAGTCCCATACACTAAACAGTCCCGTTCACTAAACAGTCCCATACACTAAACAGTCCCATACATTAACAGTCCCATACAATAACAGTCCCATACACTAAACAGTCCCATACACTAAACAGTCCCGTTCACTAAACAGTCTCGTACACTAAGCAATCCTGTACACTAAACAGCCCCGTACACTAAGCGATATCGCAGCACCTAGTAACCCGATGTTTACCATGGTTACCAGCGATCTCGCTACTCCACATCGTTGGTGAGTCTGCCTGTGTGACAGCTCACCAACAATGTGAACGATATTGTTAGCAATTGAGCGTGCATGTGATCGCTAACAATATCGTTCATCGGATTGATGCGTGTGACGACACCCCAAGTGCACGATACTACATCCCGAGCCGAGCTATTCTGACTCTTTAAAGCAGTGCAAGTCTCTAACTGCCTTAATTATCAATCTCTTAGATAATTATATGGACTGTTGTACTCACATGCAGAGCGTCCTCAGATAGTTCTAACTCGACCACATCAACTTGAAATAAGAGTCCAGGAGAAATAAAGAATTCCACTGAAAATGTGTATTATAGTACAATGCAGCAGGTACCACACCCCAGCTGGGTCCTCCTCCTCACCACACCCCAACTGAGCCCTCCTCCTCACCACACCCCTGCTGAGACCTCCTCCTCACCACACCCCTGCTGAGACCTCCTCCTCACCACACCGCAGCTGGGACCTCCTCCTCACCACACCCCAGCTGAGACCTCCTCCTCACCACACTGCAGCTGGGACCTCCTCACCACACCCCAACTGAGACCTCCTCCTCACCACACCCCAGCTGAGCCCTCCTCCTCACCACACCTCAGCTGAGACCTCCTCCTCACCACACCTCAGCTGAGCACTCCTCCTCACCACACCCCAGCTGAGCCCTCCTCCTCACCACACCCCAGCTGAGCCCTCCTCCTCACCACACCCCAGCTGAGACCTCCTCCTCACCACCTCGCAGCTGGGACCTCCTCTTCGCCACACCCCAACTGAGCCCTCCTCTCCACCACACCCCAGCTGAGACCTCCTCCTCACCACACCACAGCTGGGACCTCCTCCTCACCACACCCCAGTTGAGACCTCCTCACCACACCCCAGCTGAGCCCTCCTCCTCACCACACCTCAGCTGAGCCCTCCTCCTCACCACACCCAGCTGAGCCCTCCTCCTCACCACACCGCAGCTGAGACCTCCTCCTCACACACCCCAACTGAGACCTCCTCCTCACCACACCCCAGCTGAGACCTCCTCCTCACCACACCCCAGCTGAGACCTCCTCCTTACCACACCCCAGCTGAGCCCTCCTCCTCACCACACCGCAGCTGAGACCTCCTCCTCACCACAGCCCAGCTGAGACCTCCTCCTCACCACACCCCAACTGAGACCTCCTCCTCACCACACCTCAGCTGACACCTCCTCCTCACCACACCCAGCTGAGCCCTCCTCCTCACCACACCCCAACTGAGACCTCCTCCTCACCACACCTCAGCTGAGACCTCCTCCTCACCACATCCAGCTGGGACTTCCTCCTCACCACACCCCAGCTGAGACATCCTCCTCACCACACCCCAGCTGAGACTTCCTCCTCCCACACCCCAGCTGAGACTTCCTCCTCCCCACACCCCAGCTGGGACCTCCTCCTCACCACACCTCAGCTGAGCCCTCCTCCTCACCACACCCCAGCTGAGACCTCCTCCTCACACACCCCAGCTGAGACCTCCTCCTCACCACATCCCAGCTGAGACCTCCTCCTCACCACACCCCAGCTGAGACCTCCTCCTCACCAACCTCAGCTGAAACCTCCTCCTCACCACACCTCAGCTGAGCCCTCCTCCTCACCACACTGCAGCTGAGACCTCCTCCTCACCACACCCCAGCTGAGACCTCCTCCTCACCACACCTCAGTTGAGCCCTCCTCCTCACCACACCCCAGCTGAGACCTCCTCCTCACCACACCTCAGCTGAGCCCTCCTCCTCACCACACCTCAGCTGAGACCTCCTCCTCACCACACCCCAGCTGAGACCTCCTCCTTACCACACCCAGCTGAGACCTCCTCCTCACCACACCCCAGCTGAGACCTCCTCCTCACCAACCTCAGCTGAAACCTCCTCCTCACCACACCTCAGCTGAGCCCTCCTCCTCACCACACTGCAGCTGAGACCTCCTCCTCACCACACCCCAGCGGAGACCTCCTCCTCACCACACCTCAGTTGAGCCCTCCTCCTCACCACACCCCAGCTGAGACCTCCTCCTCACCACACCCCAGCTGAGACCTCCTCCTCACCACACCCCAGCTGAGACCTCCTCCTCACCACACCCCAGCTGAGACCTCCTCCTCACCACACCCCAGCTGAGACCTCCTCCTCACCACACCCCAGTTCTGACCTCCTCCTCATCACACCCCAGCTGAGACCTCCTCCTCACCACACCCCAGTTCTGACCTCCTCCTCACCAACCCCAGTTGAGCCCTCCTCCTCCCCACACCGCAGCTGGGACCTCCTCCTCACCACACCCCAGTTGAGCCCTCCTCCTCACCACACCCCAGCTGAGACCTCCTCCTCACCACACCCCAGCTGAGACCTCCTCCTCACCACACCCCAGCTGAGACCTCCTCCTCGCCACACCCCAGCTGAGACCTCCTCACCACACCCCAGTTGAGCCCTCCTCCTCACCACACCCCAGCTGAGACCTCCTCCTCACACACCCCAGCTGAGACTTCCTCCTCACCACACCTCAGCTGAGCCCTCCTCCTCACCACACCCCAGCTGAGACCTCCTCCTGACCACACCCCAGTTGAGCCCTCCTCCTCACCACACCCCAGCTGAGACCTCATCCTCACCACACCCCAGCTGAGACCTCATCCTCACCACACCCCAGCTAAGACCTCCTCCTCACCACACCCAGCTGAGACCTCCTCCTCACTACACCCCAGCTGAGACCTCCTCCTCACCACAGCCCAGCTGAGATCTCCTCCTCACCACACCCCAGCTGAGCCCTCCTCCTCACCACACCCCAGCTGAGATCTCCTCCTCACCACACCCCAGTTGAGCCCTCCTCCTCCAGTGGGGTGGTTGGTACCAGTTGTGCATCACCATCTGACCTCGTTGTAAGGGCGGTCTGGATGAGGTCCTTAAGCTGTGATCTCCAGCCTATGAGAAGTAACCACTCCCTTCAAATACCTTGGGGCCTATCCTGCAAGCTGACAGATATAGTCTTGGTTTCCCAGCCATCTGGTTTGTGCTCTATTCTATTGATTCTGACCTTTGCCTGGATTTTGACGCTTCTACCACCTGACGATTTTGTACATTTGCTGTCCTCCCGGTTTTCACGCTGCCTTCTGACTGCGCTTTTGGATCCTGATTTTGTCTATTTCCTGACGTCCGAGTCTTGTCCCTTCCTGGCGACCTCCAGGGCCCGATATGATTGCAACCCCTGCACCTGTTGTAGTTATACACAAGCACATTACAAGTAAACATGTGGCCCTATGAGTTTCAGTCACTATACAGTGAGTCTAGGGGCCCTTCCTCCATCTTTGGGGCCCTATGAGTTTCAGTCACTATACAGTGAGTCTAGGGGCCCTTCCTCCATCTTTGGGGCCCTATGAGTTTCAGTCACTCTGCAGTTAGTCTAGGGGCCCTTCCTCCATCTTTGGGGCCCTATGAGTTTCAGTCACTATACAGTGAGTCTAGGGGCCCTTCCTCCATCTTTGGGGCCCTATGAGTTTCAGTCACTCTGCAGTTAGTCTAGGGGCCCTTCCTCCATCTTTGGGGCCCTATGAGTTTCAGTCACTCTGCAGTTAGTCTAGGGGCCCTTCCTCCATCTTTGGGGCCCTATGAGTTTCAGTCACTCTGCAGTGAGTCTAGGGGCCCTTCCTCCATCTTTGGGGCCCTATGAGTTTCAGTCACTATACAGTGAGTGTAGGGGCCCTTCCTCCATCTTTGGGGCCCTATGAGTTTCAGTCACTATACAGTGAGTCTAGGGGCCCTTCCTCCATCTTTGGGGCCCTATGAGTTTCAGTCACTCTGCAGTTAGTCTAGGGGCCCTTCCTCCATCTTTGGGGCCCTATGAGTTTCAGTCACTATACAGTGAGTCTAGGGGCCCTTCCTCCATCTTTGGGGCCCTAGGAGTTTCAGTCACTATACAGTGAGTCTAGGGGCCCTTCCTCCATCTTTGGGGCCCTAGGAGTTTCAGTCACTATACAGTGAGTCTAGGGGCCCTTCCTCCATCTTTGGGGCCCTATGAGTTTCAGTCACTCTGCAGTGAGTCTAGGGGCCCTTCCTCCATCTTTGGGGCCCTATGAGTTTCAGTCTCTTTACAGTGAGTCTAGGGGCCCTTCCTCCATCTTTGGGGTCCTATGAGTTTCAGTCACTATGCAGTGAGTCTAGGGGCCCTTCCTCCATCTTTGGGGTCCTATGAGTTTCAGTCACTATACAGTGAGTCTAGGGGCCCTTCCTCCATCTTTGGGGTCCTATGAGTTTCAGTCACTATGCAGTGAGTCTAGGGGCCCTTCCTCCATCTTTGGGGCCCTATGAGTTTCAGTCTCTTTACAGTGAGTCTAGGGGCCCTTCCTCCATCTTTGGGGTCCTATGAGTTTCAGTCACTATGCAGTGAGTCTAGGGGCCCTTCCTCCATCTTTGGGGCCCTATGAGTTTCAGTCACTATACAGTGAGTCTAGGGGCCCTTCCTCCATCTTTGGGGCCCTATGAGTTTCAGTCTCTATACAGTGAGTCTAGGGGCCCTTCCTCCATCTTTGGGGCCCTAGGAGTTTCAGTCACTCTGCAGTGAGTCTAGGGGCCCTTCCTCCATCTTTGGGGCCCTATGAGTTTCAGTCTCTATACAGTGAGTCTAGGGGCCCTTCCTCTATCTTTGGGGCCCTAGGAGTTTCAGTCACTCTGCAGTGAGTCTAGGGGCCCTTCCTCCATCTTTGGGGCCATATGAGTTTCAGTCTCTATACAGTGAGTCTAGGGGCCCTTCCTCCATCTTTGGGGCCCTATGAGTTTCAGTCACTATGCAGTGAGTCTAGGGGCCCTTCCTCCATCTTTGGGGCCCTATGAGTTTCAGTCTCTATGCAGTGAGTCTAGGGGCCCTTCCTCCATCTTTGGGGCCCTATGAGTTTCAGTCTCTATACAGTGAGTCTAGGGGCCCTTCCTCCATCTTTGGGGCCCCACTGAGCTGTGATGGCGCCAAATTTGTGCCGCCTGCTTGGTTGCCCTGGTTACAGCTATCACATGATGTTACAGCCAATCAGAACGCGTTTTACATCCTGTGCGCGGCCTGTGACACATGAATGTCTCGCTCTGATTGGCTGCGCTGCAGCTGCAGGGTTAAACAGGGTAAAGGAGGGCGGGGTGATGGAATAGTCCATTACGCGGCGGGAGGGGTGGAGTGAACCATCCTGCAGGCGCCCGCACACCTGAGAACCGGACTAGTGCGCTCCTCAGCTTCCCTCCGGCACATTGTATTGATGGGCGTGTCTGCCCTGCCTCGGGGCGTGGTCTGGCGTGTTGTTGCCGCAGACAGGTTGAGACTCCGCCCTACTAGATATTAATGAGCCGCTTGTTTCCGCCCCTTCTCGTCTTCCCTCATGGAGGCGGTCAGCCCCTCCCCCTGTTTCTCTGCTGCTGGCTCCGCCTCTCCCTCTGGTCCTCTGGTGCTGGCCCGCCCCTCTATTTGGTCCTTCTGTGCTGGCCCCGCCCCTCCTCCTGACTCCTCCCCTGTAGAGCACGTGTCCCGGTATCCGGCCTGGCCGTACAGTCGCAGTCACACATGGCGTCTCCTCAGGCTGAGCTGCTCCTGGAGGACGGGACCCGGATCACCGGTCACATGATCGGGGCACAGGTGCCGGTGTCCGGGGAAGTGGGTGAGTGATAGAGGGGGAGGGGAGAGAGGAGCAGGGGGAGGAAGGGGGGATAGAGGATGAGGAAGGGGGAGGAAGGGGGGGACAGAGGATGAGGAAGAGGGGAGGAAGGGGGGGATAGAGGATGAGGAAGGGGGGAGGAAGGGGGGGATAGAGGATGAGGAAGGGGGGGATAGAGGATGAGGAAGGGGGAGGAAGGGGGGGATAGAGGATGAGGAAGAGGGGAGGAAGGGGGGGATAGAGGATGAGGAAGGGGGAGGAAGGGGGGGATAGAGGATGAGGAAGGGGGGAGGAAGGGGGGGATAGAGGATGAGGAAGGGGGGGATAGAGGATGAGGAAGGGGGGAGGAAGGGGGGGGATAGAGGATGAGGAAGGGGGAGGAAGGGGGGGATAGAGGATGAGGAAGGGGGAGGAAGGGGGGGATAGAGGATGAGGAAGGGGGAGGAAGGGGGGGATAGAGGATGAGGAAGGGGGAGGAAGGGGGGGATAGAGGATGAGGAAGAGGGGAGGAAGGGGGGGATAGAGGATGAGGAAGGGGGGGATAGAGGATGAGGAAGGGGGAGGAAGGGGGGGATAGAGGATGAGGAAGGGGGAGGAAGGGGGGGATAGAGGATGAGGAAGAGGGGAGGAAGGGGGGATAGAGGATGAGGAAGAGGGGAGGAAGAGGGGGATAGAGGATGAGGAAGAGGGGAGGAAGGGGGGGATAGAGGATGAGGAAGGGGGGAGGAAGGGGGGGATAGAGGATGGGGAAGGGGGGACAGAGGATGAGGAAGGGGGGAGGAAGGAAGAGGGGAGGAAGGGGGGGATAGAGGATGAGGAAGGGGGGACAGAGGATGAGGAAGGGGGACAGAGGATGAGGAACAGGGGGAGGAAGGGGGGGATAGAGGATGAGGAAGGGGGAGGAAGGGGGGGATAGAGGATGAGGAAGGGGGGACAGAGGATGAGGAAGGGGGGAGGAAGGAAGAGGGGAGGAAGGGGGGGATAGAGGATGAGGAAGGGGGGACAGAGGATGAGGAAGGGGGGAGGAGTGAAGAGGGGAGGAAGGGGGGACAGAGGATGAGGAAGGGGGGAGGAAGGGGGGACAGAGGATGAGGAAGAGGGGAGGAAGGAGGGGACAGAGGATAAGGGAGGGATGAGGAAGGGGGGGACAGAGGATGGGGAGGAAGGGGGGGACAGAGGATGAGGAAGAGGGGGACAGAGGAAGGGGGGACAGGATGTGGAAGAGGTGAGGAAGGGGGGGACAGAGGATGTGGAAGAGGTGAGGAAGGGGGGGGCAGAGGATGTGGAAGAGGTGAGGAAGGGGGGGGACAGAGGATGTGGAAGAGGTGAGGAAGGGGGGGGACAGAGGATGTGGAAGAGGTGAGGAAGGGGGGGACAGAGGATGTGGAAGAGGTGAGGAAGGGGGGACAGAGGATGTGGAAGAGGTGAGGAAGGGGGGACAGAGGATGTGGAAGAGGTGAGGAAGGGGGGGACAGAGGATGTGGAAGAGGTGAGGAAGGGGGGGACAGAGGATGTGGAAGAGGTGAGGAAGGGGGGGACAGAAGATGGGGAGGAGGGGGGGGGCAGAGGATGAGGAAGGGGGGGACAGAGGATGAGGAAGAGGGGAGGAAGGAGGGGACAGAGGATGAGGGAGGGATGAGGAAGGGGGGGACAGAGGATGGGGAGGAAGGGGGGGACAGAGGATGAGGAAGAGGGGGACAGAGGAAGGGGGGACAGGATGTGGAAGAGGTGAGGAAGGGGGGGACAGAGGATGTGGAAGAGGTGAGGAAGGGGGGGACAGAGGATGTGGAAGAGGTGAGGAAGGGGGGACAGAGGATGTGGAAGAGGTGAGGAAGGGGGGGACAGAGGATGTGGAAGAGGTGAAGAAGGGGGGGACAGAGGATGTGGAAGAGGTGAGGAAGGGGGGGACAGAGGATGTGGAAGAGGTGAGGAAGGGGGGACAGAGGATGTGGAAGAGGTGAGGAAGGGGGGGGACAGAGGATGTGGAAGAGGTGAGGAAGGGGGGGACAGAGGATGTGGAAGAGGTGAGGAAGGGGGGGACAGAGGATGTGGAAGAGGTGAGGAAGGGGGGGGACAGAGGAGGAGGGAGGGGTGAGGAATGGGGTGACAGAGGATGAGGGAGGGGTGAGGAAGGGGGGGACAGAGGATGAGGGAGGGGTGAGGAAGGGGGGGACAGAGGAGGAGGGAGGGGTGAGGAAGGGGGGGACAGAGGATGAGGCAGAGGATGAGGAAGGGGGGACAGAGGATGAGGAAGGGGGGGGACAGAGGATGAGGGAGGAGTGAGGAAGGGGGGACAGAGGAGGAGGCAGAGGATGAGGAAGGGGGGACAGAGGATGAGGAAGGGGGGGACAGAGGATGAGGAAGGGGTAAGGAAGGGGGATAGAGGATGAGGAAGTGGGGAGGAAGGGGGAGACAGAGGATGAGGGAGGAGTGAGGAAGGGGGGGACAGAGGATGAGGAAGGGGGGACAGAGGATGAGGGAGGGGTGAGGAAGGGGGGGACAGAGGATGAGGATGGGGTGAGGAAGGGGGGGCAGAGGGTGAGGAGGGGGGGCAGAGGGTGAGGAAGGGGGAGTAAGGGGGGGACAGAGGATGAGGAAGGGGGGGACAGAGGATGAGGAAGGGGGGGGACAGAGGATGAGGAAGGGGGGGACAGAGGATGAGGAAGGGGGGACAGAGGATGGGGAAGGGGGGACAAAGGATGAGGAAGGGGGGACGAGGATGAGGAAGAAGGGGGGACAGAGGATGAGGAAGGGGGGGACAGAGGATGAGGATGGGGTGAGGAAGGGGGGGCAGAGGGTGAGGAAGGGGGGGCAGAGGGTGAGGAAGGGGGGGACAGAGGGTGAGGAAGGGGGAGACAGAGGATGAGGAAGAGGGGGGAAAGAGGATGAGGAAGGGGGGACAGAGGAAGAGATGAGGAAGGGGGGGACAGAGGAAGAGGTGAGGAAGGGGGGACAGAGGATGAGGAAGGGGGGACAGAGGATGAGGAAGTGGGAGGAAGGGGGGACAGAGGATGAGGAAGGGGGGCAGAGGATGAGAAAGGGGGGCAGAGGATGAGGAAGGGGGGACAGAGGATGAGGAAGGGGGACAGGGATGAGGAAGGGGGGACAGAGGATGAGGAAGGGGGGACAGAGGATGAGGTGAGGAAGGGGGGACAGAGGATGAGGAAGGGGGGGACAGAGGATGAGGAAGGGGGGGACAGAGGATGAGGAAGGGGGGACAGAGGATGAGGAAGGGGGGACAGAGGATGAGGTGAGGAAGGGGGGACAGAGGATGAGGTGAGGAAGGGGGGGACAGAGGAAGAGGTGAGGAAGGGGGGGACAGAGGAAGAGGTGAGGAAGGGGGGACAGAGGATGAGGAAAGGGGAGGAAGGGGGGCCAGAGGATGAGGAAGGGGGGACAGAGGATGAGGAAGGGGGGGACAGTGGATGAGGAAGAGGTGAGGAAGGGGGGACAGAGCATGAGGAAGAGGTGAGGAAGGGGGACAGAGGATGAGGAAGGGGGGGACAGAGGATGAGGAAGGGGGGGACAGAGGATGAGGAAGGGGGGGACAGAGGATGAGGAAGGGGGGACAGAGGATGAGGAAGGGGGGGACAGTGGATGAGGAAGAGGTGAGGAAGGGGGGACAGTGGATGAGGAAGGGGGGACAGAGGATGAGGAAGAGGTGAGGAAGGGGGGACAGAGGATGAGGAAGGGGGGACAGAGGATGAGGAAAGGGGGAGGAAGGGGGGACAGAGGATGAGGAAGGGGGGGACAGAGGATGAGGAAGGGGGGGACAGAGGATGAGGAAGGGGGGGACAGAGGATGAGGAAGGGGGGGGCAGAGGATGAGGAAGGGGGGGACAGTGGATGAGGAAGAGGTGAGGAAGGGGGGACAGAGGATGAGGAAAGGGGGAGGAAGGGGCGACAGAGGATGAGGAAGGGGCGACAGAGGATGAGGAAGGGGAGACAGAGGATGGGGGGGACAGAGGATGAGGATGGGGGGACAGAGGATGAGGAAGGGGGGGACAGAGGATGAGGATGGGGGGGACAGAGGATGAGGTAGAGGTGAGGAAGGGGGGACAGAGGATGAGGAAAGGGGGAGGAAGGGGGGACTGAGGATGAGGGTGGGGGGGGACAGAGGATGAGGATGGGGGGACAGAGGATGAGGAAGAGGTGAAGAAGGGGGGGACAGAGGATGAGGAAGAGGTGAGGAAGGGGGACAGAGGATGAGGAAGAGGTGAGGAAGGGGGGACAGAGGATGAGGAAGAGGTGAGGAAGGGGGACAGAGGATGAGGAAAGGGGAGGAAGGGGGGACTGAGGATGAGGTGGGGGGGACAGAGGATGAGGATGGGGGGACAGAGGATGAGGAGAGGTGAGAGGGGGACAGAGGATGAGGAAGAGGTGAGGAAGGGGGGACAGAGGATGAGGAAGAGGTGAGGAAGGGGGGACAGAGGATGAGGAAGAGGTGAGGAAGGGGGGACAGAGGATGAGGAAGAGGTGAGGAAGGGGGACAGAGGATGAGGAAGAGGTGAGGAAGGGGGACAGAGGATGAGGAAGAGGTGAGGAAGGGGGGACAGAGGATGAGGAAGAGGTGAGGAAGGGGGACAGAGGATGAGGAAGGGGTACAGAGGATGAGGAAGGGGGGGACAGAGGATGAGGAAGGTGAGGAGGGGGGGACAGAGGATGAGGAAGGGGGGGCATATGAGGAAGGAGAGGGGTGGGTAGGTGATGTGTAAGGGGGTGAATATGGGGGAGGGGGGTGAAGGGGGACAGAGGGGGAGGGGGGGAGTGAAGGAGGGGGAGGGGGGAGTGAAGGGGGGACAGAGGGGGAGGGGATGGGATGAGATGTGTGGGGGAGGGTGGCCACCCGGTGCAGGGTGACAGGGGAGGGGGGTGAAGGGGGACAGAGGGAGGGGGGTGAAGGGGAGGGAAGGGACAGAGGCAGGGGGGGTGAAGGGGGGACAGAGGGAGGGGGGTGAAGGGGGGACAGAGGGGGGGTGAAGGGGGACAGAGAGGGGGTGAAGGGGGAACAGAGGGGGGGTGAAGGGGGACATAGGGGGATAGGATAGGATGGGACGCGATGTGTGGGGGAGGGTGGCTGCCTGATGCAGGGTGAGGGGGGACAGAGGGGTAGAGGGGGGGTGAAGGGGGACAGAGGGGGAGAGGATGGGATGAGATGTGTGGGGGAGGGTGGTCACCCGTGGGGCTGGTGTGTGTGTGCGCTCTCTGACCGCTCATCTCTTCCTCCCCGCAGTCTTCCAGACAGGTATGGTGGGCTACCCTGAGGCCCTGACAGACCCGTCCTACAAGTCTCAGATCCTCGTCCTCACGTACCCGCTGGTCGGTAACTACGGCGTCCCCAGGATGAGCTGGATGAGTTCGGGCTGAGTAAGGTGAGACTGGAGCCGGGGAGACATGGCGTCTATTCCTGGCGGGCGTCGCGTCCCGCGGTGCGGCGTCTCCTCCTGGTGGGTGGCGCGTCCCTCGGTGCGGCGTCTCGTCCTGGCGGGCGGCGCGTCCCTCGGTGCGGCGTCTCTTCCTGGCGGGCGGTGCGTCCCTCGGTGCGGCGTCTCCTCCTGGCGGGCGGCGCGTCCCTCGGTGCGGCGTCTCCTCCTGGCGGGCGGTGCGTCCCTCGGTGCGGCGTCTCCTCCTGGCGGGCGGTGCGGCCCTCGGTGCGGCGTCTCCTCCTGGCGGGCGGCGCGTCCCTCGGTGCGGCGTCTCGTCCTGGCGGGCGTCGCGTCCCGCGGTGCGGCGTCTCCTCCTGGTGGGCGGCGCGTCCCTCGGTGCGGCGTCTCGTCCTGGCGGGCGGCGCGTCCCTCGGTGCGGCGTCTCCTCCTGGTGGGCGGCGCGTCTCGTCCTGGCGGGCGGCGCGTCCCTCGGTGCGGCGTCTCGTCCTGGCGGGCGGCGCGTCCCTCGGTGCGGCGTCTCTTCCTGGCGGGCGGCGCGTCCCTCGGTGCGGCGTCTCGTCCTGGCGGGCGGCGCGTCCCTCGGTGCGGCGTCTCGTCCTGGCGGGCGGCACGTCCCTCGGTGCGGCGTCTCCTCCTGGTGGGCGGCGCGTCCCTCGGTGCGGCGTCTCGTCCTGGCGGGCGGCGCGTCCCTCGGTGCGGCGTCTCGTCCTGGCGGGCGGCGCGTCCCTCGGTGCGGCGTCTCTTCCTGGCGGGCGGCGCGTCCCTCGGTGCGGCGTCTCGTCCTGGCGGGCGGCGCGTCCCTCGGTGCGGCGTCTCGTCCTGGCGGGCGGCACGTCCCTCGTTGCGGCGTCTCCTCCTGGAGGGCGGCGCCTTCTATTATCGATGTTACCCCGTGTCCCCGGTGCTCCCGGTATTATTGGGGTCATGGTGTGGCGTCTCCGGCGGCCATGTTTGCTGTAACTCTCCTTTCCTTGCAGTGGTTCGAGTCCGGTCGGATCCACGTCGCCGGTTTCATCGTGGGCGAATGTTCGGAGCAGCCGAGTCACTGGAGTTGTAGCAAATCCCTGGATCAATGGCTGAAGGAACAAGGGGTCCCAGGGCTTCAAGGTGTGGAGCGTCAGTGTGTATCATCACTGTGTATCCCCTCGGGGGTGGGACTCACCCACCATCTGTCTCCTCACAGGTGTGGACACTCGGGCCCTGACCAAGAAGATCCGTGAGACGGGCACCATGCTGGGCAAACTGATCCCGCAGGGCACTGCGGAGGAGCAGGTGCCGTATGACGACCCCGGGAAGAGGAACCTGGTGAAGGAGGTGTCATTGATGGTGAGTGCGGGCCCCCGGTGTTGGCCTCTGGTTCCAGGCTGTGTCCTCACTGTCGTGTACCCGCAGGAGCCTCGGGTGTTTAACCCTGGAGGAGCCATGAAGATCGCTGCTCTGGACTGTGGCCTGAAGTACAACCAGATCCGCTGCCTGTGCCAACGGGGTGCCGAGGTGACCGTGCTGCCCTGGGATGCCCCCATTGATGACCAAGGTAACAAGGGGCAATGAACGCTCCTTCTGGGGGGAGTGTATGAGGAAAAAGGCGATGTATAATTCTAACCTATCAAGCAATATTCCTATAGCAGCCATCTTGTTAAGGTGTCATCATGGTTCTCTGAGAGCCCCCTCCTGTTTGCCCAAGGGTTACTTCATCTCCTGAATCTGTTAATTAACCTGAGGATGTTACCATGGGATTCACACTGGAGAGTGCAGACGTACTATAGGTGGAATAAGTATTGAACACGTCACCAGATGTCAAGAACAACCATCCAATCCACACAGGCAAAGGAATCACCATAGATGTCCATAAATGATGTGTAATAATGAGAAATGACGCAGGAAGAAAGTATTAAACACATAAAGAAAGAGCGAAACGTCCTGACACTCACTGAAATCTATCAGCAATTAGAAAACCATCCTGCCCCTAAATGATATCAGCTGGGTCATCTGATGCCAATAAAAAGGAGCCACACAAGAAACATCTCGTGATGGGTAACAACAGTGAGCCGTCTCAAGATGCCACACAAGAAACATCTCGTGATGGGTAACAACAGTGAGCCGTCTCAAGATGCCACACAAGAAACATCTCATGATGGGTAACAACAGTGAGCCGTCTCGATGCCACACAAGAAACATCTCATGATGGGTAACAATAGTGAGCCGTCTCAAGATGCCACATAAGAAACCTCTCATTATAGGTAAAACCAGTGAGCCGTCTCAAGACCTTCACAACCTTATTGTTGTAAAACATACTGATGGCGTTGGTTACAGGAGAATTTCTAAACTACTGCAGGATCCAGTGAGCTCTGCTGGGGGCCGATATCCAGGACTGGAAAGATCATAATATCACCATAAACCAACCACGAGCAGGTGACTCCCCGCAAGATCTCACAGAGGAGTGAAAAGAACAATCAGAAGAGCCGAGGACACTGGAGAACGACAGGAAGAGCTGGAGTCAGCAAGGACAAGTGTCTCACAGAAAACACTGCACTCCCCCTCCATGGCCTGTGTGGCGGCTCCAGTGTGGCGGCTCCAGTGTGGCGGCTCCAGTGTGCACGCTCCAGTGTGGCGGCTCCAGTGTGCACGCTCCAGTGTGGCGGCTTCAGTGTGCACGCTCCAGTGTGGCGGCTCCAGTGTGGCGGCTCCAGTGTGCACGCTCCAGTGTGGCGGCTCCAGTGTGCACGCTCCAGTGTGGCGGCTCCAGTGTGGCGGCTCCAGTGTGGCGGCTTCAGTGTGCACGCTCCAGTGTGGCGGCTTCAGTGTGCACGCTCCAGTGTGGCGGCTCCAGTGTGGCGGCTCCAGTGTGCACGCTCCAGTGTGGTGGCTCCAGTGTGGCGGCTCCAGTGTGGCGGTTCCAGTGTGCACGCTCCAGTGTGGCGGTTCCAGTGTGCACGCTCCAGTGTGGCGGCTCCAGTGTGCACGCTCCAGTGTGGCGGCTTCAGTGTGCACGCTCCAGTGTGGCGGCTCCAGTGTGGCGGCTCCAGTGTGGCGGCTCCAGTGTGGCGGTTCCAGTGTGCACGCTCCAGTGTGGCGGCTCCAGTGTGGCGGCTCCAGTGTGGCGGCTCCAGTGTGCACGCTCCAGTGTGGCGGCTCCAGTGTGGCGGCTCCAGTGTGGCGGCTCCAGTGTGGCGGTTCCAGTGTGCACGCTCCAGTGTGGCGGCTCCAGTGTGCACGCTCCCCGTACAAGACTTCATCTCTAAACAAACAGCAGATTCAAGAGTTCAAAGTTTGCTCAACAACATTTAGAGATGTCTTTGAGATACTGGAGAATATAGTGTGGTCAGATGAGACTTAAACTGAACTCTTATGAGGCCGCGGGTGCAGGCCGTGCGTGGAGGCAGCGGTGCACGCCGTGTGTGGAGGCGGCGGGTGCAGGCCGTGCGTGGAGGCAGCGGTGCACGCCGTGTGTGGAGGCGGCGGTGCAGGCCGTGTGTGGAGGCGGCGGGTGCAGGCCGTGTGTGGAGGCGGCGGGTGCAGGCCGTGTGTGGAGGCGGCGGGTGCAGGCCGTGTGTGGAGGCGGCGGGTGCAGGGCCGTGTGTGGAGGCGGCGGGTGCAGGCCGTGTGTGGAGGCGGCGGGTGCAGGCCGTGTGTGGAGGCGGCGGGTGCGCGCCGTGTGTGGAGGCGGCGGGTGCGGTTGTGCGCGCGTGTGTGGAGGCGGCGGGTGCAGGCCGTGTGTGGAGGCGGCGGGTGCAGGCCGTGTGTGGAGGCGGCGGGTGCAGGCCGTGTGTGGAGGCGGCGGGTGCAGGCCGTGTGTGGAGGCGGCGGGTGCAGGCCGTGTGTGGAGGCGGCGGGTGCAGGCCGTGTGTGGACGGCGGGCGGGGTGCAGGCCGGTAGGTGTGTGGAGGCGGCGGGTGCGCGCCGTGTGTGGAGGCGGCGGGTGCACGCCGTGTGTGGAGGCGGCTGGTGCGCGCCGTGTGTGGAGGCGGCTGGTGCGCGCCGTGTGTGGAGGCGGCGGTGGTGCGCGCCGTGTGTGGAGGCGGGAACATCATGGTGTGGGGCAGACTTCATATGATTAGGGGAAGCATGGATGGACGAATATACTGGGACGTTCTTGATAAGAATTTGCATCCACAGGTTGATGGTGATGATGATGGTGATGATGGTGATGGTGATGATGAGGCGACATCTGGTGAAATGTCAGCGGCTTTACAAATAGATTGTTAGAAATCTGGTGACGTGTCCAATACTTATTTCACCCTCTGTACACAGGACGGTACATAAACCCAATCACACTGCAGAGACGACTGTGCCAAGGTCGGTGTTACTACAGCCGGGACGTGCGCCAGGTCCTCGCCCACATTCCTCCAGGATTGCGGCCCCCGGCTCCTCCTGACGTCATCATGACCTTTCTCCCAGTTCTGCGGTGATGTCCGGTGTCCCCAGAAGAGGCTACACTGGGGGGGGTCACACCCTGAGGGGGCAGATGCCACTCAGTGCCCCAAGGTCCTGCAGCACAGCATTGTCTGCACAGATAGCCATCCTGTCCGCACCCCCTGCTGGATCACAATTATCACCCTCACACCCGGGGTTAGTCCTGTATAGATAGTGATCCAGCAGGGGGTGCAGACAGGATGGCTGTTATCGCCCTCTCTGTATGGTCCTGGTGGGCCGGTCTGTGGGGGTCTCCATCGCACTCGTGGTCAGTGCTGTGCAGACACTGATCCAGCAGGGGGTGTGGACCAGATGGCTGTTATCACCCTCACACCCGTGGTCAGTGCTGTCTTCTTCCTGCAGGGTATGATGGGCTGTTCCTCAGTAATGGCCCCGGGGACCCCGTCTTCTGCCGCCAGTCGGTGCTCAATATCCGGCGGTTCATGGAGCGGGAGGAGCCGCGGCCGGTGTTCGGCATCTGCCTGGGGCACCAGATCCTGTCCCTGGTGATCGGAGCCAAGACCTACAAGATGAAGTAAGACTCCTCTGTCCAGGCCGGTGATCTCCATCCTCGGGGTGTCTCGCACGCTCACACTTTCCCCTGCTGTCCCTCCAGGTACGGGAACCGTGGTCACAACCAGCCCTGTATCCACGAAGGGTCACAGCGTTGCTTCATCACCTCCCAGAACCACGGCTACGCGGTGGACCCCACCACTCTCCCGGACGGCTGGTGCCCGCTCTTCACCAACGCCAACGACCACTCCAACGAGGGCATCGTGCACGAGTCCAAGCCATTCTTCAGGTAAGAAGCAAGACCCCGCAACCCGGTGGGCAGCGCTGCTCTCTTGGGCGCTTCTTGGAGTCCGGCGGGCAGCGCTGCTCTCTTGGGTGTTTCCCGGGGCCGGCGGGCAGTGCTGCTCTCTTTGATGGTTCCCGAGGACCGGCAGGCAGCGCTGCTCTCTTGGGCGCTTCCGGGTGTCCGGCGGGCAACGCTGCTCTCTTGCACGTTTCCCACGGTTCGGCGGGCAGCACTGCTCTCTTGGACAGTTCCCAGGGTCTAGCGGGCAGCGCTGCTCTCTTGGGCGTTTCCTGGGGTCCTGTGGGCAGCGCTGCTCTCTTGGGCGTTTCCCGGGGTCCGGCGGGCAGCGCTGCTCTCTTTGATGGTTCCTGGGGTTCGGCAGGCAGCGCTGCTCTCTTGGGCACTTCCGGGTGTCCGGCGGGCAGCGCTGCTCTCTTGGACAGTTCCCAGGGTGTAGCGGGCAGCGCTGCTCTCTTGGACGTTTCTCGGAGTCCGGTGGGCAGCGCTGCTCTCTTGGACTTCTCTCCAGAGTCGGGCGGCGTTCTCTTGCCCTGATGTATGTCTCCCCTTCAGCGTGCAGTTTCACCCGGAGCACCGCGCCGGACCCATGGATCTGGTCTGTCTCTTCGACGTCTTCCTGGACACCGTACGTGACCTGAAGGCTGGGAGGACGGGGCTGCGCTCAGGTAGGGGGTGACCCTGGGGCCCTTGGACGTGGCTGCCTTCTGTGGCACGGTCAGATCCCTCCATCTTGTCTCCTCAGTGAAGGAACGTCTAAATGACGCCCTGACGTACCGGGACGCCCCGTCCATGTCTGATCTGCAGGGCGCGCGCCCCCGGAAGGTGCTGATCCTCGGCTCAGGGGGGTTGTCCATCGGCCAGGCCGGGGAGTTCGACTACTCGGGTTCTCAGGTAAAGTCCAGGGCCAGTTGTCGGAGGGTCTGGGGGCTTCTGATGAATCAAGGTCATTTCCCACAATCCTTCTCATCAGGCCATTAAAGCCTTGAAGGAGGAGAACATCCAGACCGTCCTCATTAACCCCAACATCGCCACCGTGCAGACCTCCAAGGGGCTGGCGGACAAGGTGTACTTCTTACCCATCACCGCGGAGTATGTGACTCAGGTAAGTGTGTGGGGGCGGAAGACGTGACTCGGGCGGAGGACGTGACTCGGGTAGGTGTGCGGGGGCGGAGGACGTGACTCGGGTAGGTGTGCGGGGGCGGAGGACGTGACTCGGGTAGGTGTGCGGGGGCGGAGGACGTGACTCGGGTAGGTGTGCGGGGGCGGAGGACGTGACTCGGGTAGGTGTGCGGGGGCGGAGGACGTGACTCGGGTAGGTGTGCGGGGGCGGAGGACGTGACTCGGGTAGGTGTGCGGGGGCGGAGGACGTGACTCGGGTAGGTGTGCGGGGGCGGAGGACGTGACTCGGGTAGGTGTGCGGGGGCGGAGGACGTGACTCGGGTAGGTGTGCGGGGGCGGAGGACGTGGCTCGGGTAGGTGTGCGGGGGCGGAGGACGTGACTCGGGTAGGTGTGTGGGGGCGGAGGACGTGACTCGGGTAGGTGTGCGGGGGCGGAGGACGTGACTCGGGTAGGTGTGCGGGGCGGAGGACGTGACTCGGGTAGGTGTGCGGAGGTGGAGGACGTGACTCGGGTAGGTGTGCGGGGGCGGAGGACGTGACTCGGGTAGGTGTGCCGGGGCGGAGGACGTGACTCGGGTAGGTGCGCCGGGGCGGAGGACGTGACTCGGGTAGGTGTGCGGGGGCGGAGGACGTGACTCGGGTAGGTGTGCGGGGGCGGAGGACGTGACTCGGGTAGGTGTGCGGGGGCGGAGGACGTGACTCGGGTAGGTGTGCCGGGGCGGAGGACGTGGCTCGGGTAGGTGTGCGGGGGCGGAGGACGTGACTCGGGTAGGTGTGCGGGGGCGGGGGACGTGACTCGGGTAGGTGTGCCAGGATGGAGGACGTGACTTGGCTAGGTGTGTGAGGGGGAAGAGGATGTGATTCTAACCTTCTCTGCAGGTGATCAAGAACGAGCGTCCAGACGGTGTTCTGCTGACGTTTGGGGGACAGACGGCTCTGAACTGCGGGGTGGAGCTGACCAAGCGCGGCGTCCTGGAGAAGTACAATGTGCGGGTGCTGGGGACGCCCGTCAGCTCCATCGAGATGACCGAGGACCGCAAGGTGTTTGTGGAGAAGATGGAGGAGATTGGGGAGCACGTCGCCCCCAGTGAGGCCGCCTTCTCACTAGAACAGGCAAGTGGCTCCCAACCCCCACAGTGCACCCCGGCAGGACACGACCTCCAGACACTGATCCAGCAGGTGGTGTGTGATTTTACAGGCTCAGGCAGCGGCGGATCGTCTAGGGTACCCAGTGCTGGTGCGCTCAGCCTACGCTCTCGGGGGTCTGGGATCCGGATTTGCAAACTCCCGGGAGGAGCTGACGGTGTTGGTGTGCCAGGCGTTTGCTCACACCACGCAGGTGCTGGTGGACAAATCTCTGAAGGGCTGGAAGGAGATCGAGTACGAGGTGGTGCGGGACGCCTTCAACAACTGCGTAACGGTGAGTGCTGGGGGCCCCTCATAGTGCCCGCCTGTCACTGGGGGCCCCTCATAGTGCCCGCCTGTCACTGGGGGCCCCTCATAGTGCCCGCCTGTCACTGGGGGCCCCTCATAGTGCCCGCCTGTCACTGGGGGCCCCTCATAGTGCCCGCCTGTCACTGGGGGCCCCTCATAGTGCCCGCCTGTCACTGGGGGCCCCTCATAGTGCCCGCCTGTCACTGGGGGCCCCTCATAGCGCCCGCCTGTCACTGGGGGCCCCTCATAGCGCCCGCCTGTCACTGGGGGCCCCTCATAGTGCCCGCCTGTCACTGGGGGCCCCTCATAGTGCCTGCCTGTCACTGGGGGCCCCTCATAGTGCCTGCCTGTCACTGGGGGCCCCTCATAGTGCCTGCCTGTCACTGGGGGCCCCTCATAGTGCCTGCCTGTCACTGGGGGCCCCTCATAGCGCCCGCCTGTCACTGGGGGCCCCTCATAGTGCCCGCCTGTCACTGGGGGCACCTCATAGTGCCCGCCTGTCACTGGGGGCACCTCATAGTGCCCGCCTGTCACTGGGGGCCCCTCATAGTGCCCGCCTGTCAATGGGGGCCCCTCATAGTGCCCGCCTGTCACTGGGGGCCCCTCATAGTGCCTGCCTGTCACTGGGGGCCCCTCATAGTGCCCGCCTGTCACTGGGGGCCCCTCATAGTGCCCGCCTGTCACTGGGGGCCCCTCATAGCGTCTCCTGGCCCTTCTCACATTTGCTGCCCCTTGCAGGTGTGTAACATGGAGAATGTGGACCCGCTGGGCATTCACACCGGAGAATCCATCGTGGTGGCCCCGAGCCAAACGCTGAACGACCGAGAATATAATCTGCTGCGCAACACAGCGATCAAAGTGATCCAGCACCTGGGGATCGTGGGGGAGTGCAACATCCAGTACGCCCTGAACCCCGAGTCCGAGCAGGTGAGTGAGAAGGGCCCCGGGCCCCCACATCTCTGGTGTGCGCTCTGTGGCACGGGTTGGTGGCCAACATCTCTAGTGTGTGCTCAGTGGCGCAGGTCGGACACGTACGTGTCTAGTGTGTGCTCTGTGGCACAGGTCGGACCCCCACATCTCTGGTGTGCGCTCTATGGACAGGTCAGACCCCCACATCTCTGGTGTGTGATCTGAGGCACAGGTCGGACCCCCACATCTCTGGTGTGCGCTCTATGGACAGGTCGGACCCCCACATCTCTGGTGTGTGCTCTGAGGCACAGGTTGGACCCCCACATCTCTGGTGTGCGCTCTATGGACAGGTCGGACCCCCACATCTCTGGTGTGTGCTCTGAGGCACAGGTCGGACCTCCACGTCTCTGTGCGCTCTATGAACAGGTCGGACCCCCATATCTCTGGTGTGCGCTCTATGGACAGGTCGGACCCCCACATCTCTGGTGTGTGCTCTGTGGCACAGGTTGGACCCCCATGTCTCTGGTGTGCGCTCCGTGGTATAGGTTGGCCCCCATGTCTCTGGTGTGTGCTCTGTGGCACAGGTTGGACCCCCATGTCTCTGGTGTGTGCTCTGTGGCACAGGTTGGACCCCCATGTCTCTGGTGTGTGCTCTGTGGCACAGGTTGGCCCCCATGTCTCTGGTGTGCGCTCTATGGACAGGTCAGACCCCCACATCTCTGTGTGTGCTCTGTGGCACAGGTTGGCCCCCATGTCTCTGGTGTGCGCTCTATGGACAGGTCAGACCCCCACATCTCTGGTGTGCGCTCTATGGACAGGTCGGACCCCCATGTCTCTGGTGTGTGCTCTGTGGCACAGGTTGGCCCCCATGTCTCTGGTGTGTGCTCAGTGGCACAGGTCGGACCCCCACATCTCTGGTGTGCGCTCTATGGACAGGTCGGACCCCCACATCTCTGGTGTGCGCTCTATGGACAGGTCGGACCCCCACATCTCTGGTGTGTGCTCAGAGGCACAGGTCGGACCCCCATATCTCTGGTGTGCGCTCTATGGACAGGTCGGACCCCCACATCTCTGGTGTGCGCTCTATGGACAGGTCAGACCCCCACATCTCTGGTGTGCACTCTGTGGCACAGGTTGGCCCCCATGTCTCTGGTGTGTGCTCTGTGGCACAGGTTGGACCCCCATTTCTCTGGTGTGTGCTCTGTGGCACAGGTTGGACCCCCATTTCTCTGGTGTGTGCTCTGTGGCACAGGTTGGCCCCCATGTCTCTGGTGTGTGCTCTGGGGCACAGGTTGGACCCCATTTCTCTGGTGTGTGCTCTGTGGCACAGGTTGGACCCCCATGTCTCTGGTGTGTGCTCTGGGGCACAGGTCGGACCCCCACATCTCTGGTGTGTGATCTGTGGCACAGGTTGGACCCCCATGTCTCTGGTGTGTGCTCTGTGGCACAGGTTGGCCCCCATGTCTCTGGTGTGTGCTCTGTGGCACAGGTTGGCCCCCATGTCTCTGGTGTGCGCTCTGTGGCACAGGTTAGACCCCCATGTCTCTGGTGTGTGCTCTGTGGCACAGGTTGGACCCCCATGTCTCTGGTGTGTGCTCTGTGGCACAGGTTGGACCCCCATGTCTCTGGTGTGTGCTCTGTGGCACAGGTTGGACCCCCATGTCTCTGGTGTGTGCTCTGTGGCACAGGTTGGACCCCCATGTCTCTGGTGTGTGCTCTGTGGCACAGGTTGGACCCCCATGTCTCTGGTGTGTGCTCTGTGGCACAGGTTGGACCCCCATGTCTCTGGTGTGTGCTCTGTGGCACAGGTTGGACCCCCATGTCTCTGGTGTGTGCTCTGTGGCACAGGTTGGACCCCCATGTCTCTGGTGTGTGCTCTGTGGCACAGGTTGGACCCCCATGTCTCTGGTGTGTGCTCTGTGGCACTGGTTGGACCCCATGTCTCTGGTGTGTGCTCTGTGGCACAGGTTGGCCCCCATATCTCTGGTGTGTGCTCTGTGGCACAGGTTGGACCTCCATGTCTCTGGTGTGCGTTCTGTGGCACAGGTTGGCCCCATGTCTCTGGTGTGTGCTCTGTGGCACAGGTCGGACCCCCACGTCTCTGGTGTGTGCTCTGTGGCACAGGTCGGACCCCCACGTCTCTGGTGTGTGCTCTGTGGCACAGGTTGGCCCCCATGTCTCTGGTGTGTGCTCTGTGGCCCAGGTTGGCCCCCATGTCTCTGGTGTGCGCTCTGTGGCACAGGTTGGACCTCCACGTCTCTGGTGTGCGTTCTGTGGCACAGGTTGGACCCCCACGTCTCTGGTGTGCGTTCTGTGGCACAGGTTGGACCTCCACGTCTCTGGTGTGTGCTCTGTGGCACAGGTTGGCCCCCATGTCTCTGGTGTGTGCTCTGTGGCACAGGTTGGACCCCCATGTCTCTGGTGTGCGCTCTGTGGCCCAGGTTGGCCCCCATGTCTCTGGTGTGTGCTCTGTGGCACAGGTTGGACCCCCACGTCTCTGGTGTGCGTTCTGTGGCACAGGTTGGACCCCCACGTCTCTGGTGTGTGCTCTGTGGCACAGGTCGGACCTCCACGTCTCTGGTGTGTGCTCTGTGGCACAGGTCAGACCTCCACATCTCTGGTGTGTGCTCTGTGGCACAGGTCGGACCTCCACATCTCTGGTGTGTGCTCTGTGGCACAGGTTGGACCCCCATGTCTCTGGTGTGTGCTCTGTGGCACAGGTTGGACCCCCATGTCTCTGGTGTGTGCTCTGTGGCACAGGTTGGACCCCCATGTCTCTGGTGTGTGCTCTGTGGCACAGGTTGGACCCCCATGTCTCTGGTGTGTGCTCTGTGGCACAGGTCGGACCCCCACATCTCTGGTGTGTGCTCTGTGGCACAGGTTGGCCCCCATGTGTCTGGTGTGTGCTCTGTGGCACAGGTTGGACCCCCATGTCTCTGGTGTGTGCTCTGAGGCACAGGTTGGACCTCCACATCTCTGGTGTGTGCTCTGTGGCACAGGTTGGACCCCCATGTCTCTGGTGTGCACTCTGTGGCACAGGTTGGACCCCCATGTCTCTGGTGTGCACTCTGTGGCACAGGTTGGACCCCCATGTCTCTGGTGTGTGCTCTGAGGCACAGGTTGGACCTCCACGTCTCTGGTGTGCGTTCTGTGGCACAGGTTGGCCCCCATGTCTCTGGTGTGCGCTCTGTGGCACAGGTTGGACCCCCATGTCTCTGGTGTGTGCTCTGTGGCACAGGTTGGACCCCCATAACTCTGGTGTGCGCTCTGTGGCACAGGTTGGCCCCCATGTCTCTGGTGTGTGCTCTGTGGCACAGGTTGGACCCCCATGTCTCTGGTGTGTGCTCTGAGGCACAGGTTGGACCTCCACGTCTCTGGTGTGCGTTCTGTGGCACAGGTTGGCCCCCACGTCTCTGGTGTGTGCTCTGTGGCACAGGTTGGACCCCCATGTCTCTGGTGTGCGCTCTGTGGCACAGGTTGGACCCCCATGTCTCTTCTCTCTCCAGTATTACATCATCGAGGTGAACGCCCGTCTGTCCCGCAGTTCGGCTCTGGCCAGTAAGGCCACCGGTTATCCCCTGGCATATGTGGCAGCCAAGCTGGCGCTGGGCATCCCACTGCCGGTTCTCAGGTATGCTTCTCATAATTGTGGCCCTGGGTCCCGCCGCTCCTGGGGGGATACGGATCTTTATATGTCGCCCCTTTCTCTGCCCCTCAGAAATTCAGTCACTGACTCCACCACGGCCAACTATGAACCAAGCCTGGACTACTGCGTGGTGAAGGTGCCGCGCTGGGACCTCAGCAAGTTCCTGCGGGTCAGCACCCAGATCGGCAGCTCCATGAAGAGCGTGGGTGAGTGCGGGCGAGGGGCCCCCAAGGTGCCCGCTGTGGTCAGGGCCCCCGATTTGCCCGGTGTGGTCAGGACCGTCCTAACCTTAGGTGCCTGCCGTGGTCTGGACCATCCTAATACGAGGTGCCCGTCATGGTCTGAGACCCCCACGGTGCCCGCCTGGCCGCTGTTGCCCTCTGTTGTCAGCCCTTGTAATGACTGCAGCCTCTTCTCAGGGGAGGTGATGTCGGTCGGCCGCAGTTTCGAGGAGGCGTTCCAGAAGGCGCTGCGCATGGTGGACGAGAACTGCGTGGGCTTCGATCACACCATAAAGTCTGCGTCTGATGAGGTAGGATGGGGGACCAGGGGGACCTGAGGTCAGGGGTCATGTGACATAGAAAGCTAAACTCCTCCCCCTGTGCAGGAGCTGGCCACGCCCACTGACAAGCGGATCTTCGTGCTGGCGGCCGCCCTGCGCGCAGGATACAGCATCGAGCGGCTGTACGAGCTCACAAGGATCGACCGCTGGTTCCTGCACAAGATGAAGAACATCACCGACCACGTGGCCATGCTGGAGGCCTGCCAGGAGGAGAGCGCCGTGCCCCGCACCGCCCTGCTCCGCGCCAAGCAGCTAGGCTTCTCTGACAAGCAGATCGCACAGGCTGTCCAGAGGTCATGCCCCCTTGTCTGGCCCCTCCCCCTTGTCTTAGTCCCCTCCCCCTTGTTTTAGTCCTTCCAACTTGTCTCTGTCTTCCCCCTCCCTTGTCTTAGGCCCTCCTCCTTGTCTGTGGCTCCTCCCCATTGTCCGGTTCTCACACCCCACTGTCCCATTGTCTGTTTCTCACACATTGCTCCTCCCCCTTGTCTCAGCCCCTCCCCATTGTCCGTTTCTCACGGCTCCTCCCTCTCCCGCAGTACGGAGTTGGCGGTCCGGAAGCTTCGTCAGGACTGGCGGATTCTTCCACAGGTGAAGCAGATAGACACGGTGGCGGCGGAGTGGCCGGCAACAACCAACTACCTGTACCTGACCTACAACGGGGCCGGGCACGACCTGGACTTCCAGGAGCCGCACGTCATGGTGATCGGCTCCGGCGTCTACCGCATCGGCAGCAGCGTGGAGTTCGACTGGTGCGCGGTGGGCTGTATACAAGAACTGCGCAAGGTGAGGTGATACCAGAGAGAAACAGCTCCACCGCATACATCCAGAGCTGCAGTTGCATCATGTATTATCCTCCAGTCACCTCCAGAGCTGCAGTCACTATTCTGCTGGTACATCATGTCTTATCCTCCAGAGCTACAGTCACTATTCTGCTGTTACATCATGTCTTATCCTCCAGTCACCTCCAGAGCTGCACTCACTATTCTGCTGTTACATCGTGTCTTATCCTCCAGTCACCTCCAGAGCTGCAGTCACTATTTTGCTGTTACATCGTGTCTTATCCTCCAGTCACCTCTAGAGCTGCAGTCATTATTCTGCTGTTACATCATGTATTATCCTCCAGTCACCTCCAGAGCTGCAGTCATTATTCTGCTGTTACATCATGTCTTATCCTCCAGTCTCCTCCAGAGCTGCAGTCACTATTCTGCTGTTACATCATGTCTTATCCTCCAGTCACCTCCAGAGCTGCACTCACTATTCTGCTGTTACATCATGTCTTATCCTCCAGTCACCTCCAGAGCTGCACTCACTATTCTGCTGTTACATCGTGTCTTATCCTCCAGTCACCTCCAGAGCTGCACTCACTATTCTGCTGTTACATCGTGTCTTATCCTCCAGTCACCTCCAGAGCTGCACTCACTATTCTGCTGTTCCCTATTACAGATGGGCTTCAAGACGATCATGGTGAATTATAACCCGGAGACTGTGAGCACAGACTACGACATGTGCGATCGTCTGTACTTTGATGAGATTTCCTTTGAGGTTGGTGTGACAGTTGTTGGGCTGCGGTGGAGGGGGATCGGGGCTGTCGCGGCTCTTTCCCCTGTCTGGGATGGTCGTTGGGCTGCGGTGGAGGAGGATCTGGGCTGTCGCGGCTCTTTCCTGTGTCTGGGACGATCATTGGGCTGCAGTGGAGGAGGATTGGGGCTGTCACGACTCTTTCCCCTGTCTGGGATGGTCTTTGGGCTGCGGTGGAGGAGGATCTGGGCTGTCGCGGCTCTTTCCTGTGTCTGGGACGATCATTGTGCTGCGGTGGAGGAGGATTGGGGCTGTCGCGACTCTTTCCCCTGTCTGGGATGGTCGTTGGGCTGCGGTGGAGGGGGATCGGGGCTGTCGCGGCTCTTTCCCCTGTCTGGGATGGTCGTTGGGCTGCGGTGGAGGAGGATCTGGGCTGTCGCGGCTCTTTCCCCTGTCTGGGATGGTCGTTGGGCTGCGGTGGAGGGGGATCGGGGCTGTCGCGGCTCTCTCCTCTGTCTGGGATGGTCGTTGGGCTGCGGTGGAGGAGGATCTGGGCTGTCGCGGCTCTTTCCCCTGTCTGGGATGGTCGTTGGGCTGCGGTGGAGGGGGATCGGGGCTGTCGCGGCTCTTTCCTGTGTCTGGGACGATCATTGGGCTGCAGTGGACGAGGATTGGGGCTGTCGCGGCTCTTTCCCCTGTCTGGGACGATCATTGGGCTGCGGTGGACGAGGATTGGGGCTGTCGCGGCTCTTTCCCCTGTCTGGGATGGTCGTTGGGCTGCGGTGGAGGAGGATCGGGGCTGTCGCGGCTCTTTCCTGTGTCTGGGATGGTCGTTGGGCTGCGGTGGAGGGGGATCGGGGCTGTCGCGGCTCTTTCCTGTGTCTGGGACGATCATTGGGCTGCAGTGGACGAGGATTGGGGCTGTCGCGGCTCTTTCCCCTGTCTGGGATGGTCGTTGGGCTGCGGTGGACGAGGATTGGGGCTGTCGCTTCTCTTTCCCCTGTCTGGGTTGGTCGTTGGGCTGCAGTGGACGAGGATTGGGGCTGTCGCGGCTCTTTCCCCTGTCTGGGTTGGTCGTTGGGCTGCGGTGGAGGGGGATTGGGGCTGTCGCTTCTCTTTCCCCTGTCTGGGATGGTCGTTGGGCTGCAGTGGAGGAGGATCGGGGCTGTCGCGGCTCTTTCCTCTGTCTTGGATGGTCATTGGGCTGCGGTGGAGGGGGATCGGGACTATGGCGGCTCTTTCCCCTGTCTGGGATGGTCATTGGGCTGCGGTGGAGGGGGATCAGGGCTGTCGTGGCTCTTTCCTGTGTCTGGGATGGTCGTTGGGCTGCAGTGGAGGGGGATCTGGGCTGTCGCTGCTCTTTCCTGTGTCTGGGATGGTCGTTGGGCTGCGGTGGAGGGGGATCGGGGCTGTCGCGGCACTCTCTTGTGTCTGGGACGGTCGTTGGGCTGCGATGGAGGAGGATCTGGGCTGTCGCTGCTCTTTCCTGTGTCTGGGATGGTCGTTGGGCTGCAGTGGAGGAGGGTCATGGCTGTCGCGGCTCTTTCGCCTGTCTGGGATGGTCGTTGGGCTGCAGTGGAGGAGGATCTGGGCTGTCGCTGCTCTTTCCTGTGTCTGGGATGGTCGTTGGGCTGCAGTGGAGGAGGGTCATGGCTGTCGCGGCTCTTTCGCCTGTCTGGGATGGTCGTTGGGCTGCAATGGAGGGGGATCGGGGCTGTCGCGGCTCTTTCCTGTGTCTGGGATGGTCGTTGGGCTGCGGTGGAGGGGGATCTGGGCTGTCGCAGCTCTTTCCTGTGTCTGGGATGGTCGTTGGGCTGCGGTGGAGGGGGATCTGGGCTGTCGCAGCTCTTTCCTGTGTCTGGGATGGTCGTTGGGCTGCAGTGGAGGGGGATCTGGGCTGTCGCGGCTCTTTCCTGTGTCTGGGATGGTCGTTGGGCTGCGGTGGAGGGGGATCTGGGCTGTCGCCGCTCTTTCGCCTGTCTGGGATGGTTGTTGGGCTGCGGTGGAGGGGGATCTGGGCTGTCGCGGCTCTTTCGCCTGTCTGGGATGGTCGTTGGGCTGCAGTGGAGGGGGATCGGGGCTGTCGCTGCTCTTTCCTGTGTCTGGGATGGTCGTTGGGCTGCGGTGGAGGGGGATCGGGGCTGTCGCGGCTCTTTCCTGTGTCTGGGATGGTCGTTGGGCTGCGGTGGAGGGGGATCGGGGCTGTCGCGGCTCTTTCCTGTGTCTGGGATGGTCGTTGGGCTGCGGTGGAGGGGGATCGGGGCTGTCGCGGCTCTTTCCTGTGTCTGGGTTGGTCGTTGGGCTGCGGTGGAGGGGGATCGGGGCTGTCGCGGCTCTTTCCTGTGTCTGGGTTGGTCGTTGGGCTGCGGTGGAGGGGGATCAGGGCTGTCGCGGCTTCTGGTGGTTTTCAGGCTTTGTTATACCCGGTGACGTTCTGCGTTCTCTACGCTGCAGGTGGTGATGGACATCTACGAGCTGGAGAATCCTGAGGGCATCATCCTGTCCATGGGGGGGCAGCTCCCCAATAACATCGCCATGGCCCTGCACCGGCAGCAGTGCCGCGTCCTCGGCACCTCCCCGGAGGCCATAGACTCCGCTGAGAACCGCTTCAAGTTCTCCCGCCTGCTGGACACCATCGGGATCAGTCAGCCGCAGTGGCGGGAGCTGTCAGACACCCAGGTGAGCGGAGGGGCAGGGGAGTGGTGTGCGGTGGGGGATGGCGCGGGGTTGATATCCGGTGTGCGGTGCTCGTTCTCACCCTCCGTCCTCCTGTCCCCAGTCTGCTCTGCAGTTCTGTAACACGGTCGGGTACCCCTGTGTGGTGCGCCCATCGTACGTCCTGAGCGGAGCCGCCATGAACGTGGCCTACACAGATGAAGACCTGGAGAAGTTCCTGTCCAGCGCGGTGGCCGTGTCCAAGGAGTATCCGGTGGTCATCTCCAAGTTCATCCAGGAGGCCAAGGTTCATGTGGTGTCTGGAGGGGGGATCAGTGGGGGGTTAGACAAGATAGGAAGGGCAGTCATCGGTCAGTGGCAGGGGTTCGGCAGTAAGGGGTAAAACTGTAGGTGGGGATGGATCAGAGGCCGGGGATCAGCAATCAACGTATGCGGCTGCACTCACCTATAGGATGTCTTGTGATCTTGCTTGTAGATCCACTTTGTAGATCTGCTGCTTTCCTCCCCTGTCTGCAGCACGGCCCTGGAAGGTTGTGCAGGCATCGGAGGGGCTCTCATAGGAAGCTGTATGTAAGCAATGTATCCAGGCAGTGTGCGCTCCCGGTGGACAAGGAGCGATGATGTATCCCAATACTCAGAAAAACATAGAACGTGTTACATGAGTCTTCTTCAGGTGTAATATAATACAGGTGGGGAAAAAGTCTTTATTCAGCCACTAATTGTGCCAGATGAGATCAGCCTGTAATTGACATCACAGGTGGCCTCAACTAGGAGAGACAGAAGGAGGAAACTAATCCTGACATCACAGGTGACCTCAACTAGGAGAGACAGAAGGAGGAAACTAATCCTGACATCACAGGTGACCTCAACTAGGAGAGACAGAAGGAGGAAACTAATCCTGACATCACAGGTGACCTCAACTAGGAGAGACAGAAGGAGGAAACTAATCCTGACATCACAGGTGACCTCAACTAGGAGAGACAGAAGGAGGAAACTAATCCTGACATCACAGGTGACCTCAACTAGGAGAGACAGAAGGAGGAAACTAATCCTGACATCACAGGTGACCTCAACTAGGAGAGACAGAAGGAGGAAACTAATCCTGACATCACAGGTGACCTCAACTAGGAGAGACAGAAGGAGAAAACTAATCCTGACATCACAGGTGACCTCAACTAGGAGAGACAGAAAGAGGAAACTAATCCTGACATCACAGGTGACCTCAACTAGGAGAGACAGAAGGAGGAAACTAATCCTGACATCACAGGTGACCTCAACTAGGAGAGACAGAAGGAGGAAACTAATCCTGACATCACAGGTGACCTCAACTAGGAGAGACAGAAGGAGGAAACTAATCCTGATCTCACAGGTGACCTCAACTAGGAGAGACAGAAGGAGGAAACTAATCCTGACATCACAGGTGACCTCAACAAGGAGAGACAGAAGGAGGAAACTAATCCTGACATCACAGGTGACCTCAACTAGAAGAGACAGAAGGAGGAAACTAATCCTGACATCACAGGTGACCTCAACTAGGAGAGACAGAAGGAGGAAACTAATCCCGATATCACAGGTGACCTCAACTAGGAGAGACAGAAGGAGGAAACTAATCCTGACATCACAGGTGACCTCAACTAGGAGAGACAGAAGGAGGAAACTAATCCTGACATCACAGGTGACCTCAACTAGGAGAGACAGAAGGAGGAAACTAATCCTGACATCACAGGTGACTCAAAGGAGAGACAGAAGGAGGAAACTAATCCTGAATCACAGGTGACGCAACAGGAGGAACTAACGAGCAAGGACCTAACTGAGACACAGAGAGACAACTAACCCATGACCAACAGGAGAGACAAGGAAAACTAAGTACCAATACAACAGGGACCCAACTAACGGACGACAGAACAGGAGGAAACTAATCCACATCACAAGGTGACTAACGACAATCTAAGAGACGACAGGAAAGAAGAGGAAACGTACTACACAAAGGAGAACTAACTGACCTCATCATAGGAGAACAAAGGAGGAAACTAACCGACATCCTGATCAACACAGGAGAGAAACGAAACGGACCTAACATAGGAAGAGACAAAGGAGGAACATGAACCATACAGGAACCAAAGGAACATAGGAAGGAGACTATAGGAGGAAAGAACTAGACATACACTCAAGGTGACCTCAAAGGAACAGGAAAAGACAACACTAAAGAACAAGGGACTCAACTAGGAGAACAGAGACAGGAGGACAATGAACAAGACTACCAACAGGGACCAACTAGAGAGACCAAGGAGGAAAAAAATCCTGAATCACAGGTGACCTCAACTAGGAGAGACAAGGAGGAAATAATCCTGAATCACAGGGACCTCAATAGGGAGACAGAAGGAGAACTAATGACAACAGGAGACCAACTAGGAGAAACAGAGGACAACTATCCTGAACAAGGGAACTAACTGGAGAACAGGACAAAAGAATCGAGAACAGTGACCTAAACTAGGAGACAAAGGGAACAACGAATCAAAGGGACCAACTAGGAGAGACAGAAGGAGGAAACTAATCCTGAATCACAGGTGACCTCAACGGAGAGACAGAAGGAGGAAACTAATCCTGATCACAGGTGACCTCAACTAGGAGAGACAGAAGGAGAAACTAATCCTGAATCACAGGTACCTCAACTAGGAGAGACAGAAGAAGGAAACTAATCTGACATCAAGGTGACCTAACTAGGAGAGACAGAAGAGGAAATAATCCTGAATCACAGGTGACCTCAACTAGGAGAGAAAGAGGAAACTAATCTGACATCACAGGTGACCTCAACAGGAGAGACAGAAGGAGGAAACTAATCCTGACAATCACAGGGACTCAACTAGGAGAGACAGAGAGGAAACTAATCTGAATCACAGGTGACCTCAACTAGGAGAGACAGAAGAGGAAACTAATCCTGACATCACAGGTGACCAAGGAGAAGAAGAAGGAAATAATCCTGAACATACAAGGAGACAAAACTAGACTGAACAAGGAGAAAAAGACAAAGGAAACTAATCCTGAAACAGGGAAACAATGAGAACAAGGGAACTATCAATAGTGATCAAAAGGAGGACACAACGAATACAGTCAGCCTCAACTAGGAGAGACAGAAGGAGGAAACTAATCCTACATCACAGGTGACCTCAACTAGGAGAAAGAGGAGAAACTAATCCTGACATACAGGACTCAACAGGAGGAACAAAGGAGGAAACTAATCCTGACATCAACAGGTGACCTCAAAGGACAAAGGGAAAAATCGACATCACAGGACTAACTAGGACACAGAAGAAGGAAATAATCCTGATCAAGTGACCTCAACTAGGAGAGACAGAAGGAGGAAACTAATCCTGAATCAAGGTGACCTCAACTAGGAGAGACAGAAGGAGGAAACTAATCCTGACATCACAGGTGACCTCAACTAGGAGAGACAGAAGGAGGAAATAGACATCACATGTACTCAACAGGAGAAACAAACTAACTGACATACAGGGGAAACTAGAGGACAGAGGAGATACTCAACTCAAGGACAGAAGGGAGGAAACTAATCCGCATCACAGGTGACCTCAACTAGGAGACAAAAGGAGGAAACTAATCCTGACATCACAGTGACCTCAACTAGGAGAGACAGAGGAGGAAACTAATCCTGAACACAGTGACCTCAAGGGAGACAGAAGGAGGAAACTAATCCTGAATCACAGTGACCACAGGAGACAGAAGGAGAAAACAATCCTGACATCACAGGACCAACAGGAGAGAAAAGAGGAAACTAAGAAAGGACAACTGAACAAGGAACAACTGACAAGGGACCTAACAGAAACAGGGAAATAACTGAACAAGGACTCACAGAGAGAAGAGGAAACTAACGCCCATGCACTAAAGAACAATAAGAAACAATAAATCCTACAAGGTCACAACAAGGAAAGACAGAAAATAATCCTATCACAGACCCAACAGGAGAGGAAATAAAAAGACAACTGACGAAATGACTCAACTAGAGAGCAGAGAGGAAACTATCCTGAATCACATGACCTCACTAGAAAAGAAAGAACATCCTAATAAGGACAACTAACGAAAGACAATCGATCAAGTGCCTCAACTAAGACAAGAGAAACTAATCCTGAAACAGACCTAATGAACAAAGGGAACAACGACACAGGACCCAGAACAGAGGAAAAAAACTGACCACAGTGCCTCAACAGGAGAGACAGAAGGAGGAAACTAATCCTGACATCCAGTACCTCAACTGGAGAACAGAAGAGAAAACCGCACAGGGGACCAACTAGGGAACAAGGAGAAACTATCGACAAACAGGTGACTCAACAGGACAAAGGAGGACTAACTACACGTGACTCACAGGGAAAGAGGAACAATCTGACACACGGGATCACGGAACAAGGAGAACTATGACACAGTGCCTATAGAACAAGAAATCTGACACAGGACCTACTGAGAGAGATCAACTAGGAGAGACAGAAGGAGGAAACTAATCCTGATCCAGGTGACTCAACTAGGAGAGACAGAAGGAGGAAACTAATCCTGACATCCAGTGACCTCAACAGGAGAGACAAAGGAGGAAAACTAATCCTGACATCACAGGTGACCTCAACTAGGAGAGACAGAAGGAGGAAAACTAATCCTGACATCACAGGTGACCTCAACTAGGAGAGACAGAAGGAGGAAACTAATCCTGAATCACAGGTGACCTCAACTAGGAGAGACAGAAGGAGGAAACTAATCCTGACATCACAGGTGACCTCAACTAGGAGAGACAGAAGGAGGAAACTAATCCTGACATCACAGGTGACCTCAACTAGGAGAGACAGAAGGAGGAAAACTAATCCTGACATCACAGGTGACCTCAACTAGGAGAGACAGAAGGAGGAAACTAATCCTGACATCACAGGTGACCTCAACTAGGAGAGAAGAAGGAGGAAACTAATCCTGACATCACAGGTGACCTCAACTAGGAGAGACAGAAGGAGGAAACTAATCCTGACATCACAGGTGACCTCAACTAGGAGAGACAGAAGAGGAAACTAATCCTGACATCACAGGTGACCAACTAGGAGAGACAGAAGGAGGAAACTAATCCTGACATCACAGGTGACCTCAACTAGGAGAGACAAAGGAGGAAACTAATCCTGACATCACAGGTGACTCAACTAGGAGAGCAGAAGGAGGAAACTAATCCTGACATCACAGGTGACCTCAACTAGGAGAGACAGAAGGAGGAAACTAATCCTGCATCACAGGTGACCTCAACAGGAGAGACAAAGGAGGAAACTAATCCTGACATCACAGTGACCTCAACTAGAGAGAAGAAGGAGGAAACTAATCCTGACATCACAGGTGACTCAACTAGGAGAGACAGAAGAGGAAACTAATCCTGAATCACAGGTGACCTCAACTAGGAGAGACAGAAGGAGGAAACTAATCTGACATCACAGGTGACCTCAACTAGGAGAGACAAAGGAGGAAACTAATCTGACATCACAGGTGACCTCAACTAGGAGAGACAAAGGAGGAACTAATCCTGACATCACAGGGACCTCAACTAGGAGAGACAAGGAGGAAACTAATCCTGACATCACAGGTGACCTCAACTAGGAGAGACAGAAGGAGGAAACTAATCCTGACATCACAGGTGACCTCAATAGGAGAGACAGAAGGAGGAAACTAATCCGACATCACAGGTGACCTAACTAGGAGAGAAGAAGGAGGAAACTAATCCTGACATCACAGGTGACCTCAACTAGGAGAGACAGAAGGAGGAAACTAATCTGACTCACAGGTGACCTCAACTAGGAGAGACAGAAGGAGGAAACTAATCCGAATCCAGGTGACTCAACTAGGAGAGACAGAAGAGGAAACTAATCCTGAATCACAGGTGACCTAACTAGGAGAGACAGAAGGAGGAAACTAATCCTGATTCACAGGTGACTCAACTAGGAGAGACAGAAGGAGGAAATATCCTGAATCACAGGTGACCTCAACTAGGAGAGACAGAGAGGAAACAATCCTGAATCACAGGTGACCTCAACTAGGAGAGACAGAAAGGAGGAGAAATAATCCTAATCACAGGTGACCTCAACTAGAGGACAGAAGGAGGAAACTAATCCTGAATCACAGGTGACCTCAACTAGGAGAGACAGAAGGAGGAAACAATCTGACATCACAGGTGACCTCAACTAGGAGAGACAGAAGGAGGAAATAATCCTGACATCACAGGTGACCTAATAGGAGAGACAGAAGGAGGAAATAATCCTGACATCACAGGTGCCTCACTAGAGAGACAGAAGAGGAACTAATCCTGACATCACAGGTGACTCAATAGGAGAGACAGAGGGAACTAATCCTGACATCACGGGACCTCAACTAGGAGAGACAGAAGGAGGAAACTAATCCTGACATCACAGGTGACCTCAACTAGGAGAGACAGAAGGAGGAAAATCTGACATCACAGGTGACTCAACTAGGGGACAGAAGGAGGAACTAATCTGAATCACAGGTGACCTCAACTAGGAGAGACAGAAGGAGGAAACTAATCCTGACATCACAGGTGACCTCAACTAGGAGAGACAAGGAGGAAATAATCCTGACATCACAGGTGACCTCAACTAGAACAAAGAGGAAACTAATCTGACATCACAGGTGACCTAACTAGGAGAGACAGAAGGAGGAAACTAATCTGACATCACAGGTGACCTCAACTAGGAGAGACAAGGAGGAAACTAATCCGACATCACAGGTGACCCAACTAGGGAGACAAGGAGGAAACTAATCCTGACATCACAGGTGACCTAACTAGGAGAGACAGAAGGAGGAATAATCCGACATCAAGGTGACCTCAACTAGGAGAGACGAAGAGGAAACTAATCCTGACATCACAGGTGACCTCAACTAGGAGAGACAAAGGAGAACTAATCTGATCACGGTGACCTCAACTAGGAGAGACAGAAGGAGGAAACTAATCCTGACATCACAGGTGACCTCAACTAGGAGACAAAGGAGGAAACTAATCCTGACATCACAGGTGACCTCAACTAGGAGAAAAGAGGAACTAACCTACATACAGGACCTCAAAGAGAGACAAAGGAGGAAACACCTGACATCACAGTGACTCAATAGGAAGACAAAGGAGACAATCTGACATCACAGGGACTCAACTAGGAAGACAAAGGAGGAAAAATCTGACATCACAGGGACCTCAACTAGGAAGAAAAGGAGGAAACTAACCTAATCAAGGTGACTCAACTAGAGAGACAGAAGAGAAACTAATCCTGACATCAAGTGACCTCAAAGAGAGAAAGAGAGACAACTAACTGACAAAGGGGGGGGGGGGGGGGGGGGGGGGGGGGGGGGGGGGGGGGGGGGGGGGGGGGGGGGGGGGGGGGGGGGGGGGGGGGGGGGGGGGGGGGGGGGGGGGGGGGGGGGGGGGGGGGGGGGGGGGGGGGGGGGGGGGGGGGGGGGGGGGGGGGGGGGGGGGGGGGGGGGGGGGGGGGGGGGGGGGGGGGGGGGGGGGGGGGGGGGGGGGGGGGGGGGGGGGGGGGGGGGGGGGGGGGGGGGGGGGGGGGGGGGGGGGGGGGGGGGGGGGGGGGGGGGGGGGGGGGGGGGGGGGGGGGGGGGGGGGGGGGGGGGGGGGGGGGGGGGGGGGGGGGGGGGGGGGGGGGGGGGGGGGGGGGGGGGGGGGGGGGGGGGGGGGGGGGGGGGGGGGGGGGGGGGGGGGGGGGGGGGGGGGGGGGGGGGGGGGGGGGGGGGGGGGGGGGGGGGGGGGGGGGGGGGGGGGGGGGGGGGGGGGGGGGGGGGGGGGGGGGGGGGGGGGGGGGGGGGGGGGGGGGGGGGGGGGGGGGGGGGGGGGGGGGGGGGGGGGGGGGGGGGGGGGGGGGGGGGGGGGGGGGGGGGGGGGGGGGGGGGGGGGGGGGGGGGGGGGGGGGGGGGGGGGGGGGGGGGGGGGGGGGGGGGGGGGGGGGGGGGGGGGGGGGGGGGGGGGGGGGGGGGGGGGGGGGGGGGGGGGGGGGGGGGGGGGGGGGGGGGGGGGGGGGGGGGGGGGGGGGGGGGGGGGGGGGGGGGGGGGGGGGGGGGGGGGGGGGGGGGGGGGGGGGGGGGGGGGGGGGGGGGGGGGGGGGGGGGGGGGGGGGGGGGGGGGGGGGGGGGGGGGGGGGGGGGGGGGGGGGGGGGGGGGGGGGGGGGGGGGGGGGGGGGGGGGGGGGGGGGGGGGGGGGGGGGGGGGGGGGGGGGGGGGGGGGGGGGGGGGGGGGGGGGGGGGGGGGGGGGGGGGGGGGGGGGGGGGGGGGGGGGGGGGGGGGGGGGGGGGGGGGGGGGGGGGGGGGGGGGGGGGGGGGGGGGGGGGGGGGGGGGGGGGGGGGGGGGGGGGGGGGGGGGGGGGGGGGGGGGGGGGGGGGGGGGGGGGGGGGGGGGGGGGGGGGGGGGGGGGGGGGGGGGGGGGGGGGGGGGGGGGGGGGGGGGGGGGGGGGGGGGGGGGGGGGGGGGGGGGGGGGGGGGGGGGGGGGGGGGGGGGGGGGGGGGGGGGGGGGGGGGGGGGGGGGGGGGGGGGGGGGGGGGGGGGGGGGGGGGGGGGGGGGGGGGGGGGGGGGGGGGGGGGGGGGGGGGGGGGGGGGGGGGGGGGGGGGGGGGGGGGGGGGGGGGGGGGGGGGGGGGGGGGGGGGGGGGGGGGGGGGGGGGGGGGGGGGGGGGGGGGGGGGGGGGGGGGGGGGGGGGGGGGGGGGGGGGGGGGGGGGGGGGGGGGGGGGGGGGGGGGGGGGGGGGGGGGGGGGGGGGGGGGGGGGGGGGGGGGGGGGGGGGGGGGGGGGGGGGGGGGGGGGGGGGGGGGGGGGGGGGGGGGGGGGGGGGGGGGGGGGGGGGGGGGGGGGGGGGGGGGGGGGGGGGGGGGGGGGGGGGGGGGGGGGGGGGGGGGGGGGGGGGGGGGGGGAAAAAAAAAAAAAAAAAAAAAAAAAAAAAAAAAAAAAAAAAAAAAAAAAAAAAAAAAAAAAAAAAAAAAAAAAAAAAAAAAAAAAAAAAAAAAAAAAAAAAAAAAAAAAAAAAAAAAAAAAAAAAAAAAAAAAAAAAAAAAAAAAAAAAAAAAAAAAAAAAAAAAAAAAAAAAAAAAAAAAAAAAAAAAAAAAAAAAAAAAAAAAAAAAAAAAAAAAAAAAAAAAAAAAAAAAAAAAAAAAAAAAAAAAAAAAAAAAAAAAAAAAAAAAAAAAAAAAAAAAAAAAAAAAAAAAAAAAAAAAAAAAAAAAAAAAAAAAAAAAAAAAAAAAAAAAAAAAAAAAAAAAAAAAAAAAAAAAAAAAAAAAAAAAAAAAAAAAAAAAAAAAAAAAAAAAAAAAAAAAAAAAAAAAAAAAAAAAAAAAAAAAAAAAAAAAAAAAAAAAAAAAAAAAAAAAAAAAAAAAAAAAAAAAAAAAAAAAAAAAAAAAAAAAAAAAAAAAAAAAAAAAAAAAAAAAAAAAAAAAAAAAAAAAAAAAAAAAAAAAAAAAAAAAAAAAAAAAAAAAAAAAAAAAAAAAAAAAAAAAAAAAAAAAAAAAAAAAAAAAAAAAAAAAAAAAAAAAAAAAAAAAAAAAAAAAAAAAAAAAAAAAAAAAAAAAAAAAAAAAAAAAAAAAAAAAAAAAAAAAAAAAAAAAAAAAAAAAAAAAAAAAAAAAAAAAAAAAAAAAAAAAAAAAAAAAAAAAAAAAAAAAAAAAAAAAAAAAAAAAAAAAAAAAAAAAAAAAAAAAAAAAAAAAAAAAAAAAAAAAAAAAAAAAAAAAAAAAAAAAAAAAAAAAAAAAAAAAAAAAAAAAAAAAAAAAAAAAAAAAAAAAAAAAAAAAAAAAAAAAAAAAAAAAAAAAAAAAAAAAAAAAAAAAAAAAAAAAAAAAAAAAAAAAAAAAAAAAAAAAAAAAAAAAAAAAAAAAAAAAAAAAAAAAAAAAAAAAAAAAAAAAAAAAAAAAAAAAAAAAAAAAAAAAAAAAAAAAAAAAAAAAAAAAAAAAAAAAAAAAAAAAAAAAAAAAAAAAAAAAAAAAAAAAAAAAAAAAAAAAAAAAAAAAAAAAAAAAAAAAAAAAAAAAAAAAAAAAAAAAAAAAAAAAAAAAAAAAAAAAAAAAAAAAAAAAAAAAAAAAAAAAAAAAAAAAAAAAAAAAAAAAAAAAAAAAAAAAAAAAAAAAAAAAAAAAAAAAAAAAAAAAAAAAAAAAAAAAAAAAAAAAAAAAAAAAAAAAAAAAAAAAAAAAAAAAAAAAAAAAAAAAAAAAAAAAAAAAAAAAAAAAAAAAAAAAAAAAAAAAAAAAAAAAAAAAAAAAAAAAAAAAAAAAAAAAAAAAAAAAAAAAAAAAAAAAAAAAAAAAAAAAAAAAAAAAAAAAAAAAAAAAAAAAAAAAAAAAAAAAAAAAAAAAAAAAAAAAAAAAAAAAAAAAAAAAAAAAAAAAAAAAAAAAAAAAAAAAAAAAAAAAAAAAAAAAAAAAAAAAAAAAAAAAAAAAAAAAAAAAAAAAAAAAAAAAAAAAAAAAAAAAAAAAAAAAAAAAAAAAAAAAAAAAAAAAAAAAAAAAAAAAAAAAAAAAAAAAAAAAAAAAAAAAAAAAAAAAAAAAAAAAAAAAAAAAAAAAAAAAAAAAAAAAAAAAAAAAAAAAAAAAAAAAAAAAAAAAAAAAAAAAAAAAAAAAAAAAAAAAAAAAAAAAAAAAAAAAAAAAAAAAAAAAAAAAAAAAAAAAAAAAAAAAAAAAAAAAAAAAAAAAAAAAAAAAAAAAAAAAAAAAAAAAAAAAAAAAAAAAAAAAAAAAAAAAAAAAAAAAAAAAAAAAAAAAAAAAAAAAAAAAAAAAAAAAAAAAAAAAAAAAAAAAAAAAAAAAAAAAAAAAAAAAAAAAAAAAAAAAAAAAAAAAAAAAAAAAAAAAAAAAAAAAAAAAAAAAAAAAAAAAAAAAAAAAAAAAAAAAAAAAAAAAAAAAAAAAAAAAAAAAAAAAAAAAAAAAAAAAAAAAAAAAAAAAAAAAAAAAAAAAAAAAAAAAAAAAAAAAAAAAAAAAAAAAAAAAAAAAAAAAAAAAAAAAAAAAAAAAAAAAAAAAAAAAAAAAAAAAAAAAAAAAAAAAAAAAAAAAAAAAAAAAAAAAAAAAAAAAAAAAAAAAAAAAAAAAAAAAAAAAAAAAAAAAAAAAAAAAAAAAAAAAAAAAAAAAAAAAAAAAAAAAAAAAAAAAAAAAAAAAAAAAAAAAAAAAAAAAAAAAAAAAAAAAAAAAAAAAAAAAAAAAAAAAAAAAAAAAAAAAAAAAAAAAAAAAAAAAAAAAAAAAAAAAAAAAAAAAAAAAAAAAAAAAAAAAAAAAAAAAAAAAAAAAAAAAAAAAAAAAAAAAAAAAAAAAAAAAAAAAAAAAAAAAAAAAAAAAAAAAAAAAAAAAAAAAAAAAAAAAAAAAAAAAAAAAAAAAAAAAAAAAAAAAAAAAAAAAAAAAAAAAAAAAAAAAAAAAAAAAAAAAAAAAAAAAAAAAAAAAAAAAAAAAAAAAAAAAAAAAAAAAAAAAAAAAAAAAAAAAAAAAAAAAAAAAAAAAAAAAAAAAAAAAAAAAAAAAAAAAAAAAAAAAAAAAAAAAAAAAAAAAAAAAAAAAAAAAAAAAAAAAAAAAAAAAAAAAAAAAAAAAAAAAAAAAAAAAAAAAAAAAAAAAAAAAAAAAAAAAAAAAAAAAAAAAAAAAAAAAAAAAAAAAAAAAAAAAAAAAAAAAAAAAAAAAAAAAAAAAAAAAAAAAAAAAAAAAAAAAAAAAAAAAAAAAAAAAAAAAAAAAAAAAAAAAAAAAAAAAAAAAAAAAAAAAAAAAAAAAAAAAAAAAAAAAAAAAAAAAAAAAAAAAAAAAAAAAAAAAAAAAAAAAAAAAAAAAAAAAAAAAAAAAAAAAAAAAAAAAAAAAAAAAAAAAAAAAAAAAAAAAAAAAAAAAAAAAAAAAAAAAAAAAAAAAAAAAAAAAAAAAAAAAAAAAAAAAAAAAAAAAAAAAAAAAAAAAAAAAAAAAAAAAAAAAAAAAAAAAAAAAAAAAAAAAAAAAAAAAAAAAAAAAAAAAAAAAAAAAAAAAAAAAAAAAAAAAAAAAAAAAAAAAAAAAAAAAAAAAAAAAAAAAAAAAAAAAAAAAAAAAAAAAAAAAAAAAAAAAAAAAAAAAAAAAAAAAAAAAAAAAAAAAAAAAAAAAAAAAAAAAAAAAAAAAAAAAAAAAAAAAAAAAAAAAAAAAAAAAAAAAAAAAAAAAAAAAAAAAAAAAAAAAAAAAAAAAAAAAAAAAAAACCTCAACTAGGAGAGACAGAAGGAGGAAACTAATCCTGACATCACAGGTGACCTCAACTAGGAGAGACAGAAGGAGGAAACTAATCCTGACATCACAGGTGACCTCAACTAGGAGAGACAGAAGGAGGAAACTAATCCTGATATCACAGGTGACCTCAACTAGGAGAGACAGAAGGAGGAAACTAATCCTGACATCACAGGTGACCTCAACTAGGAGAGACAGAAGGAGGAAACTAATCCTGACATCACAGGTGACCTCAACTAGGAGAGACAGAAGGAGGAAACTAATCCTGACATCACAGGTGACCTCAACTAGGAGAGACAAAGGAGGAAACTAATCCTGACATCACAGGTGACCTCAACTAGGAGAGACAGAAGGAGGAAACTAATCCTGACATCACAGGTGACCTCAACTAGGAGAGACAGAAGGAGGAAACTAATCCTGACATCACAGGTGACCTCAACTAGGAGAGACAGAAGGAGGAAACTAATCCTGACATCACAGGTGACCTCAACTAGGAGAGACAGAAGGAGGAAACTAATCCTGACATCACAGGTGACCTCAACTAGGAGAGACAGAAGGAGGAAACTAATCCTGACATCACAGGTGACCTCAACTAGGAGAGACAGAAGGAGGAAACTAATCCTGACATCACAGGTGACCTCAACTAGGAGAGACAGAAGGAGGAAACTAATCCTGACATCACAGGTGACCTCAACTAGGAGAGACAGAAGGAGGAAAACTAATCCTGACATCACAGGTGACCTCAACTAGGAGAGACAGAAGGAGGAAACTAATCCTGACATCACAGTGACCTCAACTAGGAGAGACAGAAGGAGGAAACTAATCCTGACATCACAGGTGACCTCAACTAGGAGAGACAGAAAGGAGGAAACTAATCCTGACATCACAGGTGACCTCAACTAGGAGAGACAGAAGGAGGAAACTAATCCTGACATCACAGGTGACCTCAACTAGGAGAGACAGAAGGAGGAAACTAATCCTGACATCACAGGTGACCTCAACTAGGAGAGACAGAAGGAGGAAACTAATCCTGACATCACAGGTGACCTCAACTAGGAGAGACAGAAGGAGGAAACTAATCCTGACATCACAGGTGACCTCAACTAGGAGAGACAGAAGGAGGAAACTAATCCTGATCATCACAGGTGACCTCAACTAGGAGAGACAGAAGGAGGAAACTAATCCTGACATCACAGGTGACCTCAACTAGGAGAGACAGAAGGAGGAAACTAATCCTGACATCACAGGTGACCTCAACTAGGAGAGACAGAAGGAGGAAACTAATCCTGACATCACAGGTGACCTCAACTAGGAGAGACAGAAGGAGGAAACTAATCCTGACATCACAGGTGACCTCAACTAGGAGAGACAGAAGGAGGAAACTAATCCTGACATCACAGGTGACCTCAACTAGGAGAGACAGAAGGAGGAAACTAATCCTGACATCACAGGTGACCTCAACTAGGAGAGACAGAAGGAGGAAACTAATCCTGACATCACAGGTGACCTCAACTAGGAGAGACAGAAGGAGGAAACTAATCCTGACATCACAGGTGACCTCAACTAGGAGAGACAGAAGGAGGAAACTAATCCTGACATCACAGGTGACCTCAACTAGGAGAGACAGAAGGAGGAAACTAATCCTGACATCACAGGTGACCTCAACTAGGAGAGACAGAAGGAGGAAACTAATCCTGACATCACAGGTGACCTCAACTAGGAGAGACAGAAGGAGGAAACTAATCCTGACATCACAGGTGACCTCAACTAGGAGAGACAGAAAGGAGGAAACTAATCCTGACATCACAGGTGACCTCAACTAGGAGAGACAGAAGGAGGAAACTAATCAGGTGACCTCAATAGGAGACAAAGGAGGAAAAACCATGAACCAGGTAACTAAGGAGAGAAAGGAGGAAAACTAATGCACAGGGACCAATAGAGAGCAGAAGGAGGAAATAATCCTAATCACACTGACTCAACTAGGAAGCAGAAGGAGAACTAATCCTGAACCAGGTGACCTAACTAGGAGAGACAAAGGGAAACTACTGACAAGCAAAGAAGACAGACAGGGACAAGAACAAGGAGACAAACGAACAGGAGAAACAAGAGAATAAGTGACCTAAGCAGTACAAAGGAGAACAAGGGGAAACTAACCACAGGTGACCTAATAGGAACGAAGGAAACTAATCCTGAATCACAGTGACACAGGAGAAGAAGGAGAACTAATCCTGAATCACAGGGACCAATAGGAGAAAAGGAGGAAACTATCCTGACATCACAGGGACAACTAGAGACAGAGAGGAAACTATCCTGAATCACAGGTCACAAGAGGAAAAAGGAGGAACTAACGATACAGGGACAAACAGAGAAAAAGGAGAACAAAAGGACAAGGGAAACAATTGAACACAGGCTAAACTAGAGAGACAAAGGAACAACGACAAGGACCAACAGCAGACAAAGGGAAACATGAGAACAAGGACTAACTAGAGACAAAGGGAAATCGAAAGACAAAAGGAAACAAGGAAATACTACCACAATACTAAGAAACAAAAGGAGGAAACTAATCCTGACTCACAGGTGACCTCAACTAGGAGACAAAGAGAAACTAATCCTAATCACAGGACCTCACTAGGAGAGACAAAGGAGGAAACTAACCGACATCACAGTGACCTCAACTAGAAGACAGAAGGGGAAAATCCTGACATCACAGGTGACCTCAACTAGGAGACAGAAGGAGGAAATAATCTGACATCACAGTGACCCATAGGAAAAAGAGAGAAAATCCTGACATCACAGGTGACCCAACAGGAGAACAAAGAGGAACACAAAACAGGACAAGGAAACAGAAGGAAATAGACGAGAACACCTGACAATGACGAAAGAAAATGGAAACTACCTGAACAGGACCTCAAGGAGAGACCAACAAGGAAACTACTGTACAAGGATAACTAAGAACAAGGTACTAACCGAACAGGTGACACTGAACAAAGAGAATAGAACAAGGACAACGAAAAGAGAACTAAAAAGTGACCCACTAGAAGACGACAACGAAAGGAACTCCACAGGGACAAGAGGAACGACAGACACGAGGACAAAGAAACAACGACAGACACAAAGGAGAAACGACAAGACAACAGAAACAAGGGAACACTCAGACACAAGAAAATATCGATACAGACCAAGAAGAAAAATGAATCCAGGGCTCAGGAAACAAGAGAACTACCTAAGACTCACAAGACAAGGAGAACTAATTGACTCAGACCACTAGAGAAAAGAGAACTACACCAGTGACCCAAGAAAAGAGAAACTGACACACAGTACAACAAGACAAGAAAAACCGACAAGGACAAAAGAAAGAAATACATAGAAGGAAAGAACATCACAACAGGAACAGACAAAGAACTAGAAAGAACTACACAAGGACTAACGACAAGAAATACAAGAAAAAAAAAGGACAACTGAAGGAAGACAAGACAACAGGGAAGAAAACCGATCACAGGTACAAGAAAAGGAATTGTCACGAAAAGGAAAAGGAACAATCGACAGACTCAAGAGAGAAGAAAACAATACATACCTCATAGAAAAAGGAAAAATCGACCAACCCACAGAGGACAAGAGAAAACTATAACTACAGAGAGAGAAGAAAGACACAGAAAAGAGAAAAAGAAATCAACAAAAAAAAAAAAAAAAAAAAAAAAAAAAAAAAAAAAAAAAAAAAAAAAAAAAAAAAAAAAAAAAAAAAAAAAAAAAAAAAAAAAAAAAAAAAAAAAAAAAAAAAAAAAAAAAAAAAAAAAAAAAAAAAAAAAAAAAAAAAAAAAAAAAAAAAAAAAAAAAAAAAAAAAAAAAAAAAAAAAAAAAAAAAAAAAAAAAAAAAAAAAAAAAAAAAAAAAAAAAAAAAAAAAAAAAAAAAAAAAAAAAAAAAAAAAAAAAAAAAAAAAAAAAAAAAAAAAAAAAAAAAAAAAAAAAAAAAAAAAAAAAAAAAAAAAAAAAAAAAAAAAAAAAAAAAAAAAAAAAAAAAAAAAAAAAAAAAAAAAAAAAAAAAAAAAAAAAAAAAAAAAAAAAAAAAAAAAAAAAAAAAAAAAAAAAAAAAAAAAAAAAAAAAAAAAAAAAAAAAAAAAAAAAAAAAAAAAAAAAAAAAAAAAAAAAAAAAAAAAAAAAAAAAAAAAAAAAAAAAAAAAAAAAAAAAAAAAAAAAAAAAAAAAAAAAAGAGAACTAATCTGAATACAGGTACCCAACGAGAGCAGAGGAGGAATAATCGACTCACAGGACCCATAGGAAACAGAGGAACTATCACATCACAGTGCCTCACTAGGAAGAAGAGGAGGAAACTAATCTGAATCAGGGCTCACTAGGAGAAAAGAGAAACATCCTGATCACAGGGACTCAAAGAGAGAGAAGGAGGAAATAATCCTGACATCAGGTGACCTCACTGGAAAAGAGGAATAACGAACACAGGTGACCTCAAGGGACAAGAGAATAATCTGACATAAGGTGCTCACTGGAGAGAGAAGGGGACTATCCTGATCACGGTGACTAATAGAACAAGGAGAACTATCTGAATCACAGGTGACTCACAGAGAAAGGAGGAAATAATCTGAATCAGTCTCAACTAGGAGGACAGAAGAGAAACATCCTGAATCACAGGTGACCTACTGGGAAAAGGAGAATAATCCTGACATCCAGTGACTCAACTGGAGACAAGGAGAACTATCGAATACAGTGACTCAACTAGAGACAAAGGAGGAAATCCTAATCACAGTGACAATAGAACAAAGGGGAATATCCGAACAGGTGACCTCAACTAGGAGAAGAGGAGAATAATCTGACATCACAGTGACCTAATAGAAGACAAAGGAGGAAACTAATCCGACATCACAGGTGACCTCAACTAGGAGAGACAAAGGAGGAAACTAATCCTGACATCACAGGTGACCTCAACTAGGAGAGACAGAAGGAGGAACTAATCCTGACATCACAGGTGACCTCAACTAGGAGAGACAGAAGGAGGAAACTAATCCTGAATCACAGGTGACCTCAACTAGGAGAGACAGAAGGAGGAAACTAATCTGACATCACAGGTGACCTCAACTAGGAGAGACAGAAGGAGGAAACTAATCCTGACTCACAGGTGACTCAACTAGGGAGACAGAAGAGGAAACTAATCCTGCAATCACAGGTGACCTCAACTAGGAGAGACAAGGAGGAAACTACCTACATAAGGATGACCTAAAGTAACAAAAGGAGGAACTAATCCTGACATCACAGTAGACTCAACTAGGAAGACAAAGGGGAAACTAATCGACATCACAGGTGACCTCAACTAGGGAGAACAGAAGAGGAGGAAACTAATCCTGAATCACAGGTGACCTCAACTAGGAGAGACAGAAGGAGGAAACTAATCCTGACATCACAGGTGACCTCAACTAGAGAGAACAGAAGGAGGAAACTAATCCTGAATCACAGGTGACCTCAACTAGGAGAGACAGAAGGAGAAACTAATCCGAGACTACAGGTGACCCAAAACTAGAGCAGAAGGAGGAAACTAATCTGAATCACAGGTGACCTCAACTAGGAAGACAGAAGGAGGAAACTAATCCTGAATCACAGGTGACTCAACTAGGAGAGGACAAAGGAGGAAACTAATCCTGACATCACAGTGACCTCAACTAGAGAGACCAAAGGAGGAAACTAAATCCTGACATCACAGGTGACCTCAACTAGGAGACAGAAGGAGGAAACTAATCCTGACATCACAGGTGACCTCAACTAGGAGAACAGAAGGAGGAAACTAATCCTGATCACAGGTGACCTCAACTAGGAGAGACGAAGAAGGAGGAAACTAATCCTGACTCATCACAGTGACTCAACTAGGAGAACCAAAGAGGAAACTCAATAACCTGAGAATCACAGTGACCTCAACTAGGAGAGACAGAAGAGAGGAAACAATACCTACATCACAGGTGACCTCAACTAGGAGAGACAGAGGAGGAAAACTAATCCTGACATCACAGGTGACCTCAACTAGGAGAGACAAAAGAGGAAACAAATCCGAATCACATGACCTCAACTAGGAGAGACAGAAGGAGGAAACTAATCCTGACATCAAGTGACCTCAACTAGGAGAGACAGAAGGAGGAAACTAATCCTGACATCACAGGTGACCTCAACTGAGGAGAGACAGAATAGGAAACTAACCTGAGATCACAAGTGACTCAACAGAGAGACACAAGGAGGAAACAGGAATCCTGACATCAAGGTACCTCAACTAGAGAACAGAAGGAGGAAATAACTGAATCCTGACATCACGTGACACATAGGAGAGCAGAAGGGAAACAATCCTGACATCACAGGTGACCTCAACTAGGAGAGACAGAAGGAGGAAACTATCCTGACATCACATGACTCAACTAGGAAGCAGATGCAAACTAATCCGACATGACAGGTGACAACTAATCAGCACACAGAGTGCCAATGGAGACATGAGCACTAGATCTGCTACAGGTGACCTAATAGGAGAGAGACAGAAGGAGAGACTAATACAATCCGTACATCAACAGGACTGGACAAAGAGGAAACAATCCTGGACATCACAGGGACTAACAGGTGACAGATAGGAGAACTATGCTGAGATCACAGTGACACTCAACAGGGTCAGGACAGAGAGGAGGAAACATCTGATACAGGTGCTCAACAGGAGATCAAAGGGAGAACAATTAAGCAGGTGACCTAACAGAAAACAGGGGGAAACTATCCGAACAAGGAAGACTAGGAGAGCAGAATGGACAACAATCCTGACTCACAGGATGATAGGAGAGAAGAAGGAGGAAACTAATCCTGAATCACAGGTGACCTCAACTGGAGAGAAGAAGAGGAAACTAATCCTGATCCAGTGACCTAACAGGGAGCCAGTAGGAGGAAATACGAATCCAGGGACCTCAACTAGGAAGACAGAAGGAGGAAACTAATCTGACATCACAGGTAACCTCAACTAGGAGAGACAGAAGGAGGAAAACTAATCCTGACATACAGGTGACTCAACTAGGAGAGACAGAAGGAGGAAACTAAATCCAATCTGACATCACAGGTGACCTCAACTAGGAGAACAGAAGGAGGAAACTAATCCTGACATCACAGGTGACCTCAACTAGGAGAGACAGAAGGAGGAAACTAATCCTGACATCACAGGTGACCTCAACTAGGAGAGACAGAAGGAGGAAACTAATCCTGAATCACAGGTGACCTCAACTAGGAGAGACAGAAGGAGAAACTAATCACTGACATCACAGGTGACCTCAACTAGGAGAGACAGAAGGAGGAAACTAATCCTGACATCACAGGATGACTCAACTAGGAACAAGGAGGAAACTAATCCTGACATCACAGGTGACCTCAACTAGGAAGACAGAAGGAGGAAATCAATCCTGACATCACAGGGACTACTCAACTAGGAGGACAGAAGAGAGGGAAACTAACCTGACATCACAGGTGACCTCAACTAGGAGAGACAGAAGGAGGAAACTAATCCGACATCACAGGTGACCTCAACTAGGAGAGACAGAAGGAGGAAACTAATCCTGACATCACAGGTGACCTCAACTAGGAGAGACAAAGGAGGAAACTAATCCTGACATCACAGGTGACCTCAACTAGGAGAGACAGAAGGAGGAAACTAATCCTGATCATCACAGGTGACCTCAACTAGGAGAGACAGAAGGAGGAAACTAATCCTGACATCACAGGTGACCTCAACTAGGAGAGACAAAGGAGGAAACTAATCCTGATATCACAGGTGACCTCAACTAGGAGAGACAGAAGGAGGAAACTAATCCTGAATCACAGGTGACCTCAACTAGGAGAGACAGAAGGAGGAAACTAATCCTGACATCACAGGTGACCTCAACTAGGAGAGACAGAAGGAGGAAACTAATCCTGAATCACAGGTGACCTCAACTAGGAGAGACAGAAGGAGGAAACTAATCCTGACATCACAGGTGACCTCAACTAGGAGAGACAGAAGGAGGAAACTAATCCTGACATCACAGGTGACCTCAACTAGGAGAGACAGAAGGAGGAAACTAATCCTGACATCACAGGTGACCTCAACTAGGAAGAGAATAAGGAAGGAACTATCTGGACATCACAGGGTGACCTAAAGTAAGACTGAATCACAATAATAGGCGAAGGAGACATTTGATCACAGGTGGCTGAGAACAGAAGAGGCATGACATCACATGACCCCAATGAAAAAATGGGATATCTAAACAAATGTAGTCCTATTTTATTCAATGCACGGATGATGCGATTTATACTGTACTGAGTAAAAAGGCCCGCATGCAATTGCATCGGGAGCAGAGTGAAATTAATGTGTGTATTACAGGCGGGTCAGTGGGTAGCATTGTATACAGAGGCTCTGTGGGTAGCAGAGTATAGAGGCGGTTGTGGGTAGCAGGTATAAGACACTTGAGGGTAGGAGTTATACAGGCGGCTCTGTGGGTAGCAGATTATACAGGCGGCTGTGTGGGTAGCAGAGTATAGAGGCGGCTCTGTGGGTGTAAGCAGTTGGTACATGGCGGCTCTGTGTGTAGCAGAGTATAGAGGCGGCTCTGTGGGTAGCAGAGTATACAGGCGGCTTCTGTGGGTAGCAGAGTATAAGGCGGCTCTGTGGGTAGCAGAGTATACAGGCGGCTCTGTGGGTAGCAGAGTATACAGGCGGCTCTGTGGGTAGCAGAGTATACAGGCGGCTCTGTGGGTAGCAGAGTATAGAGGCGGCTGTGTGGGTAGCAGAGTATAGAGGCGGCTCTGTGGGTAGCAGAGTATAGAGGCGGCTGTGTGGGTAGCAGAGTATAGAGGCGGCTTGTGGGTAGCAGAGTATAGAGGCGGCTGTGTGGGTAGCAGAGTATAGAGGCGGCTCTGTGGGTAGCAGAGTATAGAGGCGGCTTGTGGGTAGCAGAGTATAGAGGCGGCTCTGTGGGTAGCAGAGTATAGAGGCGGCTCTGTGGGTAGCAGAGTATAGAGGCGGCTCTGTGGGTAGCAGAGTACACGGCGGTCTGTGGGTCGAGTAAGGGCGGCTGGCGTAGCAGGAACGGGCGTCTGTGGTGGTGGCGGCAGGCTACACGGGCGTCTGTGGTGGTGGCGGCAGGCTACACGGGCGTCTGTGGTGGTGGCGGCAGGCTACACGGGCGTCTGTGGTGGTGGCGGCAGGCTACACGGGCGTCTGTGGTGGTGGCGGCAGGCTACACGGGCGTCTGTGGTGGTGGCGGCAGGCTACACGGGCGTCTGTGGTGGTGGCGGCAGGCTACACGGGCGTCTGTGGTGGTGGCGGCAGGCTACACGGGCGTCTGTGGTGGTGGCGGCAGGCTACACGGGCGTCTGTGGTGGTGGCGGCAGGCTACACGGGCGTCTGTGGTGGTGGCGGCAGGCTACACGGGCGTCTGTGGTGGTGGCGGCAGGCTACACGGGCGTCTGTGGTGGTGGCGGCAGGCTACACGGGCGTCTGTGGTGGTGGCGGCAGGCTACACGGGCGTCTGTGTGGTGTGGCGGCAGGCTACACGGGCGTCTGTGGTGGTGGCGGCAGGCTACACGGGCGTCTGTGGTGGTGGCGGCAGGCTACACGGGCGTCTGTGGTGGTGGCGGCAGGCTACACGGGCGTCTGTGGTGGTGGCGGCAGGCTACACGGGCGTCTGTGGTGGTGGCGGCAGGCTACACGGGCGTCTGTGGTGGTGGCGGCAGGCTACACGGGCGTCTGTGGTGGTGGCGGCAGGCTACACGGGCGTCTGTGGTGGTGGCGGCAGGCTACACGGGCGTCTGTGGTGGTGGCGGCAGGCTACACGGGCGTCTGTGGTGGTGGCGGCAGGCTACACGGGCGTCTGTGGTGGTGGCGGCAGGCTACACGGGCGTCTGTGGTGGTGGCGGCAGGCTACACGGGCGTCTGTGGTGGTGGCGGCAGGCTACACGGGCGTCTGTGGTGGTGGCGGCAGGCTACACGGGCGTCTGTGGTGGTGGCGGCAGGCTACACGGGCGTCTGTGGTGGTGGCGGCAGGCTACACGGGCGTCTGTGGTGGTGGCGGCAGGCTACACGGGCGTCTGTGGTGGTGGCGGCAGGCTACACGGGCGTCTGTGGTGGTGGCGGCAGGCTACACGGGCGTCTGTGGTGGTGGCGGCAGGCTACACGGGCGTCTGTGGTGGTGGCGGCAGGCTACACGGGCGTCTGTGGTGGTGGCGGCAGGCTACACGGGCGTCTGGTGTGCGGAGTCAGGTCGTGTGCGGCAGGCTACACGGGCGTCTGTGGTGGTGGCGGCAGGCTACACGGGCGTCTGTGGTGGTGGCGGCAGGCTACACGGGCGTCTGTGGTGGTGGCGGCAGGCTACACGGGCGTCTGTGGTGGTGGCGGCAGGCTACACGGGCGTCTGTGGTGGTGGCGGCAGGCTACACGGGCGTCTGTGGTGGTGGCGGCAGGCTACACGGGCGTCTGTGGTGGTGGCGGCAGGCTACACGGGCGTCTGTGGTGGTGGCGGCAGGCTACACGGGCGTCTGTGGTGGTGGCGGCAGGCTACACGGGCGTCTGTGGTGGTGGCGGCAGGCTACACGGGCGTCTGTGGTGGTGGCGGCAGGCTACACGGGCGTCTGTGGTGGTGGCGGCAGGCTACACGGGCGTCTGTGGTGGTGGCGGCAGGCTACACGGGCGTCTGTGGTGGTGGCGGCAGGCTACACGGGCGTCTGGGTACACGGGCATCTGTGGTGGTGGCGGCAGGGTATAGAGGCGTCTGTGGTGGTGGCAGGCTACACGGGCGTCTGGGTACACGGGCGTCTGTGGTGGTGGCGGCAGGGTATAGAGGCGTCTGTGGTGGTGGCAGGCTACACGGGCGTCTGGGTACACGGGCGTCTGTGGTGGTGGCGGCAGGGTATAGAGGCGTCTGTGGTGGTGGCAGGCAGTGTGGGTAAGTGGGGGTGATTGGGGGGTAATCAGGGGCAGCGTGGGTGGAGATGTCAGCCTCGCCTCCTCTGTAGCTTTAGTTGCAGACTGGAGCGCTGCCGTCCCTGCAGCCTACGGGTGTCACCTGTACACAGGTAATGGGAGGGAGGCAAACGGTCACTGACCCCATGGTGCAGAAGCAGGCAGCTGGCAGTGAGTATCGGTTGGACTGTGTGCGGTGTGGCGGGAGTGAGGAGCTCTCGCTTCAGCTGCTGTAAGTCCTCATGTGTCTCCGAGGCCGGCGGCTGGCAGCAGTGATGATAGCGGCGGAGCTCCGGGCGTCTGTGGGCGGGGAGGTAGAGGCTGGCGGGCGCCATTGTGTGCAGTCTGGCGGGGATGAGGAGCTCTCGCATCAGCTGCTGTGAGTCGTCATGTGTCTCCGAGACCGGCGGCTATCAGCAGTGATGAACGCGGCGGAGCTCCGGGCCTCTGTGGGCAGGGAGCTAGAGGCTGGTGGGCGCTGGCATGGCGCTCCTACAGGCGCGGATCTATGGGGGGAGTCGCGGGCACGGAGCGATCCGGTGCCGGAGGAAGTGTGTAGGAAGTGATGGCGGATCGCACCTGCCTTCAGCAGCACCGGCAGCGGCTCGTGATGACGCTGCGCGTCATCACTCGCAGTGCCGCGGGGGAGTCTGGGATTGGGCTACAACGCCCAAATTCCCAACTCCCGATTATATAAGTAGATAGGTTGCACAACACGCAAACTGTATCAACCAACATGTAAGGGGTGTGTATAATTATAATTCTACTGTAGGATTGAATAGAAATATGTCGGTCTAGACATTTTGTCGTTAATCACACTGACAGCATTGATCCTTAGTGGTACATGGTATTGAGACAATGAAGCCGCCCTTAAGAGGTGGAGATGTCAAACGGTTGTTAGTTACCAGAGAAGCTTTCTGGATTTTTGAGTTGGATTCTAGGTCCCCACCAGGACTCCACATGTTTCATTACTAAGGCTGGGTTCACACATAGCGTTACTGCTGCGTTTTGTAAAGGATCCATTCTTGGTGTAAATCTGCAGAGAGCGGCTCCGCACAGCGCAGCTTTCTGTCTGTGAGCGCCACTATGATTTTTTTCCTGCATTATTCTCTCCTCGCTGCACTCCCCCAGTAACCACCGGTGGTTCCCTGTCATCCCCGGAGGCCGCAGTGAGTGCGGCTTCTAGGACCCCACAGCACCATGTGACCGGGTGAGGACCCCACAGCACCATGTGACCGGGTGAGGACCCCACAGCACCACGTGACCGGGTGAGGACCCCACAGCACCATGTGACCGGGTGAGGACCCCACAGCACCATGTGACCGGGTGAGGACCCCACAGCACCATGTGACCGGGTGAGGACCCCACAGCACCATGTGACCGGGTGAGGACCCCACAGCACCATGTGACCGGGTGAGGACCCCACAGCACCATGTGACCGGGTGAGGACCCCACAGCACCATGTGACCGGGTGAGGACCCCACAGCACCATGTGACCGGGTGAGGACCCCACAGCACCATGTGACCGGGTGAGGACCCCACAGCACCATGTGACCGGGTGAGGACCCCACAGCACCATGTGACCGGGTGAGGACCCCACAGCACCATGTGACCGGGTGAGGACCCCACAGCACCATGTGACCGGGTGAGGACCCCACAGCACCATGTGACCGGGTGAGGACCCCACAGCACCATGTGACCGGGTGAGGGCCCCACAGCACCATGTGACCGGGTGAGGACCCCACAGCACCATGTGACCGGGTGAGGGCCCCACAGCACCATGTGACCGGGTGAGGGCCCCACAGCACCATGTGACCGGGTGAGGGCCCCACAGCACCATGTGACCGGGTGAGGACCCCACAGCACCATGTGACCGGGTGAGGACCCCACAGCACCATGTGACCGGGTGAGGACCCCACAGCACCATGTGACCGGGTGAGGACCCCACAGCACCATGTGACCGGGTGAGGACCCCACAGCACCATGTGACCGGGTGAGGACCCCACAGCACCATGTGACCGGGTGAGGACCCCACAGCACCATGTGACCGGGTGAGGACCCCACAGCACCATGTGACCGGGTGAGGACCCCACAGCACCATGTGACCGGGTGAGGACCCCACAGCACCATGTGACCGGGTGAGGACCCCACAGCACCATGTGACCGGGTGAGGACCCCACAGCACCATGTGACCGGGTGAGGACCCCACAGCACCATGTGACCGGGTGAGGACCCCACAGCACCATGTGATCGGGTGAGGACCCCACAGCACCATGTGACCGGGTGACGTTACTCGGGTCCTCCAATGGTCCTGCAGCATCGGTATGAGGGGAGATCAACAAGGGAGCGCGGCGGGGGTGAGTAAAAGCGCAGGATAATAGGACAAACAGAATTGACATGTTCATTCTTTTTACACATTCGCTTTTCAGCCCAAAAATGCAGCGTGTGAATGGAAAACAGTGAAATGCATTGACATGACTGGGGCAGAACGTCACCGCGTTTCACTGCTTTAGTGTATCCTTAAAGTGTAGGAATAAGGCTATGTTCACACGCTGCGCAACATATACTAATAACTGATCATACTGTGTATACAGTTGTGGCCAAAAGTATTGACACCCCTGCACTTCTGTCGGATAATCCTCAGTTTCTTCCTGAAAATTATTGCAATCACAAATTCTTTGGTATTATTATCTTCATTTAATTTGTCTTCAATGAAAAAACACAAAAGAGAATGAAGAAAAAAGCAAAACATTGATCATTTCACACAAAACTCCAAAAATGGGCCGGACAAAAGTATTGGCACCCTCAGCCTAATACTTGGTTGCACAACCTTTAGCCAAAATAACTGTGATCAGCCGCTTCCGGTAACCATCAATGAGCTTCTTACAATGCTCTGCTGGAATTTTACACCATTCTTCTTTGGCAAACTGCTCCAGGTCCCTGATATGTGAAGGCACCTTCTCCAAACTGCCATTGTTAGATCTCTCCACAGGTGTCTATGGGATTCAGGTCTGGACTCATTGCTGCCACCTTAGAAGTCTCCAGTGCTTTCTCTCACACCATTTTCTAGAGCTTTTTGAAGTGCTTTGGGTCACTGTCCTGCTGGAAGACCCATGACATCTGAGGGAGACCCAGCTTTCTCACACTGGGCCCTACATTATGCTGCACAATGTGTTGGTAGTCTTCAGACTTCATAATGCCATGCACACGGTCAAGCAGTCCAGTGCCAGAGGCAGCAAAGCAACCCCAAACCATCAGGGAGCCTCCGCCATGTCTGACTGTAGGGAGCGTGTTCTTTTCTTTGAATGCCTCTTTTTTTCTCCTGTAAACTCTATGTTGATGTCTTTGCCCATAAATCTCTACTTCTGTATCATCTGACCAGAGAACATTCCTCCAGAACGTTGTAGGCTCTCAGGTAAGTTTTGGCAAACTCCAGCCTGGCTTTTTTATGTCTCGGGGTAAGAAGTGGGGTCTTCCTGGGTCTCTACCATACAGTCCCTTTTCATTCAGACGCCGACGGATAGTACGGGCTGACACTGTTGCACCCTCGGACTGCAGGGCAGCTTGAACTTGTTTGGATGTTAGTCGAGGTTCTTTATCCACCATCCGCACAATCTTGCGTTGAAATCTCTCATCAATTTTTCTTTTCCATCCACATCTAGGGAGGTTAGCCACAGTGCCATGGGCTTTACACTTCTTGATGACACTGCGCACGGTAGACACAGGAACATTCAGGTCTTTGGAGATGGACTTGTAGCCTTGAGATTGCTCATGCTTCCTCACTATTTGGTTTCTCAAGTCCTCAGACAGTTCTTTGCTCTTCTTTCTTTTCTCCATGCTCAATGTGGTACACACAAGGACACAGGACAGAGGTGGAGTCAACTTTAATCCATGTCAACTGGCTGCAAGTGTGATTTAGTTATTGCCAACACCTGTTAGGTGCCACAGGTAAGTTACAGGTGCTGTTAATTACACTAATTACAGAAGCATCACATGATTGTTCTAACAGTGACAATACTTTTGTCCACCCCCTTTTTTATGTTTGGTGGAATTAGATCCAATTTGGCTTTAGGACAATTCTCTTTTTGTGTTTTTTTCATTGAAGACAAATTAAATGAAGATAATAATAGCAAAGAATTTGTGATTGCAATCATTACAGGAAGAAACTGAGGATTATCTGACAGAATTACAGGGGTGTCAATACTTTTGGCCACATCTGTATGTTATGTCTACAATCTGGCTGATGTTTATACCAGTGGAAGCTGCAATGTTTTTTTTATTTGTTATGTATCCCTATGATATGTTTTATAGTTCAATTGTTTGTACCTGTTTTTCCCCCTTTTTTCCTATTTTGCTCTTATTGCTATCAGCTTCACATGCACCGATTATTGCGTCGTGTCACTGTTTCTATTCCTCGGTCGGTGTTTCCATCCATGCTGGTTGGGTTTTTTGACAGATCTAGTTAATAGTCGGCTGCTTTGACTTTTTATAGCTGTGATGCAGCATTCACCAACAGGACTGTCTGAGACGCATTGCCTGGCGCAGTGCTCCCGTCTGCGCTGTCATTTACTTGCTTGCTCAACCTGTTCTGCATATCTGGATCGCTGATTTACATTAATAAAATTCACCTTGATCATCCTTTTCCGGAAGCTAAACGCTTTGTGTCTGTATTGACGTCTCAGCAGGGTCAGGACTCCAGGCCCTTGCATGCCGGGTTTGAGTGGGGTGAGCTGATACTATCCTTAAACATAGTTGATCCCGGCATCTCTGCTTAAAGCGTAATAAATAATTTAACATTACAGTAACTCAGAGCAAACTGTTAAAGATAAGATTCTAAAATCTGTAAAATCTATATGTATATATATTGGTTGAATGTTGTAGAGCATGCCCAGCTGCTACCTTCCTTTGTGTGGGATAGAACTGATGTTAAAAATAATAAAGACACCTCTACGCCCTTTCACTTCAAGAGAAGTTCTATATATCTGACTTTGTCTGATATTATTACTTCATGCATGCACTTGATTAAGGTTATTTGACCAGGGATAAGCAAATAGATGGGCGGGGTCCTTAGAATCCCACCCTAACAGAACAAACACCCTCTCACTGTATGAACAGAGGGCAAACTCTAAACAGAAGAGAATCCTCTTGGATCTTTCATCTAAAGACATTATGGGTTAATGGCATAGTGGAGGAGTATAGATATTAAACAAAACAAAACTCCAGGTCTAGAATACGACATTTCAATGTTTTTATTCATAAATGAAAGTTTTAAAATGGTTTGTATAAATGTAATAGATACATTTGTACAAGTACAAACATTTAATACCATTTTATAAACATTGCACATGTTCCTTTATGAAAGGCATCCAATTATACCAGTCCATATGTATTATATCACACCTGAAGAAGACTCTGAAGAGGTGAAACGCGTTGTATATTTTACTGAATGAAAAAACAATATTGGGATATATCATCGCTTCTTGTCCACCGTTTGCATAGAGATTCCTGCGAAACTGCAGCCTTTCCCATAACTCTACCTGGGAGCGTCGTAGGTGGAAGATAATGCTCTCATATTTTTGGTTATGATTTTAGCTTTCCGATGGTAGGACACACAGCATGTCTGCGGTCGTCCCACTGGTCAATATTAATTTTGGGGTAGTTGGGAAGGTCAAACAGTTCTGTAGAAATATGCCTTGTGATCCTATAGCTCTCTAGGTGTCATATTTATGATTGTTATATTTAGAGGAGTGATTTGTAGTGAAATATTATGACTTCTCTCCTGTCTCTGCAGATTCATGGGGGTCTTCCTCTGTATAATCTCTGGTCCCAATGTGTCACCTAGCTCCATCTGTTATGGAGCTTTCTTTGTGGGGCCACAGTTGACCAGGAAATAATATACTCAGGTTAATTATCAGATCCAGGAGATTAATTAACCCCCAGGCCAAAGGAGGGGGCCTCTCTTTGGAGTCAGGGGACGATGCTGACAGCTGACAAAATGGCTGCCATTGGACTATTACTTGATACCCTTATTCCTTACAGGGGATGGGTAGAGGTGAGCTGCGAGGGGATGGTATGGGCAGAGCTGAGTGTGAAAAGGTGGGTGGGGTTCTTGGATCAGCAAGTGGGGGAAGGGTTAGCGGGGCACTAGCAGACATTACTATGGGGCTCAGCGGTTGGGGTGATCTCGCTGACCTTGTCCTCTGTCATCAGGAGATTGATGTGGGTGCGGTGGCCTGTGACGGGGAGGGTTAGCGGGTGGGCGGAGGGGGCTGTTGGCCATTATTCTGGGTCTTAGCGGTTGGGGTGATCATGTGCCACTCGCTGACCTTGTCCTCTGTCATCAGGAAATCGATGTGGACGCGGTGGCCTGTGACGGGGAGGGTTAGCGGGTGGGCGGAGGGGGCTGTTGGCCATTATTCTGGGTCTTAGTGGTTGGGGTAATCGTGCCTCTCGCTGACCTTGTCCTCTGTCATCAGGTGGCCTGTGACGGGGAGGGTTAGCGGGTGAGCGGAGGGGTCGGCGGGGTGCGGATGGACATTATTCTGGGTCTCAGCGGATGGGGTGATCGCTGACTCTCGCCTCTCGCTGACCTTGCCCTCTGTCATCAGGAGATCGATGTGGACGCGGTGGCCTGTGACGGGGTGGTGGTGGCGGTGGCCATCTCTGAGCACGTGGAGAACGCAGGTGTGCACTCCGGAGACGCTACACTGGTGACCCCTCCCCAGGACATCACCCCCAAAACCCTGGAACGAATCAAGGCAATCGTGCATGCGGTGGGGCTGGAGCTCCAGGTGACCGGGCCCTTCAACCTGCAGCTCATTGCAAAGGTAACCAGGTGGGCCGCCGTCCTGCAGTGCATTGTGGGAGATGTGGGGACTAACCCTCCGCTGTCCTCCAGGACGATCAGCTGAAGGTGATCGAGTGCAACGTCCGCGTCTCCCGATCCTTCCCCTTCGTGTCCAAGACACTGGGGGTCGACCTGGTCGCCCTGGCAACGCAAGTCATCATGGGAGAAGAGGTGGAGCCTGTGGGACTCATGGCCGGAACAGGAATTGTGGGAGTGAAGGTTAGTGATGGCGTCTATAGGCCCCGCCCTCATCACTGCTGTCCCCGCCCTCATCACTGCTGTCCCCGCCCTCATCACTGCTGTCCCCGCCCTTCCCGTCACCACCCTCCATCCCACAGGTGCCGCAGTTCTCGTTCTCCCGCCTGGCCGGAGCAGACGTGGTCCTCGGGGTGGAGATGACGAGCACTGGGGAGGTGGCCTGCTTCGGGGAGAACCGCTATGAAGCTTATCTGAAGGCCATGCTGAGCACCGGCTTCAAGATCCCCCAAAACAACATCCTGCTGACCATCGGCAGCTACAAGGTGAGCAGGGGGCAACACATGGTGAGGTGGGGGGAGAGCACACACCGTATGTACCCGCTGATTATTGGTAGCTACAGTTGTGGCCAAAAGTATTGACACCCCTGCAATTTTGTCAGATAATACTCAGTTTCTTTCTTTTGTTGGTGCACTCTCCTTCATTGGCGCTCTCTTCAGTTGGCTCTCGCTCTCTCTTCAGTTGGCTCTTGCTCTCTCTTTCGTTGGCGCCCCCCCTCTCTTTCGTTGGCGCCCCCCTTCTCTTTCGTTGGCGGCCCCCTCTCTCTCTTGCTCTATACATTGCATTATGGTTTTGTCTCCTCTATGACGGCGCTCTGACGTCCTCCGTCACCTTTATGTGGCTGCTGCACTCCCTGCCTCAGCTTTTATACTGGCTGTGATAGTCCCTCCTGGTTGGCTGCACTAGACCATGTGATATCATAGCTGTGGGGCACGCGGCTGAGCCGGATGTCTTGTGCCTTCAGGTATGGCAGTCTCCTGCTCTGTATAAACACTTGTTGGGATGATTTTTCGGCGTTTCACTCAGGTGGACTCACCGGTTGAGTTTTCCGGTAATTTGTGACTTAATCTTGCAGAATAAGAGCGAGCTGCTGCCCGCGGTGCGGACGCTGGAGAGTCTGGGGTACAGTCTGGTCGCCAGCGTGGGCACCGCCGACTTCTACACGGAGCACGGCATCAAGGTATGTAACCAGCAGCCCCGCCCCCGAGGTACCAGCGATCCTGTGTAACGCCCGCTTCTCTGCAGGTGAAGGCCATGGATTGGCCCTTTGAGGACCCGGATGGTGACGGGTCCCTGAAGCAGCGGAGCATCATGGACCATCTCTCTGAGAACCACTTTGACCTGGTCATCAATCTCTCCATGAGGAATTCGGGGGGCCGCCGCCTCTCCTCCTTTGTGACGCGGGGTACCGCGCCCGCCGCATGGCCGTGGATTATTCCGTGCCCCTGATCATAGACATCAAGTGCACCAAGCTGTTTGTGGAGGTGAGTGGCGGGGGGTGCGGGTTGGGCTCAGTGTAAGGAGTAGGGTCAACCTCACACGTGTGCGTCTCCTGCAGGCTCTCCGGCAGATCCGAGCGGCCCCTCCAGTGAAGACCCACGTGGACTGTATGACCTCCCAGAAACTCATCCGCCTGCCCGGTGAGGGACCCCAAACCAGGAGTGTGAGGGTCTCAACGGGTGGGGGGCACTTGGGACCATGGACAACTCCATGGGGTGTGGGAAGCTCCTCGAGGGCCACATAAGGGGTGAAGGGGGCACGTAGGGCCGCGATGGGGAGCTGCCATTTGCCCTTTTCACCCCTCCAGTGTTAGCCTCGTGTGGCGTCTGCTGGGTGTAGTTGTCCTCCGGTGTTAGCCTCGTGTGGCGTCTGCTGGGTGTAGTTGTCCTCCGGTGTTAGCCTCGTGTGGCGTCTGCTGGGTGTAGTTGTCCTCCGGTGTGGATGATGAGGCTCCTCACTTCCGGGCCTTATTGTTGTGGTTCTTGTTCTCAGGTCTGATTGACGTCCACGTCCACCTGCGGGAGCCCGGGGCCACACACAAGGAAGACTTCTCCTCCGGCACAGCGGCAGCACTGGCGGGTGGTGTCACCATGGTGTGCGCCATGCCCAACACCAATCCTGCCATCACAGACGCTGCCAGCTTGTCACTGGCCCAGAAGGTCAGCGGGCGGTCACCAGGGGCCCCGGGCAGTCATCACAGGAGCGGCAGCTGGATGACATTAACCCTTCCTTCTCTCTTCAGTTGGCAGAAGCTGGTGCCCGCTGTGACTTTGCCCTTTTTCTGGGCGCTTGCTCGGAGAACACGGACTCCCTCACCCCCATCGCCGGCTCGGCGGCCGGACTGAAGATGTATCTGAACGACACGTACTCCCAGCTGAAGATGGACAACGTGTCGCTGTGGATGGAGGTGAGCGGCACACCGGCACTGCTGCAGCGCTGTCCGCCGGCTCCTGGTGGTCCAGGGGGAGACGCCTCCATTAACGCTTCCTTCTGTTTCCAGCACTTTGAGAAGTGGCCGGCCCACCTGCCCATTGTGGCCCACGCCGAGAACCAGACGGTCGCCGCCATCTTGATGGTCGCACAGCTGTACAAGAGATCGGTGCATATCTGCCACGTGGCCAAGAAGGAGGAGGTGGGTGTCCGGGACCTTGTACTTGGGGCAGGGATGAAATGGCCGCCTCTCAGGTGTGCGGGGGTCCTGACCGTCCCCTGGTGTGCGGGGGTCCTGACCGTCCCCTGGTGTGCGGGGGTCCTGATCGTCCCCACAGGTGTGCGGGGCTCCTGACCGTCCCCACAGGTGTGGAGGGGTCCTGACCGTCCCCAGGTGTGCTGGGGTCCTGACCGTCCCCAGGTGTGCGGTGCTCCTGACCGTCCCCAGATGTGCGGGGCTCCTGACCGTCCCCTGGTGTGCGGGGGTCCTGACCGTCCCCAGGTGTGCGGGGGCCCTGATCGTCCCCAGGTGTGCGGGGCTCCTGACCGTCCCCACAGGTGTGGAGGGGTCCTGACCGTCCCCAGGTGTGCTGGGGTCCTGACCGTCCCCAGGTGTGCTGGGGTCCTGACCGTCCCCTGGTGTGGAGGGGTCCTGACCGTCCCCTGGTGTGGAGGGGTCCTGACCGTCCCCTGGTGTGGAGGGGTCCTGACCGTCCCCTGGTGTGGAGGGGTCCTGACTGTCCCCAGGTGTGGAGGGGTCCTGACCGTCCCCCGGTGTGCAGTGGTCCTGACTGTCCCCAGGTGTGGAGGGCTCCTGACTGTCCCCAGGTGTGCGGGGCTCCTGACTGTCCCCAGGTGTGCGGGGCTCCTGACCGTCCCCAGGTGTGCGGGGGTCCTGACCGTCCCCAGGTGTGCGGGGCTCCTGACCCGTCCCCAGGTGTGCGGGGCTCCTGACCCGTCCCCAGGTGTGCGGGGCTCCTGACCGTCCCCAGGTGTGCGGGGCTCCTGACCGTCACCAGGTGTGCGGGGCTCCTGACCGTCCCCAGGTGTGCGGGGCTCCTGACCGTCACCAGGTGTGCGGGGCTCCTGACCGTCCCCAGGTGTGGGGGATCCTGACCGTCCCCAGATATGCGGGGCTCCTGACCTCCCCAGGTGTGCGGGGGTCCTGACCGTCCCCAGATATGCGGGGCTCCTGACCGTCCCCAGATATGCGGGGGCTCCTGACCGTCCCCAGATATGCGGGGCTCCTGACCGTCCCCAGGTGTGGGGGGCTCCTGACCGTCCCCAGATATGCGGGGCTCCTGACCGTCCCCAGATGTGCGGGGCTCCTGACCGTCCCCAGGTGTGCGGGGGCCCTGACCGTCCCCAGGTGTGCGGGGGCCCTGACCGTCCCCAGGTGTGTGGGGGTCCTGGCCGTCCCCAGGTGTGCGGGGGCCCTGACCGTCCCCAGGTGTGCGGTGCTCCTGACCGTCCCCAGATGTGCGGGGCTCCTGACCGTCCCCAGGTGTGCGGGGGCCCTGACCGTCCCCAGGTGTGCGGGGGTCCTGACTGTCCCCAGGTGTGCGGGGGTCCTGACTGTCCCCAGGTGTGCGGGGGTCCTGACTGTCCCCAGGTGTGTGGGGGTCCTGGCCGTCCCCAGGTGTGCAATGTGTGCTCCTCTTATGACCCTGGTGTATCGGCTGCTGCCATCTTTACACATTGACTCATTTTTTTTTTTTTTTGCAGATTCTCATCATTAAGGCGGCGAAGCAGAAGGGGATCCTGGTGACGTGTGAGGTGGCCCCCCATCACCTGTTTCTGTGCCTGGATGACCTGGAGCGGCTGGGTGACAAGCGGGGCCAGGTGCGGCCAATACTGGGCACCAGGGACGACCAGAAGGCTCTATGGGACAACCTGGATGTCATCGACTGCTTCGCCACAGACCATGGTGAGAACAGCCCCTCCTGGGTGTCTGCAAGGTCTGGCACGGCCCCCGCCCCTCCTGGGTGTCTGCGAGTTCTGGCACGGCCCCCGCCCCTCCTGGGTGTCTGCGAGTTCTGGCACGGCCCCCACCCCTCCTGGGTGTCTGCGGGGTGTGGCACGACCTCCACCCCTCCTGGGTGTCTGCGGGGTGTGGCACGACCTCCACCCCTCCTGGGTGTCTGCGAGGTCTGGCACGGCCCCCACCCCTCCTGGGTGTCTGCGAGGTCTATCACGGCCCCCCCCCTCCTGGGTGTCTGTGAGGTCTGGCACGGCCCCCGCCTCTCCTGGGTGTCTGCGGGGTGTGGCATGACCTCCACCCCTCCTTGGGTGTCTGCGAGGTCTGGCATGGCCCTGCCCCTCCTGGGTGTCTGCGAGGTCTGGCACGGCCCCCGCCCCTCCTGGGTGTCTGTGAGGTCTGGCACGGCCCCCCCCCTCCTGGGTGTCTGCAAAGGTCTGGCACGGCCCCCGCCCCCTCCTGGGTGTCTGCGGAGTCTGGCACGGCCCCGCCCCCTCCTGGGTGTCTGCAAAGGTCTGGCACGGCCCCCGCCCCGTCCTGGGTGTCTGCGGAGTCTGGCACGGCCCCGCCCCCTCCTGGGTGTCTGCAAAGGTCTGGCACGGACCCCGCCCCTCCTGGGTGTCTGCGAGGTCTGGCACGGCCCCCGCCCCTCCTGGGTGTCTGTGAGGTCTGGCACGGCCCCCGCCCCTCCTGGGTGTCTGCAAAGGTCTGGCACGGCCCCCGCCCCCTCCTGGGTGTCTGCGGAGTCTGGCACGGCCCCGCCCCCTCCTGGGTGTCTGCAAAGGTCTGGCACGGCCCCCGCCCCGTCCTGGGTGTCTGCGGAGTCTGGCACGGCCCCGCCCCCTCCTGGGTGTCTGCAAAGGTCTGGCACGGCCCCCGCCCCTCCTGGGTGTCTGCGAGGTCTGGCACGGCCCTGCCCCTCCTGGGTGTCTGTGAGGTCTGGCACGGCCCCCGCCCCTCCTGGGTGTCTGCAAAGGTCTGGCACGGCCCCCGCCCCTCTTGGCTTTAACCTATGGTCTCTATCTCCTCAGCCCCTCATTCTGTGGAGGAGAAGGATGGTCCCAGCCCCCCTCCGGGATACCCCGGGCTGGAGACCATGCTGCCCCTACTTCTCACAGCGGTCAGTGAGGGTCGTCTGACCATCGATGACATCATCAAGCGCCTGTACGAGAACCCCCGAAAAATATTCTCCCTCCCTGTGCAGGAGAACACGTACATAGAGGTGAGTGCGTGCATAGAGGTGAGTGCGTACATAGAGGTGAGTGCGTGCATAGAGGGGAGTGCGTGCCTAGAGGCGAGTGCGTGCCTAGAGGCGAGTGCGTGCCTAGAGGCGAGTGCGTGCCTAGAGGCGAGCGCGTGCCTAGAGGCGAGCGCGTGCCTAGAGGCGCGGGCTCGCTGTTATCTGCTGTTTCTGACCGTCTCTTCTCCCACAGGTGGATCTGGAGCAGGAGTGGTCAGTGCCGCCGTTTATGCAGTTCACCAAGTCTAAGTGGACTCCATTTGAGGGGATGAAGCTGAAGGGCGCAGTGCGGAGGGTGGTGCTGCGCGGGGAAGTCGCCTACATAGACGGCCAGGTACGGGGTCCACAACCCCCATCGTCCCCTCGTCGCCCCCTTTCCCCCTGTCATCTCCTCGGTTGGACCCCCCATTAAGAATTTGCCACCGGACCAGGCAGCTCTCTAGTGCCTCCTCTCTACTCCAGACGGTCGGGGAACTGACTTAGGATAAAGGAGGGTCACAGACTGCCCTGTCAGAGCCTGGCCAGAAGCCCATATAATAACCCCCCCCCCATTCCAGTATAACACAAGCACCAGTCGCTGCCACCAGTTCCTCGCTCGATATAAGTCCTGTGTGTCTGCGGGGTTATATCTGGGTCAGAAACCAGCCCAGGTGGTGTATAATGTTAAACCAGCACATGGATGTGAAAGTGTCGGGATCGAGATAAGAGAGCAACTCAGGATTACATTTTTATATATTTAATTGCCATAAGTGCACAATAGTTAATATTTATACAAGTATTATAAAGATACTATAGATATTAGTCAGTTATGCAAATAAAAGATACATGGAAATACACCCAGAATTACACACCCATAATCAGTTATCAGTTTCTTGATGCTGGTAGCCACACGGGTTCCCTTGATATATTTTCCTGACATGTAATGGGGTCCTCCTCAGAAGTAATACACTGATAATATATGGTAGGGGCTTTTTGAGACCCTCCTCCCCACCCACCGATTTCCCCCTGGTGACACCTTTTGCATACCAAAAAAATGTCTATGAAGCTGCAGCCTTTCCCATAACTTTGCCTGGGAGCGTCGTAGGTGGAAGATGATGCTCTCATATCTTTGATTTTAGCTTTCCATGGTCGGACACACGACGTGTTTACAGTTGTCTCACTGGCCAATATTAATTTTGGGGTAGTTCGGAAAGTCGCACAGTTATGGGGAAATATGCGTTCTGGTCCTCTACTTCTCCAGGTGTCATATTTATGATTGTCATATTTAGGGGAATGATGTGTAGTGAATTATTAAGACTTCTTTCCCTGGCTCCTGTGTGTCTGCTACAATACTATGAAGTCTGGCAGAAGGATGTGACTTCTTACCTCTCTGCAGGTTCATGGGGGGGTCTTCCTTTTGTATAATTGTCTTTGGCTCCAATGTATCATCTAGCTCCAATGGTTATGGAGCTTTCTTTGTGTAGCAACAGTTGGCCAGGAAGGTAACATCCTCAGGTTAATTATCAGATCCAGGAGATGAACTCGCCCTCGGGGCAAAAGGAGGGGACTATGGTGACACCTGGACAAAATGGCTGCTGTAGGAATATCCATTATTACTTACAACTCCCATCGTCGTCTTATCCGCCAGACCTTCCCCACCCCTTCACCTCCCCTGTCGTCTCATTAGCCAGTTCCTCCCCCATGGGCTCCTCATCTGGGCCCCCTGCCCTCGGCTCACTGTCTGTTCTCTAGGTCCTAGTGCCAGCCGGTTATGGTCAAGATGTCAGGAAATGGTCTGCACCGCTGATCACCACCGCACAGCCGACCTCCAAGGAGCTAGTGAAGGTGAGAGCTACCGAAGCCCCTCCCCTGAGGATCCTCAGCCTACTACAGTGCGTCTGGATTTAACCCTTTCCCCGAGCCGCACTGTTGATGTGATGGGATTCTCAGGACTCGGTCCGGCGATGACATCACGTCTACAGAGACGCCGGTTATCCCGGCCACAGGATGGAGTGGCGCCATCTTTATTTCTCGTCATTGATTGTCCTCTGCCTCCCGCCAGACTCCGGAGCGGCACCGCCACGTCACCGTACAGAGCGAGACTGTCCGTAGCCGGGCCCCCAGCCCCCGCAGAGCCGGCCCTGCCGGAGACACCCGCTTCCACCTGCCCCCCAGGATCCACCGCGCCTCTGATCCCGGCCTACCAGGTGAGCACCTTCCCCTCCCCCCCATTATGAGGGATCCACTCACTGTTAACCCTGCAAGCGCCGCACTCCGCACATCTGTTAAGCCTTTATTACAATGTCTAGGGCTCAGGAAGACGACAGACACTCGTGGCCGAGGGAGCAGCACCAGGAGTGGTAACTGGGCGGGGCCAAATCTCCTGGGGGAGGGGCTAAATTAATTAAATCATGTGACTGCTGATTACCACCAATCAGACGAATAGCAGGATCTCAGGTCATGACTGCTTTGGGAGGGGCTTATGTAGAGCCCCGCCCCCTCCCACTGCAGCCGCTATAATTTACACGGTGATCGACCCTCAATGAACAACTGTGCAACCTCCAGAGCTGCAGTCACTATTCTGCTGTTACATCGTGTCTTATCCTCCAGAGCTGCAGTCACTATTCTACTGTTGCATCATGTCTTATCCTCCAGTCACCTCCAGAGCTGCACTCACTATTCTACTGTTACATCATGTCTTATCCTCCGGTCACCTCCAGAGCTGTAGTCACTATTCTGCTGTTACATCGTGTCTTATCCTCCAGAGCTGCAGTCACTATTCTACTGTTGCATCATGTCTTATCCTCCAGTCACCTCCAGAGCTGCACTCACTATTCTACTGTTACATCATGTCTTATCCTCCGGTCACCTCCAGAGCTGCACTCACTATTCTGCTGTTACACCGTGTCTTATCCTCCAGTCACCTCCAGAGTTGCACTCACTATTCTGCTGTTACATCATGTCTTATCCTCCAGTCACCTCCAGAGCTGCAGTCACTATTCTACTGTTGCATCATGTCTTATCCTCCAGTCACCTCCAGAGCTGCACTCACTATTCTACTGTTACATCATGTCTTATCCTCCAGTCACCTCCAGAGCTGCACTCACTATTCTGATGTTACATCATGTCTTATCCTCCAGTCACCTCCAGAGCTGCACTCACTATTCTACTGTTACATCATGTCTTATCCTCCGGTCACCTCCAGAGCTGCACTCACTATTCTGCTGTTACACCGTGTCTTATCCTCCAGTCACCTCCAGAGCTGCACTCACTATTCTACTGTTACATCATGTCTTATCCTCCGGTCACCTCCAGAGTTGCACTCACTATTCTGCTGTTACATCATGTCTTATCCTCCAGTCACCTCCAGAGCTGCAGTCACTATTCTACTGTTGCATCATGTCTTATCCTCCAGTCACCTCCAGAGCTGCACTCACTATTCTACTGTTGCATCATGTCTTATCCTCCGGTCACCTCCAGAGTTGCACTCACTATTCTGCTGTTACATCATGTCTTATCCTCCGGTCACCTCCAGAGCTGCACTCACTATTCTGCTGTTACACCGTGTCTTATCCTCCAGTCACCTCCAGAGCTGCGGTTGGTTCTGTGTGGTGGGTGTAGGGTGCGGTGTGTAGCAGTCTGGGTCTAGTCCTCACACGCTGGAGCGGTCGGTGCCGTCCTCATTTTATCATCACTCTCACACTTTTTCTCTATCAGCAGCTGAAGAGCAGAAGGAGCGAGTTATCAAGAAGTCTCCAGAAGCAGGTTATTATAGGTCACCTCCTCTGCCTGCCTCTGTGGCTCCTCCCCCTGCCTGTCTGTGGCTCCTCCCCCTGCCTGTCTGTGGCTCCTCCCCCTGCTTCCGGCTCCTCCCCCAGCCTGTCTGTGGCCCCTGCCTGTCTGTGGCCCCTCCCCCTGCCTGCCTGTGGCTCCTCCCCCTGCCTGCATGTGGCTCCTCCCCCTGCCTGCATGTGGCTCCTCCCCCTGCCTGCATGTGGCTCCCTTCCCTGCCTGTGTGCTTGTGACTCCTCTTTGTCTGCCCCTTCTTGGTCGGGGAAGGTTGGGGTCCATTTTTGGTGGGGGGTTGGGGCCCCTTATTGGTGTGGGGGTTCAGGGCCCCTTCTTGGTCAGGCCCCTTTTAGTAGGGTTGTAGGGGCCCCCAGTCTCCGTCCTTTCCTTTTCCTGATGATGAGTTCTGTTTCCAGATCTCTCTTCCATCCCGGATGGTTACAGCCACCCTCCCCCGATCCCGCGCCTCACCTCCCCCCAGAACCTGTCCCTGGTGCAGACCTCCCCCCTGCTGCACCCTCTGATCGGGCAGCACATCCTGACCGTCCGGCAGTTCAGTAAGGACCAGGTGAGTGTGACTCCTCCCCCCGGAGCAGGGAGCGCTGCTCCGGATGATATAACGCTGTCTGCTCTCTTCCAGATGTCTCACCTCTTCAATGTGGCGCACACTCTGCGGGTGCTGGTGCAGAAGGAGCGCAGCCTCGACATCCTGAAGGTGCCACGTCTCCAGTGTGTCGTCCCTTCTGTCTACACTCCCGTCCCCTCGCTCTCATCCTCTCCCTCTGTGGCTCTCGGCCCCACTCGCTCCACGTCTGTGGCGCTCGGCCCTCCTGGCTCCCCCTCTGTGGCGCTCGGCCCCCCTGGCTCCCCCTCTGTGGCGCTCGGCCCCCCTGGCTCCCCCTCTGTGGCGCTCGGCCCCCCTGGCTCCCCCTCTGTGGCGCTCGGCCCCCCTCGCTCTCCTCTCTGTGGCGCTCGGCCCCCCTCGCTCTCCTCTCTGTGGCGCTCGGCCCCCCTCGCTCCCCCTCTGTGGCGCTCGGCCCCCCTCGCTCTCCCCTCTGTGGCGCTCGGCCCCCCTGGCTCCCCCTCTGTGGCGCTCGGCCCCCCTGGCTCCCCCTCTGTGGCGCTCGGCCCCCCTGGCTCCCCCTCTGTGGCGCTCGGCCCCCCTCGCTCTCCTCTCTGTGGCGCTCGGCCCCCCTCGCTCCCCTCTGTGGCGCTCGGCCCCCCTCGCTCTCCCCTCTGTGGCGCTCGGCCCCCCTGGCTCCCCCTCTGTGGCGCTCGGCCCCCCTGGCTCCCCCTCTGTGGCGCTCGGCCCCCCTGGCTCCCCCTCTGTGGCGCTCGGCCCCCCTCGCCCCCCCCTCTGTGGCCCTCGCCCCCCTCGCCCCCCCCTCTGTGGCGCTCGGCGCCCCTCGCCCCCCCTCTGTGGCGCTCGGGCCCCCCCTCGCTCTCCCTCTGTGGCGCTCGGGCCCCCCCTCGCTCTCCCTCTGTGGCACTCGGGCCCCCCCTCGCTCTCTGTGGCGCTCGGCCCCCCTGGCTCCCCCTCTGTGGCGCTCGGCCCCCCTGGCTCCCCCTCTGTGGCGCTCGGCCCCCCTCGCCCCCCCCTCTGTGGCCCTCGGCCCCCCTCGCCCCCCCCTCTGTGGCGCTCGGCGCCCCTCGCCCCCCCTCTGTGGCGCTCGGGCCCCCCCTCGCTCTCCCTCTGTGGCGCTCGGGCCCCCCCTCGCTCTCCCTCTGTGGCACTCGGGCCCCCCCTCGCTCTCCCTCTCTGTGGCGCTCGGCCCCCCTCGCTCTCCCCTCTGTGGCGCTCGGCCCCCCTGGCTCCCCCTCTGTGGCGCTCGGCCCCCCTCGCTCTCTCTCTGTGGCGCTCGGCCCCCCTCGCTCCCCTCTCTGTGGCGCTCGCCCCCCTCGCTCCCTCTCTGTGGCGCTCGGCCCCCCTCGCTCCCTCTCTGTGGCGCTCGGCGCCCCTCGCCCCCCCTCTGTGGCGCTCGGCCCCCCTCGCTCCCTCTCTGTGGCGCTCGGCGCCCCTCGCCCCCCCTCTGTGGCGCTCGGGCCCCCCCTCGCTCTCCCTCTCTGTGGCGCTCGGGCCCCCCCTCGCTCTCCCTCTCTGTGGCGCTCGGCCCCCCTCGCCCCCCTCTGTGGCGCCGGCCCCCCCTCCTCTCCCTCTCTGTGGGCTCGCCCTCCCTGCCCCCCTCTGTGCGCTCGGCCCCCTCGCTCTCCCTCTGTGGCGCTCGGCCCCCCTCGCTCTCCCTCTCTGTGGCGCTCGGGCCCCCCCTCGCTCTCCCTCTGTGGCGCTCGGCCCCCCCTCGCTCTCCCTCTCTCTGTGGCGCTCGGGCCCCCCCTCGTCTCTCCCTCTCTGTGGGGCTCGCCCCCCTCGCCCCCCTCTGTGCGCTCGCCCCTCGCCTCCCTCTGTGGCGCTCGGGCCCCCCCCTCGCTCTCCCTCTCTGTGGCGCTCGGCCCCCCTCGCTCCCCTCTCTGTGGCGCTCGGCCCCCCCTCGCTCCCCCTCTGTGGCGCTCGGCCCCCCTCGTCTCCCTCTCTGTGGCGCTCGGCCCCCCTCGCTCTCCCTCTCTGTGGCGCTCGGCCCCCCTCGCTCCCCTCTGTGGCGCTCGGCCCCCCTCGCTCTCCCTCTCTGTGGCGCTCGGGCCCCCCTCGCCTCCCTCTCTGTGGCGCTCGGCCCCCCTCGCTCCCCTCTCTGTGGCGCTCGGCCCCCCTCGCTCTCCCTCTCTGTGGCGCTCGGGCCCCCCCTCGCTCTCTCCTCTCTGTGGCGCTCGGCCCCCCTCGCCTCCCTCTCTGTGGCGCTCGGCCCCCCCTCGCTCCCCTCTGTGGCGCTCGGCCCCCCCTCGCTCTCCCTCTTGTGGCGCTCGGCCCCCCTCGCTCCCCTCTGTGGCGCTCGGCCCCCCTCGCTCCCTCTCTGTGGCGCTCGGCCCCCCTCGCTCCTCTCTGTGGCGCTCGCCCCCTCGCTCCCTCTCTGTGGCGCTCGGCCCCCCTCGCTCCCTCTCTGTGGCGCTCGGCCCCCCTCGCTCCCTCTCTGTGGCGCTCGGCCCCCCTCGCTCCCTCTCTGTGGCGCTCGGCCCCCCTCGCTCCCTCTCTGTGGCGCTCGGCCCCCCTCGCTCCCTCTCTGTGGCGCTCGGCCCCCCTCGCTCCCTCTCTGTGGCGCTCGGCCCCCCTCGCTCCCTCTCTGTGGCGCTCGGCCCCCCTCGCTCCCTCTCTGTGGCGCTCGGCCCCCCTCGCTCCCTCTCTGTGGCGCTCGGCCCCCCTCGCTCCCTCTCTGTGGCGCTCGGCCCCCCTCGCTCCCTCTCTGTGGCGCTCGGCCCCCCTCGCTCCCTCTCTGTGGCGCTCGGCCCCCCTCGCTCCCTCTCTGTGGCGCTCGGCCCCCCTCGCTCCCTCTCTGTGGCGCTCGGCCCCCCCGTCGCTCCCTCTCTGTGGCGCTCGGCCCCCCTCGCTCCCTCTCTGTGGCTCTCCGTTCCTCATCCCTCTGCTCTTTCTTTCAGGGTAAGGTAATGGCCTCCATGTTTTTTGAGGCGAGCACTCGGACCAGCAGCTCCTTTGCGGCGGCCATGCATCGTCTGGGCGGGTCAGTGATCACGTTTTCGGAGACCACGTCGTCCTCACAGAAGGGGGAGTCTCTGACGGACTCTGTACAGACCATGAGCGGTTACTCGGATGTGCTGGTGGTGAGACATCCGGAGCCGGGAGCGGTGGAGGTGGGTGCCCGTGCCGCCAACACTCGCCCTCTTCTGACCCCTACATCCTCATAGTAACATTTCCTGCACCATCTTCCTCAGCTCGCCGCTAAGCACTGCCGAAAACCGGTTATCAACGCCGGAGACGGGGTGGGCGAGCACCCGACACAGGCGCTGCTGGACATCTTCACCATCCGGGAGGAGCTGGGCACAGTCAATGGGATGACTGTAAGTAGATGGGGCGGATGGGAGAGGGCAGGAGAGACTGGGGCACGGCATAGGGACCGGAAGGGAGAGTGTCCGGTAGACGGGCCATGGTATGGGATTGTGTCCTGGAGACCGGCCACGGTATGGGAGAGTGTATGAGAGACCGGGCATGGAAAAGGAGAGTGTCCGGTAGAGAGAGCACAGTGCGGGAGTGTGTCCGGGAGACTGGACAACGTATGGGAGAGGGTCTGGAAGACTGGGGACGGTATGGGGGAGGGTCTGAGTGACAGGATGTGGTATGGGAGGAGGGTCCAGTAGTGAGCACAGTGCGGGAGTGTGTCCGGGAGACTGGACAACGTATGGGAGAGTGTACGAGAGACTGGGCACGCAAAGGGAGAGGGTCCAGTAGAGAGAGCACAGTGCGGGAGTGTGTCCGGGAGACTGGACACGGTATGGGAGAGTGTACGAGAGACTGGGCACGGAAAGGGAGAGGGTCCAGTAGTGAGCATAGTGCAGGAGTGTGTCCGGGAGACTGGACAACGTATGGGAGAGGGTCTGGAAGACTGGGGACGGTATGGGGGAGGGTCTGAGTGACAGGATGTGGAATGGGAGGAGGGTCCAAGAGACATGACACAGTATGGGAGAGTGTACCAGACACTTGGCACAGAAAGGGAGAGGTTTCAGGAGGCGGAGCACAGTGGGGTGTGTGTCCGGGAGACTGGGCACGGTATGGCAGAGAGTCCAGGAGACTGGGCATGGTACAGGAGAGGGTCCAGGAGACTGGGCATGGTATGGTAGAGGGTCCGGGAGACTGGGCAGGGTACAGGAGAGGGTCCAGGAGACTGGGCAGGGTATAGAAGAGGCTCCGGGAGACTGGGCAGGGTATGGTAGAGGGTCCGGGAGACTGGGCAGGGTATAGGAGAGGGTCCGGGAGACTGGGCAGGGTATAGGAGAGGGTCCGGGAGACTGGGCAGGGTATAGGAGAGGGTCCGGGAGACTGGGGCAGGGTATGGTAGAGGGTCCGGGAGACGGGGCACAGCGCTTGTGCAGGAGATGGGGATGGGGGACATACTGGTTTGCTGCGAGGGTACGAGGGATGGTTTGTTTCGCACACCAGTAAACCACATGTACCCGATGTTGCTGCCCTTGGTTTTCTCGAATGTCCCCAGATCACCATGGTGGGAGACCTGAAGCACGGCCGCACGGTCCACTCCCTCGCCTGCCTGCTGACCCAGTACCGCGTGAACCTGAGATACGTGACGCCGCGCAGCCTGCGCATGCCCTCCAACATCATCCACTTTGTGGCCTCCAAGGGAACCAAGCAGGTGAGGGTGGGGTAAGGGTGAGGGCTGGGGGGCAGGGGTGGGGGGCAGGGGTGGGGGCCAGTCCTTCATGACTCTCCGCTTTCTTGTAGGAGGAGTTTGACAGTATAGAGGAGGCACTGCCGGACACAGACGTGCTCTACATGACCCGGATACAGAAGGAGCGCTTTGGGAGCCAGGAGGAGTATGACAGTGTGAGTGGGAGGGGCTAATAAGGTTGGGGGTGTGGCTAATATGGTGGGTGGGGCTTGTGCTCCCGCTCACCCCCATTCTTTGCCTTTAGTGTTTTGGGCAGTTCATCCTCACTCCGCACATCATGACTCGCGCCAAGATGAAGATGGTGGTGATGCACCCGATGCCGCGCGTCAATGAGATCAGGTGAGGGCCCCCAGTGTGGCGCCCCCTTGTGATTATTCGCTGTATTGCTGTTCTCACCTTCTCCCTTTTCCCCCTTAGTCTTGAAGTGGACTCGGACCCCCGGGCCGCGTACTTCCGCCAGGCTGAGAACGGGATGTACGTGCGCATGGCGCTGCTGGCCACCGTGCTGGGAAAGTACTGACCCACTCCTGTGCCCACCCTGGAGGACCCCGGAGCAGAGCACCATGTGACTCTGTACTGCCCCTCCCCGTGTGCCCTGTTCCTGGGCTGGTTCCAGACTGCGCCACAGAGGCCGTCTCCTGGTACCCATTGTGGCTCCGCCTACATCACGTGACTCACCCTGAGGCCACGCCCATCCTGTGACTTTTCAGCAGGCAGTAAAGTGCTGCCTGTCTACAGGGCCTGTGTCACTGGTGTCACTCGTGTGCTGCTCAGTGTGCGGGTGAGGATGGCGGGACGGTCGGACTGGTGAGCGGCATCAAGCGGTTATTTTTGTTGTCATTCCTCCTTTTTCTAAATAAAGCTTATTACGCACAATTCAAATACGGAGCTGCAATCCTGTCGAGTGTTGGGGAACCCAGCATGCCCCACGTGTGTACAGCGGACCCTCGGCGCTTCCCTATCCCCCGTGTGTACAGGTGACCCTCAATGCTTCCCTATCCCCCGTGTGTACAGCGGACCCTCAGCGCTTCCCTATCCCCATGTATGTACAGCGGACCCTCAGCGCTTTCCTATCCCCCATGTGTACAGCGGACCCTCAGCGCTTCCCTATCCCCCATGTGTACAGCGGACCCTCAGCACTTCCCTATCCCCCGTGTGTACAGCGGACCCTCAACACTTCCCTATCCCCCATGTGTACAGCGGACCCTCAGCACTTCCCTATCCCCCATGTGTACAGCGGACCCTCAGCGCTTCCCTATCCCCCATGTGTACAGCGGACCCTCAGTGCTTCCCTATCCCCCGTGTGTACAGCGGACCCTCAGCACTTCCCTATCCCCCGTGTGTACAGCGGACCCTCAGCACTTCCCTATCCTCTGTGTGTACAGCGGACCCTCAGCGCTTCCCTATCCCCCGTGTGTACAGCGGACCCTCAACGCTTCCCTATTTCCCATGTGTACAGCGGACCCTCAGCGCTTCCCTATCCCCCGTGTGTACAGCGGACCCTCAACACTTCCCTATCCCCCATGTGTACAGCGGACCCTCAGCACTTCCCTATCCCCCATGTGTACAGCGGACCCTCAGCACTTCCCTATCCCCCGTGTGTACAGCGGACCCTCAGCACTTCCCTATCCTCTGTGTGTACAGCGGACCCTCAGCGCTTCTCTATCCCCCGTTTGTACAGCGGACCCTCAACGCTTCCCTATTTCCCATGTGTACAGCGGACCCTCAGCACTTCCCTATCCCCCGTGTGTACAGTGGACCCTCAGCGCTTCCCTATCCCCCGTGTGTACAGCGGACCCTCAGTGCTTCCCTATGCCCCACATGTGTACAGCGGACCCTCAGCGCTTCCCTATCCCCCGTGTGTACAGCGGACCCTCGGCGCTTCCCTATCCCCCGTGTGTACAGCGGACCCTCAGCGCTTCCTTATCCCCCGTGTGTACAGCGGACCCTCAGCACTTCCCTATCCCCCGTGTGTACAGCGGACCCTCAACACTTCCCTATCCCCCATGTGTACAGCGGACCCTCAGCACTTCCCTATCCCCCATGTGTACAGCGGACCCTCAGCGCTTCCCTATCCCCCATGTGTACAGCGGACCCTCAGCGCTTCCCTATCCCCCGTGTGTACAGCGGACCCTCAGCACTTCCCTATCCCCCGTGTGTACAGCGGACCCTCAGCGCTTCCCTATCCCCCATGTGTACAGCGGACCCTCAGTGCTTCCCTATCCCCCGTGTGTACAGCGGACCCTCAACACTTCCCTATCCCCCATGTGTACAGCGGACCCTCAGCACTTCCCTATCCCCCGTGTGTACAGCGGACCCTCAACACTTCCCTATCCCCCATGTGTACAGCGGACCCTCAGCACTTCCCTATCCCCCATGTGTACAGCGGACCCTCAGCGCTTCCCTATCCCCCATGTGTACAGCGGACCCTCAGTGCTTCCCTATCCCCCGTGTGTACAGCGGACCCTCATCGCTTACCTATCCCCTGTGTGTACAGCGGACCCTCAGCACTTCCCTATCCCCCATGTGTACAGCGGACCCTCAACACTTCCCTATCCCCCATGTGTACAGCGGACCCTCAGCACTTCCCTATCCCCCGTGTGTACAGCGGACCCTCAACACTTCCCTATCCCCCATGTGTACAGCGGACCCTCAGCACTTCCCTATCCCCCATGTGTACAGCGGACCCTCAGCGCTTCCCTATCCCCCATGTGTACAGCGGACCCTCAGTGCTTCCCTATCCCCCGTGTGTACAGCGGACCCTCATCGCTTACCTATCCCCCATGTGTACAGCGGACCCTCAACACTTCCCTATCCCCCATGTGTACAGCGGACCCTCAGCACTTCCCTATCCCCCATGTGTACAGCGGACCCTCAGCGCTTCCCTATCCCCCATGTGTACAGCGGACCCTCAGTGCTTCCCTATCCCCCGTGTGTACAGCGGACCCTCATCGCTTACCTATCCCCTGTGTGTACAGCGGACCCTCAGCACTTCCCTATCCTCTGTGTGTACAGCGGACCCTCACCGCTTCCCTATCCCCCGTGTGTACAGCGGACCCTCAACGCTTCCCTATTTCCCATGTGTACAGCGGACCCTCAGCACTTCCCTACTCCCCGTTTGTACAGCGGACCCTCAACGCTTCCCTATCCCCCATGTGTACAGCGGACCCTCAGCACTTCCCTATCCCCTGTGTGTACAGCGGACCCTCAGCGCTTCCCTATCCCCCATGTGTACAGCGGACCCTCAGCACTTCCCTATCCCCTGTGTGTACAGCGGACCCTCAGCACTTCCCTACTCCCCGTGTGTACAGCGGACCCTCGCCGCTTCCCTATCCCCCATGTGTACAGCGGACCCTCAGCACTTCCCTACTCCCCGTGTGTACAGCGGACCCTCGCCGCTTCCCTATCCCCCATGTGTACAGCGGACCCTCAGCACTTCCCTACTCCCCGTGTGTACAGCGGACCCTCAGCGCTTCCCTATCCCCCGTGTGTACAGCGGACCCTCAGCGCTTCCCTATCCCCCGTGTGTACAGCGGACCCTCAGCACTTCCCTATCCCCCGTGTGTACAGCGGACCCTCAGCACTTCCCTATCCCCCGTGTGTACAGCGGACCCTCAGCGCTTCCCTATCCCCCATGTGTACAGCGGACCCTCAGCGCTTCCCTATCCCCCATGTGTACAGCGGACCCTCAGTGCTTCCCTATCCCCCGTGTGTACAGCGGACCCTCAGCGCTTCCCTATCCCCCATGTGTACAGCGGACCCTCAGCGCTTCCCTATCCCCCGTGTGTACAGCGGACCCTCAGCGCTTCCCTATCCCCTGTGTGTACAGTGGACCCTCAGCGCTTCCCTATCCCCCGTGTGTACAGCGGACCCTCAGCGCTTCCCTATCCCCCGTGTGTACAGTGGACCCTCAGCGCTTCCCTATCCCCGTGTGTACAGCGGACCCTCAGCGCTTCCCTATCCCCCGTGTGTACCGCTGTATGATGTACCTATGATTGATCGGACCCTCTGTGCTACCCTGTGCCCCATGTTTGGCCGGACCCTCAGCGCCCCCATGTCCCTCACTCTATTCTCCACTGCCGGCAGGATGGAAAGTCGAGGACGGGTTTGGTCATAACTCAGCTTTATTCATACATGTAATAACATACAGCAATGATACAATGTAACTAGACTCCGTGATGGTGGCCCCTGAGCGTTCATCAGTGTCCTCCGTGGCATCCATGTTGCTTCTTCATGAGGGGCTGTAATAGTAAGAATCCATCTGTCAGTAATCAGACGCTGCGACACCAGTAGAATTACCTAATGGGGAGTGGAGCAGATACACAGGGCCCCTGCAACGCCTGACACCGGGCCCTAATATCACTGCAGAACTTATACATTAAGGGGGAAATAATCACAGAGGAGAAGATCCATTCTAGCGTAGGATCCATTACTGGGCTCAGGAGAGGAGCCGCTCTAGTGTAGGTCCATTACTGGGCTCAGGAGAGGAGCCGCTCTAGTGTAGGGTCCACTATTGGGCTCAGGAGAGGAGCCGCTCTAGTGTAGGGTCCATTACTGGGATCAGGAGAGGAGCCGCTCTAGTGTAGGGTCCATTACTGGGCTCAGGAGAGGAGCCGCTCTATGTTAGGGTCCATTACTGGGCTCAGGAGAGGAGCCGCTCTAGTGTAGGGTCCATTACTGGGATCAGGAGAGGAGCCGCTCTAGTGTAGGGTCCATTACTGGGCTCAGGAGAGGAGTCGCTCTAGTGTAGGGTCCATTACTGGGCTCAGGAGAGGAGCCGCTCTAGTGTAGGGTCCATTACTGGGCTCAGGAGAGGAGCTGCTCTAGTGTAGGGTCCACTATTGGGCTCAGGAGAGGAGCCGCTCTAGTGTAGGGTCCATTACTGGACTCAGGAGAGGAGTCGCTCTAGTGTAGGGTCCATTACTGGGCTCAGGAGAGGAGCCGCTCTAGTGTAGGGTCCATTACTGGGATCAGGAGAGGAGCTGCTCTAGTGTAGGGTCCACTATTGGGCTCAGGAGAGGAGCCGCTCTAGTGTAGGGTCCACTATTGGGCTCAGGAGAGGAGCCGCTCTAGTGTAGGGTCCATTACTGGGCTCAGGAGAGGAGCCGCTCTAGTGTAGGGTCCATTACTGGGCTCGGGAGAGGAGCCGCTCTAGTGTAGGGTCCATTACTGGGCTCAGGAGAGGAGCCGCTCTAGTGTAGGGTCCATTACTGGGCTCAGGAGAGGAGCCGCTCTAGTGTAAGGTCCATTACTGGGATCAGGAGAGGAGCCGCTCTAGTGTAGGGTTCATTACTGGGCTCAGGAGAGGAGTCGCTCTAGTGTAGGGTCTGTTACTGGGCTCAGGAGAGGAGCCGCTCTAGTGTAGGGTCCATTACTGGGCTCGGGAGAGGAGCTGCTCTAGTGTAGGGTCCATTACTGGGCTCAGGAGAGGAGCCGCTCTAGTGTAGGGTCCATTACTGGGATCAGGAGAGGAGCCGCTCTAGTGTAGGGTCCATTACTGGGATCAGGAGAGGAGCCGCTCTAGTGTAGGGTCCATTACTGGGCTCAGGAGAGGAGCCGCTCTAGTGTAGGGTCCATTACTGGGATCGGGAGTGGAGCCGCTCTAGTGTAGGGTCCATTACTGGGCTCAGGAGAGGAGCCGCTCTAGTGTAGGGTCCATTACTGGGATCGGGAGTGGAGCCGCTCTAGTGTAGGGTCCATTACTGGGCTCAGAAGAGGAGCCGCTCTAGTGTAGGGTCCATTACTGGGCTCAGGAGAGGAGCCGCTCTAGTGTAGGGTCCATTACTGGGCTCGGGAGAGGAGCCGCTCTAGTGTAGGGTCCATTACTGGGCTCGGGAGAGGAGCCGCTCTAGTGTAGGGTCCATTACTGGGCTCGGGAGAGGAGCCGCTCTAGTGTAGGGTCCATTACTGGGCTCAGGAGAGGAGCCGCTCTAGTGTAGGGTCCATTACTGGGCTCAGGAGAGGAGCCGCTCTAGTGTAGGGTCCGTTACTGGGCTCAGGAGAGGAGCCGCTCTAGTGTAGGGTCCATTACTGGGCTCAGGAGAGGAGCCGCTCTAGTGTAGGGTCCATTACTGGGATCTGGAGAGGAGCTGCTCTAGTGTAGGGTCCGTTGCTGGGCTCAGGAGAGGACCGCTCTAGTGTAGGGTCCATTACTGGGCTCGGGAGAGAGCCGCTCTAGTGTAGGGTCCACTATTGGGCTCAGGAGAAGAGCCGCTCTAGTGTAGGGTCCATTACTGGGATCAGGAGAGGAGCCGCTCTAGTGTAGGGTCCACTATTGGGCTCAGGAGAGGAGCCGCTCTAGTGTAGGGTCCACTATTGGGCTCAGGAGAGGAGCCGCTCTAGTGTAGGGTCCATTACTGAGCTCAGGAGAGGAGCCGCTCTAGTGTAGGGTCCATTACTGGGCTCGGGAGAGGAGCCGCTCTAGTGTAGGGTCCACTATTGGGCTCAGGAGAAGAGCCGCTCTAGTGTAGGGTCCACTATTGGGCTCAGGAGAGGAGCCGCTCTAGTGTAGGGTCCATTACTGGGATCAGGAGAGGAGCCACTCTAGTGTAGGGTCCACTGTTGGGCTCAGGAGAGGAGCCGCTCTAGTGTAGGGTCCACTGTTGGGCTCAGGAGGGAGCCGCTCTAGTGTAGGGTCCACTGTTGGGCTCAGGAGAGGAGCCGCTCTAGTGTAGGGTCCACTGTTGGGCTCAGGAGAGGAGCTGCTCTAGTGTAGGTCCACTATTGGGCTCAGGAGAGGAGCCGCTTAGTGTAGGGTCCATTACTGGGATCAGGAGAGGAGCCGCTCTAGTGTAGGGTCCACTGTTGGGCTCTAGGAGAGGAGCCGCTCTAGTGTAGGGTCCACTGTTGGGCTCAGGAGAGGAGCCGCTCTAGTGTAGGGTCCACTGTTGGGCTCAGGAGAGGAGCCGCTCTAGTGTAGGGTCCGTTACTGGGCTCAGGAGAGGAGCCGCTCTAGTGTAGGGTCCATTACTGTGCTCAGGAGAGGAGCCGCTCTAGTGTAGGGTCCATTACTGGGATCTGGAGAGGAGCTGCTCTAGTGTAGGGTCCGTTGCTGGGCTCAGGAGAGGAGCCGCTCTAGTGTAGGGTCCATTACTGGCTCGGGAGAGGAGCCGCTCTAGTGTAGGGTCCACTATTGGGCTCAGGAGAAGAGCCGCTCTAGTGTAGGGTCCATTACTGGGATCAGGAGAGGAGCCGCACTAGTGTAGGGTCCACTATTGGGCTCAGGAGAGGAGCCGCTCTAGTGTAGGGTCCATTACTGGGCTCGGGAGAGGAGCCGCTCTAGTGTAGGGTCCACTATTGGGCTCAGGAGAAGAGCCGCTCTAGTGTAGGGTCCATTACTGGGATCAGGAGAGGAGCCGCTCTAGTGTAGGGTCCACTGTTGGGCTCAGGAGAGGAGCCGCTCTAGTGTAGGGTCCACTGTTGGGCTCAGGAGAGGAGCCGCTCTAGTGTAGGGTCCACTGTTGGGCTCAGGAGAGGAGCCGCTCTAGTGTAGGGTCCACTGTTGGGCTCAGGAGAGGAGCCGCTCTAGTGTAGGGTCCACTGTTGGGCTCAGGAGAGGAGCCGCTCTAGTGTAGGGTCCACTGTTGGGCTCAGGAGAGGAGCCGCTCTAGTGTAGGGTCCACTGTTGGGCTCAGGAGAGGAGCCGCTCTAGTGTAGGGTCCGTTACTGGGCTCAGGAGAGGAGCCGCTCTAGTGTAGGGTCCGTTACTGTGCTCAGGAGAGGAGCCGCTCTAGTGTAGGGTCCACTGTTGGGCTCAGGAGAGGAGCCGCTCTAGTGTAGGGTCCACTGTTGGGCTCAGGAGAGGAGCCGCTCTAGTGTAGGGTCCACTGTTGGGCTCAGGAGAGGAGCCGCTCTAGTGTAGGGTCCACTGTTGGGCTCAGGAGAGGAGCCGCTCTAGTGTAGGGTCCACTGTTGGGCTCAGGAGAGGAGCCGCTCTAGTGTAGGGTCCGTTACTGGGCTCAGGAGAGGAGCCGCTCTAGTGTAGGGTCCATTACTGGGATCTGGAGAGGAGCCGCTCTAGTGTAGGGTCTATTACTGTGCTCAGGAGAGGAGCCGCTCTAGTGTAGGGTCCGTTGCTGGGCTCAGGAGAGGAGCCGCTCTAGTGTAGGGTCTATTACTGTGCTCAGGAGAGGAGCCGCTCTAGTGTAGGGTCCGTTGCTGGGCTCAGGAGAGGAGCCGCTCTAGTGTAGGGTCCATTACTGGGCTCGGGAGAGGAGCCGCTCTAGTGTAGGGTCCATTACTGGGATCAGGAGAGGAGCCGCACTAGTGTAGGGTCCACTATTGGGCTCAGGAGAAGAGCCGCTCTAGTGTAGGGTCCATTACTGGGATCAGGAGAGGAGCCGCTCTAGTGTAGGGTCCACTATTGGGCTCAGGAGAGGAGCCGCTCTAGTGTAGGGTCCATTACTGGGCTCGGGAGAGGAGCCGCTCTAGTGTAGGGTCCACTATTGGGCTCAGGAGAAGAGCCGCTCTAGTGTAGGGTCCACTATTGGGCTCAGGAGAGGAGCCGCTCTAGTGTAGGGTCCATTACTGGGATCAGGAGAGGAGCCGCTCTAGTGTAGGGTCCACTATTGGGCTCAGGAGAGGAGCCGCTCTAGTGTAGGGTCCATTACTGGGCTCGGGAGAGGAGCCGCTCTAGTGTAGGGTCCACTATTGGGCTCAGGAGAAGAGCCGCTCTAGTGTAGGGTCCACTATTGGGCTCAGGAGAGGAGCCGCTCTAGTGTAGGGTCCACTGTTGGGCTCAGGAGAGGAGCCGCTCTAGTGTAGGGTCCATTACTGGGCTCAGGAGAGGAGCCGCTCTAGTGTAGGGTCCACTGTTGGGCTCAGGAGAGGAGCTGCTCTGTTCATGGCCCCTCCCCATTTGCACAGCTCCTTACCAAGCAGATCATGCAGAGCACCAGATATGAGAGGATCAGTGATGTCATCACAAGGAGCGCCACGCCCCAGCCTGGGACCCCTGCAAGGAACAGATATGGGATTAGTTGCCCTGTGGTGGCTCTGCGGGGGCGGGGCCGAGCTGTGCCGTCCAGACCTACCTGTGGTGTAGTTGGTCTGTGCCGCTGTGCGTCGTCATCCAGGGGTGGAAACATCGAACAGAGGAAAAAACAACAAGAAAAAGAGAAATTCAGGAAAAACTCCAGAGAAATGATACCTGCTCCACGGGAGACTGCCCTGCCCTGCCCGGGTGTGTGGGGTGCTGCTCCACAGGAGACTGCCCTGCCCTGCCCGGGTGTGTGGGGTGCTGCTCCACAGGAGACTGCCCTGCCCGGGTGTGTGGAGTGCTGCTCCACGGGGAGACTGCCCTGCCCGGGTGTGTGTGGGTGCTGCTCCACGGGGAGACTGCCCTGCCTGGGTGTGTGGGGTGCTGCTCCACAGGAGACTGCCCTGCCCTGCCCGGGTGTGTGGGGTGCTGCTCCACAGGAGACTGCCCTGCCCTGCCCGGGTGTGTGGGGTGCTGCTCCACGGGAGACTGCCCTGCCCGGGTGTGTGGGGTGCTGCTCCACGGGGAGACTGCCCTGCCCGGTTGTGTGGGGTGCTGCTCCACGGGGAGACTGCCCTGCCCGGTTGTGTGGGGTGCTGCTCCACGGGGAGACTGCCCTGCCCGGTTGTGTGGGGTGCCGCTCCACAGGAGAGTATCCTTCCCCAGGTGTTTAAGGTGCCGTCATGTGATTCAGAACTGCCCAATGTGCTGGAGCTGCCACTATATACCCCACGTGGCACTGTGCACCCCAGACGTGTGTGAAGGCCTCAAGTAGCGAGTCTATTTACCACCCCCAGCGAATCCTGTATCCTCGCACCCCCCCACCCAAGGGTGTATGCCAGTGGCCATAACCTAATCCCAGTCCCCATAGAGCTGTGCACAGAGGGTGATGTGGCGTCTGATGGTCCGTACACTGCCCCGGTACTCTCACCTGCCCCCTGCAGGCTGGCGATGACACAGGCCAGGAGCAGGCACACTCCGCGGCTACACCTCCGGCTTTCCATTCTGTGCTGCAGGTCAGGGCTCGGATGCTCCTCCGGCAGTTCCTCCTGCCTTATATACCGCGGGGATCATCAGGGCTTATGGCAGTCATCCATTCATCACCTTGTAACGTAGGAGGAGGCGACATTAATGGAGCAGTCATCCCGGTGACACGGGGCCACTCCAGTCACTGCAGGACAAGTCACAGGGAAAGATCAAAGAGGAGAGGTGACATCACCACCAAAGTAAAGTGTAACAAGCGGTGAGTCAAGGCTGCCGGACCGGTCCTGACTGCACCATACAGTCTGACAGCAGAGATCATTATACACCTTCACTCCGGCATCCGGGGATATATCCAGCCTTGGCAGCAGCTGCCTGGCACTGGTCTATACCGTGCACCACGCCGCTCGCTCTTATCCTCTGCAGCAGCTGCCTGGCACTGGTCTATACCGTGCACCACGCCGCTCGCTCTTATCCTCTGCAGGTGCTGCCTGGCACTGGTCTATAGCGTGCACCACGCCGCTCGCTCTTATCCTCTGCAGGTGCTGCCTGGCACTGGTCTATAGCGTGCACCACGCCGCTCGCTCTTATCCTCTGCAGGTGCTGCCTGGCACTGGTCTATAGCGTGCACCACGCCGCTCGCTCTTATCCTCTGCAGCAGCTGCCTGGCACTGGTCTATACCGTGCACCACGCCGCTCGCTCTTATCCTCTGCAGCAGTGACTGAGGATACATGTGGCCTCCTCTACTCTTGTGTGGTCTATTGTGACCTCTATTCCCTGTGACTCCAATGTCCTCTATTACCGGCCATCCCTTATATTCTTCACTCTTAAGTCCACTCTACCCCAGTAACCAATCATATACTGACCCTGACCGCTGTGATCTTATATGTTAACTGACCCATTGAGATTCTGTTCCGCTGTAGTCATGTATGGTCTGTAGGGTGTAATGGAGACCCCCTATGATGAGACCTCGCAGCCCTGACGTCTGCCGGACTCTCGCCATACAGTCTCATCATTTCCGTTAACCCCAGGGGTACCTAAGGTCGGCGTGGCACTGGTTTACATGGACGCCCCCTGTTCACTCGGGCACAGACATATGAACTCAGATAAGAGTAACCCAGGAGTAAATTATAGGTTCAATCGTCTTAAAGGCTCAAAACACCACTTACACCATAGATTTACAGAGATAGATGTTCAACTACAGAAGGACTACAAGTACAAGCAAAGATTTATTATTGATATATATAGAGCAGCATTGACTCCATGATCTGTACATGAGAAGGGAAACATAGAAACAAGATACAATACAATGTACAAAGTAACAATGACAAAGTGATACAGAGGAGAGAGGACCCTGCCCTTGTGAGCTTACATTCTACAGGACAATGAGGAGAGAGGACCCTGCCCTTGTGAGCTTACATTCTACAGGACAATGAGGAGAGAGGACCCTGCCCTTGTGGGCTTACATTCTACAGGACAATGAGGAGAGAGGACCCTGCCCTTGTGGGCTTACATTCTACAGGGCAATGAGGAGAGAGGACCCTGCCCTTGTGAGCTTACATTCTACAGGGCAATGAGGAGAGAGGACCCTGCCCTTGTGAGCTTACATTCTACAGGGCAATGAGGAGAGAGGACCCTGCCCTTGTGGGCTTACATTCTACAGGGCAATGAGGAGAGAGGACCCTGCCCTTGTGGGCTTACATTCTACAGGACAATGAGGAGAGAGGACCCTGCCCTTGTGGGCTTACATTCTACAGGACAATGAGGAGAGAGGACCCTGCCCTTGTGGGCTTACATTCTACAGGACAATGAGGAGAGAGGACCCTGTCCTTGTGGGCTTACATTCTACAGGACAATGAGGAGAGAGGACCCTGCCCTTGTGGGCATACATTCTACAGGACAATGAGGAGAGAGGACCCTGCCCTTGTGGGCTTACATTCTACAGGACAATGAGGAGAGAGAGGACCCTGCCCTTGTGGGCTTACATTCTACAGGACAATGAGGAGAGAGAGGACCCTGCCCTTGTGGGCATACATTCTACAGGACAATGAGGAGAGAGAGGACCCTGCCCTTGTGGGCTTACATCCTAAGTCCTTCACCCATTTCCTTGTTGGGCCTTAGTTGCTGGTCCACGTGGAAGGTGATGTGGGGTCAGGGGCTTCCAGTTACTTCCAGCACAATACATTGTGACCTCCCCACTGAAGAACAACTAAGAAGTATGGTGGGCACCTTTTAACCCCTTGATGACCATTGTCAGGAACTTAGTCAGGACCTGCAGCTCTCTGGCGCCCCCTTATCCTGCTGGTCAAACACGATATTGACAGATTATAAGCAAAGATGCCCAGCTGCTCTAATTTATGTTGTCTACTGCGGCACGTGGTGTGACGGGATATATACATACCACCAGCTCCTGCTAGGAACGTATATATACCTCAATCCAGCCACCCTCCAACGACTTTGTATTCTCTTAACAACCATATGGGACCGGTCTGTGGGTCAGGCTCGACACTACAGAGAAATATGGAATCCCAGCTTATAGCATATCTTCTCCCCCGTGTGTCCCAGGTGAGGGATATTACATGTGTGACACAAGTCAGAAAGTGGGTAAGGCGGGACGGCACGCCAAAGCCCCCCTGGTAACCCTGCCCGTCATTGACTAGCCTTTATGGAGGGTGGCTGTGGACCTAGTTGGAGGGTGGCTGTGGACCTAGTTGGAGGGTGGCTGTGGTCCTAGTGTGATTGCTGTCCTCTCCCAGCCGCTCCGGGAAACGCTTCATACTGACTGTAGTGGACTATGCCACATGGTACACAGACGTCCATTCGGGCCAACAAGATGTCCACCGCCATACTGGAGATTTTGTTCCCAGCAGGTTCTCCCCAGGAAATGCTTATTGACCGGGCGACCCAATTTATGTCACAGCTTAATGGAGTCCCTCTGTAGGCAAACACAGGTGCGACTGCTGGTGGCCACCACGTACCGTCCACAGACGATGATACAGGTGTGAACGGTTCACCGGCGCCCTAAAGCAGATGCTGAGGTTGTTTGTGGACACCCATGGGAACGGCTGGGAGCGGTATCTTCCACACCTGCTATTTGCCTAGCGGGGAGGTTCCACAGGCCTCACATGGGTTTTCACCCTTCATGCTCCTATGCGGACGTGTGTGGGGGCCCCCTGGCTTTGGTAAGAGGCTTTGGAAGGGACTTGGCCTACTTCATGATGGAAAGGGATTGTCCGGCAATTGTGTGGGCTCTGCTTCATCTGCAGCCCTCCTTGTACTGACACCAATTCACAATGAAGAGACGAATGAGAGGTTGCCACACTGCTCTTTTATCTCGATCCACGCAATCCCCACGTCCGTGTGCTCGTTTAACATTACACACTACCTGGGTTGGTTTCTAACCCCTGATGTAATCCCGATCACAGACCGGGTTGGACAGTGACGGGCTGGTGATACATATATCCAGCACTTCTCACTTTGAACGCCTTAATAAATAGTCACTTAGGGCAGCTGCGGCCCCTTCCTTATCCCCGGTCAATTCTCTGATTGTCCTGATCATAAGGGGGGCCCCAGAGAGCAGCTGTTGTTCTTTCAATACAAATAAAATATTTAGAAAACCAGGAATAATTTCACATATTTTGGAGTAAAATGTCCATTGTTCTTTTATTCTATAAACTCCTGACATCACGTGTCCGAAATTCAAAGCTCAACATTTTGTATTTATTTGCAGCAAATGAGAAATTGTCAAAAAATATAAAAAGAAACGTCAGACCTGAAATAATGCAAAGAAAACGAGTTCTTATTCATTCTAAACAACAATACTGATGTTATAACTCAGGAAGAGTTCAGAAATCAATATTTGGTGTTATACCCATGATTTGTAATCCCAGCTTTCATGCGTCTTGGCCGCTTTCCTCCAGTCTGTCACTCTGCTTTTGGGTGACCTTAGGCCGCTCCTGGCACAATAATGTAAGCAGTTCTTTGATGTCTTGTGACGATCCATCTTCCTCTTGATTACATTCCAGAGGTTTTCAATGGGGTTCAGGTCTGGAGATTGGGCTGGCCATGACAGGGTCTTGATGTGGTGCTCCTTCATCCACACATTGACTGACCTAGCTGTGTGACATGGGGCATTGTCCAGTCCTCAGAGTTGGGGCACATTGCCCGAGCAGAAGGAGGCAAGTGTTTTTCAAGGATAACCTCGTATGCGGCTTGATTCATACGTCCTTCACAAATATTAACCTGCCCAATTCCAGCCTTGCTGAAGCATCCCCAGATCATCAGTGATCCTACAACAAATGTCACAGTGGGTGTCAGAGACTCCAGTCCTCTATGGTCCAACACTTATGGTCTTTGGCAATCTTCAGCCTGGCTCTCCTTTGCTTCTCATTGATGAAAGGCTTTTTTCTAGCTTTACATGACTTGATCCCTGCCTCTAGGAGCCTGTTACGAGCTGTTCTTGCCATGCACTTCACCCCAGCTGCCATTTGCCATTCCTTTTGTAGGTCACTTAATGTCATCCTGTGGTTGCTGAGTGACATCGAATAAGATGACGGTCATCCCGGTCAGAGGAGAGTCGCTTTCACCCTCTGTCGGTCTGGCGTTGCTGTCCCCAATGTCTGCTGCTTCACCTTGTTGTAATGGACGGCGTGGAGGATGGAGGCAGCAGGACGTTCCCTCGTTAAATAAGAGTTGGTTCAGGTGATCACCTAATCAGAAGCACATTAAGTAGAATGAGGTGGACTGTGGTTGGAAATCACCTGACCCTGGAATGGAACATAGAGAACACTGTGCTAGAACTGTATAGTGCGGTGCTGTACACCCCGGGCCTCATCCTCCAGTCTCACAGTATGGCCAGGAACATCAGAGGTTTATTGTGGAGGGACGGAAACTTTACTATTCGTGTGGAGCGACCTGATGATGGGTAATCCTCCTCCTCCTCCGAGTAATAATAGCACATAACGAGTCTATAAATGTCGTCAGGACAGTCCGGATGATGAGGGTGACTACCAGCTGTCCGGATGATGAGGGTGATTACCAGCTGTCCGGATGATGAGGGTGACTACCAGCTGTCCGGATGATGAGGGTGATTACCAGCTGTCCGGATGATGAGGGTGACTACCAGCTGTCCGGATGATGAGGGTGACTACCAGCTGTCCAGATGATGAGGGTGACTACCAGCTGTCCGGATGATGAGGGTGACTACCGGCTGTCCGGATGATGAGGGTGACAACCAGCTGTCCGGATGATGAGGGGGATTACCGGCTGTCCGGATGATGAGGGTGATTACCGGCTGTCCGGATGATGAGGGGGATTACCAGCTGTCCGGATGATGAGGGGGATTACCAGCTGTCCGGATGATGAGGGTGATTACCAGCTGTCCGGATGATGAGGGGGATTACCAGCTGTCCGGATGATGAGGGTGATTACCAGCTGTCTGGATGATGAAGGTGATTACCGGCTGTCCGGATGATGAGGGTGACTACCGGCTGTCCGGATGATGAGGGTGACTACCGGCTGTCCGGATGATGAGGGGGATTACCGGCTGTCCGGATGATGAGGGTGACTACCGGCTGTCCGGATGATGAGGGTGACTACCGGCTGTCCGGATGATGAGGGTGACTACCGGCTGTCCGGATGATGAGGGGGATTACCGGCTGTCCGGATGATGAGGGTGACTACCGGCTGTCCGGATGATGAGGGTGACTACCGGCTGTCCGGATGATGAGGGTGACTACCGGCTGTCCGGATGATGAGGGTGACTACCGGCTGTCCGGATGATGAGGGGATTACCGGCTGTCCGGATGATGAGGGTGACTACCGGCTGTCCGGATGATGAGGGTGACTACCGGCTGTCCGGATGATGAGGGTGACTACTGGCTGTCCGGATGATGAGGGGGATTTCCGGCTGTCCGGATGATGAGGGGGATTTCCGGCTGTCCGGATGATGAGGGTGATTACCGGCTGTCCGGATGATGAGGGTGATTACCGGCTGTCCGGATGATGAGGGTGATTACCGGCTGTCCGGATGATGAGGGGGATTACCGGCTGTCTGGATGATGAAGGTGATTACCGGCTGTCCGGATGATGAGGGTGACTACCGGCTGTCCGGATGATGAGGGTGACTACCGGCTGTCCGGATGATGAGGGTGACTACTGGCTGTCCGGATGATGAGGGGGATTTCCGGCTGTCCGGATGATGAGGGGGATTTCCGGCTGTCCGGATGATGAGGGGGATTTCCGGCTGTCCGGATGATGAGGGTGATTACCGGCTGTCCGGATGATGAGGGTGATTACCGGCTGTCCGGATGATGAGGGGGATTACCAGCTGTCCGGATGATGAGGGTGATTACCGGCTGTCTGGATGATGAAGGTGATTACCGGCTGTCCGGATGATGAGGGTGACTACCGGCTGTCCGGATGATGAGGGTGACTACCGGCTGTCCGGATGATGAGGGGGTTTACCGGCTGTCCGGATGATGAGGGTGACTACCGGCTGTCCGGATGATGAGGGTGACTACCGGCTGTCCGGATGATGAGGGTGACTACCGGCTGTCCGGATGATGAGGGGGATTACTGGCTGTCCGGATGATGAGGGTGACTACCGGCTGTCCGGATGATGAGGGTGACTACCGGCTGTCCGGATGATGAGGGTGACTACCGGCTGTCCGGATGATGAGGGTGACTACCGGCTGTCCGGATGATGAGGGGGATTACCGGCTGTCCGGATGATGAGGGTGACTACCGGCTGTCCGGATGATGAGGGTGACTACCGGCTGTCCGGATGATGAGGGTGATTACCAGCTGTCCGGATGATGAGGGGGATTACCAGCTGTCCAGATGATGAGGGTGATTACCAGCTGTCCGGATGATGAGGGGGATTACCAGCTGTCCGGATGATGAGGGTGACTACCAGCTGTCCGGATGATGAGGGTGATTACCAGCTGTCCGGATGATGAGGGTGATTTCTGGCTTTCATATTCCTCACAGGTAATATACAAGAGTCACACAGAATTGAAAGGTGAAATACTGACAAGACATAAAGAGCGCACTGTAGGGTATAACCGGGTATGATGTGGGTGATGGGGTCACAGGGAATCGTCACCTTGTGATGAGCCCCACAACTACGATAATTCCATATGACTGAAATCCTCGGCTGCTGCAGAACCTCACGTCTCAAATAAGTGGTAATGCGTAAAGAAGGGGTTAAACGTTGCGCTGCGATTAATGCAGCCCCAAGAGATGGGAATATTAATAATGTGATTTATTGCTACGCGTTTCGGAGCCGGATATTCATTAGTGATTCACCTGAAGAAGCCGTTATCTCCGAAACGCGAAGCAATAAATCACGAGTTTTCTCCTGGAGCTTTGTTGTTAACAGCGCGGTGTTTAACCCCTTCTTTATGAATGACCGCTTATAATGGGGTCTGGGAAGTATCTATTCTCCTTGTGGAGAGTATTCTGCAGCCGGCAGATGAGGAGACTTAAAGCCGCAGCAGTGCTCCTCTGGGAAATTGCATATAAAAATTGTCACTAAATTAGACAAACTCTAATGTCACCTAATAAAGGCAGCGATCCTACAAGTCATAATCGACTCTTTAACGAGGCTTTTAATATGACCAAGGATTTGTGCCAGATCAGAACCCCAAACTGTAGATGCTGCATTTTGGGGTTCTGATCTGGCACAAATCCTGAGTCATATTAAAAGGCTCGTTAAAGAGTTGATTATGACTTGTCGGATTGCTGCCTTTATTAGGTGACACTAGAGTTTGTCTACTTTAGTGACAATTTGCACATGCAATTATAATAAGTCACATAGGAGCAGTTACCTGCGCACATACCACAGGCCCTCATCTGCCAGGCTGTACTCCCCATATATTGTACACTAGATCTCATCACCTGGAGCTCCACAGCAAACAACCTGTAAGGGATCCTATAATGAGATACGGGGGGGCCTTCTCCCCATTCCCTCTGGGCCCCTCCTGCAGCTGCTGACTGCAGTGAATATTGGGGCACACTGTGCTCTGCTGACCGGGGGCTCCTCCTCTGCACGCTGAGCTCCGCTGACTCGGGAACTCCTCCTACGCAGGCTGCTCTCCGCTGACCCGGGGGCTCCTCCTCCACACACCGTGCTCTGCTGACCGTGGGCTTCTCCACACGCTGCCCTCCGCTGACCGGGGCTCCTCCTCCGCACACTGCTGACCGGGGGCTCCTCCTCCGCACACTGCTGACCGGGGGCTCCTCCTCTGCACGCTGCGCTCCGCTAACCGAGGGCTCCTCCTCCGCACACTGCTGACCGGGGGCTCCTCCTCCGCACACTGCTGACCGGGGGCTCCTCCTCTGCACGCTGCGCTCCGCTAACCGAGGGCTCCTCCTCCGCACACTGCTGACCGGGGGCTCCTCCTCTGCACACTGCTGACCGTGGGCTTCTCCACACGCTGCCCTCCGCTGACCGGGGGCTCCTCCTCCACACACCGTGCTCTGCTGACCGTGGGCTTCTCCACACGCTGCCCTTCGCTGACCGAGGGCTCCTCCTCCGCACACTGCTGACCGGGGGCTCCTCCTCTGCACGCTGCGCTCCGCTGATCAGGGGCTCCTCCGCACGCTACGCTCCCCTGACCCGGGGGCTCCTCCTACGCAGGCTGCGCTCTGCTGACCTGGGGCTCCTCCTCCGCACACTGTGCTCTGTGCGGAGGAGGAGCCCCCGGTCAGCAGAGCGCAGCCTGCGTAGGAGGAGCCCCCGGGTCAGCAGAGCGCAGTGTGCGGAGGAGGAGGCCCCGGGTCAGCAGAGCACAGTGTGTGGAGGAGGAGCCCCCGGTCAGCGGAGTGCAGCGTGCGGAGGAGGAGCCCCTGATCAGCAGAGCGCAGTGTGCGAAGGAGGAGCCTCCGGTCAGCGGAGCACAGTGTGCGGAGGAGCCCCCGGTCAGTGAAGCGCAGTGTGCGGAGGAGGAGCCCCCGGTCAGTGAAGTGCAGTGTGCGGAGGAGGAGCCCCTGGGTCAGTGAAGCACAGTGTGCGGAGGAGGAGCCCCGGGTCAGCAGAGCACAGTGTGTGGAGGAGGAGCCCCCGGTCAGTGAAGCGCAGCATGCGGAGGAGGAGCCCCAGGGTCAGCAGAGCACAGTGTGCAGAGGGGGAGCCCCCGGGTCAGCGGAGCGCAGTGTGCGGAGGAGGAGCCCCCGGGTCAGCAGAGCACAGTGTGTGGAGGAGGAGCCCCCGGTCAGCGGAGTGCAGCGTGCGGAGGAGGAGCCCCTGATCAGCAGAGCGCAGTGTGCGAAGGAGGAGCCTCCGGTCAGCGGAGCACAGTGTGCGGAGGAGCCCCCGGTCAGTGAAGCGCAGTGTGCGGAGGAGGAGCCCCCGGTCAGTGAAGTGCAGTGTGCGGAGGAGGAGCCCCTGGGTCAGTGAAGCGCAGCATGCGGAGGAGGAGCCCCGGGTCAGCAGAGCACAGTGTGTGGAGGAGGAGCCCCTGGTCAGTGAAGCGCAGTGTGCAGAGGAGGAGCCCCCGGTCAGCAGAGCACAGTGTGCGGAGGAGGAGCCCCCGCCCCGAGTCAGCAGAGCACAGTGTGCGGAGGAGGAGCCCCCGGGTCAGTGGAGCGCAGTGTGCGGAGGAGGACCCCCGGTCAGCAGAGCACAGTGTGCGGAGGAGGAGCCCCCGCCCCGAGTCAGCAGAGCACAGTGTGCGGAGGAGGAGCCCCCGGGTCAGCAGAGCACAGTGTGCGGAGGAGGAGCCCCCGGTCAGTGAAGCGCAGCATGCGGAGGAGGAGCCCCCGGTCAGCAGAGCACAGTGTGCGGAGGAGGAGCCCCCGAGTCAGCAGAGCACAGTGTGCGGAGGGGGAGCCCTCGGTCAGCGGAGCACAGTGTGCGGAGGAGGAGCCCCCGGGTCAGCAGAGCACAGTGTGCGGAGGAGGAGCCCCCGAGTCAGCAGAGCACAGTGTGCGGAGGAGGAGCCCCTGGGTCAGCGGAGCACAGTGTGCGGAGGAGGAGCCCCCGGGTCAGTGAAGCGCAGTGTGCGGAGGAGGAGCCCTCGGGTCAGCAGAGCACAGTGTGCGGAGGGGGAGCCCTCGGGTCAGCAGAGCACAGTGTGCGGAGGAGGAGCCCCCGCCCCGAGTCAGCAGAGCACAGTGTGCGGAGGAGGAGCCCCCGGGTCAGCAGAGCACAGTGTGCGGAGGAGGAGCCCCCGGTCAGTGAAGCGCAGCATGCGGAGGAGGAGCCCCCGGTCAGCAGAGCACAGTGTGCGGAGGAGGAGCCCCCGAGTCAGCAGAGCACAGTGTGCGGAGGGGGAGCCCTCGGGTCAGCGGAGCACAGTGTGCGGAGGAGGAGCCCCCGGGTCAGCAGAGCACAGTGTGCGGAGGAGGAGCCCCCGAGTCAGCAGAGCACAGTGTGCGGAGGAGGAGCCCCTGGGTCAGCGGAGCACAGTGTGCGGAGGAGGAGCCCCCGGGTCAGTGAAGCGCAGTGTGCGGAGGAGGAGCCCTCGGGTCAGCAGAGCACAGTGTGCGGAGGGGGAGCCCTCGGGTCAGCAGAGCACAGTGTGCGGAGGAGGAGCCCCCGGGTCAGCGGAGCACAGTGTGCGGAGGAGGAGCCCCCGGGTCAGGGGAGCACAGTGTGCGGAGGAGGAGCCCCTGGGTCAGCGGAGTTCATTCATGGCAGTGTGCGATTGCAGAGTATGAACACGTCTCCACCAGTGAAGTAACTACAACAGGTGCAGGGGTCACAATCACACCCGGGCCCCGGAGCCTGCGGGCCCCCAGAAGTTCCTTTGTCCTGTAGAAAAAGACTAATGCTATTAAAGATTAGTAATAATTGGGGGCCCCGTTAGAGCTTTCACATTGGGCCCCTGAGCTTCATGGTATGCCCCAGGTCTGCATTCAGGGCACAACACCGTGAACTTCATACTGCTCTGTAGACAACATCTAAGGGCCCCGTGATTTCCTGAGCTTCACTGTGCCGTCTGTGTATATCAGAGGTCCCCAATGTCAGTCCTCGAGGGCCGAACCAGTGCAGGTTTTCAGGATCTCCTTAGTATTGCACAGCAGGCAATGATTCCAATCCCTGTGCAATAGTAAGGAAATCCTGAAAACCTGCACTGGTTCGGCCCTCGAGGACTGACATTGGGGACCTCTGGTGTATATACTGCTGGCAGGATCAACCAGGTACATGTGAACACAACCCTACACCGCGGCCTCTGCCGGACATGAAGGGGTTACAGTGACTACAGCTGCGGGGGAGGGAGATGTGCTGCAGCAGCTGCAGTCACATGATCTCCATTATAGGAAGCAGCTGTGACTACAGGTCCCATCATGCTCTGCTCCCTGTGACATCACTTCCTGTGTCAGGATCATCAGTCACATTGTGAGTCTCCTACACAAGTGTGTGTATGTGTGTGTGTATAATATACACACACTGGGAAGGGCAGATGTATATCTATCTATATATATATATATATATTGTGTGTGTGTGTGTGAATGTACTGGGGAGAGTGTGTGTATGTATGTATGTATATAATATACACACACTGGGAAGGGCATATGTATATCTATATGTGTGTAATGTCCACACTGACAGTATACGCTGTATACCCTGTTGCTGTGATCTCTCTTGTGTCTTCTCACAGGACTGATGGCCGCTCTGTGGCGCCAGTACCAGCGACTCCTCTCCCTCCATCCCTGGAAGGTGCAGATCATCACTGCCGGTGAGTGACGGCCGGGTGTGCGCCCTCCCCCGAGTGACGGCCGGGTGTGCGCCCTCCCCCGAGTGACGGCCGGGTGTGCGCCCTCCCCGAGTGACGGCCGGGTGTGCGCCCTCCCCCGAGTGACGGCCGGGTGTGCGCCCTCCCCCGAGTGACGGCCGGGTGTGCGCCCTCCCCCGAGTGACGGCCGGGTGTGCGCCCTCCCCCGAGTGACGGCCGGGTGTGCGCCCTCCCCCGAGTGACGGCCGGGTGTGCGCCCTCCCCCGAGTGACGGCCGGGTGTGCGCCCTCCCCCGAGTGACAGCCAGGTGTGCGCCCTCCCCCGAGTGATCCCACTATAACAGACACTAGTCTCATGGGTAGCTGATAACAGGGAGTAATAGATTGTAATCACCTGTCCTACAGTCTCCTCCCCCAGTAATGGCTGATAACAGGGAGTAATAGATTGTAATCACCTGTCCTACAGTCTCCTCCTCCAGTAATGGCTGATAACAGGGAGTAATAGCTTGTAGTCACCTGTCCTACAGTCTCCTCCTCCTCCAGTAATGGCTGATAACAGGGAGTAATAGATTGTAGTCACCTGTCCTACAGTCTCCTCCCCCAGTAATGCTGATAACAGGGAGTAATAGATTGTAGTCACCTGTCCTACAGTCTCCTCCCCCAGTAATGGCTGATAACAGGGAGTAATAGATTGTAGTCACCTGTCCTACAGTCTCCTCCTCCTCCAGTAATGGCTGATAACAGGGAGTAATAGATTGTAGTCACCTGTCCTACAGTCTCCTCCTCCAGTAATGGCTGATAACAGGGAGTAATAGATTGTAGTCACCTGTCCTACAGTCTCCTCCTCCAGTAATGGCTGATAACAGGGAGTAATAGATTGTAGTCACCTGTCCTACAGTCTCCTCCCCCATTAATGGCTGATAACAGGGAGTAATAGATTGTAGTCACCTGTCCTACAGTCTCCTCCTCCCCTAGTAATGGCTGATAACAGGGAGTAATAGATTGTAGTCACCTGTATGGCTGATAACATTAGTGGTTGCAGTCCCTCTGATCCCCAGTAGATGGCAGCAGTGCCTTTGCTCTTCTCTGCTCAGTGTCTGGTGTTGGATATGTAATCCTGGAGGACAATACATCAGAGGATAATGGCGTGTCCTCGCTCCTCATGGTCACTTTCCTTATGAAGGATCAGGAATACGCTCAGAAGTGTGTTGAATAGACGCACCATTATCTATTGTGCTCCTTTTCCAAGTACGGCTAGTGGAGATCCTATGGCGGTACATTACAGTACATGTATAGCAGCGCTATAGTATATGGCGGTACATTACAGCACATGTATAGTAGCACTATAGTATATGGTGGTACATTACAGTACATGTATAGCAGCGCTATGGTATATGACGGTACATTACAGTACATGTATAGCAGCACTATAGTATATGGCGGTACATTACAGTACATGTATAGCAGCACTATAGTATATGGTGGTACATTACAGCACATGTATAGCAGCGCTATGGTATATGGTGATACATTACAGCACATGTATAGCAGCACTATAGTATATGGCGGTACATTACAGCACATGTATAGCAGCACTATAGTATATGGCGGTAAATTGCAGCACATCTATAGCAGCACTATAGTATATGGCGGTACATTACAGTACATGTATAGCAGCACTTTAGTATATGGCGGTACATTACAGCACATGTATAGCAGCACTATAGTATATGGCGGTACATATGCAGCACATCTATAGCAGCACTATAGTATATGGTGGTACATTACAGTACATGTATAGCAGCGCTATGGTATATGCGGGTACATTACAGCACATGTATAGCAGCACTATGGTATATGGCGGTACATTACAAGACATGTATAGCAGCGCTATAGTATATGGTGTATATTACAGTACATGTATAGCAGCGCTATGGTATATGGCGGTACATTACAGCACATGTATAGCAGCACTATGGTATATGGCGGTACATTACAATACATGTATAGCAGCGCTATAGTATAGGTGGTATATTACAGCACATGTATAGCAGCGCTATAGTATATGGCTGGTAATTTACAGCACATGTATAGCAGCGCTATAGTATATGGCGGTATATTACAGCACATGTATAGCAGCGCTATAGTATATGGCGGTATATTACATACATGTATAGCAGCGCTATAGTATATGGCGGTACATTACATTACATGTATAGCAGCGCTATAGTATATGGCGGTACATTACAGCACATGTATAGCAGCGCTATAGTATATGGCGGTACATTACAGTACATGTATAGCAGTGCTATGGTATACGGGGTACATTACAGCACATGTATAGCAGCGCTATAGTATATGGCGGTACATTACAGCACATTTATAGCAGCGCTATAGTATATGGCGGTACATTACAGTACATGTATAGCAGCACTATGGTATATGGCTGGTACATTACAGTACATGTATAGCAGCACTATGGTATACTGGTGGTACATTACAGCACATGTATAGCAGCGCTATGGTATATGCGGTGTACATTACAGCACATGTATAGCAGCGCTATGGTATACGGTGGTACATTACAGTACATGTATAGCAGCGCTATGGTATATGGCGGTACATTACAGACATGTATAGCAGCGCTATGGTATATGGCGGTACATTACAATACATGTATAGCAGCGCTATAGTATATGGTGGTAATTACAGCACATGTATAGCAGCGCTATGTATATGGCGGTATATTACAGCACATGTATAGCAGCGCTATGTATATGGCGGTAATTACAGCACATGTATAGCAGCACTATAGTATATGGCGGTACATTACAGCACATTGTATAGCAGCACTATAGTATATGGCGGTACATTACAGTACATTTATAGCAGCACTATGGTATATGGTCGGTACATTATCAGTACATGTATAGCAGCAATATGGTATATGGTGGTACATTACAGTACATGTATAGCAGCACTATGTATATGGCGGTACATTACAGTACATGTATAGCAGCACTATGGTATATGGCGGTACATTACAGTACATGTATAGCAGCACTATGGTATACGGCGGTACATTACATTACATGTATAGCAGCGCTATGGTATATGGCTGGTACATTACAGACATGTATAGCAGCGCTATGGTATATGGCGGTACATTACATTACATGTATAGCAGCGCTATAGTATATGGCGGTACATTACACACATGTATAGCAGCGCTATGGTATACGGTGGTACATTACAGCACATGTATAGCAGCACTATGGTATATGGCGGTACATTACAGCACATGTATAGCAGCACTATAGTATATGGCGGTACATTACAGTACATTATAGCAGCACTATGGTATATGGCGGTACATTACAGTACATGTATAGCAGCATATGGTAATGGGGTACATTATAGTACATGTATAGCAGCACTATAGTATATGGCGGTACATTACAGTACATGTATAGCAGCACTATGGTATATGGCGGTACATTACAGTACATGTATAGCAGCACTATGGTATACTGGCGGTACATTACATGTACATGTATAGCAGCACTATGTATACGGCGGTACATTACAGTACATGTATAGCAGCGCTATGGTATACGGTGGTACATTACAGCACATGTATAGCAGCGCTATGGTATACGGTGGTACATTACAGCACATGTATAGCAGCACTATAGTATATGGTGGTACATTACAGTACATGTATAGCAGCGCTATGTATATGACGGTACATTACAGTACATGTATAGCAGCGCTATGGTATATGACGGTACATTACAGTACATGTATAGCAGCGCTATGGTATATGGCGGTACATTACAGACATGTATAGCAGCCTATAGTACATGGCGGTACATTACAGTACATGTATAGCAGCCTATAGTACATGGCGGTACATTACAGTACATGTATAGCAGCGCTATAGTATAATGGCGGTACATTACATTACATGTATAGCAGCGCTATGTATACTGGCGGTACATTACAGTACATGTATAGCAGCGCTATAGTATATGGCTGGTACATTACATTACATGTATAGCAGCGCTATAGTATATGGGGTACATTACATTACATGTATAGCAGCGCTATAGTATATGGCGTACATTACTAGCACATGTATAGCACAGCGCTATGTATATGGCGGTACATTACAGTACATGTATAGCAGTGCTATGTATATGGTGGTACATTACAGCACATGTATAGCAGCGCTATAGTATATGGCGGTACATTACAGTACATGTATAGCAGCACTATGGTATATGGCGGTACATTACAGTACATGTATAGCAGCACTATGGTATATGGTGGTACATTATAGTACATGTATAGCAGCACTATAGTATATGGCGGTACATTACAGTACATGTATAGCAGCACTATGGTATATGGCGGTACATTACAGTACATGTATAGCAGCACTATGGTATACGGCGTACATTACAGTACAATGTATAGCAACGCTATGTGTATACGGTGGTACTTACAGCACATGTTAGCAGCGCTATGGTATACGGTGGTACATTACAGCACATGTGATAGCAGCGCTATAGTATATGGTGGTACATTACGTACATGTATAGCAGCGCTATGGTATATGACGTACATTACAGTACATGTAAGCAGCGCTATGGTAATTGGCGGTACATTACGCACATGTATAGCAGCGCTATGGTATAGTGGCGGTACATTACAGTACATGTATAGCAGCGCTATAGTATATGGCGGTACATTACAGTACATGTATAGCAGCGCTATAGTATATGGCGGTACATTACAGTACATGTATAGCAGCGCTATGGTATATGGCGGTACATTACAGCACATGTATAGCAGCGCTATGGTATATGGCGGTACATTACATTACATGTATAGCGGCACTATGGTACATGGTGGTTACATTAAAGTACATGTATAGCAGCGCTATGGTATATGGCGATACTCCGCTCCCTGTGGCCTCCCACTCCTCCACAGTAAAAGTAAAAAAAATCCTCAGTGAGGATACTCGCCTGTCGCCATCCGTTTAGGATGGTGGCGGGGGGGGCAGGATGGAGCAGGCGGAGCAGGATGGTGGCGGGGAGTAGGATGGTGGCGGGCGGGGCAGGATGGTGGCAGAGGGGGCAGGATGGGAGGAGGGTAGGATGGTGGCCGGGGCAGGATGGTGGCGGGGGCAGGATGGAGCGAGCAGGGCAGGATGGAGCAAGCGGGGCAGGAAGGTGGCGGTGGGGCGAGGGAGGGAGAGGGTAGGATGGTGGCAGGGGCAGGATGGAGCGAGCGGGGCAGGAAGGTGGCGGGGGGCAGGATGGTGGCGAGCGGGGCAGGATGGAGTGGGCAGGATGGTGGGGCGGGGCAGGATGGAGCAATCAGGGCAGGAAGGAGCGAGCGGGGCAGGATGGAGCCGGCGAGGGGCAGAATGGAGCCGGCGGAGGATGATGGCGAGCGGAGCAGGATGGAGCGAGCAGGGCAGGATGAAGCGAGCGGGGCAGGATTGTGTCGGGGGGGCAGGATGGAGTGAGCGGGCAAGATGGTGGCAAGCGGGGCAGGATGGAGTGAGCAGGGCAGGATGAAGCAAGCGGGGCAGGATGGTGGCGGGGGGCAGGATGGAGCTGGCGGCGGGGCAGGATGGAGCTGGCGCCGGGGCAGGATAGAGCCAGTGGGGCAGGATAGTGGCGGGGGGGGCAGGATGGAGCCGGTGAGGGGGGCGGGATGGAGCCGGCGAGGGGCAGAATGGAGCCGGCGGAGGATGGTGGTGAGCGGAGCAGGATGGAGCGAGCAGGGCAGGATGAAGCGAGCGGGGTAGGATTGTGTCGGGGGGGCAGGATGGAGTGAGCGGGGCAAGATGGTGGCAAGCGGGGCAGGATGGAGTGAGCAGGGCAGGATGAAGCAAGCGGGGCAGGATGGTGGCGGAGGGGCAGGATGGAGTGAGCGGGGCAGGATGGAGCTGGCGGCGGGGCAGGATGGAGCTGGCGGCGGGGCAGGATAGAGCCAGTGGAGCAGGATAGTGGCAGGGGGGCAGGATGGAGCCGGTGAGGGGGGCAGGATGGAGCCGGCGAGGGGCAGAATGGAGCCGGCGGAGGATGGTGGCGAGCGGAGCAGGATGGAGTGAGCAGGGCAGGATGAAGCAAGCGGGGCAGGATGATGGCGGCGGGGGCAGGATGGAGCTGGCGGCGGGGCAGAATGGAGTGAGCAGGGCAGGATGGAGCAAGGGGGGCAGGATGGTGTCGGGGGGGCAGGATGGAGTGAGCGGGGCAAGATGGTGGCAAGCGGGGCAGGATGGAGTGAGCAGGGCAGGATGAAGCAAGTGGGGCAGGATGGTGGCGGGGGGGCAGGATGGAGTGAGCGGGGCAGGATGGAGCTGGCGGCGGGGCAGGATAGAGCCAGTGGGGCAGGATAGTGGCGGGGGGGCAGGATGGAGCCGGTGAGGGGGGCAGGATGGAGGCGAGGGGGTGGGCAGGATGGAGCTGGCGGGGGGGAGGGGACAGGATGGTGGTGGGGGGACAGGCAGGTTAGTGGCGGCGGGGGGGGGGGGGGGGGGAAAGGCATAATGGAGCCGGCGTCCACCTCCGTCTTGAAGCTCCCATAGCAGGACCTGATCGGTTTCCCAGGTAATGACAGGTCCTCAAGCCCTCTAGAAGCTAGAAGATGGAGGTGGAGCAGCGAGCCGGCGGAGGGTAAGTATCCTTATGGGGGGAACATGAGGAGCGGGGGGGCCGTGGGGAGGCAGGAGGAGTGGGGGGGGTGGCAGGAGGAGTGGGGGGGGCAGAGGGAGGCCGTGGGGCGGGTCCCGGGAGGAGCGGAGGGAGGCAGGAGGAGCGTGAGGGGGGGGGCTGTGAGCAGAGCCGCCGCTGCAGCCACCGTGTATCCCGGCAACAGGGCTGCATATAGACACAAAATTTAAACTTTGAATTCTCGCGCCTATTTCCATAGTCTGCGCCTTCGGCGGGCACCAATGAGCCGCCTCTGTTTGGCGCGTGATTTCGGCGACAGACGCACTCAGAAAACCCAATTATATAATAGGTAATGATTTTCATAGTTTTATTTCTTAAAGTCTCTTTAGTAAAGGTTAAAAAGTAACTAAAGTGGGCGTCCGACCGCTAGAGACGGTGTATGAATGATGGGGAGGACTGCGTCCGACCGCTAGAGACGGTGTATGAATGACGGGGAGGACTGCGTCCGACTGCTAGAGACAGTGTATGAATGACGGGGAGGACTGTGTCCGACCGCTAGAGACGGTGTATGAATGACGGGGAGGACTGCGTCCGACCGCTAGAGACGGTGTATGAATGACGGGGAGGACTGCGTCCGACTGCTAGAGACAGTGTATGAATGACGGGGAGGACTGTGTCCGACCGCTAGAGACAGTGTATGAATGACGGGGAGGACTGTGTCCGACCCTAGAGACGGTGTATGAATGACAGGGAGGACTGTGTCCGACTGCTAGAGACGGTGTATGAATGACGGGGAGGACTGTGTCCGACCGCTAGAGACGGTGTATGAATGACGGGGAGGACTGTGTCCGACCGCTAGAGACGGTGTATGAATGACGGGGAGGACTGCGTCCGACCGCTAGAGACGGTGTATGAATGACTGGGAGGACTGGGTCCGACCGCTAGAGACGGTGTATGAATGACTGGGAGGACTGGGTCCGACCGCTAGAGACGGTGTATGAATGACTGGGAGGACTGCGTCCGACCGCTAGAGACGGTGTATGAATGACTGGGAGTACTGCGTCCGACCGCTAGAGACGGTGTATGAATGACGGGGAGGACTGTGTCCGACCGCTAGAGACGGTGTATGAATGACGGGGAGGACTGCGTCCGACCGCTAGAGACGGTGTATGAATGACGGGGAGGACTGCGTCCGACCGCTAGAGACGGTGTATGAATGACTGGGAGGACTGGGTCCGACCGCTAGAGACGGTGTATGAATGACTGGGAGGACTGGGTCCGACCGCTAGAGACGGTGTATGAATGACTGGGAGGACTGGGTCCGACCGCTAGAGACGGTGTATGAATGACGGGGAGTACTGTGTCCGACCGCTAGAGACGGTGTATGAATGACTGGGAGGACTGTGTCCGACCGCTAGAGACGGTGTATGAATGACGGGGAGGACTGTGTCCGACCGCTAGAGACAATGTATGAATGACGGGGAGTACTGCGTCCGACCGCTAGAGACGGTGTATGAATGACGGGGAGTACTGCGTCCGACCGCTAGAGACGGTGTATGAATGACGGGGAGTACTGCGTCCGACCGCTAGAGACGGTGTATGAATGACTGGGAGTACTGCGTCCGACCGCTAGAGACGGTGTATGAATGACTGGGAGTACTGCGTCCGACCGCTAGAGACGGTGTATGATTGACGGGGAGTACTGCGTCCGACCGCTAGAGACAATGTATGAATGACGGGGAGTACTGCGTCCCACCGCTAGAGACAGTGTATGAATGACGGGGAGGACTGCGTCCGACTGCTAGAGACAGTGTATGAATGACGGGGAGTACTGTGTCCGACCGCTAGAGACAGTGTATGAATGACGGGGAGGACTGCGTCCGACCGCTAGAGACAGTGTATGAATGACGGGGAGGACTGCATCCGACCGCTAGAGACAGTGTATGAATGACGGGGAGGACTGCATCCGACCGCTAGAGATGGTGTATGAATGACGGGGAGGACTGCGTCCCACCGCTAGAGACGGTGTATGAATGACGGGGAGGACTGTGTCCGACTGCTAGAGACAGTGTATGAATGACGGGGAGGACTGTGTCCGACCGCTAGAGACAGTGTATGAATTACGGGGAGGACTGCGTCCGACCGCTAGAGACAGTGTATGAATGACTGGGAGGACTGCGTCCGACCGCTAGAGATGGTGTATGAATGACGGGGAGGACTGTGTCCGACTGCTAGAGACGGTGTATGAATGACGGGGAGTACTGCGTCCGACCGCTAGAGACGGTGTATGAATGACGGGGAGGACTGTGTCTGACCGCTAGAGACGGTGTATGAATGACGGGGAGGACTGTGTCCGACTGCTAGAGACGGTACGGGAGTGACCGGGAGGACGGTCATTGTATAATCACTAGTGAATGTGGACCCTATTTTCTGTGTAATAATCATCACACACTGGAGACCCCCTAACCCGGCTCTCCTCTCACAGGGTCTCATCTCACGGCTCTCGTCTCACGGCTCTCGTCTCATGGCTCTCCTCTCATGGCTCTCCTCTCACGGCTCTCCTCTCACGGCTCTCGTCTCACGGCTCTCGTCTCACGGCTCTCGTCTCACGGTCTCTGTCTCACGGCTCTCGTCTCACGGCTCTCCTCTTACGGGCTCTCCTCTCACAGGGTCTCCTCTTACGGCTCTCGTCTCACGGCTCTCGTCTCACGGCTCTCCTCTCACAGGGTCTCCTCTCACAGGGTCTCCTCTTACGGGCTCTCCTCTCACAGGGTCTCCTCTCACGGCTCTCGTCTCACGGCTCTCGTCTCACGGCTCTCGTCTCACGGCTCTCGTCTCACGGCTCTCCTCTTACGGGCTCTCCTCTCACAGGGTCTCCTCTTACGGCTCTCCTCTCACGGCTCTCCTCTCACAGGGTCTCCTCTCACAGGGTCTCCTCTCACAGGGTCTCCTCTCACAGGGTCTCCTCTCACAGGGTCTCCTCTCACAGGGTCTCCTCTCACAGGGTCTCCTCTTACGGCTCTCCTCTCACGGCTCTCGTCTCACGGCTCTCCTCTCACAGGGTCTCCTCTTACGGCTCTCGTCTCACGGCTCTCGTCTCACGGCTCTCCTCTTACGGGCTCTCCTCTCACAGGGTCTCCTCTTACGGGCTCTCCTCTCACAGGGTCTCCTCTTACGGCTCTCGTCTCACGGCTCTCGTCTCACGGCTCTCGTCTCACGGCCTCTCCTCTCACGGCTCTCCTCTTACGGGCTCTCGTCTCACGGCTCTCGTCTCACGGCTCTCGTCTCACAGCTCTCGTCTCACGGCTCTCGTCTCACGGCTCTCGTCTCACGGCTCTCCTCTTACGGGCTCTCCTCTCACAGGGTCTCCTCTCACAGGGTCTCCTCTCACGGCTCTCCTCTCACGGCTCTCGTCTCACAGGGTCTCCTCTCACAGGGTCTCCTCTCACAGGGTCTCCTCTCACAGGGTCTCCTCTCACAGGGTCTCCTCTCACAGGCTCTCGTCTCACAGCTCTCGTCTCACGGCTCTCGTCTCACAGGGTCTCTGGTCGGAGCAGGTGATGTGATCTCTCAGCAGCTGGTGGAGAGGAGAGGGCTCCGTGCTCACAGCGTGGAGAGGACGATCAAGATGATGGGAATAGGATTCTGCTTTGTGGTAAAAATCAGACCGGACTATAAATTATGACGGTCCCTGATCCTTATTAACGGAAGCCCCCAATGACTAATCTACACTCCCTGGTAAATGCAGGTGTGTGGTGTAAAGATGGAGGACGTAGTGGCACTAGTACAGGTGTGTGGTGTAGAGATGGAGGAGGAGGACGTGGTGGAGATTGTACAGGTGTGTGGTGTAGAGATGGAGGAGGACGTGGTGGAGCTGGTACAGGGGTGTGGTGTAGAGATGGAGGAGGATGTGGTGGAGATGGTACAGGTGTGTGGTGTAGAGATGGAGGAGGACGTGTGGGAGGTGGTACAGGTGTGCGTGTGAGAGATGGAGGAGGACGTGGTGGAGGTGGTACAGGTGTGTGGTGTAGAGATGGAGGAGGATGTGGTGGAGATGGTACAGGTGTGTGGTGTAGAGATGGAGGAGGATGTGGTGGAGGTGGTACAGGTGTGTGGTGTAGAGATGGAGGAGGACGTGGTGGAGGTTGTACAGGTGTGTGGTGTAGAGATGGAGGAGGACGTGGTGGAGATTGTACAGATGTGTGGTGTAGAGATGGAGGAGGACGTGGTGGAGCTGGTACAGGGTGTGGTGTAGAGATGGAGGAGGACGTGGTGGAGGTGGTACAGGTGTGTGGTGTTGAGATGGAGGAGGATGTGGTGGAGATGGTACAGGTGTGTGGTGTAGAGATGGAGGAGGACGTGGTGGAGGTGGTACAGGTGTGTGGTGTAGAGATGGAGGAGGAGGACGTGGTGGAGATTGTACAGGTGTGTGGTGTAGAGATGGAGGAGGACATGGAGGAGGACGTGGTGGAGGTGGTACAGGTGTGTGGTGTAGAGATGGAGGAGGACGTGGTGGAGATGGTACAGGTGTGTGGTGTAGAGATGGAGGAGGAGGACGTGGTGGAGATTGTACAGGTGTGTGGTGTAGAGATGGAGGAGGACATGGAGGAGGACGTGGTGGAGGTGGTACAGGTGTGTGGTGTAGAGATGGAGGAGGACGTGGTGGAGGTGTACAGGTGTGTGGTGTAGAGATGGAGGAGGACGTTGTGGTGGTGGTACAGGTGTGTGGTGTAGAGATGGAGGAGGACGTGGTGGAGGTGGTACAGGTGTGTGGTGGAGGTGGTACAGGTGTGTGGTGTAGAGATGGAGGAGGACGTGGTGGAGGTGGTACAGGTGTGTGGTGTAGAGATGGAGGAGGACGTGGTGGAGCTGGTACAGGTGTGTGGTGTAGAGATGGAGGAGGACGTGGTGGAGCTGGTACAGGTGTGTGGTGTAGAGATGGAGGAGGAGGATGTGGTGGAGCTGGTACAGGTGTGTGGTGTAGAGATGGAGGAGGAGGATGTGGTGGAGCTGGTACAGGTGTGTGGTGTAGAGATGGAGGAGGACGTGGTGGAAGTGGTACAGTGTGTGGTGGTAGAGATGGAGGAGGAGGACGTGGTGGAGATGGTACAGGTGTGTGGTGTAGAGATGGAGGAGGACGTGGTGGAAGTGGTACAGGTGTGTGGTGTAGAGATGGAGGAGGAGGACGTGGTGGAGATGGTACAGGTGTGTGGTGTAGAGATGGAGGAGAACGTGGTGGAGGTGGTACAGGTGTGTGGTGTAGAGATGGAGGAGGACGTGGTGGAGCTGGTACAGGTGTGTGGTGTAGAGATGGAGGAGGACGTGGTGGAGGTGGTACAGTGTGTGTGGTGTAGAGATGGAGGAGGACGTTGTGGTGGTGGTACAGGTGTGTGGTGTAGAGATGGAGGAGGACGTGGTGGAGGTGGTACAGGTGTGTGGTGGAGGTGGTACAGGTGTGTGGTGTAGAGATGGAGGAGGACGTGGTGGGAGGTGGTACAGGTGTGTGGTGTAGGATGGAGGAGGACGTGGTGGAGCTGGTACAGGTGTGTGGTGTAGAGATGGAGGAGGACGTGGTGGAGCTGGTACAGGTGTGTGGTGTAGAGATGGAGGAGGAGGATGTGTGGTAGGAGCTGGTACAGGTGTGTGGTGTAGAGATGGAGGAGGAGGATGTGGTGGAGCTGGTACAGGTGTGTGGTGTAGAGATGGAGGAGGACGTGGTGGAAGTGGTACAGGTGTGTGGTGTAGAGATGGAGGAGGATGTGGTGGAGCTGGTACAGGTGTGTGGTGTAGAGATGGAGGAGGACGTGGTGGAAGTGGTACAGGTGTGTGGTGTAGAGATGGAGGAGGAGGATGTGGTGGAGGTGGTACAGGTGTGTGGTGTAGAGATGGAGGAGGAGGATGTGGTGGAGAAAGGTACAGGTGTGTGGTGTAGAGATGGAGGAGACGTGGTGGAGATTGTACAGGTGTGTGGTGTAGAGATGGAGGAGGATGTGGTGGAGGTGGTACAGGTGTGTGGTGTAGAGATGGAGGAGGACGTGGTGGAGTGGTACAGGTGTGTGGTGTAGAGATGGAGGAGGACGTGGTGGAGGTGGTACAGGTGTGTGGTGTAGAGATGGAGGAGGACGTGGTGGAGATGGTACAGGTGTGCGGTGTAGAGATGGAGGAGGACGTGGTGGAGATGGTACAGGTGTGTGGTGTAGAGATGGAGGATGTGTGTGGAGGTGGTACAGGTGTGTGGTGTAGAGATGGAGGAGGATGTGGTGGAGGTGGTACAGGTGTGTGGTGTAGAGATGGAGGAGGACGTGGTGAGGATGGTACAGGTGTGTGGTGTAGAGATGGAGGAGGACGTGGTGGAGGTGGTACAGGTGTGTGGTGTAGAGATGGAGGAGGACGTGGTGGAGGTGGTACAGGTGTGTGGTGTAGAGATGGAGGAGGACGTGGTGGAGGTGGTACAGGTGTGTGGTGTAGAGATGGAGGAGGACGTGGTGGAGGTTGTACAGGTGTGTGGTGTAGAGATGGAGGAGGACGTGGTGGAGGTGGTACAGGTGTGTGGTGTAGAGATGGAGGAGGACGTGGTGGCGGTGGTACAGGGTGTGTGGTGTGAGAGATGGAGGAGGACGTGGTGGAGATGGTACAGGTGTGTGGTGTAGAGATGGAGGAGGACGTGGTGGAGATGGTACAGGTGTGTGGTGTAGAGATGGAGGAGGACGTGGTGGAGGTGGTACAGGTGTGTGGTGTAGAGATGGAGGAGGACGTGGTGGAGATGGTACAGGTGTGTGGTGTAGAGATGGAGGAGGACGTGGTGGAGATGGTACAGGTGTGTGGTGTAGAGATGGAGGAGGACGTGGTGGAGGTGGTACAGGTGTGTGGTGTAGAGATGGAGGAGGACGTGGTGGAGGTGGTACAGGTGTGCGGTGTAGAGATGGAGGAGGACGTGGTGGAGGTGGTACAGGTGTGCGGTGTAGAGATGGAGGAGGACGTGGTGGAGGTGGTACAGGTGTGCGGTGTAGAGATGGAGGAGGACGTGGTGGAGGTGGTACAGGTGTGTGGTGTAGAGATGGAGGAGGATGTGGTGGAGGTGGTACAGGTGTGTGGTGTAGAGATGGAGGAGGATGTGGTGGAGGTGGTACAGGTGTGTGGTGTAGAGATGGAGGAGGACGTGGTGGAGGTGGTACAGGTGTGTGGTGTAGAGATGGAGGAGGATGTGGTGGAGGTGGTACAGGTGTGTGGTGTAGAGATGGAGGAGGACGTGGTGGAGGTAGTGTAGGTGTTACATGGTTGTTCTCAGTGTGCGTTCGGTTGATTTACATGGGACTGCCTTATTATTTGCCTTTGTATATGTTAGAGTTTCTCTCGTCTCGCAGGGGCCGGTGGTCGGAGGATGGTACAAAGTGCTTGATGGCATTATTTCTGGGAGCAGTAAGACGGCAGCTGTGAAGAAGATGCTGTTGGACCAGGTAAGAAACGCCATATTACTGCCGCCCCCCCTCCACAATGTGAGGTGCTGCCCCCAGGGTACAGGCCGTCCTCCCCTCCACAATGTGAGGTGCTGCCCCCAGGGCACTGGCCGTCCTCCCCTCCACAATGAGAGGTGCTGCCCCCAGGGCACTGGCCGTCCTCCCCTCCACAATGTGAGGTGCTGCCCCCAGGGCACTGGCCGTCCTCCCCTCCACAATGAGAGGTGCTGCCCCCAGGGCACTGGCCGTCCTCCCCTCCACTATGTGAGGTGCTGCCCCCAGGGTACGGGCCGTCCTCCCCTCCACAGTGTGAGGTGCTGCCCCCAGGGTACGGGCCGTCCTCCCCCCACAATGTGAGGTGCTGCCCCCAGGGTACGGGCCGTCTTCCCCTCCACAATGTGTGTGCTGCCCCCAGGGTACGGGCCGTCTTCCCCTCCACAATGTGAGGTGCTGCCCCCAGGGTACGGGCCGTCCTCCCCTCCACAATGTGAGGTGCTGCCCCCAGGGTACGGGCCATCCTCCCCTCCACAATGTGTGTGCTGCCCCCAGGGTACGGGCCGTCCTGACCTCCACAATGTCAGGTGCTGCCCCCAGGGTACGGGCCGTCCTCCCCTCCACAATGTGAGGTGCTGCCCCCAGGGCACTGGCCGTCCTCCCCTCCACAATGTCAGGTGCTGCCCCCAGGGTACTGGCCGTCCTCCCCTCCACAATGTCAGGTGCTGCCCCCAGGGTACGGGCCGTCCTGACCTCCACAATGTGAGGTGCTGCCCCCAGGGTACGGGCCATCCTCCCTCCACAATGTGAGGTGCTGCCCCCAGGGTACAGGCCGTCCTCACCTCCACTATGTGAGGTGCTGCCCCCAGGGTACGGGCCGTCCTCCCCTCCACAATGTGAGGTGCTGCCCCCAGGGCACTGACCGTCCTGACCTCCACAATGTGAGGTGCTGCCCCCAGGGTACGGGCCGTCCTCCCCTGCACAATGTGAGGTGCTGCCCCCAGGGTACGGGCCGTCCTGACCTCCACAATGTGAGGTGCTGCCCCCAGGGTACGGGCCGTCCTGACCTCCACAATGTGAGGTGCTGCCCCCAGGGTACGGGCCGTCCTGACCTTCACAATGTGAGGTGCTGCCCCCAGGGTACGGGCCGTCCTGACCTTCACAATGTCAGGTGCTGCCCCCAGGGTACGGGCCGTCCTCCCCTCCACAATGTCAGGTGCTGCCCCCAGGGTACGGGCCGTCCTCCCCTTCACAATGTCAGGTGCTGCCCCCAGGGTACGGGCCGTCCTGATGGGGCACCGGCACTGACACTTGGAGTTGGGGGAGTCGGTGATGGGGGATTGGGCCTATACGGGAGGTCGGTGATGGGGGATTGGGCCTATACGGGATTGGGCCTATACGGGAGGTCGGTGCGGTTGATTCTTGGCGTCGCTTTCTCTTCCAGGGCGGCTTCGCTCCTTGCTTTCTCGGAGGATTCCTGACCATTGTTGGCTCATTGAACGGACTCTCTACAGAGGAGATCTGGGACAAGCTACAGCGGGTACGTCCATCCGGATGACGGCGTCCCCTGGGGAAGCGGCGGGTGTTGAGCGTCCTCCAGCCTCATCTGGAAGGTGTAATGTGTGTAAATACGGTGTGATGAGATCGTCTGGATGACGACGGTACGAGGTCGGGGTGAGGGGAAGACATTAGTTCTTCAAACATCCAGAGCTGAAATCAGCGGGAAGAGACGACGGAGAGGAACCGGCTGCAGATGCTAAAATAAGTGACCCCTGACCCCCCGGACCCCTATATAGAAACCTGTAATGGGGGGCCAAGAAGACCCCGGTGAGGCGTCGTCTCCATTATATTATTATATCACGTCCTATCTGTGTCTCCACCGTGGTGACGCAACTCGCAATTATTTATAGAAAAGTCATTGGCGGCTCCACCGTCCTGATACATATTATAGAGGCGGGACGGGTGTACACATACAGGGCCGTCCCTGGCCCCTTCTCCACATATACAGGGCACCGAATGTCTTATCACCTTCAAGATAGGGCACCCCCCGTTTCGCCTCTAGGGTAGCGCGCCCCCCGCCTCTTGGGTAGGGTGCCCCCCATCTCTTGCCTCTGGTGTAACGCGCGCCTCTCACCCCAGGTGTAGCGCGCCCCCTGCCTCTCACCCCTGGGCTAGCGTGCCTCCTGCCTCTCGCCTCTAGGGTAGTGCCCCCCCGCCTCTCGGGTAGCGTGCCTCCCGCCTCTTGCCTCTAGGATAGGGTGCCCCCCGCCTCTTGCCTCTGGTGAAGCGCGCGCCTCTCGCCCCTGGGCTAGTGTGCCCCCTGCCTCTCGCCCCTGGGCTAGTGTGCCCCCTGCCTCTCGCCCCTAGGATAGGGTGCCCCCCGCCTCTTGCCTCTAGGATAGGGTGCCCCCCGCCTCTTGCCTCTAGGATAGGGTGCCCCCCACCTCTTGCCTCTAGGGTAGTGCCCCCCCGCCTCTCGGGTAGCGTGCCTCCCGCCTCTTGCCTCTAGGATAGGGTGCCCCCCGCCTCTTGCCTCTGGTGAAGCGCGCGCCTCTCGCCCCTGGGCTAGTGTGCCCCCTGCCTCTCGCCCCTGGGCTAGTGTGCCCCCTGCCTCTCGCCTCTAGGATAGGGTGCCCCCCGCCTCTTGGCTCTAGGATAGGGTGCCCCCCGCCTCTTGCCTCTAGGATAGGGTGCCCCCCGCCTCTTGCCTCTAGGATAGGGTCCCCCCCACCTCTTGCCTCTAGGGTAGGGTGCCCCCCGTCTCTTGCCTCTGGTGTAGCGCGCGCCTCTCGCCCCTGGGCTAGTGTGCCCCCTGCCTTTTGCCCCTGGGCTAGCGTGCCCCCTGCCTCTCGCCCCTAAGCTAGCGTGCCTCCCGCCTCTCGCCCCTGGGCTAGTGTGCCCCCTGCCACTCGCCCCTAGGGTAGCGCGCTTCTCGCCCCTGGTGTAGTGCGTCCCCCGCCTCTGGGGTATGGTGCCCCCCGCTTCTCGACCCTTGGGTAGCGCGCCCCCGCCTCTCGCCTCTGGGGTAGTGCGCCCCCTGCCTCTCACCCAGGGTAGCGCTCCTGTATGGTTGCTGCGGTCTCTACCCGCCTCTGATCACTGACTGTTTTCTTTTCTTGCAGGATTATAAAGATGCGTTAATCACCAATTATTATGTGAGTTTGTGGTTCTTTATTGCTCAGGTTCTGGGCCCCTGCACTTGTGGCCCCAGGTTTATCCCGCTGCTTCTTTATTCTGATTTTCTTCCTTCTCTGCAGTTATGGCCACCGGTGCAAATGGCAAATTTTTATTTTGTCCCGCTGCATTACAGGTGAGTATGTGGCGCTCTGCCCCGGGCTAAGAGCATCCGGGTCTGTGGTGTTGGATGGGGCCGGGGTCCGGGCTCGTGGTGTCGAGGCGGTCGGCTGTGTGTGTCGGACGGGGCCGGGGTCCGGGCTGTGTGGTGTCGGACGGGGCCGGGGTCCGGGCTGTGTGGTGTCGGACGGGGCCGGGGTCCGGGCTGTGTGGTGTCGGACGGGGCCGGGGTCCGGGCTGTGTGGTGTCGGACGGGGCCGGGGTCCGGGCTGTGTGGTGTCGGACGGGGCCGGGGTCCGGGCTGTGTGGTTCGACGGGCCGGGTCCGGGCTGTGTGGTGTCGGACGGGCCGGGTCCGGCTGTGTGGTGTCGGACGGGGCCGGGGTCCGGGCTCTGTGGTGTCGGACGGGGCCGGGGTCCGGGCTCTGTGGTGTCGGACGGGGCCGGGGTCTTTTACACTACTCCATCCCAAACTCGGTCTTTGTGCATTGTGCTTGGTGATGTACGGCTGCAGCTGCTCGGCATTGTGCTTGGTGATGTACGGCTGCAGCTGCTCGCATTGTGCTTGGTGATGTACGGATGCTGCAGCTGCTCAGCCATAAAGCTCCCGCCGGGCGCAGTGTGTGTGCTGACGTTACCAGAGGAGTTCTGGACTGTGATGCAGGCATGTGCCCACTCCGCCCAAACTAAGACCTGAGCGTCCCCTGTGTGATGTTGTGTTTTGCTGTCCAGGATGGCTGTGGTGCAGGTGGTGGCCATCATCTGGAACTCCTACCTGTCCTGGAAGGCGAACAAGGCGTGAGCACAGAGATCTACCTCCACCCGGGGAATGAAGACTCCACTCCAACACCAGAATGTGACCGGATCTGCTGGATCTCATATCTAGACGTCCAACCTTGATCAAATGATCCTACTTGAAAGACTTTGTCCTAGGAATCTGTCGGGATCCATCTGGACTTTGGGATCCTCAGGTTCATCCTCCTTCATTTCATCGTCTCCAGGCTTCCACATGTCTTCTGAGCTCTGCTGGAGATCTTCTGGATCCTACTATCAAGGATCTGTTGTTCTCAGGGATTTGCCTGGAATTTTGTTATATTTCCTAAATAAACATGTGATCTCTTCTTCAAAGAGGACTTGGACTCTAGCGCCATCTACAGGATGCAGCAATTTATAATGTCAATATCAAGCCCTAATTTTCCACCTGGCAGCTCTCTAGCGCCCCTCTTGTACTCAGGACAGTCATGGAACTGACTGAGGATAAGGGAGGGTTCTGCGGACCCTTCTCTTCGTTTGTAAGTCTAAGCATTGCTTCTCTAGCCAGCTCCTAGTTGCCGTTCTGCATATTTCCTCAATGCACGGTGCTAGATTGAATTGGCCAGTATGTAGGCATGCAGAAGGGCCTCACGAGTCCAGTGATATGCTCGGTACATGGGTGGGACATTCATATATTAATAAGCTCCTCGCTGTCTGGAGTTTGCAGGTTCCCCGTCCCATTTCCTCTGGTTCTGGAGTTGGGATAATAGCTTTCCTGTCTTATGTGGTTGCGCACAGCAGGGCTTTCCTGATTCCATTGGTTGTGAGGCCATTTGGCTAGGAAGGGAATTGTTGTGGTCCTGCAGTTAATTAACAGACCCAGGAGATGAATTGATCCACAGGCAAAAAGAGGGTGTTTTTTTTTTTTTTGTTTTTTTTTTGAGAGGGAACGAGGTGACAACCTAAACAAAAATGACAGCTATAGGAATATCAGGATTTTGGGTTGATTAATACCCCAGAATATATCCCTCATTCCTTTCACAGACACTCCATTTACAGATATGGGTTTCAGGTTGTTTGCCCCTCATCGGTGCAAAGCAGGTCGTCTGATTTGGCGGGGTGTTTGCCCTCGTTATGTCTCAGAGGTCTCTCATTCAGCCAAATCAATTCTCCTTCTTTGTACTGATGAGAGACAAACAGTCACGTGTTGACTGCCTCGCAGGCCCTGTGTGTTGCTTCTGTGATTTAAATCTGAGTTGATCTCCTTTGGCACATTGAGTGTTAATCTCAGAAAGCTGCTGTAGTGTGCAGCTCTTTAGGTGGAGGTGGGGGTGTGTATCAGCGCATTCAGATCTTCACTCCCTCAGCCTTGAAGTAGTTCCACTTCCCTCCAGCGGGTGTTGCTGATAGAGTTCATTCTCTACTTGGACCCCGTGCAGTGAAGATGTTTGTGCAGTCCTGCTGCTGCTCCCTTCCACAGGAGTTGCCGTTTTCCCGGTCCGTGGTGGTGGTAGGGGCAATCAGGAGCACAAGTCTACGGTGGTGATCCAGACCACCTCGCCATCTGAGGTACCTCTGCAAGCAGGATGAGGCATAGACTCCCAGTCAGACTAGCTCCCTTGAACACACTTATCCCACCTTACCATCCTGATTCCCTATCCGCTATACCACCCCATATCTAGATAAGGAGTCAAACCAGACACTCCATTCTTAGTCATGTGGCAATGCTCGTTGTAGGATCGATATTGACTGATGGATTGCCATCTCATATTGTTAGCACTAAGGTTCAACTCCTTCCTTTCTAAAGAGGCTTATTCAATATAGAATATTTTTTGTTTTGGAGAATTGTATATGGTCTATGAGTCTCCTTACACCAGCTTGGAATTCTTCACAAGGAGACATAGTAACACTTTACACACCTGAGTAATAAAATGATAAAAAACAAACTGGAGGAACTCTGTATTGTGGTGGAGAGGGTTGATAACGAGGGGTTAGTGGGGGCTCTGAAGGCACACCGCCGCCTACTAAGGCTGAGGAGGAGGGGAGGGTTTGAAGGCACACCGCCTACTAAGGGTGAGGAGGAGGAGGAGGGTTTGAAGGCACGCCGCCTACTAAGGGTGATGAAGAGGGGGAAGGGTTTGAAGGCACGCCGCCTACTAAGGGTGATGAAGAGGGGGAAGGGTTTGAAGGCACGCCGCCTACTAAGGGTGATGAGGAGGGGGAAGGGTTTGAAGGCACACTGCCTACAAATGGCCGCTTTACACGTCCCGATATTGGATACAACGGCGCGGGAGTGCGCACATTTTTGGCAGTAATCCAAGATCACATAGGAGCTGTCACACAGGGAGATATCGGCAGGTAACGCAACTGCGATGTCTACGCCCCCTTGTACGATCAACCCAGGGAACGACCATTTAACATGGGAGTGAATAGGGGAAGTTTTTCCCAAGTTGTTGTTGGGCTGTCACACAGCACGATCCTGCCAGATCGTCCATCCAATAGCGGCCAGTTGGAGCCTGCACAATTCCCCACCGATATCGTTTTGGCATCGAATTGCACATTTACACCACACAACGCACGAACGATATCGGGGGCCAACGCACGAACCATGTGACTTTTTATCGTTGTTGGACAACGATATTGGGACATGTAAAGCGGCCATAAGGCTGAGGAAGACGGGGATGGGTTTGAAGGCACGCCGCCTACTAAGGCTGAGGAGGAGGGGGAGGGTTTGAAGGCACGCCGCCTACTAAGGCGGAGGGGGAGGGTTTGAAGGCACACCGCCTACTAAGGCTGAGGAGGAAGGGGAAGGGTTTGAAGGCACACCACCTACTAAGGCTGAGGAGGAGGGGGAGGGTTTGAAGGCACGCCGCCTACTAAGGTTCAGGGGAAGGGTTTGAAGGCACGCCGCCTACTAAGGCTGAGGAGGAGGGGGAGGGTTTGAAGGCACGCCGCCTACTAAGGTTCAGGGAAGGGTTTGAAGGCACGCCGCCTACTAAGGGTGAGGAGGAGGGGGAGGGTTTGAAGGCACACCGCCTACTAAGGCTGAGGAGGAGGGGGAAGGGTTTGAAGGCACACCACCTACTAAGGCTGAGGAGGAGGGGGAGGGTTTGAAGGCACACCGCCTACTAAGGCTGAGGAGGAAGGGGAAGGGTTTGAAGGCACGCCGCCTACTAAGGTTCAGGGGAAGGGTTTGAAGGCACGCCGCCTACTAAGGCTGAGAGGAGGGGGGAAGGGTTTGAAGGCACACCACCTACTAAGGCTGAGGAGGAGGGGGAGGGTTTGAAGGCACACCGCCTACTAAGGCTGAGGAGGAAGGGGAAGGGTTTGAAGGCACACCGCCTACTAAGGCTGAGGAGGAGGGGAAGGTTTGAAGGCACACGCCTACTAAGGTAGGAGGGTTGAAGGCAGCCGCCTACTAAGGGTGAGGAGGAGGGGAGGTTTGAAGGCACACCGCCTACTAAGGTGAGGAGGAGGGGAAGGGTTTGAAGGCACACCGCCTACTAAGGAGGGGGAGGTTGAAGCACCCGCCTACTAAGGCTGAGAGGAGGGGAGGGTTTGAAGCACCCGCCTACTAAGGCTGAGGAGAGGGGAGGTTTGAAGGCACCCGCCTACTAAGGTGAGGAGGAGGGAGGGTTTGAAGGCACGCCGCCTACTAAGGGAGGGAAGGTTTGAAGCACCCGCCTACTAAGGTGAGGAGGAGGGGAAGGTTTGAAGGCACCCGCCTACTAAGGTAGGGGAGGGTTTGAAGGCACGCCGCCTAAGGCTGAGAGGAGGGAGGGTTTGAAGGCACGCCGCCTACTAAGGCTGAGGAGGAGGGGAGGTTTGAAGGCACGCCGCCTACTAAGGTGAGGAGAGGGGAAGGTTTGAAGGCACACCGCCTACTAAGGTGAGAGGAGGGGGAGGGTTTGAAGGCACCCGCCTACTAAGGCTGAGGAGGGGAAGGTTTGAAGCACACCGCCTACTAAGGTGAGGAGGAGGGGAGGGTTTGAAGGCACCCGCCTACAAGGCTGAGGGAGGGAGGGTTTGAAGGCACACCGCCTACTAAGGCGAGGGGGGGGGAGGGTTGAAGCACCCGCCTACTAAGGTGAGGGAGGGAAGGTTTGAAGCACGCCGCCTACTAAGCTGAGGGGAGGGGAAGGTTTGAAGGCACCGCCTACTAAGGGTGAGAGGAGGGAGGTTTGAAGCACCCGCCTACTAAGGTGAGGAGAGGGAGGTTGAAGGCACCCGCCTACTAAGGTAGGAGGGGGGGAGGGTTGAAGCACCCGCCTACTAAGGTGAGGAAGGGAGGTTGAAGGCACCCGCCTACTAAGTGAGAGGAGGGAGGTTTGAAGCACCCGCCTACTAAGGTGAGGAGGAGGGGGAGGGTTGAAGGCACCCGCCTACTAAGAGGGAAGGTTGAAGCACCCGCCTACTAAGGGTGAGGAGGAGGGGAGGTTTGAAGGCACCCGCCTACTAAGGTGAGGAGGAGGGAGGTTGAAGGCACACCCCTACTAAGGTGGGAGAGGGGAGGTTTGAAGCACACCGCCTACTAAGGCTGAGGAGGGAGGTTTGAAGGCACCCGCCTACTAAGGAGGGAAGGTTTGAAGGCACGCCGCCTACTAAGGAGGAGGAGGGAAGGTTGAAGGCACCCGCCTACTAAGCTGAGAGAGGGGGTTTGAAGGCACCCGCCTACTAAGGCTGAGAGAGGGGAAGGGTTTGAAGCACACGCCTACTAAGGTGAGGGGAAGGTTGAAGCACGCCGCCTACTAAGGTGAGGAGGAGGGGAAGGGTTTGAAGGCACACCGCCTACTAAGGCTGAGAGAGGGAAGGGTTTGAAGGCACCCGCTACTAAGCTGAGGAGGGGGATTGAAGCACCCGCCTACAAGCTGAGGGAGGGAGGTTTGAAGGCACGCCGCCTACTAAGTGAGGAGAGGGAAGGTTTGAAGGCACCCGCCTACTAAGGGGAGAGGAGGGGAGGGTTTGAAGGCACGCCGCCTACTAAGGTTAGGGGAAGGTTGAAGGCACGCCGCCTACTAAGGGTGAGGAGGGGGAGGGTTTGAAGGCACGCCGCCTACTAAGGTTCAGGGGAAGGGTTTGAAGGCACGCCGCCTACTAAGGGCTGAGGAGGAGGGGAGGGTTTGAAGGCACACCGCCTACTAAGGCTGAGGAGGAGGGGAGGGTTTGAAGGCACGCCGCCTACTAAGGGTGAGGAGGGGGGGGAAGGGTTTGAAGGCACACCGCCTACTACGGCTGAGGAGGAAGGGGAAGGGTTTGAAGGCACGCCGCCTACTAAGGCTGAGGAGGAGGGAGAGGGTTTGAAGGCACACCGCCTACTAAGGGTGAGGAGGAGGGGGAGGGTTTGAAGGCACACCGCCTACTAAGGCTGAAGAGGAGGGGAGGGTTTGAAGGCACACCGCCTACTAAGGCTGAGGAGGAGGGGGAGGGTTTGAAGGCACACCGCCTACTAAGGGTGAGGAGGAGGGGGAAGGGTTTGAAGGCACGCCGCCTACTAAGGCTGAGGAGGAGGGGGAAGGGTTTGAAGGCACGCCGCCTACTAAGGGTGAGGAGGAGGTGGAGGGTTTGAAGGCACACCGCCTACTAAGGGTGAGGAGGAGGGGGAGGGTTTGAAGGCACGCCGCCTACTAAGGGTGAGGAGGAGGGGAGGGTTTGAAGGCACGCCGCCTACTAAGGCTGGAGGAGGAGGGGAGGGTTTGAAGGCACACCGCCTACTAAGGCTGAGGAGGAGGGGTGAAGGGTTTGAAGGTGCACCGCCTACTAAGGCTGAGGAGGAGGGGGAAGGGTTTGAAGGCACACCGCCTACTAAGGTTGAGGAGGAGGGGGAAGGGTTGAAGGCACGCCATCTACTAAGGCTGAGGAGGAGGGGGGAAGGGTTTGAAGGCACGCCGCCTACTAAGGTGAGGAGGAGGGGAGGGTTTGAAGGCACGCCGCCTACTAAGGGAGGAGGGGGAGGGTTTGAAGGCACGCCGCCTACTAAGGTTGAGGAGGTGATCCACTCTGTACATTCAACAGGAGATTTAGAATAACAGCCCATATTGTCTATGAATTGAGCATAGGGAGCAATGGGGAGCTGTGAAGGGCAAGAAAAAAACAAGTTTATAAGCGGAGTTCAGGTGCAGAAATATAAGAGCTAATAGTTGTTGCTCTAGAAAGAGACAATGTGAGACACTGGCGGGGTGGATCAGGCGGGGTGGATCAGGCTCCTGGTTTGGGAGTGGAGGTTGAGCGCAGGTTTATTGCTCTGGGTGAACTCTGTGGAGGGTTGTTGAATCTTTATAGATACGTTGATCCTGTATGAGATGATGATCGTATGTGCACAATGGTAATAGATGGGAGCCTGTGTCGCACTCCTCTCCCCCTCCAGACTCGTGTCCTCTCTGTACCCATGGAAGTATAAATTCAGTTTGCCTCATTCCCATCTGTTGGGGGAGTCGGGAGCCCCCACACACTTCAGATTTACAACTTGAGAAGATAGAGAATTTATCGAAACATGTTGTGGAGTAGGAGGGGAGCCTGAATAAAGGTCTGTTGAAAAAACATCCAAGTGCCTGCTGCCTTTGTGCCTGAGCGCCTCCAATTAGACCGCTTATAGTTTTTTTACCTTCTCATTCCTATATTGAGACTTTATTTTATACGTTTCCTTCTCTTGGCAGTTCAGGAGTTAATGTCAGTTTTCTGCTGCTAGCAGACCTCTTAGTTTCCTTACCAGGTGTGGCTACTCTGTGATCACTCCCATCTCCTTTATATTATCACAAAGGTTCCAGCATCTCTTTCTAGTGATTTGAATTAATTCCTGGCCAAACTTCCTAAGGTGAAGGAACTACTCTGGAGGGAGCGTGGCAGCAGGCGTGATGTTGTGTTGACTGTTTCCTGGTCTGTCTTCTTGCCCTCTTGTACTATTGAGTGTGAACATCAGAGCCAGTGAGGGACTAAGTATCCTGCTTGGCAACAGGTTGAAAGAACCCGTATAGGGATAGTAGGGAGATCAGGAGGTCACCTCTCCCCCGTTCCCTATGAGCAGGGCCCTCTGTTTTATTTGGCTCCCTGTCTGTTGTCTGGTATAGTGCGCTGGACATCGTTAATCTGTGCACCACTGTCTCGCACGGTAGCCACACATCCTCCTTAGTCCGAGTACCAGTCCCATAGGAGTGCTGCATTGAGTAAGATCCAGGTGCAGACACTCGGCACAGGTCCCCAGATTGATAAACCTGCATGAAGCTACCTGGGGTGTTGCCTTGTGATCAGTCTACCCCGTCTTGCGCACACTTTGCGCCCATTCAAACTTCTTACACGGAATAAGAACGCACTATCCGTCCTATCAGCACCAGAACTAGATCCATCCTCTGATGGAGGGGTGGTGGAGGCCAAACTGGAGGATTGGGAAGACGCTCGAGCTGTATAGCACATGGGATAGAGCAGTACAGGAAAACCTGTCAGCTGGGGTCCACCAAGGACGACACACTGGGTACGTGGGCTCGGAGCTTGGCTGGCGCTGCCAGCACGTGTACCGGTGCCCAGGTGCTCAGGTGTTCAGTCTGTAATTAGAAATTAAGGCCATTTATGGAGAGCAGCGAAGAACGAGTCCCTGGTGGAGCTGCCATCATTAAGCTGCCGTCTCCGCACCCACAGATAATAGAAAGCGTTCTGTTCCCGGAAATTCAATAGGAATGCTGCCAGCCGGGCACACCATGCCAGGAGCCGAGCACCGGACACGTGGTGACTAATCTACACATCTACATACACCAGCCACACGCATGTGATAAGGGACCCCCGAAGCATGTGAAGATGTCCTCCATGTGTCTCCAGGTAGGCCATGTCTTGGGGTTCTATACATTGTGTTTCCCATATGGCTGGAGCATCGTGATACAATGTTACCTGGTGCAGGGAGTCACTCACTGGGGGTTGGAGGACACCGGATTGAGGCAAACAGGCGAGTTATTACAGTGCAATAAAGTCCAGCAGTTTATTATGACATCATAAACCGCAAACCGTGCACAGTCCATTCACATCAAGAGAACATTAGTGACATGCCAGTCTGCTCCAATGGTGGATACACCCGCCTGGCATTTACTTTATTAACAGAACATTAGTGACATGCCAGTCTGCTCCAATGGTGGATATACCCGCCTGGCATTTACTTTATCAACGGAACATTAGTGACATGCCAGTCTGCTCCAATGGTGGATACACCCGCCTGGCATTTACTTTATTAACAGAACATTAGTGACATGCCAGTCTGCTCCAATGGTGGATACACCCGCCTGGCATTTACTTTATTAACAGAACATTAGTGACATGCCAGTCTGCTCCAATGGTGGATATACCAGCCTGGCATTTACTTTATCAACAGAACATTAGTGACCTATACTAGTCTGCTCCAATGGTGGGTATACCCGCCTGGCATTTACTTTATTAACAGAACATTAGTGACATGCCAGTCTACTCCAATGGTGGATACACCCGCCTGGCATTTACTTTATTAACAGAACATTAGTGACATGCCAGTCTGCTCCAATGGTGGATATACCCGCCTGGCATTTACTTTATCAACAGAACATTAGTGACCTATACTAGTCTGCTCCAATGGTGGGTATACCCGCCTGGCATTTACTTTATCAACAGAACATTAGTGACCTATACTAGTCTGCTCCAATGGTGGATATACCCGCCTGGCATTTACTTTATTAACAGAACATTAGTGACATGCCAGTCTGCTCCAATGGTGGATACACCCGCCTGGCATTTACTTTATTAACGAGAACATTAGTGACCTATACCAGTCTGCTCCAATGGTGGATATACCCCCCTGGCATTTACTTTATTAACGGAACATTAGTGACATGCCAGTCTGCTCCAATGGTGGATACACCCGCCTGGCATTTACTTTATTAACAGAACATTAGTGACCTATACTAGTCTGCTCCAATGGTGGATATACCCGCCTGGCATTTACTTTATTAACAGAACATTAGTGACATGCCAGTCTGCTCCAATGGTGGATACACCCGCCTGGCATTTACTTTATTAACAGAACATTAGTGACCTATACCAGTCTGCTCCAATGGTGGATATACCCCCCTGGCATTTACTTTATTAACGGAACATTAGTGACATGCCAGTCTGCTCCAATGGTGGATACACCCGCCTGGCATTTACTTTATTAACAGAACATTAGTGACATGCCAGTCTGCTCCAATGGTGGATACACCCGCCTGGCATTTACTTTATCAACAGAACATTAGTGACATATACCAGTCTGCTCCAATGGTGGATATACCCGCCTGACATTTACTTTATCAACGGAACATTAGTGACATGCCAGTCTGCTCCAATGGTGGATATACCCGCCTGGCATTTACTTTATCAACGGAACATTAGTGACATGCCAGTCTGCTCCAATGGTGGATATACCCACCTGGCATTAACTTTATCAACAGAACATTAGTGACGTGCCAGTCTGCTCCAATGGTGGATATACCCACCTGGCATTTACTTTATCAACAGAACATTAGTGACGTGCCAGTCTGCTCCAATGGTGGATATACCCACCTGGCATTTACTTTATCAACGGAACATTAGTGACGTGCCAGTCTGCACGAATGGTGGATATACCCACCTGGCATTTACTTTATCAACGGAACATTAGTGACGTGCCAGTCTGCACGAATGGTGGATATACCCACCTGGCATTTACTTTATCAACAGAACATTAGTGACGTGCCAGTCTGCTCCAATGGTGGATATACCCGCCTGGCATTTACTTTATCAACAGAACATTAGTGACATGCCAGTCTGCTCCAATGGTGGATACACCCACCTGGCATTTACTTTATCAATGGAACATTAGTGACATGCCAGTCTGCTCCAATGGTGGATATACCCACCTGGCATTAACTTTATCAACGGAACATTAGTGACATGCCAGTCTGCACCAATGGTGGATATACCCGCCTGGCATTTACTTTATCAACGGAACATTAGTGACGTGCCAGTCTGCACCAATGGTGGATATACCCACCTGGCATTAACTTTATCAACGGAACATTAGTGACGTGCCAGTCTGCTCCAATGGTGGATATACCCGCCTGGCATTTACTTTATCAACAGAACATTAGTGACGTGCCAGTCTGCTCCAATGGTGGATATACCCGCCTGGCATTTACTTTATCAACAGAACATTAGTGACATGCCAGTCTGCTCCAATGGTGGATATACCCACCTGGCATTAACTTTATCAACGGAACATTAGTGACATGCCAGTCTGCTCCAATGGTGGATATACCCGCCTGGCATTTTTATCAATGGAACATTAGTGACATGCCAGTCTGCTCCAATGGTGGATATACCCGCCTGGCATTTACTTTATCAACGGAACATTAGTGACATATACCAGTCTCTTACAATGGCCGGTACGCCCGCCTGCCGGTATGTCCATAGTCCCTTTTAGACACATGGTGACCTTACAGGAGTCATTCCCAGCCCCATTCACTGGCTCCTGCCAGTCCATCATTCAGGAAACCTCTCTGGGATCACCAATGCCTGTCAGTTCCAGCTCCTCAGCAGGACTATGGATTGCTGAATTTCCCTGTGGTCTCTCGTACCTTCCAGGATGCTGGACATTTCCACGCTTTCATACCAGGTGAGTTCCAAGACAATGGTCGCTCCAAGCACCAAGAGGCTCACTGGATCCTTCCAAGGTACGCACTCATCCCAAGCAAGAGAGGTCCCATGGTTCCTCAACCTTATGCCTTCAAAGAAGCCACCGGCTCCTAATCATGAGGTCCGGCCTCCTGGCCATACGTCTTCCAGGCCAACTCCTGCTCCCCAAACGCACAGACACATCTAGACACATTAGCACAGAGATTGTACTCCCTAAGGCCATCAGGTGTGTCAGGAATTGGCTTTAGCCAGACACTGCCCTGTCTTTTAGCTCACCTGCAGTCCTGCCCTTGTAATGCAATGGGGGCCATATGGGGGACATTACTACACTATGGGGGCCAGGATGAGGGACATCACTACACTATGGGGGTGAGGATGAGGACATTACTACACTATGGGGACCAGGATGAGGACATTACTACACTATGGGGGCCAGGATGGGGGACATTACTACACTATGGGGGGCAGGATGAGGGACATTACTACACTATGGGGGCCAGGATGGGGACATCACTACACTATGGGGGCCAGGATGGGGACATTACTACACTATGGGACCAGGATGGGGACATTACTACACTATGGGGGCCAGGATGGGGACATTACTACACTATGGGGACCAGGATGGGGACATCACTACACTATGGGGGGCAGGATGAGGACATTACTACACTATGGGACCAGGATGAGGACATTACTACACTATGGGGGTGAGGATGGGGACATTACTACACTATGGGGACCAGGATGAGGACATTACTACACTATGGGGACCAGGATGTGGACATTACTACACTATGGGGACCAGGATGTGGACATTACTACACTATGGGGGCCAGGATGAGGACATTACTACACTATGGGGGCCAGGATGGGGACATTACTACACTATGGGGGCCAGGATGAGGACATTACTACACTATGGGGACCAGGATGAGGACATTACTACACTATGGGGACCAGGATGAGGACATTACTACACTATGGGGACCAGGATGAGGACATTACTACACTATGGGGGCCAGGATGGGGACATTACTACACTATGGGGGCCAGGATGGGGACATTACTACACTATGGGGGCCAGGATGGGGACATTACTACACTATGGGGACCAGGATGTGGACATTACTACACTATGGGGACCAGGATGGGGGACATTACTACACTATGGGGACCAGGATGCGGACATTACTACACTATGGGGGCCAGGATGTGGACATTACTACACTATGGGGGCCAGGATGGGGACATTACTACACTATGGGGGCCAGGATGGGGACATCACTACACTATGGGGGCCAGGATGGGGACATTACTACACTATGGGGACCAGGATGAGGACATTACTACACTATGGGGGCCAGGATGGGGACATTACTACACTATGGGGGCCAGGATGGGGACATTACTACACTATGGGGACCAGGATGTGGACATTACTACACTATGGGGGCCAGGATGGGGACATTACTACACTATGGGGGCCAAGGATGGGGACATTACTACACTATGGGGCCAGGATGTGGACATTACTACACTATGGGGGCCAGGATGGGGACATCACTACACTATGGGGGCCAGGATGTGGACATTACTACACTATGGGGGCCAGGATGGGACATTACTACACTATGGGGGCCAGGATGGGACATCACTACACTATGGGGGGCCAAATGGGGAGGGGACATTACTACACTATGGGGGCCAGGATGGGACATTACTACACTATGGGGGCCAGGATGGGACATTACTACACTATGGGGCCAGGATGGGGACATTACTACACTATGGGGGCCAGGATGGGGACATTACTACACTATGGGGGCCAGGATGGGACATTACTACACTATGGGGACCAGGATGGGGACATTACTACACTATGGGGCCAGGATGGGGACATTACTACACTATGGGGACCAGGATGGGGACATTACTACACTATGGGGGCCAGGATGGGGACATACTACACTATGGGGACCAGGATGGGACATTACTACACTATGGGGCCAGGATGGGGACATACTACACTATGGGGACCAGGATGGGGACATTACTACACTATGGGGACCAGGATGGGACATTACTACACTATGGGGACCAGGATGAGGACATTACTACACTATGGGGACCAGGATGGGGACATTACTACACTATGGGGGCCAGGATGAGGACATTACTACACTATGGGGACCAGGATGGGGACATTACTACACTATGGGGACCAGGATGAGGACATTACTACACTATGGGGGGACCAGGATGGGGACATTACTACACTATGGGGCCAGGATGGGGACATTACTACACTATGGGGGCCAGGATGGGACATTACTACACTATGGGGACCAGGATAGGGACATACTACACTATGGGGCCAGGATGGGGACATTACTACACTATGGGGGCCAGGATGAGGACATTACTACACTATGGGGACCAGGATGAGGACATCACTACACTATGGGGCCAGGATGGGGACATTACTACACTATGGGGGCCAGGATGAGGACATTACTACACTATGGGGCCAGGATGAGGACATACATACACATATGGGGGCCAGGATGGGACATTACTACACTATGGGGACCAGGATGGGACATACTACACTATGGGGGCCAGGATGAGGACATTACTACACTATGGGGGGCAGGATGAGGACACACTACCACTATGGGGCCAGGATGAGGACATTACTACACTATGGGGACCAGGATGAGGACATTACTACACTATGGGGCCAGGATGGGACATTACTACACTATGGGGCCAGGATGAGGACATTACTACACTATGGGGGCCAGGATGAGGACATCACTACACTATGGGGACCAGGATGAGGACATCACTACACTATGGGGGCCAGGATGGGGACATTACTACACTATGGGGACCAGGATGAGGACATTACTACACTATGGGGGCCAGGATGAGGACATTACTACACTATGGGGGCCAGGATGGGGACATTACTACACTATGGGGGCCAGGATGGGGACATTACTACACTATGGGGGACCAGGATGAGGACATTACTACACTATGGGGGCCAGGATGGGACATTACTACACTATGGGGGCCAGGATGGGACATTACTACACTATGGGGGCCAGGATGGGACATTACTACACTATGGGGCCAGGATGAGGGACATTACTACACTATGGGGGCCAGGATGGGACATCACTACACTATGGGGGCCAGGATGGGGACATTACTACACTATGGGGGGCAGGATTGCGGTGGGACATTACTACACTATGGGGGCCAGGATGAGGGACATTACTACACTATGGGGCCAGGATGTGGACATTACTACACTATGGGGGCCAGGATGGGACATTACTACACTATGGGGGCCAGGATGGGGACATTACTACACTATGGGGGCCAGGATGAGGACATTACTACACTATGGGGGCCAGGATGTGGACATTACTACACTATGGGGGCCAGGATGGGACATTACTACACTATGGGGGCCAGGATGAGGACATTACTACACTATGGGGGCCAGGATGAGGACATTACTACACTATGGGGGCCAGGATGAGGGACATTACTACACTATGGGGGCCAGGATGAGGACATCACTACACTATGGGGGCCAGGATGGGGACATTACTACACTATGGGGGCCAGGATGGGGACATTACTACACTATGGGGGCCAGGATGGGACATTACTACACTATGGGGGCCAGGATGGGGACATTACTACACTATGGGGGCCAGGATGGGGACATTACTACACTATGGGGGCCAGGATGGGGGACATCACTACACTATGGGGGCCAGGATGGGGACATTACTACACTATGGGGGCCAGGATGTGGACATTACTACACTATGGGGGCCAGGATGAGGACATCACTACACTATGGGGCCAGGATGGGGACATTACTACACTATGGGGACCAGGATGGGGACATTACTACACTATGGGGACCAGGATGGGGACATTACTACACTATGGGGGCCAGGATGGGACATTACTACACTATGGGGGCCAGGATGAGGGACATTACTACACTATGGGGGCCAGGATGGGGACATTACTACAATGAGGGGCCAGGATGGGGACATACTACACTATGGGGACCAGGATGGTGGACATTACTCACATATGGAGTGCCAGGATGAGGACATTACTACATATGGGGCCAGGATTGAGGACATTACTACACTATGGGGGCCAGGATGGGGACATTACTCACACTCAATGGGGGCAGGATGGGACATTACTACACTATGGGGCCAGGAATGGACATTACACACTAGGGGGCAGGATGAGGACATTACTACACTATGGGGACCAGGATGAGGGACATCACTACCTATGGGGGCCAGAATGGGGACATTACTACACTAGGGGGCGCAGGATGAGGACATATACTACACTATGGGGACCAGGATGGGACATTACTACACTATGGGGGCCAGGATGAGGGACATTACTACACTATGGGGGCCAGGATGAGGGACATTACTACACTATGGGGACCAGGATGAGGGACATTACTACACTATGGGGCCAGGATGAGGGACATCACTACACTATGGGGGCCAGGATGTGGACATTACTACACTATGGGGGCCAGGATGAGGACATCACTACACTATGGGGGCCAGGATGGGGGACATTACTACACTATGGGGCCAGGATGGGGACATCACTACACTATGGGGGCCAGGATGAGGACATTACTACACTATGGGGGGCAGGATGGGGACATTACTACACTATGGGGGCCAGGATGGTGACATCTACTACACTATGGGGGCCAGGATGGGGACATTCACTACACTATGGGGGCCAGGATGAGGACATCACTACACTATGGGGACCAGGATGAGGACATTACTACACTATGGGGACCAGGATGAGGACATACTACACTATGGGGCCAGGATGGGGACATACTACACTATGGGGACAGGATGAGGACATTACTACACTATGGGGACAGGATGAGGGACATTACTACACTATGGGGGCCAGGATGAGGACATTACTACACTATGGGGCCAGGATGGGGACATCTACTACACTATGGGGGACAGGATGGGGACATTACTACACTATGGGGGGCAGGATGGGGACATTACTACACTATGGGGACCCGGATGAGGACATTACTACACTATGGGGGCCAGGATGGGACATTTACTACACTATGGGGGCCAGGATGGGGACATTACTACACTATGGGGACAGGATGGGGACATTACTACACTATGGGGGCCAGGATGGGGACATTACTACACTATGGGGGCCAGGATGAGGACATTACTACACTATGGGGGGCAGGATGAGGACATACTACACTATGGGGACCAGGATGGGGACATTACTACACTATGGGGGCCAGGATGGGACATTACTACACTATGGGGGCCAGGATGGGGACATTCACTACACTATGGGGACCAGGATGAGGGACATTACTACACTATGGGGGCCAGGATGGGGACATTACTACACTATGGGGGCCAGGATGGGGGACATTACTACACTATGGGGACCAGGATGGGGACATTACTACACTATGGGGGCCAGGATGGGGGACATCACTACACTATGGGGGCCAGGATGGGGGACATTAGTACAAGAAGGGAACCATGGTAGGGACATTACTGAAAGAAGATCAGGATTTGGTCATTACTGCATTGAGCAAAAAATTCTGGTATTTCTAAAAATGTCACTTACGGAAGCTTCCCAATTGAAATCCAATCTACGGTCTTTGGGCACTAGACCGCCCTCGAGACTGGAGGCTATACTGCTCCTTCCAGAATCTCCAGCTCATGTAATATCCCTTACGAATGACGTGATTTTAGAGGCCGACCCCCGGCTGTGCCTCGCTTCCTTGACGCCTGGCAGAAAGATCTCCAGATAGATCTCTCAGATTCTGACCGGACTAAAATCTTCACGTTAACACACAAGATGTCGATCTCCTGCAGCTTTCAGGAAATGAACTATAAGATCTTGACCAGGTGGTACAGGTGCCCGGTGCTCCTCCACAGGATGTTTCCCTCAGTCTCTAACCTGTGCTGGAGATGCGGCGAGGAAGTCTGCACCATGCTACACATATGGTGGGACTGGAGGCCATTACAGGCCTTTTGGGTCGAGGTATTTTCTGCCTATGAATCCATCTCTGGCGCCCGCCTGGCTCCCTCGCCAAGATCGCGTTACTGTCATTAGTGCCGGGTCCCCTCTCCCTGGTCAAGTGGGGTCTCCTCCGCTTCTGCCTCATGGCAGCTAGAGTCTTAATTCCGAGGCATTGGAGATCAGCGACCGCACCCTCCCTGGGGGAGTGGGTAGGAGAGATGGACAGAATATGCAGGATCGAATCCCTGATGGCCCAAGATAACGAGACATGGGATAAACATCAAAGACGGTGGACCCCCTGGTGGTACTTTAGTGATGGGCCCGTGCTGACCCGTCACCACAGCTAGACTGGACATGGGGAAGGGTCTCTGCCCTCTCCCCTTCTTCCCCGCTTCCCCCTACTCTGACTGGAATCTATCTCCCTCCTTTCTACTCCTCTCCCATAAATCTTCTTCTTCTATTTTTTTTTTTTTTCTCTCTTACACCTTCACTCTATTCTGGACCTTTCTCTGGAATGGAATACTACATCGCGATTCTCTCTCCTATACATGAATAGGGGAATAGTGAAAAAAACGCATCTGCCGCAATTATCGCATACCGGCTGCACTCGCGGCGCGGTTGCGGTAAATGCCATGCAAAGTATAGGCGCACTTGTGGCAGGTGCGGCAGCGAAAAAAACCGCGGTCAGCCGCGATTACCGCATACCGGCTGCACTTGCGGCACGGTTGCGGCGCGGTTGTGGTAAACGCCATACAATGTATAGGCAGACTTGCGGCAAGTGCGGTTTTGGCACTTGCGGCAGGTGCAGCCGCGAAAAAAAACGCGGCTGACAGCATTCTTTTTTCGCGACCGCGCCTGCCGCAAGTGCCAAAACCGCACTTGCCGCACCTGCCGCAAGTCCCATAGACATTGCATGGGGCTTGCCGCAAGTGTGCTGCAAGTGTCGCGGTTATGCGTTAAATGCGGCAGTTAGGGCCCCTTTACACGCGGCTACATTTCTAGGGTGGCTACAGGTAACTTACTGGTTGCAGTGAAATCATGGAGACAAGGTTCTATCTTGTTGCTGTGAACAAATGGAATAATCTCTCCATGATTTCACTGCAACCAGTAAGTTACCTGTAGCCACCCTAGAAATGTAGCCGTGTGTAAAGGGGCCCTAAGTCCTACATGCAATGCTGCTCACCGATATCAATGTTTTTGTATGTGCGGCCCCCCAGCCAAGTGTGAGACCCCTGGTCTAGACCTTGTGCAGAGGAACAGAGAACTTGGATTAAAAAGTTGATTGTAGAAGGTAAAACTTATAGAGAAATGCAGACAATGATGTCCAATGCTTTATAATGGAAAACCAGAGAAACGTGGAAGGAAACAGAAGACGACCATCAAATGGAGGGAAGAAGATCCAGAAAGGCAAAGACTCAGCCGAGGATAAACTCCAGGAGGATCAAAGACGTCTCAGCTCCAGGAGGATCAAAGACGTCTCAGCTCCAGGAGGATCAAAGACGTCTCTAGTAACCTGTGAGGACTGAAGATCATCTATAGCAAGAAGATCCCGCAAGGTCCCATAGATCCGGGTAGATCCAGGGCTGGTGACCTCACACCTCACCAGTGATGACCTGCACCTAGGACTCGTCCTCCATGATCCTTGGTCCAGGTTCACACCGCGTCTCCTGGGTCACTTCCCTGAGTGACAGATAATGGAGGAGCTGATACTTCATTACAGCATTGCTGTGCAGATCACCCGTCTCTTCTCCATGGCGCTCGTCCATCTTTCTGTCAGCGGCATCATTGACCTTGACTTCCCTCAACCGGTGACTGAGCCGGCGGGATGTCACCATTAATACCGGGGCGGCCATCGTCCTCACCGAGCGCGGCCTAATCCACAGCGACAGCTCCGAGTAATGAGAATGAATCCATCATATCTGGAATGAGGCCGCTCCAACTGATCACCCCGAACAACAGATCACCGGATCACAGGATCCACAGACCACGCCGCTACATGGACCACTGAGGAGTGCGATACTGCCTGCTGAGCCGTGTATCTAATCCTCTCCTGTGTGATACTGTCTGCTGAGTTGTGTATCTAATCCTCTCCTGTGTGATACTGTCTGCTGAGCCGTGTATCTAACCCTATCCTGTGTGATACTGTCTGCTGAGTTGTGTATCTAATCCTCTCCTGTGTGATACTGTCTGCTGAGCTGTGTATCTAATCCTCTCCTGTGTGATACTGTCTGCTGAGTTGTGTATCTAATCCTCTCCTGTGTGATACTGTCTGCTGAGCCGTGTATCTAACCCTATCCTGTGTGATACTGTCTGCTGAGTTGTGTATCTAATCCTCTCCTGTGTGATACTGTCTGCTGAGCTGTGTATCTAATCCTCTCCTGTGTGATACTGGCTGCTGAGCTGTGTATCTAATCCTCTCCTGTGTGATACTGCCTGCTGAGCTGTGTATCTAACCCTATCCTGTGTGATACTGTCTGCTGAGTTGTGTATCTAATCCTCTCCTGTGTGATACTGTCTGCTGAGCTGTGTATCTAATCCTCTCCTGTGTGATACTGTCTGCTGAGCCGTGTATCTAATCCTCTCCTGTGTGATACTGTCTGCTGAGCTGTGTATCTAATCCTATCCTGTGTGATACTGTCTGCTGAGCTGTGTATCTAATCCTCTCCTGTGTGATATTGTCTGCTGAGCTGTGTATCTAATCCTATCCTGTGTGATACTGTCTGCTGAGCTGTGTATCTAATCCCATCCTGTGTGATACTGTCTGCTGAGCTGTGTATCTAATCCTCTCCTGTGTGATACTGTCTGCTGAGCCGTGTATCTAATCCTCTCCTGTGTGATACTGTCTGCTGAGCTGTGTATCTAATCCTATCCTGTGTGATACTGTCTGCATAGCCGTGTATTTAATCCTCTCCTGTGTGATACTGTCTGCTGAGCTGTGTATCTAATCCTCTCCTGTGTGATACTGTCTGCTGAGCTGTGTATCTAATCCTCTCCTGTGTGATACTGTCTGCTGAGCCGTGTATCTAATCCTCTCCTGTGTGATACTGTCTGCTGAGCCGTGTATCTAATCCTATCCTGTGTGATACTGTCTGCTGAGCCGTGTATCTAATCCTCTCCTGTGTGATACTGTCTACTGAGCCATGTATCTAATCCTCTCCTGTGTGATACTGTCTGCTGAGCCGTGTATCTAATCCTATCCTGTGTGATACTGTCTGCTGAGCCGTGTATCTAATCCTCTCCTGTGTGATACTGTCTGCTGAGCTGTGTATCTAATCCTATCCTGTGTGATACTGTCTGCTGAGCCGTGTATCTAATCCTCTCCTGTGTGATACTGTCTGCTGAGCTGTGTATCTAATCCTCTCCTGTGTGATACTGTCTGCTGAGCTGTGTATCTAATCTTCCCCTGTGTGATACTGTCTGCTGAGCTGTGTATCTAATCCTCTCCTGTGTGATACTGTCTGCTGAGCTGTGTATCTAATCCTATCCTGTGTGATACTGTCTGCTGAGCTGTGTATCTAATCCTCTCCTGTGTGATACTGTCTGCTGAGCTGTGTATCTAATCCTCTCCCGTGTGATACTGTCTGCTGAGCTGTGTATCTAATCCTCTCCTGTGTGATACTGTCTGCTGAGCTGTGTATCTAATCCTATCCTGTGTGATACTGTCTGCTGAGCCGTGTATTTAAAACTCTCCTGTGTGATACTGTCTGCTGAGCTGTGTATCTAATCCTCTCCTGTGTGATACTGTCTGCTGAGCTGTGTATCTAATCCTATCCTGTGTGATACTGTCTGCTGAGCTGTGTATCTAATCCTATCCTGTGTGATACTGTCTGCTGAGCTGTGTATCTAATCCTCTCCTGTGTGATACTGTCTGCTGAGCCGTGTATCTAATCCTCTCCTGTGTGATACTGTCTGCTGAGCTGTGTATCTAATCCTCTCCTGTGTGATACTGTCTGCTGAGCTGTGTATCTAATCCTATCCTGTGTGATACTGTCTGCTGAGCTGTGTATCTAATCCTCTCCTGTCCTGTGTGATACTGTCTGCTGAGCTGTGTATCTAATCCTATCCTGTGTGATACTGTCTGCTGAGCTGTGTATCTAATCCTATCCTGTGTGATACTGTCTGCTGAGCTGTGTATCTAATCCTCTCCTGTGTGATACTGTCTGCTGAGCTGTGTATCTAATCCTCTCCTGTGTGATACTGTCTGCTGAGCTGTGTATCTAATCCTCTCCTGTGTGATACTGTCTGCTGAGCTGTGTATCTAATCCTATCCTGTGTGATACTGTCTGCTGAGCTGTGTATCTAATCCTCTCCTGTGTGATACTGTCTGCTGAGCTGTGTATCTAATCCTCTCCTGTGTGATACTGTCTGCTGAGCTGTGTATCTAATCCTATCCTGTGTGATACTGTCTGCTGAGCTGTGTATCTAATCCTATCCTGTGTGATACTGTCTGCTGAGCTGTGTATCTAATCCTATCCTGTGTGATACTGTCTGCTGAGCTGTGTATCTAATCCTCTCCTGTGTGATACTGTCTGCTGAGCTGTGTATCTAATCCTCTCCTGTGTGATACTGTCTGCTGAGCTGTGTATCTAATCCTCTCCTGTGTGATACTGTCTGCTGAGCTGTGTATCTAATCCTATCCTGTGTGATACTGTCTGCTGAGCTGTGTATCTAATCCTCTCCTGTGTGATACTGTCTGCTGAGCTGTGTATCTAATCCTCTCCTGTGTGATACTGTCTGCTGAGCTGTGTATCTAATCCTCTCCTGTGTGATACTGTCTGCTGAGCTGTGTATCTAATCCTCTCCTGTGTGATACTGTCTGCTGAGCTGTGTATCTAATCCTATCCTGTGTGATACTGTCTGCTGAGCTGTGTATCTAATCCTCTCCTGTGTGATACTGTCTGCTGAGCTGTGTATCTAATCCTATCCTGTGTGATACTGTCTGCTGAGCTGTGTATCTAATCCTGTCCTGTGTGATACTGTCTGCTGAGCTGTGTATCTAATCCTCTCCTGTGTGATACGCGGTGTATGTGATGTGTGTGGGTACTGCTCAGTGATTGTGGTACACAGTTGTGGGTACATGGATTGTGACGTTGGTGCACGTGCTCATCTTCTATATACAGGGAACTTTTCATTATTGGGAGGATTATTTTATTAGGATCAGGAATAATTTGGGGGGAACTTCTATGTGTGATACATTGTAACGTCGTCTCAGCTGTGATAGGTTCCACCTGTGACAATCTGCTCTCTGTGTATAAGGGCCATTCTGCTGGGCCTCATCCTCTGGGCCCCTGAGGCTGACGAGGGCCACGTCGATGTGATGGGTCACAGTCTCACAGGTCTGGTGGAAGATTCAAGTGTGAAGTCACACATCTCCCGGTCTGTGGGGACACAATGTGACCGGGCCTTCAACACATTCGAGACCTTAAGGCAAAGGAGACGATCGTCCTGACTCCATGGATCACATCCGATCCCGTAACGAGGGCAATACATAAACTTACAAGGTTCATCACAAGACACGAGAGAGGCAGGGAAAATATTGGAGAGAAAGTAAAGAGGATAGAGAGGCACAAGATAGGAGAGACAGGATCAAAGGTAAAGAGAGACAGACAAAAGATAGGAGAGAAAGTAAAGAGGATAGAGAGGCACAAGATAGGCGACACAGGATCAAAGGTAAAGAGAGACAGACAAAATATAGGAGAGAAAGTAAAGAGGATAGAGAGGCACAAGATAGGATAAACAAGATCAAAGGTAAAGAGAGACCAAATATAGGAGAGAAAGTAAAGAGGATAGAGGGGCACAAGATAGGAGACACAGGATCGAAGGTAAAGAGAGAGACAAAATATAGGAGAGAAAGTAAAGAGGATAGAGAGGCACAAGATAGGAGACACAGGATCAAAGGTAAAGAGAGACAGACAAAATATAGGAGAGAAAGTAAAGAGGATAGAGAGGCACAAGATAGGATAAACAAGATCAAAGGTAAAGAGAGACCAAATATAGGAGAGAAAGTAAAGAGGATAGAGGGGCACAAGATAGGAGACACAGGATCGAAGGTAAAGAGAGAGACCAAATATAGGAGAGAAAGTAAAGAGGATAGAGAGGCACAAGATAGGAGACACAGGATCAAAGGTAAAGAGAGACAGACAAAATATAGGAGAGAAAGTAAAGAGGATAGAGAGGCACAAGATAGGAGACACAGGATCAAAGGTAAAGAGAGACAAAATATAGGGGAGAAAGTAAAGAGGACAGAGAGGCACAAGATAGGAGACACAGGATCAAAGGTAAAGAGAGACAAAATATAGGGGAGAAAGTAAAGAGGACAGAGAGGCACAAGATAGGAGACACAGGATCAAAGGTAAAGAGAGACAGACAAAATATAGGGGAGAAAGTAAAGAGGACAGAGAGGCACAAGATAGGAGACACAGGATCAAAGGTAAAGAGAGACAGACAAAATATAGGAGAGAAAGTAAAGAGGATAGAAAGGCACAAGATAGGAGAGAGGCACAAGATAGGAGACACAGGATCAAAAGTAAAGAGAGACAGACAAAATATAGGGGAGAAAGTAAAGAGGATAGAGAGGCACAAGATAGGAGAGAGGATCAAAGGTAAAGAGACAGACAAAATATAGGGGAGAAAGTAAAGAGGATAGCGAGGAACAAGATAGGAGAGAGGCACAAGATAGGAGACACAGGATCAAAAGTAAAGAGAGACAGACAAAGTATAGGAGAGAAAGTAAAGAGATTAGAGAGGCACAAGATAGGAGACACAGGATCAAAGGTAAAGAGAGACAAAATATAGGGGAGAAAGTAAAGAGGACAGAGAGGCACAAGATAGGAGACACAGGATCAAAGGTAAAGAGAGACAAAATATAAGTGGGGAAGAATAGTACAAATGAGGACTAGAGAGGCACAAGATAGGAGACACAGGATCAAAGGATAAAGAAGAGACAGACAAAATATAGGAGAGAAAGTAAAGAGGATAGAAAGGCACGAAGATAGGAAGAGAGGCACAAGATAGGAAGACAGAGGATCAAAAGTAAAGAGAGACAGACAAAATATAGGGAGAAAGTAAAGAGGATAGAGAGGCACAAGATAGGAGGAGATCAAAGGTAAAGAGACAGACAAAATATAGTGGGAGAAAGTAAAGAGGAAAGCGAGGAACAAGATAGAGGAGAGAGGCACAAGATAGGAGACACAGGATCAAAAGTAAAGAGAGACAGACAAAGTATAGGAGAGAAAGTAAAGAGGATTAGAGAGGCACAAGATAGGAGACACGGATCAAAGGTAAAGAGAGAGACAAAATATAGAGGAGAAAGTAAAGAGGATAGAGAGGTACAAGATAGGAGACACAGGATCAAAGGTAAAGAGAGAGACAAAATATAGGAGAGAAAGTAAAGAGGATAGAGAGGCACAAGATAGGAGACACAGGATCAAAGGTAAAGAGAGAAGACAAAATATAGGAGAGAAAGTAAAGAGGACAGAGAGGCACAAGATAGGAGACACAGGATCAAAGGAAAAGAGAGACAAAATATAGGAGAGAAAGTAAAGAGGATAGAGAGGCACAAGATAGGAGACACAGGATCAAAGGTAAAGAGAGAGACAAAATATAGGGAGAAAGTAAAGAGGATAGAGAGGCACAAGATAGGAGACACAGGATCAAAGGTAAAGAGAGACAGACAAAATATAGCAGAGAAAGTAAAGAGGATAGAGAGGCACAAGATAGGAGACACAGGATCAAAGGTAAAGAGAGACAGATAAAATATAGGAGAGAAAGTAAAGAGGATAGAGAGGCACAAGATAGGAGAGAGGATCAAAGGTAAAGAGTCACAGATAAAATATAGGAAAGTAAAGAGGATAGCGAGGAACAAGATAGGAGACACAGGATCAAAGGTAAAGAGAGACAGACAAAATATAGGGGAGAAAGTAAAGAGGATAGAAAGGCACAAGATAGGAGACACAGGATCAAAGGTAAAGAGAGAGACAAAATATAGGGGAGAAAGTAAAGAGGATAGAGAGGCACAAGATAGGAGACACAGGATCAAAGGTAAAGAGAGACAAAATATAGGAAAGTAAAGAGGATAGAGAGGCACATGATAGGAGACACAGGATCAAAGGTAAAGAGAGACAAAATATAGGAGAGAAAGTAAAGAGGATAGAGAGGAACAAGATAGGAGACACAGGATCAAAGGTAAAGAGACAGACAAAATATAGGAGAGAAAGTAAAGAGGATAGAGAGGAACAAGATAGGAGACACAGGATCAAAGGTAAAGAGACAGACAAAATATAGGAGAGAAAGTAAAGAGGATAGAGAGGCACAAGATAGGAGACACAGGATCAAAGGTAAAGAGAGACATAAAATATAGGCGAGAACGTAAAGAGGATAGAGAGGCACAAAATAGGAGACACAGGATCAAAGGTAAAGAGAGACATAAAATATAGGCGAGAACGTAAAGAGGATAGAGAGGCACAAAATAGGAGAGAGACAAGACTGAAGGTAAAGAGATATGAAAGAAAGAATACAGATGAGAGAAGATGCCTGAGAAACAGAAGATACAAGAGAAATAGAAGATAGGAAAGAAGGTAAAGAGAGAGGTGAGCAAGAGACAGAAGATACTAGAGAAGGTAAAGAGAGAGGTGAGCAAGAGACAGATACAAGATAGGAGAGAGACAGGTGTAATGATTCCTGAGTGTGATCAGAGCCGTGTTACACCGACCCCAGCGCCTACTGTAGCTGAATGTGTGTCCAGGTCCCTACACCACAATACACACCACCAGCCAATCAGAAGCCAGCAGCTGACGGCGGTCCTGTGACTGTGGTGCATGGCAGTGACGTCATGGCGCACATTCCAATGTAAGACATTGGCTCCGGTGCCGGCTGTAGATGAGGAAGGTGATGCACCCGGGACAAGGCGTACTCTCGTCAGTTTGCAGAGGGGAATGTCACGGTGACGTCACCCGGCTCCGTATACTCAGGTTTCACAGTGGTTCTACTCTTGGTCCCGGTGACCAATCTGCAGCTGGAACATTCTACTAGCGGTACCCGGTTCTAGTTCTTCTTCTTGTCCTCTCCCACATGTGGGTACGGTCCAGCCGTCACCGGCTCTGTATTTATCCCACTTCTTGGGTCACTAGCCCTAGTACGATGGCTTCTCCTTGACCACACCAGTTGTGATGTTGCGGTACATAGAGTTCCCGTACCCCGCCGGGTTTCTTGTGGTTGGGGGGTGTAAAGCTTTCCCTGCCACATCTACAGAGCCGGCACTCTGGTTCTTTGGCGCAGCCACCAGTGTCCCGGATTAGTCGGGCACACCTGGCTCCTTCTGCCGTTCCGTGGGTTCAGCTTGGGTTCCCGGCCGCCATTAGTAGAGAAGGCCGCCGGGTCCTGTTGTTCTCTCAGTCTGTGATACTTAGCTGGAGGGTGTCTCGGGGAAGCTTCCCTCTTCCTCACCCTCCAGGGACTCTCAACCCCAGCTTAGTGTTCCTAGGTCCTTTTGAGTCTAGGTCCTCCGCCCCTTTCCCGGGGTTCTGTCTCCCGTTCCACCCCTCCTCTTGCTCCTCCCGCCATCCCTCGCCTGACATGAAGTGACTTAGAGGTACTTCACACACAGCGATGTTCCAGCAATCCCAACAACGACCAGGATCGCTGGAACATCGCTGTGTGGTCACTGGGGGGCTGTCAAACAGGCAGATCTCCTCAGGGACCAGGGGGCCGACCTCCACATCGCTGGGTAAGCAGGAGAAGGCTGGTAACTAAGCACAGCGCTGTCCTAGTTACCCACTTTGTCCTTTGGTTACCAGCCTTCTCCCGCTTACATGCTGGTAACCAGGGTACACAGTGGGTAATTGAGACAGTGCTGTGCTTAGTTATCCTACTGCACTGCGCGCTGTGCACCCAGCCGCGCAGTGTAGTTATGACTACATGTTCCAGCGTGCACTGCGTGGCCAGGTGCATGCCGCTGTGGCTGGTGGTGGTGCCGCTGCCTGCGCCGGCTCCCTGCATTCTCGGAACCGGCGTTCATTGGTCTCCCGCTGTCAAACACGTCGATGTGTGTTACACAGCGGAGACCAACGAGCAAAAAGTGGTCCTGATCATTGTGTAACGATAAGCGACCTCGCAGCAGGGGCCTCGTACCCCTTATGCTCAGGATCGGAGTGTGTGTGGGGTGTTGGCGTGGAGTGACCTGCCTACCCTGTCCAGCTGCAGTTCTTTCTGTGGCCATCAGTCCGCAGGGGCGCCACAGACGCGGTGCAGCAGGGAAGAGGAGGAAGATGAGTAGAATGGTTCTTATTGTTTTTGAGTGACGCAGAGATGGAACGGGCAACATATAAACCATAAAGGGGGACACATCTCCCCGGATGAGGGACCTGCAGTAATGGCCGAGAGCGCCGGCACCTTGAAATTGTTCTAGAAAACTAAAGGTACCGTCACACGCAGTGGTATGGCTTCCATATCGCTGGTGATTTGACGTGAGCGCGAATGTTGCGCGCACTTTTTTTCACATCGCCGTGGAGCTGTCACACGTAGGCGATCTCCGGCGATCCTGCGTTCCGGAAATGGCCTGGCACAGACCGGAAGCGATCTTCCCATTCCCACATTGCCGCATCACACGCCAGCACCTCATCATGTGGCCGGAGAGTGTGAGTGCCAGAGTGTTCCTCACCGCGCCCCTACCAACACAACTGCGTTACCACCAAACCCCCAATCGCCGCTGACGGGGCGCGGAAATCAGCATGCGCAGGCGCGGCTAGGGGATGGATTCCAGAATGTCTGAGCTCGCTAACGCCCTGTCACACACCGCGAAGCGCTGACATCGCCTGATGGATACCGGGCCATCAGGTGACGCTCCATCGACGATTTGTCAATGTAAAATCACCCAGTCACGCGCCACTGCGCGCAGGCGGTGTCCACATTGCGCAGGCGGTGTCCACATCGCTGAATTCTGGAATCGCCAATGAAATGGCCCGCGTGTGACGGCACCTTGAGAGTTTCCCCCAGAAAGTTATCACAATTCCCCATGATTTTTATAGACAGGTTTAATTCTATTGTGTGTATATAAGAGCAAACACAAAACAGGGAAAAGAGCGGGAATTGGATGTTATTCCCCCCAATGGATTGGACACAATTGTTGGCCCCGTTCCAAAATTGTGGGTAAACACCTTTGTTTCAGTCATGTGACGCTCGTTCACACTCACCTGTGGTGAATAAGGTACCGTTACACGTCCGCAACATTGCAGGCAATGTCACAGGTAACTTACTGGTTGCAGTGAAATCATGGACACATTGTTACATTTGTACACGGCAACAAAATAGAACAATGTGTCCATGAGTTCACTGCAAACAGCAAATTGCCTGTGAAATTGCATGCAATGTTGCGACGTGTAACGGTATCTTTAGTCCTACAAGCAATGCGGCCCCCCGATATCAATTTTTTTCTACGTGCGGCCCACCAACCCAACCGAGTTTGAGACCCCTGGTGTATATGGTATGCAGTGAGATTCCTCTATTGGTGGCTGTATATATGTGCATGAAGTGAGCTCCCTCTAGTGGTGACTGTATAATCTGTATGTAGTGAACTTCCTCCAGTGGTGACAGTATGAATTTGTATGTAGTAATCTCCTCATAGTGGTGACTGTATAAATCTGTATTTAGTGAGCTCCCTCTAGTGGTGACTGTATAAATCTATATGTAGTGAGCTCCCTCTAGTGGTGTCTGTATAAAGCTATATGTAGTGAGCTCCCTCTAGTGGTGGATATATAAATCTGTATGTAGTGAGCTCCCACTAGTGGTGTCTGTATAAAGCTATATGTAGTGAGCTCCCTCTAGTGGTGGATTTATAAATCTGTATGTAGTGAGCTCCCACTAGTGGTGTCTGTATAAAGCTATATGTAGTGAGCTTCCCCTAGTGTGGTGGCTGTATAAATCTGTATGTAGAGAGCTCCCTGTAGTGGTGGCTGTATAAATCTATATGTAGTGAGCTCCATCTAGTGGTGGAAGCATAAATCTTTATGTAGTGAGCTCCCCCTAGTGGTGACTGTATAACTCTGTATGTAGTGAGCTCCCCCTAGTGGTGGATGTATAAATCTGTATGTAGTGAACTCCTTCTAGTGGTGACTGTATAAATCTGTATGTAGTCAGCTCCCTCTAGTGGTGGATTTATAAATCTGTATGTAGTGAGCTCCCCCTAGTGTGGTGGCTGTATAAATCTGTATGTAGTGAGCTCCCTCTAGTGGTGGCTGTATAAATCTGTATGTAATGAGCTCCGGCTAGTGGTGACTGTATAATACTGTATGTCGTGAGCTACCTCTAGTGGTTGCTGTATAAATCTGTGTGTAGTGCACTCCCCCTAGTGGTGGATGTATAAATCTGTATGTAGTGAAGTCCTTCTAGTGGTGACTGTATAAATCTATATGTAGTGAGCTTCCCCTAGTGTGGTGGCTGTATAAATCTGTGTGTAGAGACCTCCCTTTAGTGGTGGCTGTATAAATCTTTATGTAGTGAGCTACCCCTAGTGGTGGATGTATAAATCTGTATATAGTGAACTCCCTCTAGTGGTGACTGTATAAATCTATATGTAGTGAGCTCCCTCTAGTGGTGGCTGTATAAATCTGTATGTAGCGAGCTCCCTCCAGTGGTGACTGTATAAATCTTTATGTAGTGAACTCCCTCTAGTGGTGGATGTATAAATTTATATGTAGTGAGCTCCCTCTAGTGGTGACTGTATAAATCTGGATGTAGTGAGCTTCTTCTAGTGGTGACTGTATAAATCTATATGTAGTGAACTCTCCTCTAGTGGTGACTGTATAAATCTGTATGTAGTGAGCTCCCTCTAGTGGTGGCCGTATAAATCTGGATGTAGTGAGCTCCATCTAGTGGCGAGTGTATAAATCTATATGTAGTGAGCTCCCTCTAGTGGTGGCTTTATAAATCTGTATGTAGTGAGCTCCTCCTAGTGGTGGCTTTATAAATCAGTATGTAGTGAGCTCCTTCCAGTGGTGACTGTATAAATCTGTATGTAGTGAGCTCCCTCGTGTGGTGTCTGTATAAATCTGTAAATAGTGAGCTCCCTCTAGTGGTGACTGTATAAATCTGTATATAGTTAGCTCCCTCTAGTGGTGGCTGTATAAATCTGTATGTAGTGAACTCTCCTCTAGTGGTGACTGTATAAATTTATATGTAGTGAGTTCCCTCTAGTGGTGACTGTATAAATCTATATGTAGTGAGCTCCCCCTAGTGGTGACTGTATCAATCTATATGTAGTGAGTTCCCTCTAGTGGTGACTGTATAAATCTGTATGTAGTGAGCTCCCTCTAGTGGTGACTGTATAAATCTGTATGTAGTGAGCTCCCTCTAGTGGTGGATATATAAATCTGTATGTAGTGAACTCACCTCTAGTGGTGACTGTATAAATCTATATGTAGTGAGCTCCCTCTAGTGGTGACTGTATAAATCTGTATGTAGTGAGCTCCTCCTAGTAGTGGCTTTATAAATCTATATGTAGTGATCTCCCCCTAGTGGTGACTGTATAAATTTATATGTAGTGAGTTCCCTCTAGTGGTGAATGTATAAATCTGTATGTAGTGAGCTCCTTCTAGTGGTGAATGTATAAATCTGTATGTAGTGAGCTTCCCCTAGTGGTGACTGTATAAATCTGTATGTAGTGAGCTCCCTCTAGTGGTGACTGTATAAATCTGTATGTAGTGAGCTTCCTCTAGTGGTGACTGTATAAATCTGTATGTAGTCAGCTCCCTCTAGTGGTGACTGTATAAATCTGTATGTAGTGAGCTCCCTCTAGTGGTGACTGTATAAATCTATATGTAGTGAGCTCCCTCTAGTGGTGACTGTATAACTCTATATGTAGTGAGCTCCCTCTAGTGGTGACTGTATAACTCTATATGTAGTGAGCTCCCTCTAGTGGTGACTGTATAACTCTATATGTAGTGAGCTCCCTCTAGTGGTGACTGTATAACTCTATATGTAGTGAGCTCCCTCTAGTGGTGACTGTATAACTCTATATGTAGTGAGCTCCCTCTAGTGGTGACTGTATAACTCTATATGTAGTGAGCTCCCTCTAGTGGTGACTGTATAAACTCTATATGTAGTGAGCTGGTGCTGCTTTGCTTCTCAGCTCTGAGATTTGGCAGTGACCTCTATTGATATTATATCTATTTATCAGGGAGGGGGGTGTACTGGGGGACTTTCTTCTTCCCCTCCCCCACTGTCCCCCTCTTCCTCTGGGGTCTGTTACGTCACCGCACATTCTGTCTCCTCCTGTCTCTGCTGATGTCACTGAGGACTGAGATATAAGGAGCAGCCAGAGAACAGACAGGAGACTCTGCACAGCTCAGCCCAGCCAGGTAAGAACAGCTCCTGACATCCTCTGTGCTGCTGGGAGATCCTCATATCCTCTGTGCTGATGGGGATCCTGACATCCTCTGTGCTGCTGGGGGATCCTTATATCCTCTGTGCTGCTGGGGGATCCTTATATCCTCTGTGCTGCTGGTGATTCTTATATCCTCTGTGCTGCTGGTGATCCTTATATCCTCTGTGCTGCTGAGGATCCTTATATCCTCTGTGCTGATGGGGATCCTGACATCCTCTGTGCTGATGGGGATCCTGACATCCTCTGTGCTGCTGGGGGATCCTTATATCTCTGTGCTGCTGGGGGATCTTTATATCCTCTGTGCTGATGGGGATCCTGACATCCTCTGTGCTGCTGGGGATTCTTATATCCTCTGTGCTGCTGGGGGATCTTTATATCTCTGTGCTGCTGGGGATCCTTATATCCTCTGTGCTGCTGAGGATCTTTATATCCTCTGTGCTGCTGGGGGATCCTTATATCCTCTGTGCTGCTAGGGATCCTTATATCCTCTGTGCTGCTGAGGATCTTTATATCCTCTGCTGCTGGGGATCCTTATATCCTCTGTGCTGCTGGGGATCCTTATATCCTCTGTGCTGCTGAGGATCCTTATATCTCTGTGCTGATGGGGATCCTTATATCCTCTGTGCTGCTGAGGGATCCTTATATCCTCTGTGCTGCTGGGGATCCTTATATCCTCTGTGCTACTGGTGATCCTTATATCCTCTGTGCTGCTGGGGATCCTTATATCCTCTGTGCTGCTGGGGATCCTTATATCCTCTGTGCTGCTGAGGATCTTTATATCCTCTGTGCTGCTGGGGGATCCTGACATCCTCTGTGCTGCTGGGTATCCTTATATCCTCTGTGCTGCTGGGGATCCTGACATCCTCTGTGCTGCTGGGGGATCCTGACATCCTCTGTGCTGCCAGGGGATCCTGACATCCTCTGTGCTGCTGAGAGATCCTTATATCCTCTGTACTGCTGGGAGATCCTGATATCCTCTGTGCTGCTGGGGATCCTTATATCCTCTGTGTTGCTGAGGGATCCTTATATCCTCTGTGCTGCTGGGGGATCCTTATATCCTCTGTGCTGCTGAGGATCCTTATATCCTCTGTGCTGCTGGGAGATCCTGATATCCTCTGTGCTGCTGAGAGATCCTGATATCCTCTGTGCTGCTGGGGGATCCTTATATCCTTTCTGCTGCTGAGGATCCTTATATCCTCTGTGCTGCTGGGGATCCTTATATATATCTGCTGCTGGGGGATCCTTATATCCTTTCTGCTGCTGAGGATCCTTATATCCTCTGTGCTGCTGAGGGATCCTGATATCCTCTGTCCTGCTGAGGATCTTTATATCCTCTGTGCTGCTGGGGATCCTTATATCCTCTGTGCTGCTGGTGATCCTTATATCCTCTGTGCTGCTGGTGATCCTTATATCCTCTATGCTGCTGGGGACACCGACATTCTCTCCGCTGCTGGGTATCCTTATATCCTCTGTGCTGCTCAGGGATCCTGACATCCTCTGTGCTGCTGGGGGATCCTGACATCCTCTGTGCTGCTGGGGGGATCCTGACATCCTCTGTGCTGCTGAGAGATCCTTATATCCTCTGTACTGCTGGGAGATCCTGATATCCTCTGTGCTGCTGGGAGATCCTTATATCTCTGTGCTGCTGGGGATCCTTATATCCTCTGTGCTGCTGAGGATCCTTATATCCTCTGTGCTGCTGGGAGATCCTGATATCCTCTGTGCTGCTGGGGGATCCTTATATCCTTCCTGCTGCTGAGGATCCTTATATCCTCTGTGCTGCTGGGGATCCTTATATATATATGTGCTGCTGGGGGATCCTGATATCCTCTGTCCTGCTGAGGATCCTTATATCCTCTGTGCTGCTGGGGGATCCTGATATCCTCTGTCCTGCTGAGGATCTTTATATCCTCTGTGCTGCTGGGAGATCCTTATATCCTCTGTGCTGCTGGGAGATCCTGATATCCTCTGTGCTGCTGGGGGATCCTTATATCCTTCCTGCTGCTGAGGATCCTTATATCCTCTGTGCTGCTGGGGATCCTTATATATATATGTGCTGCTGGGGGATCCTGATATCCTCTGTCCTGCTGAGGATCCTTATATCCTCTGTGCTGCTGGGGGATCCTGATATCCTCTGTCCTGCTGAGGATCTTTATATCCTCTGTGCTGCTGGGGATCCTTATATCCTCTGTGTTGCTGGGAGATCCTGATATCCTCTGTGTTGCTGGGAGATCCTGATATCCTCTGTGCTGCTGAGAGATCCTGATTTCCTCTGTGCTGCTGAGAGATCCTTATATCCTCTGTGCTGCTGGGGATCCTTATATCCTCTGTGCTGCTGAGGATCTTTATATCCTCTGTGCTGCTGGGGATCCTTATATCCTCTGTGCTGCTGGGGATCCTTATATCCTCTGTGCTGCTGGGGATCCTTATATCCTCTGTGCTGCTGGGAGATCCTTATATCCTCTGTGCTGCTGGGAGATCCTTATATCCTCTGTACTGCTGAGGGATCCTGACATCCTCTGTGCTGCCAGGGGATCCTGACATCCTCTGTGCTGGTGAGGATCTTTATATCCTCTGTGCTGCTGGGGATCCTTATATCCTCTGTGCTGCTGGGGATCCTTATATCCTCTGTGCTGCTGGGGATCCTTATATCCTCTGTGCTGCTGGGAGATCCTTATATCCTCTGTGCTGCTGGGAGATCCTGATATCCTTTCTGCTGCTGAGGATCCTTATATCCTCTGTGCTGCTGGGGGATCCTTATAACCTCTGTGCTGCTGGGTAACCTTATATCCTCTGTGCTGCTGAGGATCCTTATATCCTCTGTGCTGCTGTGAGATCCTGATATCCTCTGTGCTGCTGAGGATCCTTATATCCTCTGTGCTGCTGGGGATCCTTATATCCTCTGTGCTGCTGGGAGATCCTTATATCCTCTGTGCTGCTGGGGATCCTTATATCCTCTGTGCTGCTGAGGATCCTTATATGCTCTGTGCTGCTGGGGGATCCTTATATCCGCTGTGCTGCTGGGGGATCCTTATATCCTCTGTGCTGCTGGGGGATCCTGACATCCTCTGTGCTGCCAGGGGATCCTGACATCCTCTGTGCTGCAGGGGGATCCTGACATCCTCTGTGCTGCAGGGGGATCCTGACATCCTCTGTGCCTCTCAGGGATCCTGACATCCTCTGTGCTGCTGGGGATCCTTATATCCTCTGTGCTGCTGGGAGATCCTTATATCCTCTGTGCTGCTGGGAGATCCTGATATCCTTTCTGCTGCTGAGGATCCTTATATCCTCTGTGCTGCTGGGGATCCTTATATCCTCTGTGCTGCTGGGAGATCCTTATATCCTCTGCTGCTGGGGATCCTTATATCCTCTGTGCTGCTGGGGATCCTTATATCCTCTGCTGCTGGGGATCCTTATAACCTCTGTGCTGCTGGGTAACCTTATATCCTCTGTGCTGCTGAGGATCCTTATATCCTCTGTGCTGCTGTGAGATCCTGATATCCTCTGTGCTGCTGAGGATCCTTATATCCTCTGTGCTGCTGGGGATCCTTATATCCTCTGTGCTGCTGGGAGATCCTTATATCCTCTGTGCTGCTGGGGATCCTTATATCCTCTGTGCTGCTGAGGATCCTTATATGCTCTGTGCTGCTGGGGGATCCTTATATCCGCTGTGCTGCTGGGGGATCCTTATATCCTCTGTGCTGCTGGGGGATCCTGACATCCTCTGTGCTGCCAGGGGATCCTGACATCCTCTGTGCTGCTGGGGGATCCTGACATCCTCTGTGCTGCCAGGGGATCCTGACATCCTCTGTGCTGCTGGGGGATCCTGACATCCTCTATGCTGCTCAGGGATCCTGACATCCTCTGTGCTGCTGGGGGATCCTGACATCCTCTGTGCTGCTCAGGGATCCTGACATTATCTGTGCTGCTGGGGGATCCTGACATCCTCTATGCTGCTCAGGGATCCTGACATCCTCTGTGCTGCTGAGGGATCCTGACATCCTCTGTGCTGCTGAGAGATCCTTATATCCTCTGTGCTGCTGGGGGGATCCTGACATCCTCTGTGCTGCTGAGAGATCCTTATATCCTCTGTACTGCTGGGAGATCCTGATATCCTCTGTGCTGCTGGGAGATCCTTATATCTCTGTGCTGCTGGGGATCCTTATATCCTCTGTGCTGCTGAGGATCCTTATATCCTCTGTGCTGCTGGGAGATCCTGATATCCTCGTGTGCTGTGGGATCCTGATATCCTCTGTGCTGCTGGGGGATCCCTATATCCTTTCTGTGCTGCTGAGGATCCTTATATCCTCTGTGCTGCTGGGGGATCCTGATATCCTCTGTCCTGCTGAGGATCTTTATATCCTCTGTGCTGCTGGGAGATCCTTATGTCCTCTGTGCTGGGGATCCTTATATCCTCTGTGCTGCTGGGGATCCTTATATCCTCTGTGCTGCTAAGGATCTTTATATCCTCTGCTGCTGGGGATCCTTATATCTTCTGTGCTGCTGGGAGATCCTGATATCCTCTGTGCTGCTGGGAGATCCTGATATCCTCTGTGCTGCTGAGAGATCCGATATCCTCTGTCCTGCTGAGAGATCCTTATATCCTCTGTGCTGCTGGGAGATCCTGATATCCTCTGTGCTGCTGGGGATCCTGATATCCTCTGTGCTGCTGGGGGATCCCTATATCCTTTCTGCTGCTGAGGATCCTGATATCCTCTGTCCTGCTGAGGATCTTTATATCCTCTGTGCTGCTGGGAGATCCTTATATCCTCTGTGCTGGGATCCTTATATCCTCTGTGCTGCTGGGGATCCTTATATCTTCTGTGCTGCTGGGAGATCCTGATATCCTCTGTGCTGCTGGGAGATCCTGATATCCTCTGTGCTGCTGGGAGATCCTGATATCCTCTGTGCTGCTGGGGGATCCTGATATCCTCTGTGCTGCTGGGGGATCCCTATATCCTTTCTGCTGCTGAGGATCCTGATATCCTCTGTCCTGCTGAGGATCTTTATATCCTCTGTGCTGCTGGGAGATCCTTATATCCTCTGTGCTGGGGATCCTTATATCCTCTGTGCTGCTGGGGATCCTTATATCCTCTGTGCTGCTAAGGATCTTTATATCCTCTGCTGCTGGGATCCTTATATCTTCTGTGCTGCTGGGGATCCTGATATCCTCTGTGCTGCTGGGAGATCCTGATATCCTCTGTGCTGCTGAGAGATCCTGATATCCTCTGTCCTGCTGAGAGATCCTTATATCCTCTGTGCTGCTGGGGATCCTTATATCCTCTGTGCTGCTGAGGATCTTTATATCCTCTGTGCTGCTGGGGATCCTTATATCCTCTGTGCTGCTGGGGATCCTTATATTCCTCTGTGCTGCTGGGGATCCTTATATCTCTGTGCTGCTGGGGATCCTTATATCCTCTGTGCTGCTGGGAGATCCTGATATCCTCTGTGTTGCTGGGGGATCCTTATATCCTCTGTGCTGCTGGGAGATCCTGATATCCTCTGTGCTGCTGGGAGATCCTGATATCCTTTCTTGCTGCTGGGGATCCTTATAACCTCTGTGCTGCTGGGGATCCTTAATTCCTCTGTGCTGCTGGGGCTCTTTATATACTCTGTGCTGCTGGGGATCCATATATCCTATGTGCTGCTGAGGATCCTTATATCCTCTGTGCTGCTGGGAATCCTGATATCCTCTGTGCTGCTGGGGATTCTTATATCCTCTGTGCTGCTGAGGATCTTTATATCCTCTGTGCTGCTGGGGGATCCTTATATCCTCTATGCTGCTGGGGATCTTTATATCCTCTGTGCTGCTGGGGATCCTTAATTCCTCTGTGCTGCTGGGATCCTTATATCCTTTGTGCTGATGGGGATCCTTATATCCTCGTGCTGCTGGGGATCCTTATATCCTTTGTGCTGATGGGGATCCTTATATCCTCTGTGCTGCTGGGGATCCTTATATCCTTTGTGCTGCTGGGGATCCTTATATCCTCTGTGCTGCTGGGGATCCTTATATCCTTTGTGCTGATGGGGGTCCTTATATCCTCTGTGCTGCTGGGATCCTTATATCCTCTGTGCTGCTGGGATCCTTATATCCTCTGTGCTGCTGGGGATCCTTATATCCTTGTGCTGTGGGATCCTTATATCCTCTGTGCTGCTGGGGATCCTTATATCCTCTGTGCTGCTGGGGATCCTTATATCCTCTGTGCTGCTGGGGATCCTTATATCCTCTGTGCTGCTCGGGGATCCTTATATCCTCTGTGCTGCTGGGGATCCTTATATCCTCTGTGCTGCTGGGGATCCTTATATCCTCTGTGCTGCTGGGGGATCCTTATATCCTCTGTGCTGCTCGGGGATCCTTATATCCTCTGTGCTGCTGGGGATCCTTATATCCTCTGTGCTGCTGAGGGATCCTTATATCCTCTGTGCTGCTGGGGATCTTTATATCCTCTGTGCTGCTGGGGATCCTTATATCCTCTGTGCTGCTGAGGATCTTTATATCCTCTGTGCTGCTGAGGATCCTTATATCCTCTGTGCTGCTGGTGATCCTTATATCCTCTGTGCTGCTGGGTATCCTTATATCCTCTGTGCTGCTGGGGATTCTTATATCCTCTGTGCTGATGGGGATCCTGATACGATTATTATGTATAGTTTACTTAACACTGTTCTGCCTGGAGATTAAAAGATTATATAGATAATCCTGAGCTCTCTATAGATTATATATACACTTGAGGCCAAAAGTATTGACACCCCGATATTACCAAAGAATTTGTGATTGCAATCATTGTCAGGAAGACACTGAGTATTATCTGACAGAATTGCAGGGTGTCAATACTTTGGCCACAACTGTATATAGATGATCCTGAGCTCTCTGTAGATTATATACTGATAATCCTCAGGGATGAGATCACACTCAGGTCTCACCTCTCTGTATTGGGGTTTGAGGTTCCGGATGGTTTCACTGAAGGTGACAGCATCCATTGGACATCGGCCTATTTCCCAGGCGTTTTTCCCCACCAATAAAGTTCATTTTAAATCAATAAATCTTAGAATAATAATTTCCAGAATTGAATTTTGTGGCAAACTCCTTTAAAGCATGACATCAAGCTTTAAAAAGGTATGTATACATATAGAAATAATTATTTATACCCTGTGAATTTTTAAGTTGGGGAATGTTAGAGAAGGGGTTCTGGTCCAACAGGACCAAAGAACCTTTTGGGGCTAAATTCCAAACACTATATGTGGTGTAAAACTAACCCTGTACATCATCCTGAGAACACCATCCCCACCGTCACATATGGTAGAGGCAGCATACTGAGAACACCATTCCCACCGTCACATATGGTAGAGGCAGCATCCTGAGAACACCATTCCCACCATCACACATGGTAGAGGCAGCATACTGAGAACACCATTCCCACCGTCACATATGGTAGAGGCAGCATCCTGAGAACACCATTCCCACCGTCACATATGGTAGAGGCAGCATCCTGAGAACACCATTCCCACCGTCACATATGGTAGAGGCAGCACCCTGAGAACACCATTCCCACCGTCACATATGGTAAGAGGCAGCATCCTGAGAACACCATTCCCACCATCACATATGGTAGAGGCAGCATCCTGAGAACACCATTCCCACCGTCACATATGGTAGAGGCAGCACCCTGAGAACACCATTCCCACCGTCACATATGGTAAGAGGCAGCATCCTGAGAACACCATTCCCACCGTCACACATGGTGGAGGCAGCATACTGAGAACACCATCTCCACCATCACACATGGTGGAGGCAGCATACTGAGAACACCATTCCCACCGTCACATATGGTGGAGGCAGCACCCTGAGAACACCATCCCCACTGTCACACATGGTGGAGGCAGCATACTGAGAACACCATCCCCACCATCACACATGGTGGAGGCAGCACCCTGAGAACCCTATCCCCACCGTCACACATGGTGGAGGCAGCACCCTGAGAACACCATCCCCACCGTCACACATGGTGGAGGCAGCATACTGAGAACACCATTCCCACCGTCACACATGGTGGAGGCAGCACCCAGAGAGCACAATCCCCACCATTACACATGGTGGAGGCAGCATACTGAGAACACCATCCCCACCGTCACACATGGTGGAGGCAGCACCCAGAGAGCACCATTCTCACCGTCACACATGGTGGAGGCAGCATCCTGAGAACACCATTCCCACCGTCACACATGGTGGAGGCAGCACCCAGAGAGAACCATCCCCACCATTACACATGGTGGAGGCAGCATCCTGAGAACACCATTCTCACCGTCATACATGGTGCAGGCAGCATCCTGCTGTGGGGAGGCTTTTCTTCAGCAGGTGTAGGGATATGCCCCTGAAGAGTTTAAGGGTACGCCCACAAGGAACCCATTTCATAGAATATAGTGGTAGAATACAGGTAAAGACACTTAGTATCAGTCTACACCTCGTCCATCTCTGGCTCCGTGTCAGGGATAGGTGCTCTAGAGGGGAGTCTTGTGAGGTCCCATGAAATTCAGAGCCGATCCAGCAATTTTAGGGAAGGATTCACGATCTGATTTCCATGTTGCTATAAGATGTTTGTTGTGACTTTTCTCCTCCTCCTTTGTCTCCCTAACTCCTAGGTCTCCGCACCATGAAGTCACCATCCTCTGTCACCCTGCTCGCCTGCATTCTGATCCTCACCGGACAGGCAGGGACTCGGCCTTTGGAGAGGAGCTTTTTTGCGGGGCCACGGCTCAGTCTAGATGGATTGTTAAGCGATGAGAGCGCTCAGGCCTTGTTATACTTTATAAGAGAAAGAGTGCCGCAGTTGGAGGTCGGAGACCCCCATGTTCAGCTGCGGGTGAGCAAGGGTTCCCTGTCCACCGACGACGAGATCCCCTCCCAGGACCTGGCCTCCATATTCAGCATCCTCCGGACGGTCTACCAGGAGTTCAGACCAGAGGAATCGGCACGGACCTTCCTGGAAGTGTTTTCTGACCGGCTTAAGAGAGAAGACCCTCCAATCTCCATAGACTTGACCTATCACATACTCCGACACATGATCGACATAGCAAAGACGCAGAACCAGAAGCATCAGGCAGAACAGAACCGCATCATATTTGACTCCGTAGGGAAATGACTGTTGTGAATGCCACAACCCAACTACAAGAAGCGCCCCCCAATGTCCACCCACGGAGGTGCAACATCCTACCTGTGTCTACATGGTGGTGGGGTCTGAGACACCGCACAGACTGACGGGGCTGGGGCGGGAGGAGTGGGGGATCCTTCATGTATAGGATACAAATATGAACTTTTCTTGATTTCACCACCGTCGTCTCCAGTTATCTGTTTTCCCACCATGAGTGATGCCGATACCGTTACACGAGGCGATATCGCTGGCAACATCGCTGAAAAGTGCCGTAGGCGTCGCTGTTGCCGTTGAGATCTCTGGTGCGTTGCAACGTGTATCAGGGCGATTCAACGGCGATAAGTTGCCAGGTTTATGAACATGTTCTGAATCCTGGCGATCCGCTAGCGTTGCTCTGTGTCACACCGCAATAGCGATGGTGAAAGCAACTCACTGCATTGAGAAGTATCGCTCGATGGGTTGAACAAAAACCCAGCAAACGAAAGTTGCTTTCCACATGGTAGTTGAGTTGCCTACAATATCTCTGCATGTGACATCTCCAAGGCAATCCTGGAAAAGTGCCAAAAAACGTGCGCGCTTCCGGGAAATCGCCGGCAACATCGCAGCAACGTTACCTTGTGTAACGGTACCTTTAGCTAATAGTCACATGTAGCCAAATAGTGGTGGGATCCTCAGAGTGGGAAGGTCAGAATTAATAAGGGCCGGATGAAGAGAACGGCGATGTCTCCAGGAAGACAATGTAGAGGGCCTGCAGGCAATCGAAGAAATGAGGCTGAGTGATGGTGTAATTTATGGGCCATCATCAATCACATCACCAACCCCATCACCAACCCAATCATCAATCCCATCACCAACCCCATCATAACCATCATCAACCCCTCACAACTCCATTAACCCCTCATCAACTCCATACTACCCCATCATAACCCCATCACTAACCCCATCACTAACCCCATCACAACCCCATCACCTAACCCCATCACACCCATCACACCCCATCACAACCCCATCACTAACCCCATCACTAACCCCATCACTAACCCATCACCAACCCATCACCAACTCCATCACTAACCCCATCACCAACCCCATCACCAACCCCATCACTAACCCCATCACTAACCCCATCACCAACCCCATCACCAACTCCATCACCAACCCCATCACTAATCCCATCATCAACCCCATCACTAACCCCATCACTAACCCCATCACCAACCCCATCACCAACCCTACCGCCAACCCCATCACCAACTCCATGATCAACCCCATCACCAACCCCATCACCAACTCCATGATCAACCCCATCACCAACCCCATCACCAACCCCATCATAAACCCCATCACCAACTCCATCGCCAACTCCCTTACCATCCCTATCATCAACTCCCTCACCAACTCCATTACCACCCCCATCACCAACCCCATCACTAACACCATCACTAACCCCATCACTAACTCCATCACCAACCCCATCACCAACACCATCACTAACCCCATCACTAACTCCATCACTAACTCCATCACTAACTCCATCACCAACTCCATCACCAACTCCATCACCAACTCCATCACCAACCCCATCACCAACTCCATCACCAACTCCATCATCAACTCCATCACCAACTCCATCACCAACCCCATCACCAACTCCATCACCAACTCCATCACCAACTCCATCATCAACTCCATCACCAACTCCATCACCAACTCCATTGCTAATCCCATCATCAACCCCATCACCAACTGCATCGCTAAAGGCCCCATTACACGTAGCAATATTGCTAACAATAACGCCGCAACATTTTGTGACGTTGTGACGACCTTGCCAGCGATATCGCTGCGTGTGACATGTAGCAGCGAGCGGCCCCCGCTGTGAGATAACTGATCGTTAAGGAATGGCCTGAACCATTTTTCTGATCGTCGGTCTCCTACTGGCCATGCTGCATTGGTGTGTGTGACAGGGGAAACGACCAACCATCTCCATGTTATGCCCGTGACAGTGACAGATCCCAACGACCATCGGGGGTCGCTCATTGGTGAGTAGATTTGCCTGTGTGGCATCTCACCAGCGACCACTTAAGGCCCAGTTACACGGTACGAGATCGTGAACGATATCGCTCAAACGTCACGGGTTTGGAGTCGTTCAAATGACATCGTTAGGACGTCGTTGCATGTAACACCGAGATAGAACTACGATAAATCGTTGGATCGTTGATCGCAGATTTGAGAATATGTTCTCAAATCAAACGATCCTCGACCATCCAACCTGCTGCTTCGTTGTGTGCGACACCGCGATAATGATGTAGTTAACAACAGTGGACAAGTATCGTTCACTGGGTTGTGCAAACGATAGCTGCTCGCCACATAGTTAGTGCGTCGTCCACGATATCTCACCAATGATGTCATATAGAGGTCCTAATGACCGTGCGCCCATGAGATTGTTGGTGATATCTAAACGACATTGAAGCGTCTAACGGTACCTTTAGCGACATTCCAGCTATCCCTGCCAGGTTGTATCGTTGTCGGGATCGCTAGAATGTTGCTAGGTGTAATGGGGCCTTAATCCCATCATCAACCCCATCATCAACCCCATTGCTAATCCCATCATCAACCCAATCACCAACTCCATTACTAATCCCATTATCAACCCCATCACCAACTCCATCACTAATCCCATTATCAACCCCATCACCAACTCCATCACTAATCCCATTATCAACCCCATCACCAACTCCATCACTAATCCCATTATCAACCCCATCACCAACTCCATCACTAATCCCATTATCAACCCCATCACCAACTCCATCGCTAATCCCATCATCAACCCAATCACCAACTCCATTACTAATCCCATTATCAACCCCATCACCAACTCCATCGCTAATCCCATCATCAACCCAATCACCAACTCCATTACTAATCCCATTATCAACCCCATCACCAACTCCATTACTAATCCCATTATCAACCCCATCACCAACTCCATTACTAATCCCATCATCAACGCCATCACCAACTCCATCGCTAATCCCATCATCAACCGCATCACCAACTCCATCGCTAATCCCATCATCAACCCCATCACCAACCCCATCACTAATCCCATTATCAACCGCATCACCAACTCCATCGCTAATCCCATCATCAACCCCATCAACAACCCCATCGCTAATCCCATTATCAACCCCATTACCAACTCCATCGCTAATCCCATCATCAACCCCATCACCAACTCCATCGCTAATCCCATTATCAACCCCATTGCTAATCCCATTATCAACCCCATCACCAACTCCATCGCTAATCCCATTATCAACCCGATCGGCAACCCCGTCACCAGCATTGTAATTTCATTCCACAGATCGGGGAAGCTTGAGTTTAGTTTAACCCTGACCTCTCCTTATCACCATGGTGACCAATGATGATGGGATTAGCGGTCCAGGACCTGGACCAGATCCTGCGTATATTCAGTATCGTCGGAGCCCCCAGAGCTATACCGTGTGTTTCCCACCACAGCGTCAGTTGTACCTTGTCCTTGTATGCAATAAAGATGATCACGTTCTTTGTCAGAAATTGGCTTCTTTACCAAACCAGTGACATAACGGCAAAGTAGAATATTCTCATGTATTTATTATAGGCTTAGACGTAAGAGACCCACATGATCCAGGAGCAAACTGAAGGTTCAATATCCCGGGCCTACACACCTCACAGCACAGCACTCCCGAGCTGACAATGGTCACATATTCCTCAGAACGTCATGTCCATCATGTCCAATCACAGTGAAGGTACCGACACACGGCACAGTGTCGGAACAATGTCTGCAACGATCTCGTGGGCGCACTTTCATCGTGTGGTTACTGTAGACACCTTCATATTGGGGCCGGTCGTGTGGTTACTGTAGACACCTTCATATTGGGGCCGGTCGTGTGGTTACTGCGGACACCTTCATATTGGGGCCGGTCGTGTGGTTACTGTAGACACCTTCATATTGGGGCCGGTCGTGTGGTTACTGCGGACACCTTCATATTGGGGCCAGTCGTGTGGTTACTGTAGACACCTTCATATTGGGGCCGGTCGTGTGGTTACTGTAGACACCTTCATATTGGGGCCGGTCGTGTGGTTACTGTAGACACCTTCATATTGGGGCCGGTCGTGTGGTTACTGTAGACACCTTCATATTAGGGCCGGTCGTGTGGTTACTGTAGACACCTTCATATTGGGGCCGGTCGTGTGGTTACTGCGGACACCTTCATATTGGGGCCAGTCGTGTGGTTACTGTAGACACCTTCATATTGGGGTCGGTCGTGTGGTTACTGCGGACACCTTCATATTGGGGCCGGTCGTGTGGTTACTGTGGACACCTTCATATTGGGGCCGGTCGTGTGGTTACTGTAGACACCTTCATATTAGGGCCGGTCGTGTGGTTACTGTAGACACCTTCATATTGGGGCCGGTCGTGTGGTTACTGTAGACACCTTCATATTGGGGCCAGTCGTGTGGTTACTGTGGACACCTTCATATTGGGGCCAGTCGCGCACTGTAGGACCTCAGACCCCTTACTCCGAAGGATGAGGAAGCAGACAAGATTATGAAAACAGAATTCTTTACACTGAAGAATAAACTGATGTATACAGGGTGGCAGATAGTACACATTGTAACGGGGTGACAATAGCACACAGGTAAAGTGGATGCAGGATGGCATAGATGGTTAAGGGAACTGGGAAGCTAGTCTGACCCTGTTCCCGGAATTACCTCTAAAGATGAGGATGTCCAAGCCACTACCCTTGCCCTTCTCACTGCCAGCCCTGGTTAACACCTCCTCACCTCCACCCAGGAAAAGAAACAGCAGCTACAGAAAGATGAATCCCACAGAGGGGTTTGCTCCAGGAAAGTTTCTGCAACACAGCTTGGCGTCCACACAGCACCAGGTCTGAGGTCTGAATCGAGACTATCAGCGACACCAGCTGGTAGGAAATGGAATTATTTAACAGCTGTGGAAGTGGTCACCTGACAAACCCACCACATCCCACCTGCAGAGCCACCACAGACATAGAAGCAATACAGCAGCAGCTACCAATATTAAACCTGAAGCTACCAACAGGAATTAAAGCTATTTAATGACTGCGGGGCAGATCACAGGGACTGCAGTCTACACATGACACACATATGAGAGTTTCAGGGAACAGCACTTTATTTGATGTTACACAGGCAGAACAGATACAGTGAATATCCATCATCCTGATACAGGACCACATGGGACAATGTATTGCGCTGCGAACCTTGCACCCAGACTGTTTGCTGGGATCCTGAGCCCACTCAGTCTTCTTATGTTCAAAGATGGGCAGATCCTCTTTCCTTTTTAAGGATCCCCTTACAGCTGGCCAACACTGGCTCCACACCCACAAAAGCCTCTTTATAGCAGGTAGCACCCACTTGCCTGAATGGTAGATCTCTGTCATCACTAACACACACACACACACACTTGTCTTGTCTCCCTCATTTCTTCCTTGCTCAGCTCCCTCCTGACATCGTTATCGCGGTGTCACACACAACGAGGCAGCAGGTCGGCTGAACGAGGATGTTGTGGTTTATGAACATGTTCTCAAACCTGCGATCAGCGACGCAACGATTTATTGTTACAACTTGGCAGAGTCACACACAACGAGGTCGTAACGATGTCACTGGAACGACTCCAAACTCGTGACATATCAGCGATGTCGTTAACGATGTTGTGCCGTGTAACGGGGCCTTACGAGTGAAAAGGAAGACAGAGACCTCTTGTGGCCGGTGATTAGTACTGCAGCCCACAGGGAAATTAATAGTTACTATAGGAGAACGTCTGAAATACAAACATTACACAAATACAATTGGTGTCTCCAGGGAAAATGTGACAGCCTGTCCACCGCCTTACACAGGAATATAGGAAGGAGCGGAGCTTGGTTTACACAGCCTCTGTCCACACAGACTGACCGCTCAAACCAAGCACAGGCGCATCATGGCAGCAAAACATTGAAAGCGTATTTGTCATTTTAATTTTTATTTCATAATTCAATAATTACAAGTACAGATGCACACTGTCACACGCTATCTGTACAGTGTATCCCGGGTGTGCTGTCACACGCTATCTGTACAGTGTATCCCGGGTGTGCTGTCACACGCTATCTGTACAGTGTATCCCCGCTGTGCTGTCACACGCTATCTGTACAGTGTATCCCCGCCGTACTGTCACACGCTATCTGTACAGTGTATCCCCGCTGTGCTGTCACACGCTATCTGTACAGTGTATCCCCGCCGTACTGTCACACGCTATCTGTACAGTGTATCCCCGCTGTGCTGTCACACGCTATCTGTACAGTGTATCCCCGCTGTGCTGTCACACGCTATCTGTACAGTGTATCCCCGCTGTGCTGTCACACGCTATCTGTACAGTGTATCCCCGCTGTGCTGTCACACGCTATCTGTACAGTGTATCCCCGCTGTGCTGTCACACGCTATCTGTACAGTGTATCCCCGCCGTGCTGTCACACGCTATCTGTACAATGTATCAATGTATTACAGTCAAATTACTTAGTCTTACACCGCCGACTTCTCCTCCAGACAACTCTACCTGTTGCCTCTGCATCAGGGCTTTTATGTCTTTCTGCAGGACTCCTTACTGCCTGTGGTTAGCAGTTTTGGCAACCTGTTGTAATCTACTATATAATTGCCCTATTGTGTCTGTCTCTCTGTAACCGAAATTCCGCATCGCTGATTGATCGCCGAGCAGCCACGCCCTCCACCTGATTGGCTGTCCCCACTGTCACTCACTACACCCATCCCTCTATTCTTTTTACTATCAAATGGGAAGAGTCGTGTGTTTGGGGAAGAAGATGAGGAGCAGAGCAGAGGACGGGGCACCTGCCAGGGCCACAGCACTGGGATGGAGAGCACACAAACTCCTGGGGATCTGGGATCAGCTGGAACAAGCTCCAAGTACTGATAGATCCCGGGATCTCCCTCCAGGGCAAGTGGTTGTAAGGTGGAGCATCTCCAGAGGAGCATGATCGGGCAGATTAGCTCCCAGGACGCCCGCACCACTGCTGTGATCTCTGCTCCAAGGACCCCTGCTGTGATCTATGTGATCTCTGCTCACCGGATCCCTGTGATCTCAGCACATACCTGTGAACCACACAGACACCGTCGCACATCGACACCGCCAGACACAGACACCGCCGCACACAGACACCGCCGCACACAGACACCGCCACACACAGACACCGCCGCACACAGACACCGCCGCACACAGACACTGCCGCACACAGACACCGCCGAACACTGACACCGCCGCACACAGACACCGCCGCACACAGACACCATCTACTATATAATCGTATAATTCTGTCTGTTTGTCTGTAATGGAAATCCCGTGTTGCTAATTGGTCGCATCAGCCGCCCGCCACTAATCAGCGACAGGCACAGTCTGGCCGTGAATTGGCGCGGGATTTAAACCCAGCTTCGCATTGCATTATTGTTAAATCTTCATCAATAAACTCCATACATATTCTAGAATACTCGATGCATTAGAATCCGGCCATCATCTAGTAAGACAATAATCTCCCTAGACAATTCTCAATCACATTAGTGCCTAGGGTTATCATTGGGTGACTTTCTCGTCGATCACCATCAACAATTCTCAATCCCTGGGCTTATAATTCCACCCGATCCCCCTTTATGGTCACCTCTTTGAATCCTATCTGTGGCACAGGCGCCAGTGTACATGGGGTTGCCATCCAGCACGACAGGCAGGGCTGGGGGTCCTCCCACGTACCTGTCATGCCAGTTCGGTGGGCCAGGTTGTCTCATTCCTGAGGGGTGTCCCGCTGCCTCAGGGTGCTCTCGTTTAAAGTACAGAATCTTGCAATATGGCCTTGCTTGTCGCAGCGGCGGCGGATAGGATTTCCTTCAGGGTCATAGCGATCGTTGGGTCATCCTCTGGTCGGTGGGTTCCTCCACGGGATGTCATCTCGCCTGGAAGCCAACTTGACCTTTTCCACCGGCTTGGATCTCTGCATCTCTTGGATAGCTTTGGCCATCTCCGCCATGCCGTTTGTCAGCGTAGCGCCCCTGCGGACTGGTCGCCACTAGATGGTGCAGCAGCCGGGATTGGTAAATTGGGTCTCCCCACACAAACACCTGACACACTCCCGATCCCAAGTCTAAGTACTCTATGTCCAGCAACGGGATAGCGGGAGGAGTCAGGTGGTGGGTGGAAAGTTAGAGAGGGACCCGGATAGGGGTGGGAACGACACAAGAAAAAGAATTCACAACACCAAGTTCTAAGTGAAGTGAAGGGAAGTCAAGTGAGTTAGTGAGTGGAGGAGTAGAAGACAACACCAGACCAACCCAGACATAGCCAGACCAGTCAGAGGAGAGGCGAGACCAACAGAAAGCACTGAGAGAACACGGACCTTGCGGCCTGTGCCACTATGGGGCTTGCCCGGGTCAAAGGCTGTGAACCGTAGTGAAAGACAGAAGGAGTTCAGGTGTGTCCGGGTTAGCGGGGACACTGGTGGACTGGGCCAGAACCAGAGCGCCGGCTCTGCTGAAGTGGCAGGGAAGTTTTATGCCCCAACCACAAACCCCGGCGGGGTGCGGGGTCTTTATGTCCCGAGATCCAACCTCCGCAGTGCAGTGATAGGAAGGCCGTCGTATTAGGGCTATGGGACCCAGAAAGTCACCCAATGAAAGCCGGTGACCGCTGGACTGTAGCTAGCGTGCGGAACAGACCGAACAGGCCCGAAAGAGACACAAAAGGGGGAGTAGCAGATAAACCGTCCCGGCTGCTGAGAATGCACCGGAGTCGCTGCTGAACCGTTGTAAATTGCACCTGCTGATGGGAAAGGAATGTAAAACCTGGTTGAAGCTTGATATTGTTTGAGACTGGGTTTCTTGGAAACAGGACTGATGTGAGAGGCGACAGCCTGAGACGGCCTGTGCCGTAAATCCTGCATCCACTGCACCACACTACTACATGATTGCCCTGGGGACCAGCCCTACCCCTGGAGGCTCAACATTCCTGCCGCTACCCCCATCATCCCCAGAGGTCCCGATTGCGGCGGCGGCCACTTATAGCCCCATACCATGGGTGGCGTCACGATAATCCCTAAGACTGTTTTCCCCTTTTATTGACCTCGCCCAGGGCCACGAAGTCGGGTCATGACACCGTGACTCCCCAGAACTGCTGAATGGCCTGGGTCCGAGTACCCTACGGCCATGGTGGGTGACTCATCAGCACCTGAACCTTTAAGTGCAGAGCCTCAGTAGTGATAGGCTCAAGATTCTGTGTATTGGCCCCAGCTGTGGCCTGTGGGGTTGCATCCCCTCTTGGTGGTAGGATATTGCCAGGCGTTGTGCAGGTTTTGGGTCACTGGCTGTTTCTGACACGCCCACTCCAGGGCTGAGGGTACTCGAGAACCTTGCAGTTTGTTGTTCTTCACTTCTTGGTTCTTTTCACGGGGACAGACGGGGCCGAGACCCGATCCCGTGACCTTGGCAGTGTCATTTTTAATAAACGGGGGTAGATCACAGGGAGTGACTAGGGAAAGGGGTATTCGCGACACCACCTGCGGTGTGTGGCCAGTGTGGCCGCCGCTGCTTCAGAACCTCTGGGGATGATGACTGGCAGCTTGGATGGTTCCGCTCCCCTCAGGTGGAGCGCAGTCCCCAGGGCAGTAGGATGGAGGAGTCAGTTAGTACCTTGGCAGATTTTCATTAGGTCATCAGCACCCCAGTGTCTCATGCGGTCTCTGCGGCCGATGGTCGCCGCCTAAAAAAGTTCTCACACACCACAGCTGGAGTTCTGTTACGTTTACTCAGTTGTTTCAGCATGGCCGCCGGGTGCTTCCCTTGCCAACCTCCGTTTCAGCGTTGTCTCCAGAACCGGGTCAGTGCAGTCAAGCGTGTGCACGAGGCCTTACAAATACTGAGGTAAATACTCAGCGTGTGCACGAGGCCTTACAGATACTGAGGTAAAAGCTCCCTAAATACTCAGCGTGTGCACGAGGCCTTACAAATACTGAGGTACAAACTCACCAAATACTCAGCGTGTGCACGAGGCCTTACAGATACTGAGGTAAAAACTCACCAAATACTCGGCATGTGCACGAGGCCTTACAGATACTGAGGTAAAAACTCACCAAATACTCAGCATGTGCACGAGGCCTTACAGATACTGAGGTAAAAACTCACCAAATACTCAGCATGTGCACGAGGCCTTACAGATACTGAGGTAAAAACTCACCAAATACTCAGCGTGTGCACGAGGCCTTACAAATACTGAGGTAAAAACTCACCAAATACTCAGCGTGTGCACGAGGCCTTACAAATACTGAGGTAAAAACTCACCAAATACTCAGCGTGTGCACGAGGGCTTACAAACACTGAGGTAAATACTCACCAAATACTCAGCGTGTGCACGAGGCCTTACAAATACTGAGGTAAAAACTCACCAAATACTCAGCGTGTGCACGAGGCCTTACAAATACTGAGGTAAAAACTCACCAAATACTCAGCGTGTGCACGAGGCCTTACAGATACTGAGGTAACAACTCACCAAATACTCAGCGTGTGCACGAGGCCTTACATATACTGAGGTAACAACTCACCAAATACTCAGTGTGTGCACGTGGCCTTAGGCCGGCTTCAGACTGCGTTTCAGATCCGATCCGTAGCTGTCCGCTTGATGCAGACAGCCGCGGACCGGATCAGCACACAGGACCGGGGGGCTGTTATGCCCTCCGATCCTGTGTGCAGCCGTACGTAGTTCCCACTGCTGATAGGTGAGGACCGCGGGCGCCGCGGTCCTGACCTGCCAGCAGCTGCAGCTGCGTGCGGCTGCACACAGGATCGGAGGGCATAATAGCCCCCCGGTCCTGTGTGCTGATCCGGTCCGCGGCTGTCTGCATCAAGCGGACAGCTACGGATCGGATCTGAAACGCAGTCTGAAGCCGGCCTTACAGATACTGAGGTAAAACCTCTCTAAATACTCAGCGTGTGCACGAGGCCTTACAGACACTGAGGTAACAACTCACCAAATACTCAGCGTGTGCACGAGGCCTTACAGATACTGAGGTAACAACTCACCAAATACTCAGCGTGTGCACGAGGCCTTACAGACACTGAGGTAACAACTCACCAAATACTCAGCATGTGCACGAGGCCTTACAGATACTGAGGTAACAACTCACCAAATACTCAGCATGTGCACGAGGCCTTACAGACACTGAGGTAACAACTCACCAAATACTCAGCGTGTGCACGAGGCCTTACAGACACTGAGGTAACAACTCACCAAATACTCAGCGTGTGCACGAGGCCTTACAGACACTGAGGTAACAACTCACCAAATACTCAGCGTGTGCACGAGGCCTTACAGACACTGAGGTAAAATCTCACCAAATACTCAGCGTGTGCACGAGGCCTTACAGACACTGAGGTAACAACTCACCAAATACTCAGCGTGTGCACGAGGCCTTAAGCAGCCGTCACACGCAACGATTTTAAGCCCGATATCGTTTAAGCGATCTCCTTTTTGATCGCTTAAGCGATATCGTTTTGGCATCATTGCATGTAATCAAGCGATTTTACTATGTAAAATCGCTTGATCGTGACATCACAGATCTGAGCTCCGGAGCTCAGATCTAGCGATGAACGATGTCACGATCTGCCTCATCTTGGTGTATGACACCACGATGAACGATCTCCCAGCGGCAGAGCCTATGCTGGGAGATGGTAACTATGGTACACGTCGGGTAACTAAGCGACGCGCGGCCCTAGTAACCCGATGTGTACCATAGTAACCAGCGAGATCGCGGCTCCACATCGCTGGTGAGTCTGTCTGTGTGACATCTCACCAGCGATGTGAGCGATATTGTAAGCGATCGCGCGTGCACGTGATCACTAACAATATCGTTCAAGATATCTGTGCGTGTGACGGCTGCTTTACAGACACTGAGGTAACAACTCACCAAATACTCAGCGTGTGCACGAGGCCTTACAGATACTGAGGTAACAACTCACCAAATACTCAGCGTGTGCACGAGGCCTTACAGATACTGAGGTAACAACTCACCAAATACTCAGCGTGTGCATGAGGCCTTACAGATACTGAGGTAAAACCTCACCAAACACTCAGCGTGTGCACGAGGCCTTACATATACTGAGGTAACAACTCACCAAATACTCAGCGTGTGCACGAGGCCTTACAGATACTGAGGTAACAACTCACCAAATACTCAGCGTGTGCACGAGGCCTTACAGATACTGAGGTAAAAACTCACCAACTACTCAGCGTGTGCACGAGGCCTTACAGATACTGAGGTAACAACTCACCAAATACTCAGCGTGTGCACGAGGCCTTACATATACTGAGGTAACAACTCACCAAATACTCAGCATGTGCAAGAGACCTTACAAATACTGAGGTAAAAACTCCCCAAATACTCAGCGTGTGCACGAGGCCTTACAGATACTGAGGTAACAACTCACCAAATACTCAGCGTGTGCACGAGGCCTTACAGATACTGAGGTAACAACTCACCAAATACTCAGCGTGTGCATGAGGCCTTACAGATACTGAGGTAAAACCTCACCAAACACTCAGCGTGTGCACGAGGCCTTACATATACTGAGGTAACAACTCACCAAATACTCAGCGTGTGCACGAGGCCTTACAGATACTGAGGTAACAACTCACCAAATACTCAGCGTGTGCACGAGGCCTTACAGATACTGAGGTAACAACTCACCAAATACTCAGCGTGTGCACGAGGCCTTACAGATACTGAGGTAACAACTCACCAAATACTCAGCGTGTGCATGAGGCCTTACAGATACTGAGGTAAAACCTCACCAAACACTCAGCGTGTGCACGAGGCCTTACATATACTGAGGTAACAACTCACCAAATACTCAGCGTGTGCACGAGGCCTTACAGATACTGAGGTAACAACTCACCAAATACTCAGCGTGTGCACGAGGCCTTACAGATACTGAGGTAAAAACTCACCAACTACTCAGCGTGTGCACGAGGCCTTACAGATACTGAGGTAACAACTCACCAAATACTCAGCGTGTGCACGAGGCCTTACATATACTGAGGTAACAACTCACCAAATACTCAGCATGTGCAAGAGACCTTACAAATACTGAGGTAAAAACTCCCCAAATACTCAGCGTGTGCACGAGGCCCTACAAATACTGAGGTAAAAACTCACCAAATACTCAGCGTGTGCACGAGGCCTTACAGATACTGAGGTAAAACTCCCTAAATACTCCGCGTGTGTACGAGGCCTTACAGATACTGAGGTAACAACTCACCAAATACTCAGCGTGTGCACGAGGCCTTACAGATACTGAGGTAACAACTCACCAAATACTCAGCGTGTGCACGAGGCCTTACAAATACTGAGGTAACAACTCACCAAATACTCAGCAAGCAATATATCTCTGTGTACCTTTACAGATACTGAGAGTTCAGGAGGGAGGGCGGAGCCCCAATCACAGTGCAGAGAGTGAGTCATGTGACTTCTCCGCCACTGTGTGGAGGGGGAGGAGCTCACTCACCCAATCCTGGCTCAGCGCAGCCTGATGCCGTATTCAGCAGCAGAGGGGACTCAGCGGGCTCTGCCTCCACACTGGAGATCTGTCTGCCTCTGAATGAGAAAACCTGACAGGTAAGCAGGAGCACAGGACCCAGGTACAAGGAAAGGGACTAATCACAAGGCACAGGATGAGGACAGACACGGGGGCTGCTCTGTGCACTGGGTTTACAGGACCTATGATGATGTCACATTGAGGGGAGGAGTCAGAGATCACATGATCAACTCCTCGGTGTTTGCAGGACTCAGCTGTGGTGGTCGTCATGGTGCTGGATGAGGTGAAGTTAATATGTGAGGTCAGGAGGGATTTACAATGTGGATGTAGCAGAGGCGCATGTGTACATTGTGTCCGGAACAGAGCCGCATGTGTACTGGGCGGAGGCGCGTTTGTACGGGCGTCCAGAGTGGAGCCGCATGTGTACGGAGCAGAGCTGCGTGTGTACAGGGCGTGTGGAGCAGAGCCGCATGTATACGGAGCGTGTGGAGCCGCATGTGTACAAGGCGGAGGCACGTGTGTATGGGGCGTCCGGAGTGGAGCCGCATGTGTACAGGGCGGAGGCATGTGTGTACGGGGCATACAGAGCTTAGCCGCATGTGTATGGAGCAGAGCTGCGTGTGCAGAGCATGTGTGTACGGGGCATGTGGAGCAAAGCTGCGTGAGTACGGAGCGTGTGTATGGGGCGTATAGAGCATAGCCATGTGTGTATGGGGTATGTGGAGCAGAGCCGTGTGTGTGCGGGGCATGTGGAGCATAGCCACGTGTGTATGGAGTGTGTGGAGCAGAGCCACATGTGTATGGGGCAGAGGCGCGTTTGTACGGGCGTCCAGAGTGGAGCCGCATGTGTACGGAGCAGAGCTGCGTGTGTACAGGGCGTGTGGAGCAGAGCCGCATGTATACGGAGCGTGTGGAGCCGCATGTGTACAAGGCGGAGGCACGTGTGTATGGGGCATCCGGAGTGGAGCCGCATGTGTACAGGGCGGAGCCATGTGTGTACGGGGCATACAGAGCTTAGCCGCATGTGTATGGAGCAGAGCTGCGTGTGCAGAGCATGTGTGTACGGGGCATGTGGAGCAAAGCTGCGTGAGTACGGAGCGTGTGTATGGGGCGTATAGAGCATAGCCACGTGTGTATGGGGTATGTGGAGCAGAGCCGTGTGTGTGCGGGGCATGTGGAGCATAGCCACGTGTGTATGGAGTGTGTGGAGCAGAGCCACATGTGTATGGGGCAGAGGCTCATGTGTATGGGGCGTACGGAGCAGAGCCGCGTGTGTACGAAGCGTGTGGAGCCGCATGTGTACGGGCATAGGTCAGGAGGGATTTAGATTGTGGATGTAGCAGAGCCGAGTGTGTACAGGGCGTATGGAGCGGATCCTCGTGTGTATGGAGCGGAGCTGCATTTGTACGGGGCAGAGGCGCGTGTGTAAGAGGTGTACGGAGCGGAGCCGTGTGAACGAGGTGGATGGAGGGGAGTCGCATGTGTACAGGGCATCAGGAGCAGAGCCACATGTGTACAAGGTGTACAGAGCGGAGCCAAGAGTGTACGAGGTGTGCAGAGCGTCCGGAGCAGAGCCGCATGTGTATGGAGCGTCCGGAGCGGAACCGTTTGTGTACAAAATGTACGGAGTGGAGCCGAGAGTGTACAGGGTGTATGGAGCGGAGCGCCGTGTGTACAAGATGTACGGAGCAGAGCCAAGAGTGTACGAGGTGTACGGAGCAGAACGAAGCGGAGCCGAGTGTGTACGAGGTGTACTGAGCGGAGCCGAGTGTGTACGAGGTGTACTGAGCGGAGCCGAGTGTGTACGAGGTGTACTGAGCGGAGCCGAGTGTGTACGAGGTGTACTGAGCGGAGCCGAGTGTGTACGAGGTGTACTGAGCGGAGCCGAGTGTGTACGAGGTGTACGGAGTGGAGCCGAGTGTGTACGAGGTGTATGGAGCAGAGCCGAGTGTGTACGAGGTGTATGGAGCAGAGCCGAGTGTGTATGAGGTGTATGAAGCAGAGCCGAGTGTGTACGAGGTGTACGGAGCGGAGCCGAGTGTGTAGGAGGTGTACGGAGCGGAGCCGAGTGTGTAGGAGGTGTACGGAGCGGAGCCGAGTGTGTAGGAGGTGTACGGAGCGGAGCCGAGTGTGTAGGAGGTGTACGGAGCGGAGCCGAGTGTGTAGGAGGTGTACGGAGCGGAGCCGAGTGTGTAGGAGGTGTACGGAGCGGAGCCGCGTGTGTAGGAGGTGTAAGGAGCGGAGCCGCGTGTGTACGAGGTGTACGGAGCGGAGCCGAGTGTGTACGAGGTGTACGGAGCGGAGCCGCGTGTGTACGAGGTGTACGGAGCGGAGCCGCGTGTGTACGAGGTGTACGGAGCGGAGCAGCGTGTGTACGAGGTGTACGGAGCGGAGCAGCGTGTGTACGAGGTGTACGGAGCGGAGCAGCGTGTGTACGAGGTGTACGGAGCTGCGTGTGTACGAGGTGTACGGAGCGGAGCAGCGTGTGTACGAGGTGTACGGAGCGGAGCAGCGTGTGTACGAGGTGTACGGAGCGGAGCAGCGTGTGTTCGAGGTGTACGGAGCTGCGTGTGTACGAGGTGTACGGAGCGGAGCAGCGTGTGTACGAGGTGTGTGTACCAGTGGTAGTGTGGAGCCCCAGGCGGGACTAGGGTACTCGGTACCGGACCGGTCGGTAGCTGGGGATGTCACGGGTGGCTTGGTCCGGACCGTGTCCCTGGGCCCTCACAATAAAAGGGGGGGATTATTTACAAGGGATTGTCACGGGTGACGCCACCCACTTGGTGCGGCCAGTGATGGGGCCGCCGCTGCTGCAGAACCTCCGGGGGTGATGGAATGGCAGCGGGGATGGTATAGTTCCAGTGGGGAGAACTGTATCCCCCGGGGCAGTAAGGAGTAAAGTCTATGGTGTGTGTGTTGCTGGAGCACACTTACTTGCAGACGCTGCAGGGATCTCTCCTCAGCGTTGGTGCTGACAGGCTGTGGCTCTGCAGGTTGAGGTCTTCTTGGTGTAAGCCTGTATGGGAGAAAGGGTCTGCAGATGGAAGCAGGCAAGAGGCAATTCAGGGTTTCCAGGGCTTTACTTAAGGTCTTTCCAGCAAGTTACAGGTTATTCACAGTTGTTAGCACACAGTTGCTCTCTTCTCCCTTTCCGGGTTCCCTTTCCTCCTGCAGCCAGGCTCCTCTCTCCTTGTGACCCCTCACACAGTCTCTTAGTGTACCTATCCGGGCTTTTACTCTCTCCCTTACACGGGTGTATGCGGACGCTGGACAGTATAGCGGTGACTCGGGCTTCTGTGAGTCCTAGTGCGTCACTTAGCTGCCTGTCCTTTGGGTTAGGAACTCCAGCCTGAAACTAAAGCTCCCCGTCAGTGAATCTGGGGATACCGGGTAAATCGTCGGTCCCCTTCAGAGCCGACACTCTGCCTTAGCCCAGCCTGCAGTAGTCCACAGCATTAAGCTACCAGGCTCCTTCTCTCTGTTTCCTTCCAGTATATATGAGGGCTACCCCGCCTGCAGTTGGTTGCTTGAGCTGTAATTCTAGGGCCCCGGGTTACACCGTCCCTCTCGGCTCTCTCACACTCCTGGTGGTCTCGGCATTGGACGGGCTTTCCCCCCCATCTGGCTCACACTGGCTCAGTACGGGTCTGCACTCCTCAGCTTAGGCTCTTCCAGGCAGTGTGGCTCTCTCCTGCTCAGCTTCAGCTCAACCTCCTGCTGTTCTTGGTCTTTGCATCTCAGCTACTTCAGCCTACTCCTAGGTCTTTGCTGTTCGGCACCTAGAGCCTACTACTGGTCTTTGCTTCTCAGCCTACTGCGGCCTACTGACTTCCTTCACTCCTCCCCCTCTCTATATACTGTCAGTCACCTGACCTCTGGTGTGCCCAACCCACTCCTCATCCACCACCCATCTGGTCTCATATAGTCTCTAATCTCAGGGCTGGATGTAACCCCTTCTATGCGTGGGGATGTGGGCTGTGAGGGTGTAGTGTTTACTGTTGTCCTACCTGCCTGGCTGCAGTTCCCTCTTGTGGCCTCCTGGACGCAGGGGCGCCACAGTAGCCCCCCTCTCTGCTGGCAGCATTCTTCTCCAGAGTCCTGGCCGTCGCTGTCTGCCATCTGCAACCCAGCAGATGCTGAGGACACCGGAGGACACTATGTAATGTGCAACATAATATAGGAGGACTATGAGGGTGTAATATACTATAAGGAAGGCTATGGGGGTGCAATATACTATAAGGAAGGCTATGGGGGACGCATTATACTATATGGAAGACTATGGGGGACGCATTATACTATATGGAAGACTATGGGGGACGCATTATACTATATGGAAGACTATGGGGGACGCATTATACTATATGGAAGACTATGGGGGACGCATTATACTATATGGAAGACTATGGGGGTGCAATATACTATAAGGAAGACTATGGGGGTGCATTATAATATATGGCGTGGTCACGCATTGGGCAATAAAGTCCACTTTTTTCTATCTTTTTTGTATTGTTTTTCCTCTTTTTACTCTGTTGTAATGATCCCTCTGGATCGCCGGTTGGGAAGGTTTTTCTCATAAATTGAGATAATTTTTGGTTCTGTTCCAATTTTTCACTATAAATATAATGTATGTTTGGGTGGAGGCGGAGTATGGGTAGAGCTGGAGCATGGGTGGAGGTGGAGCCAGGTGGAGGCTGGGCGGAGTCCAGGGGGGCCCCAAAATTTTGACAGTCAGGGGCCCCGAAATTCCTAGTGTCAGCCCTGGGCCTAACTGCTTGTCATCAAGTGGTTACATACACATATACACACACTCACATATACACATCTACACACACATATATACACACACTCATCATAGCCACCTATGTGGAAACATTATGCTCCTGTGGCTCTGGGACAGCAGTGAGAGTTTCTTCTGATGGGGCCCCGCAGGTGCCTCTCTCTCTGGTGAAGATATGAGAAGATAGGACATAGAGCACAGCGGAAGGGCGCCACCTGCAGTCTTCTGACTGCAGCCTTATCTGAGCATCAAACAAAAGTGTGTTTTTCTGTCTCCCTGCTCCTCCCCCCTCGGGTGTCTGCACTGTGCAACCGCACTGGTCGCACATAGCTAAGGTCGGCCATGCTCTCAGCACATCACCAGGGCGCAGGTTGCTCACCCTATACAGATTCTATGACAGACAGTGCTACCTCTCATACCGCTTCTTCTTTGTGCAGAGGTGAACCAGTGAAGCAGGCAGCAGTGCTGGGCACAGTAGTTGTGATGAGTTTGTCATGTGATTACTGTGCATTGCAAAGGCAGAGACGGAGATGACACAGCTCACTGTGTGACACTGCTCTGTCATCTCTGTCATTGTCTCACTATCTTGCACAGTAATCACATGACAAACTCATCACACCTGCTGCACCCATTACTGTCAGCTGCTGCCAAACAAAAAAGATGCGATGTGGGAGGTGGCACTGTCATATCAGCTGTGGAGAAGCCCCCGCCCTGGTGATGTGCTGCAGCATCTGTATACAGGCACCTCACACATACCAGCTTCAGAGTAAGATCCGCCTGGCTGGCTGACATGCGCGGATGGATCATCATACATTTCAAAGAGAAGAAACTGCGCATGCGCGGCCTGTAGAGAGGACAGACATAGCAGCCAGTTATGCTAACACCAGGGGGCGCCATATTACAGAGCAAGGGAACATATCTTTTATATGGGGCATTATTTTTACTACATTTAAACTAAAAAAATATTTATTTACAAGATTTCTGCAGCATTAGCACAAGCCTGCCCCCTGGCATCAATGGTAAGAGAATCATTTGTATCTCCTTATACTGTGTATTGCAGAATGTCTGTGTGGTGTACTGTTCAGTCATGTATTCTTAAATACTGTTCTTATATCATCCCATAATTTTACCCATTCCTGTCATATCTACCATCAATAAAGATGAAGTTTGTAGCTCAACAGCCTCATTCCTAAATAGAAGAAAGGACCATGGACTGTGACCTGAATACGCCTCTGTTGACTCCCTGAATCCTCTTCGTGCTCCCCTGGAATCCTGACCCTGGACCATTGAATGACTACATCTCTGTCTACTCCCTGAATACTACATGCTCTCCTGGAACCATACCCTGGATTACCTGACTGCCCTGCTGTCCATACTCCAGTAGTGACTGTGTCACCCCCTAGCTATTAGTAGTGATGAGTGTCACATGGGCTTTCCTTTTTTGTTTGATCAGTAAATCTTCTCATAGTCCTCTCAGAAGTGGTGGCAGAAGAAAGTCAAACGCAAATCATTCTGAGTGCACAAATCCATGATTAGCGGAAGTGTGAGCTCTCTCCCTCTCCCGGGACCTTCCCTCTATTCTATACCTGTTGTCTCCCCTGTGTTGCACCGCATGTATTCCTGTGTCTGTGCTGATCACTGTGATTTGACCCTGGACTGTTGCTTGATTTCCCTTTTACATGCTCCCTGTACTTGTGATCTCCTGGTATATTGTCCCCTGGACTGTGACTTGAAATATGCTTCTGTTGATTCCCTGAATCCTCTTCGCGTTTTCCTGGAATCTTGATCCTGGACCATTCAATGCCTACATCTCTGTCTACTCCCTGAATACTACAAACTCTCCTGGATCCTAACTCCGGATGACTTTCCTGCTGTCTCCACCCCTGTATATAGTTACTGTGTCACACCCTAGTTATTAGGAGTGTCTACACTGGATCAGTATATGGTTTTGGTTGATCAATAGATCTGTTCTGGAAGTGGTGGCAGAACCAAAAGTCAATCATTCTGAGTGATCCCCTGTACACAAATACCTGATTAGTGAGACGGCTCATACTTCATTATGACCGGCTCCTTCCTTCTGTTTTATCCCTATTGTCTCCCGTGTTGTGCTTCATGTATTTTGTTCTGATCTCTGTGATCTGACCCCAGACCGTTACTTGATTTCCCTTTTGTCGCACCCTGTACTCCTGGTATATTGACCTCTGGATGGTGACTTGAATATGCCTCTGTTGACTCCCTGAATCCTCTTCGTGCTCCCCTGGAATCCTGACCCTGGACCATTGAATGACTACATCTCTGTCTACTCCCTGAATACTGCATGCTCTCCTGGAACCTTACCCTGGATTACCTGACTGCCCTGCTGTCCATACTCCAGTATTGACTGTGTCACGCCCTAGCTATTAGTAGTGATTAGTGTCACATGGGCTTTCCTTTTTTGTTTGATCAGTAAATCTTCTCATAGTCCTCCCAGAAGTGGTGGCAGAAGAAAGTCAAACGCAAATCATTCTGAGTGCACAAATCCATGATTAGCGGAAGTGTGAGCCCTCTCCCTCTCCAGGACCTTCCCTCTATTCTATACCTGTTGTCTCCCCTGTGTTGCACCGCATGTATTCCTGTGTCTGTGCTGATCACTGTGATTTGACCCCGGACTGTTGCTTGATTTCCCTTTTACATGCTCCCTGTACTTGTGATCTCCTGGTATATTGTCCCCTGGACTGTGCCTCTGTTGACTCCCTGAATCCTCTTCGTGCTTTCCTGCAATCTTGATCCTGGACCATTCAATGCCTACATCTCTGTCTACTCCCTGAATACTACAAACTCTCCTGGATCATAACTCCGGATGACCTGACTTTCCTGCTGTCTCCACCCCTGTATATAGTTACTGTGTCACACCCTAGTTATTAGGAGTGTCTACACTGGATCAGTATATGGTCTTGGTTGATCAATAGATCTGTTCTGGAAGTGGTGGCAGAACCAAAAGTCAATCATTCTGAGTGATCCCCTGTACACAAATACCTGATTAGTGAGACGGCTCACAATTCATTTATGACCGGTCCTTCCTTCTGTTTTATCCCTATTGTTTCCCGTGTTGTGCTTCATGTATTTTGTTCTGATCACTGTGATCTGACCCCAGACCGTTACTTGATTTCCCTTTTGTCGCACCCTGTACTCCTGGTATATTGATCTCTGGATGGTGACTTGAATTCGCCTCTGTTGACTCCCTGAATCCTCTTCGTGCTCCCCTGGAATCCTGACCCTGGACCATTGAATGACTACATCTCTGTCTACTCCCTGAATACTACATGCTCTCCTGGAACCTTACCCTGGATTACCTGACTACCCTGCTGTCCATACTCCAGTATTGACTGTGTCACGCCCTAGCTATTAGTAGTGATTAGTGTCACATGGGCTTTCCTTTTTTGTTTGATCAGTAAATCTGACCCCAGACCGTTACTTGATTTCCCTTTTGTACTCCTGGTATATTGACCTCTGGATTGTGATTTGAATACGCCTCTGTTGACTCCCTGAATCCTCTTCGTGCTCTCCCAGAATCTTTATCCTGGACCATTGCATGACTATATCTTTGTCTACTCCTTGAATACTATGATTGCTCCTGGAACCTGACCCCGGATTACCTGACCTCCCTGCTGTCTAGACTCCTGGAAGTAGTGACTGTATCACCCCATAGCTATCACTGTCACCCCCGTGGGTTTGCCTTTTTCCTATCCCATTTTCTTGGGGTCAAAAGCAAATCATTCTGAATATTCCCCTGTGCACAAACACATTTCCTTCTATTCCATCCTCGTTGTCTCCGGTGTTGTGCCGCATGTTGGCCGTCCGTATGCTCCGGTGTAACAAGTGTCTGGAACATAGGAGGAGAAGGACCATCAGAGGTCACAAGATGCTGGAAGACGTCAGTAACGGGCCAGGGCTTTACCCTTCTGCATGGTCTCACCAATACTGAGGCGACCATTGGAGGGGGCACATGATGTCTACATGTAGGGGTGATAGGAGCAGACCACCCATGTCCCAGGGCATCAGAGGAAGACTCCGGACCACCCGCGAGCAGCTGGGACACAGCAGGGCTTCTGGAGCAATGTGCCGGCACTGTGTAAGGTGAGGACGTGGTGATGGATGAGGACGTCGCGGTCACACTGGATAATGGAGTTAGACTGGGCCGTGACAGGGAAGGGCCCGGATAAGTGGATTACCCGGTGACGCACTGCGGCCGCCTCATCACATTTCTATCTGACACAGATGGATGAGTCTCCGCACAGAGGACGAGGCTCAGGTCCACGTCCAGGACAGGAGCGACACATCCACTTACTACAGCATCATCTCCATGTGTCATCACTGTCACTACCCCGAGGACAAGACGTCCTACAGAGGACAAGGCCCAGATCCCACCATCCTGAGCCGCCATGATACACAGGACAAGGCCCAGATCCAACCATCCTGAGCCGCCATGATACACAGGACAAGGCCCAGATCCCACCATCCTGAGCCGCCATGATACACAGGACAAGGCCCAGATCCAACCATCCTGAGCCGCCATGATACACAGGACAAGGCCCAGATCCCACCATCCTGAGCCGCCATGATACACAGGACAAGGCCCAGATCCAACCATCCTGAGCCGCCATGATACAGAGGACAAGGCCCAGATCTCACCATCCTGAGCCGCCATGATACAGAGGACAAGGCCCAGATCCAACCACCCTGAGCCGCCATGATACACAGGACAAGGCCCAGATCCAACCATCCTGAGCCGCCATGATACACAGGACAAGGCCCAGATCCCACCATCCTGAGCCGCCATGATACACAGGACAAGGCCCAGATCCAACCATCCTGAGCCGCCATGATACAGAGGACAAGGCCCAGATCCCACCATCCTGAGCCGCCATGATACAGAGGACAAGGCCCAGATCCAACCACCCTGAGCCGCCATGATACACAGGACAAGGCCCAGATCCAACCACCCTGAGCCGCCATGATACACAGGACAAGGCCCAGATCCCACCATCCTGGGCCGCCATGATACACAAGACAAGGTCCAGATCCCACCATCCTGAGCCGCCATGATACAGAGGACAAGGCCCAGATCCCACCATCCTGAGCCGCCATGATACACAGGACAAGGCCCAGATCCCACCATCCTGAGCCGCCATGATACACAGGACAAGGCCCAGATCCAACCATCCTGAGCCGCCATGATACAGAGGACAAGGCCCAGATCCCACCATCCTGAGCCGCCATGATACAGAGGACAAGGCCCAGATCCAACCATCCTGAGCCGCCATGATACACAGGACAAGGCCCAGATCCCACCATCCTGAGCCGCCATGATACACAGGACAAGGCCCAGATCCCAACATCCTGAGCCGCCATGATACAGAAGACAAGGTCCAGATCCAACCATCCTGGGCCGCCATGACAAGGCCCAGATCCAATCATCCTGAGCCGCCATGATACACAGGACAAGGCCCAGATCCCACCATCCTGAGCCGCCATGATACACAGAACAAGGCCCAGATCCCACCATCCTGAGCCGCCATGATACACAGAACAAGGCCCAGATCCCACCATCCTGAGCCGCCATGATACACAGGACAAGGCCCAGATCCAACCATCCTGAGCCGCCATGATACACAGGACAAGGCCCAGATCCAACCATCCTGAGCCGCCATGATACACAGGACAAGGTCCAGATCCAACCATCCTAGGCCGCCATGATACAGAGGACAAGGCCCAGATCCAACCATCCTGAGCCGCCATGATACACAGGACAAGGTCCAGATCCAACCATCCTGGGCCGCCATGATACACAGGACAAGGCCCAGATCCAACCATCCTGAGCCGCCATGATACACAGGACAAGGCCCAGATCCCACCATCCTGAGCCGCCATGATACACAGGACAAGGTCCAGATCCAACCATCCTGGGCCGCCATGATACACAGGACAAGGCCCAGATCCAACCATCCTGAGCCGCCATGATACACAGGACAAGGCCCAGATCCGACCATCCTGGGCCGCCATGATACAGAGGACAAGGTCCAGATCCAACCATCCTGAGCCGCCATGATACATAGAACAAGGCCCAGATCCCACCATCCTGAGCCGCCATGATACACAGGACAAGGCCCAGATCCCACCATCCTGGGCCGCCATGATACACAGGGCAAGGCCCAGATCCAACCATCCTGGGCCGCCATGATACAGAGGACAAGGCCCAGATCCAACCATCCTGAGCCGCCACGATACAGAGGACAAGGTCCAGATCCAACCATCCTGAGCCGCCATGATACACAGGACAAGGCCCAGATCCCACCATCCTGAGCCGCCATGATACACAGGACAAGGTCCAGATCCAACCATCCTGAGCCGCCATGATACAGAGGACAAGGCCCAGATCCCACCATCCTGAGCCGCCATGATACACAGGACAAGGCCCAGATCCCACCATCCTGAGCCGCCATGATACAGAGGACAAGGCCCAGATCCAACCATCCTGAGCCGCCATGACAAGGCCCAGATCCCACCATCCTGAGCCGCCATGATACAGAGGACAAGGCCCAGATCCCACCATCCTGAGCCGCCATGATACACAGGACAAGGCCCAGATCCCACCATCCTGAGCCGCCATGATACACAGGACAAGGCCCAGATCCCACCATCCTGAGCCGCCATGATACACAGGACAAGGCCCAGATCCAACCATCCTGAGCCGCCATGATACAGAGGACAAGGCCCAGATCCCACCATCCTGGGCCGCCATGATACACAGGACAAGGCCCAGATCCAACCATCCTGAGCCGCCATGATACAGAGGACAAGGCCCAGATCCCACCATCCTGAGCCGCCATGACACACAGGACAAGGCCCAGATCCAACCATCCTGGGCCGCCATGATACACAGGACAAGGCCCAGATCCCACCATCCTGGGCCGCCATGATACACAGGACAAGGCCCAGATCCCACCATCCTGAGCCGCCATGATACAGAGGACAAGGTCCAGATCCAACCATCCTGAGCCGCCATGATACACAGGACAAGGCCCAGATCCAACCATCCTGAGCCGCCATGATACACAGGACAAGGCCCAGATCCAACCATCCTGAGCCGCCATGATACACAGGACAAGGCCCAGATCCCACCATCCTGGGCCGCCATGATACACAGGACAAGGCCCAGATCCAACCATCCTGAGCCGCCATGATACAGAGGACAAGGCCCAGATCCCACCATCCTGAGCCGCCATGACACACAGGACAAGGCCCAGATCCAACCATCCTGAGCCGCCATGATACACAGGACAAGGCCCAGATCCCACCATCCTGAGCCGCCATGATACACAGGACAAGGCCCAGATCCCACCATCCTGGGCCGCCATGATACAGAGGACAAGGCCCAGATCCCACCATCCTGAGCCGCCATGATACCGAGGACAAGGCCCAGATCCAACCATCCTGAGCCGCCATGATACACAGAACAAGGCCCAGATCCAACCATCCTGAGCCGCCATGATACACAGGACAAGGCCCAGATCCCACCATCCTGAGCCGCCATGATACACAGGGTAAGGTCCAGACTGGTCTATCCTGGGCCACCACGATACAAAGGCCCCTGCAAGCCCTCTGCAGGCCAAGCTCATCCCACTTCAGGGTGACACAGAGAGAACGATGAGGCCTTGAGCTCCTCCCACACTGGGGTGACACAGAGAGAATGATGAGACCTGGAGCTCCTCCCACACCGGGGTGACACAGAGAGAACGATGAGACCTGGAGCTCCTCCCACTTCAGGGTGACACAGAGAGAACGATGAGGCCTGGAGCTCCTCCCACACCGGGGTGACACAGAGAGAATGATGAGACCTGGAGCTCCTCCCACACCGGGGTGACACAGAGAGAACGATGAGACCTGGAGCTCCTCCCACTTCAGGGTGACACAGAGAGAACGATGAGGCCTGGAGCTCCTCCCACTTCAGGGTGACACAGAGAGAACGATGAGGCCTGGAGCTCCTCCCACACCGGGGTGACACAGAGAGAATGATGAGACCTGGAGCTCCTCCCACACCGGGGTGACACGGGAGAGACGATGAGGCCTGGAGCTCCTCCCACACCGGGGTGACACAGAGAGAACAATGAGACCTGGAGCTCCTCCCACTGTGGGGTGACACAAAGAGAACAATGAGACCTGGAGCTCCTCCCACTGTGGGGTGACACAAAGAGAACGATGAGGCCTGGAGCTCCTCCCACTGTGGGGTGACACAGAGAGAACAATGAGACCTGGAGCTCCTCCCACTGTGGGGTGACACAGAGAGAACAATGAGACCTGGAGCTCCTCCCACTATGGGGTAACACAGAGAGAATGATGAGACCTGGAGCTCCTCCCACTGTGGGGTGACACAGAGAGAATGATGAGACCTGGAGCTCCTCCCACTGTGGGGTGACACAGAGAGAACGATGAGACCTGGAGCTCCTCCCACTTCAGGGTGACACAGAGAGAACGATGAGGCCTGGAGCTCCTCCCACACCGGGGTGACACAGAGAGAATGATGAGACCTGGAGCTCCTCCCACACCGGGGTGACACAGAGAGAACGATGAGACCTGGAGCTCCTCCCACTTCAGGGTGACACAGAGAGAACGATGAGGCCTGGAGCTCCTCCCACTTCAGGGTGACACAGAGAGAACGATGAGGCCTGGAGCTCCTCCCACACCGGGGTGACACAGAGAGAATGATGAGACCTGGAGCTCCTCCCACACCGGGGTGACACGGAGAGAACGATGAGGCCTGGAGCTCCTCCCACACCGGGGTGACACAGAGAGAACAATGAGACCTGGAGCTCCTCCCACTGTGGGGTGACACAAAGAGAACAATGAGACCTGGAGCTCCTCCCACTGTGGGGTGACACAAAGAGAACGATGAGGCCTGGAGCTCCTCCCACTGTGGGGTGACACAGAGAGAACAATGAGACCTGGAGCTCCTCCCACTGTGGGGTGACACAGAGAGAACAATGAGACCTGGAGCTCCTCCCACTATGGGGTAACACAGAGAGAATGATGAGACCTGGAGCTCCTCCCACTGTGGGGTGACACAGAGAGAATGATGAGACCTGGAGCTCCTCCCACTGTGGGGTGACACAGAGAGAACGATGAGACCTGGAGCTCCTCCCACTTCAGGGTGACACAGAGAGAACGATGAGGCCTGGAGCTCCTCCCACACCGGGGTGACACAGAGAGAATGATGAGACCTGGAGCTCCTCCCACACCGTGGGTGCCACAGAGAGAATGATGAGACCTGGAGCTCCTCCCACACCGGGGTGACACAGAGAGAATGATGAGACCTGGAGCTCCTCCCACTGTGGGGTGACACAGAGAGAAAGCAAACATGAACAGAATGGCGGTGTCGCCGGGTGACGCCAATGGACGAGAGGAACGAAGGATAGAAATATGATTTATTGGTAAAGTAACGCGTTTCTGGGACGCTCCGCCCCGTGTGAGATTGGAGTCAGCTCCTCCCACTGCGGGGTAACACTGAAATACAATTGTAGATGTGGCTCCTTCATTGCAGGAATTTGTGGGGAGAACTGACCAGCTCTGCCCTGTGTGGGGTGCGGTGGCCCTCAGCGCTGCGCCTCCATCAGGACATCGGGTGTAACAAGGCACCGGCACAGACCGCACACAGATTCCCATAATTATTACACTCAACGTCTAATTAATATTATCACACCCAGATATGAAGAGCGGCTGTGCCCCGCTACACCCCACCGAGGTCACCCTGAGGCGTCACAGGCTTCTGCCGGGGCCCCGAGTCTGCAAACAACAGAAAAGAGAGAATCCGTTATATATACAGTCACCACTAGAGGGAGCTCCTCACATACAGATGTGTATATATACAGTCACCACTAGAGGGGGCTCCTCACATACAGATGTGTATATATACAGTCACCACTAGAGGGAGCTCCTCACATACAGATGTGTGTATATACAGTCACCACTAGAGGGACCTCCTCACATACAGATGTGTATATATACAGTCACCACTAGAGGGAGCTCCTCACATACAGATGTGTATATATACAGTCACCACCACTAGAGGGAGCTCCTCACATACCGATGTGTATATATACAGTCACCACTAGAGGGAGCTCCTCACATACAGATGTGTATATATACAGTCACCACTAGAGGGGGCTCCTCACATACAGATGTGTATATATACAGTCACCACTAGAGGGAGCTCCTCACATACAGATGTGTGTATATACAGTCACCACTAGAGGGAGCTCCTCACATACAGATGTGTATATACAGTCACCTCTAGAGGGAGCTCCTCACATACAGATGTGTATATATACAGTCACCACTAGAGGGGGCTCCTCACATACAGATGTGTATATATACAGTCACCACTAGAGGGAGCTCCTCACATACAGATGTGTATATATACAGTCACCACCACTAGAGGGAGCTCCTCACATACCGATGTGTATATATACAGTCACCACTAAGGGAGCTCCTCACATACAGATGTGTATATATACAGTCACCACTAGAGGGAGCTCCTCACGTACAGATGTGTATACATACAGTCACCACTAGAGGAAGCTCCTCACGTACAGATGTGTATTTATACAGTCACCACTAGAGGGAGCTCCTCATATACAGATGTGTATATACACAGTCACCACTAGAGGGAGCTCCTCACATACATATGTGTATATATACAGTCACCACTAGAGGGAGCTCCTCACATACAGATGTGTATATATACAGTCACCACTAGAGGGAGCTCCTCACATACAGATGTGTATCTATACAGTCACCACTAGAGGGGGCTCCTCACATACAGATGTGTATATATACACTCACCACTAGAGGGAGCTCCTCACATACAGATGTGTATATATACAGTCACCACTAGAGGGAGCTCCTCACATACAGATGTGTATATATACAGTCACCACGAGAGGGAGTTCCTCACATACAGATGTGTATATATACAGTCACCACTAGAGGGAGCTCCTCACATACAGATGTGTATCTATACAGTCACCACTAGAGGGGGCTCCTCACATACAGATGTGTATATATACACTCACCACTAGAGGGAGCTCCTCACATACAGATGTGTATATATACACTCACCACTAGAGGGAGCTCCTCACATACAGATGTGTATATATACAGTCACCACTAGAGGGAGCTCCTCACATACAGATGTGTATATATACAGTCACCACAAGAGGGAGCTCCTCACATACAGATGTGTATATATACAGTCACCACTAGAGGGAGCTCCTCACATACAGATGTGTATATATACAGTCACCACTAGAGGGAGCTCCTCACATACAGATGTGTATATATACAGTCACCACTAGAGGGAGCTCCTCACATACAGATGTGTATATATACAGTCACCACTAGAGGGGGCTCCTCATATACAGATGTGTATATATACAGTCACCACTAGAGGGAGCTCCTCACATACAGATGTGTATATATACAGTCACCACTAGAGGGGGCTCCTCATATACAGATGTGTATATATACAGTCACCACTAGAGGGAGCTCCTCACATACAGATGTGTATAATATACAGTCACCACTAGAGGGAGCTCCTCACATACAGATGTGTATATATACAGTCACCACTAGAGGGGGCTCCTCATATACAGATGTGTATATATACAGTCACCACTAGAGGGAGCTCCTCACATACAGATGTGTATATATACAGTCACCACTAGAGGGAGCTCCTCACATACAGATGGGTATATATACAGTCACCACTAGAGGGAGCTCCTCACATACAGATGTGTATATATATACAGTCACCACAAGAGGGAGCTCCTCACATACAGATGTGTATATATACAGTCACCACTAGAGGGAGCTCCTCACATACAGATGTATATATATACAGTCACCACAAGAGGGAGCTCCTCACATACAGATGTGTATATATACACTCACCACTAGAGGGAGCTCCTCACATACAGATGTGTATATATACAGCCACCACTAGAGGGAGCTCCTCACATACAGATGTGTATATATACAGCCACCACTAGAGGGAGCTCCTCACATACATATGTGTATATATACAGTCACCACTAGTGGGAGCTCCTCACATACAGATGTGTATATATACAGTCACCACTAGTGGGAGCTCCTCACATACATATGTGTATATATACAGTCACCACTAAAGGGAGCTCCTCACATACAGATGTGTATATATACATTCACCACTAGAGGGGCTCCTCACATACAGATGGGTATATATACATTCACCACTAGAGGGATCTCCTCACATACAGATGGGTATATATACAGTCACCACTAGAGGGAGCTCCTCACATACAGATGTGTATATATACAGTCACCACTAGAGGGAGCTCTTCACATACAGATGTGTATATATACAGTCACCACTAGAGGGAGCTCCTCACATGCAGATGTGTATATATACAGTCACCACTAGAGGGAGCTCCACCATACAGATGTGTATATATACAGTCACCACTAGAGGGAGCTCCTCACATACAGATGTGTATATATACAGTCACCACTAGAGGGGGCTCCTCATATACAGATGTGTATATATACAGCCACCACTAGAGGGAGTTCCTCACATACAGATGTGTGTATATATACAGTCACCACTAGAGGGAGCTCCTCACATACAGATGTGTATATATACAGTCACCACTAGAGGGAGCTCCTCACATACAGATGTGTATATATACAGTCACCACTAGAGGGAGCTCCTCACATACAGATGTGTATATATACAGCCACCACTAGAGGGAGCTCCTCACATACAGATGTGTGTATATATACAGTCACCACTAGAGGGAGCTCCTCACATACAGATGTGTATATATACAGTCACCACTAGAGGGAGCTCCTCACATACATATGTGTATATATACAGTCACCACTAGTGGGAGCTCCTCACATACATATGTGTATATATACAGTCACCACTAAAGGGAGCCCCTCACATACAGATGTGTATATATACAGTCACCACTAGAGAGAGCTCCTCACATACAGATGTGTATATATACAGTCACCACAAGAGGGAGCTCCTCGCATACAGATGTGTATATATACACAGTCATCACTAGAGAGAGCTCCTCACATACAGATGTGTATATATACAGTCACCACTAGAAAGAGCTCCTCACATACAGATGTATATATATACAGTCACCACTAGATGGAGCTCCTCACATACAGATGTGTGTATATACAGTCACCACTAGAGGGAGCTCCTCACATACAGATGTGTGTGCATACAGTCACCACTAGAGTGGGCTCCTCACATACAGATGTGTATATAATACAGTCACCACTAGAGGGAGCCCCTCACATACAGATGTGTATACATGTCATGAAACACTCTTTAACATTGAGTTTACAACACAAGACGGAGACATGGTGCTTGATGGATATCCGAGGATGGAGACGTTACAGATCTGCAATTGATGGAGAATGTCTATAACATTTACAAAACATTTGGATTTCTTTAGCATCGGTTGAACTCTGACCTCATGTAAAGGATTGGAGAAGCCGTCGACACCCTCTGAAGATGTTTAGTGACCTGCAGCACCCATTGGACAGGGGTGACCATTGGGGACTGGCCCTGGTGGGAGAAGCAATGTGGGTGTAGAAAGTGACTTCCTGCTAGCCAGATAGGGAATATACTGAAGAGACAGACCTATGGTCTTATAGTCCACAGACATTGAGAAGGTGATGGGAGACCGTACTCTGCCATTCTAAAGGAAACAAGGACAGAAGGATTCTTTATCTCAGGTGTGTGAGGCCTACAGCAAACGATATGAAGTTCTGTGCTTCCTTTGTAAACTGCTCACCAAGTTGTTCAGTAAAGAAATGGGACTCTGGTCTCCCTCAGTTACCTTTAACCTATAGGTCCCTGGCCTGCCATGTCAAGCAGTGGCACGTGGTTTGCAGAGGCGTATCACCAACATACACACACCTAAGTAGGACTCCAATATTATGGTGTCTGGTGGCAGAGTGTACGGAGGTCAGACTGCTCCAGCTTTGGTTCCAGGTGCACTGACAAGTCATATTTACATTGATTTGGTGGTGAAACCAGAGGTGCAGCCTTTTCTCCACAGTGTCCCAGCTGTTTTTACCACATGACATCAACAAGCTGCAGATTCTTCGTAGTACTAGTAGCCTACATGTCTTAAACCTACTCCTTATGCTGCAGCATCTCTGGACTTGTCTTCCGTGGCTGCAGCATCTCTGGACTTGTCTTCCGTGGCTGCAGAGTCTCCGGATTTGATTCCAATGTTTGTAGCATATCCAAACTTGTCTCCCATGGTTTCAGCATATCCAGACTTGTCTCCCGTGGCTACAGCTTGTCTGGACCTGTCTCCCATGGCTGCAGCATCTCCGGACTTGTCTCCTGTGGCTGCTGCATCTCCGGACTTGTCTCTTGTGGCTGCAGCATCTCCGGACTGGTCTCCTGTGGCTGCTGCATCTCCGGACTTGTCTCTTGTGGCTGCTGCATCTCCGGACTTGTCTCTTGTGGCTGCTGCATCTCCGGACTTGTCTCTTGTGGCTGCAGCATCTCCGGACTTGTCTCCTGTGGCTGCAGCATCTATGGACTTGTCTCCTGTGGCTGCAGCATCTCTGGACTTGTCTCCCTTGGATGCAGCATCTCCGGACTTGTCTCTTGTGGCTGCTGCATCTCCGGACTTGTCTCTTGTGGCTGCAGTATCTCTGGACTTGTCTCCTGTGGCTGCAGCATCTCCAGACTTGTCTCCCTTGGCTGCAGAATCTCCAGACTTGTCTCCTGTGGCTGCAGCATCTCCGGACTTGTCTCCAGTGGTTAAACACTGAACAACTAGAGTATGGAAGGCTCACGTATTAATGGTGGGTGCACCAGAGTAAATAGTCAGATCCAAAGAAGTATAATCTGGGCACACCAATGGAAAAAAGGAAATTGTCCACGTATGTTTCTAGTGCAAAAAAAGTGTTGTTTTATTATTGTCACGCAGTACATACACCAACGTTTCGGCCAACGGCCTTCTTCAGGGTACTAGTACAGAGATATTACATAAAATTAATACAGAAGAAAAAACATAAATACATTGCTTAGTGACGGTGTTATAACCTCATGTGATAGCTTGGATGGTGACAAGGAGAAAAAAACAACACTGTGTGTCCATGTGAAATACCTAAGTGAAACTGATGACAGTGTGGTGAAAAAACTCACCTGAGTTTTTTCACCACACTGTCATCAGTTTCACTTAGGTATTTCACATGGACACACAGTGTTGTTTTTTTCTCCTTGTCACCATCCAAGCTATCACATGAGGTTATAACACCGTCACTAAGCAATGTATTTATGTTTTTTCTTCTGTATTAATTTTATGTAATATCTCTGTACTAGTACCCTGAAGAAGGCCGTTGGCCGAAACGTTGGTGTATGTACTGCGTGACAATAATAAAACAACACGTTTTTTTGCACTAGAAACATACGTGGACAATTTCCTTTTTTCCATTGGTGTGCCCAGATTATACTTCTTTGTCTCCAGTGGTGGCAGCATCTCCGGACTTGTCTCCTGTGGCTGCAGCATCTCCGGACTTGTCTCCCTTGGCTGCAGCATCTCCAGACTTGTCTCCTGTGGCTGCAGCATCTCTGTACTTGTCTCCTGTGGCTGCAGAGTCTCTGTACTTGTCTCCTTTAAGCATATCGGGTTCATCATTGGTCATTGATGGCACAGGAGCTGCTAGCAGTGGATCCTGATGATTTGTACACTCAGAGGCAGAACCTTCTTCAGACCATTAATAACCTCAGTGATGGTGACTGAGGATGGAAGTGCGGGGATCCAGACTGCAGAAATCCAGATGAAGTGATCGGTTTGCTTCCATTTTCTATCATTTGTAGATCAGTGGCGTCTCTGTCCTGTGACTTCTATGCTGTCAGTAATGAGGTGACTATATTACAATAATGGCTTGGCGACATGTCCTGGAACCACACCCCTCACTGATGACATCACCAGTGCGCCTTGATTGAGGCCACACCTCCTCCTATGTCATCAGGAGGAGAGCAGGGGATTGTGGGATTGCTATGTACCCTGAGGTCTCCGCTCTTACCCTCCGCAGGTTCAGGCCGCTCGTCCTCGACCTCCACATCATCAGCATCAAATATGTCTTCATCTTCATCGCCCTGAAAAGCTGCAAACAAAGAAAAGAAGAGAAAAAGAAGAAGGTGAAACGCCGAGAAAAGACGAAAACTGATGGAGGAATCAGCGCACATGAACTACTGCAGACACGCGTGATACTACACGGGGGAGTGTCTGTATTACACGCGTGATATTACACGGGGAGTGTCTGTATTACACGTGTGATACTACATGGGGAGTGTCTGTATTACACGCGTGATACTACACGGGGGAGTGTCTGTATTACACGCGTGATATTACACGGGGAGTGTCTGTATTACACGTGTGATATTACACGGGGAGTGTCTGTATTACACGTGTGATATTACACGGAGGAGTGTCGGTATTACACGTGTGATATCACATGGGGGAGTGTCTTTATTACACGTGTGATATTACACAGGGGAGTGTCTGTATTACACGTGTGATATTACACGGAGGAGTGTCTGTATTACATGTGTGATATTACACGGGGGGTGTCTATATTACACGGGGGAGTGTCTTTATTACACGTGTGATATTACACGAGGAAGTGTCTGTATTTACACGTGTGATATTACACGGGGCGAGTGTCTATATTACACTGGGGAGTGTCTTTATTACACGTGTGATATTACACGGGGGAGTGTCTGTATTACACGGGGGAGTGTCTGTATTACACGGGGGAGTGTCTGTATTACACGGGGGAGTGTCTGTATTACACGGGGGGGTGTCTGTATTACACGGGGGAGTGTCTGTATTACACGGGGAGTGTCTGTATTACACGGGGGAGTGTCTGTATTACACGGGGGAGTGTCTGTATTACACGGGGAGTGTCTATATTACACGGGGGAGTGTCTGTATTACACGGGGGAGTGTCTGTATTACACGGGGGAGTGTCTGTATTACACGGGGGAGTGTCTATATTACACGGGGGAGTGTCTATATTACACGGGGGGTGTCTGTATTACACGGGGGGGTGTCTGTATTACACGGGGAGTGTCTGTATTACACGGGGGAGTGTCTGTATTACACGGGGGAGTGTCTATATTACACGGGGGAGTGTCTGTATTACACGGGGGAGTGTCTGTATTACACGGGGAGTGTCTATATTACACGGGGGAGTGTCTGTATTACACGGGGAGTGTCTATATTACACGGGGGAGTGTCTGTATTGCACGGGGGAGTGTCTGTATTGCACGGGGGAGTGTCTGTATTACACAGGGGAGTGTCTGTATTACACGGGGGAGTGTCTGTATTACACGTGGGAGTGTCTGTATTACACGGGGGTGTCTGTATCACACGGGGGAGTGTCGGTATTACACAGGGGAGTGTCTGTATTACACGGGGAGTGTCTATATTACACGGGGGGGTGTCTATATTACACGGGGGAGTGTCTGTATTACACGGGGAGTGTCTATATTACACGGGGGAGTGTCTGTATTACACGGGGAGTGTCTGTATTGCACGGGGGAGTGTCTGTATTACACGGGGAGTGTCTGTATCACACGGGGGAGTGTCTGTATTACACGGGGGAGTGTCTGTATTACACGGGGGAGTGTCTGTATTACACGGGGAGTGTCTGTATTACACGGGGAGTGTCTGTATTACACGGGGAGTGTCTATATTACACGGGGGAGTGTCTGTATTACACGGGGGAGTGTCTGTATTACACGGGGAGTGTCTGTATTACACGGGGAGTGTCTATATTACACGGGGGAGTGTCTATATTACACGGGGGTGTCTGTATTACACGGGGGGTGTCTGTATTACACGGGGAGTGTCTGTATTACACGGGGGAGTGTCTGTATTACACGGGGGAGTGCCTATATTACACGGGGAGTGTCTGTATTACACGGGGGAGTGTCTGTATTACACGGGGGAGTGTCTATATTACACGGGGGAGTGTCTGTATTACACGGGGGAGTGTCTATATTACACGGGGGAGTGTCTGTATTGCACGGGGAGTGTCTGTATTGCACGGGGGAGTGTCTGTATTACACAGGGGAGTGTCTGTATTACACGGGGGAGTGTCTGTATTACACGGGGAGTGTCTGTATTACACGGGGGTGTCTGTATCACACGGGGGAGTGTCGGTATTACACAGAGTGTCGTATACCGGGAGTGTCTTATTACACGGGGGGTGTCTAATATTACACGGGGGAGTGTCTATATTACACGGGGGTAGATGTCTGTATTACACGGGGGAGTGTCTATATTACACGGGGAGTGTCTGTATTACACGGGGAGTGTCTGTATTAGCACGGGGGAGTGTCTGTATTACACGGGGAGTGTCTGTATCACACGGGGGAGTGTCGGTATTACACAGGGGAGTGTCTGTATTACACGGGGAGTGTCTATATTACACGGGGGAGTGTCTGATTACACAGGGGAGTGTCTATATTACACGGGGGAGTGTCTGTATTACACGGGGGAGTGTCTATATTACACGGGGGAGTGTCTGTATTACACGGGGAGTGTCTGTATTAGCACGGGGGAGTGTCTGTATTACACGGGGGAGTGTCTGTATACACGGGGAGTGTCGTATTACACAGGGGAGTGTCTGTATTACACGGGGGAGTGTCTATATTACACGGGGGGGTGTCTATATTACACGGGGAGTGTCTGTATTACACAGGGGAGTGTCTGTATTACACGGGGAGTGTCTGTATTACACGGGGAGTGTCTGTATTACACGGGGAGTGTCTATATTACACGGGGGGTGTCTATATTACACGGGGAGTGTCTGTATTACACAGGGGAGTGTCTGTATTACACGGGGGAGTGTCTGTATTACACGGGGGGTGTCTGTATTACACGTATTTTTGTATATTTGTCACATAATGTGATATTATTGGTACATATGATCATATCATGTCCGGTCCCGAGGTCTTTTCTTCACCTGTGTGGAAGTCGATGGTCCTCAGCATCTCTGACACATGATCTACATTAACACAGAAGTGATCCATGTTTTCATAGCCGGGTCCGACGATCTATCGTAGAGACCTTCGACATGTCTGTGATCCTTTGAGAACAATATGGATAAGTATTGATCAGTCACAAGGCAGGCGATGATTTATTCTGGTGCGCTGAGGGCTGTAAAGACCAACAGAAAGTGCAACGTGTGGACAGGATGACACGAGAGACACGACTGCATGTGATGACGTTACACGCTGAACACATGGAACAAGACACGTCAACGTGGTGAGAAAACAAGGATAACGTGACCCCAAAACAATGTAGGATGATACAGCAGTGTCTAACAGCCGCACACTCTGCTTCTCTGGACCTCAGACACAAGGAAGGAAATGGTGCAATGAACGGTGAAGAAGCAGAACACTGATCAAACAAACAGAAAAAGATCCCAAGTCTCACTTTGTTTCCTGCCGGATTCATGGACTTCACTCATGAATACTAGCGATAAGTGACATCACCATGCTCGGGTGCTTGGCCCTCGTTCAGAGCACTACCATGCTCGGGTGCTCGGCACTCGTTCAGAGCACTACCATGCTCGGGTGCTTGGCCCTCGTTCAGAGCACTACCATGCTCGGGTGCTTGGCCCTCGTTCAGAGCACTACCATGCTCGGGTGCTCGGCACTCGTTCAGAGCACTACCATGCTCGGGTGCTCGGCACTCGTTCAGAGCACTACCATGCTCGGGTGCTCGGCACTCGTTCAGAGCACTACCATGCTCGGGTGCTCGGCACTCGTTCAGAGCACTACCATGCTCGGGTGCTCGGCACTCGTTCAGAGCACTACCATGCTCGGGTGCTCGGCACTCGTTCAGAGCACTACCATGCTCGGGTGCTCGGCACTCGTTCAGAGCACTACCATGCTCGGGTGCTCGGCACTCGTTCGGAGCACTATCATGCACGGGTGCTCGGCACTCATTCGGAGCACTACCATGCTCGGGTGCTCAGCACTCGTTCAGAGCACTACCATGCTCGGGTGCTCGGCACTCGTTCGGAGCACTATCATGCACGGGTGCTCGGCACTCGTTCAGAGCACTACCGTGCTCGGGTGCTCGGCACTAATTCGGCGCACTGCCATGCTCAAGTGATTGATACTTATAACTAGCAGCTAATTCTCGGATGGGCATGATTCTTCCGGAATTCTTTCCACCGTGACTTACTTTCTCCCGATGTGATAACACACAACGCAGGTCATGAGTTAATGTTTTTAATTGGCCAGATATGTTGGTCTTTTGTTTGTTATTTCATGTTTAAGTCATTATTTCTTGCTAGACTATTCGGAGCCTTGATTGTCCGAGTTTGTGTGTTGCTAATTTAATGTTAATTACTTCACCCCCTCTGTCTACATCACTCAGAGGAAAATTATGCATTCGGCTTGAAATGCCGACCAATAAGAGCACAGCCTTATCCCACCAATCCTGGAAGAACACAATACAGCCTGAGGTGTAGGCTTGCAATACATAAAAGACTGATTTATGCTACATGTCTTCAACCTAGGGGCTCCGGTCCCGGTTAGAAGACCATAACCTCAGTCTAGGGATTTCGGTTCCAGCTGCCAGGATGACATTGTGTCATCATACTCTGCATGACCTCAGGCTGGGAGCTTCGGGTCCAACTAGAGGAGACCCAAAACTAGATTATATTCTGCTAAAGTTCAGCCTAGGCTGGATGAAACCCAGGTTGGGACAATCCGGTCACCTGGCTACAGACTTTGCAGTGCTCGGTCAACTTCCTAAGCTTGCCGCTATTCCTTTCTCGATGGGTACCCGCTGTAAGGAAAATATTCACTATTTTCCATTGTTCTAGAATACCACTAGAGCTGACACACATTTCTCCGACCCCTCCTGGTTTCTAGAAATGCATTTTCCTCACTCCCTCCCCCAGTCAGGAATTTACAACATGGCAGAGTCATAAAAGCTGAGCTGGATGATTCTGGCTTCTCGCTCCAAAACCCACATGGTACAATCTTATGTTCTTCAGCTACAAACACTCAATGTCAAATTTAATAATACACATTAATGCCACAAATACATAAATCAGATTTTTGGGGTGTGGATGACTTGTGGATTTCAGGGCACCTTTACACGTTCTTGAAAGAATAGCAGAAACCTGGGAAACAAAGTTTTGACCAGCCGCAAGTCACAGACACCGCATGTTGGGTATCAAAAAATACCTAAAATCACGGGGGGAAACGTGATGCCCATATCTTTGACCTGGGAGCTTCCAGAACAAAGATATGAAGATGAACATGGGTGTTACAGCCCATATGTGTCACGCTGGGAGCGGGAGAGACACTCAGCGTAGGACAACGACGGGGGGGGGGGAATAAGGAGTCCCTAAAGCTATGGGCACAAGAAGGAGAGGGTGACCCCTAGTCTTACTGGGGCTGACCCTGTCTGCCCTGACGTCCCTATACAGTTTCCTCAACTGTCGCCGACCACGAACCTCGTCCCTCTCTGATCCTAGCACTACCTTATCTAAGGATCAGATGGAGAGGTTCACTAGACACCTCCACTAACAACTAAAGACAAACACAAGGAAAAACAGACAATGGGGAAAGAAAACACTTATCTGACAGCAGAACACCGCAACCTCCACAACCTCAGCTTCTGCTGGAGCAAGGATAATGAGTGTCCAAGGAAATATCACCTGCACCGAGGGAGGGCAATGAAACTCCTTATAAAGGTGGGAAGAACCTGCTGGGTCCTAGTGACCCAGAATACTGGTGTAGAAACCAGACCGAGCACAAGACCTTCCCAGCCGTCTCCCCAAGATAGGGAGATCTTATCATACCTTCTCTCTATCTACACAGAAGGTAAATGCCCCTGAAAGACGGACCGTCCTCAAACATTATGGCTGATTGGCCAAACGCTGGGACCGTCTGCGCGTGGCCTCCACCCTGTCATCCGTGCCACCCGTGACAATATGTGAGGTGGGAGTTCCTGGGTTTATGGCCCAAAGCATAAAACAAGAGCGTCCATCTTTTGTAGTTTATTCTATCCTGGGACCACGGACACATAACGCTATCATTGTGAGGCAGAATCATAACCCATTCCCGGGGTTGCCGTGACAGTCACCGCGTGGCACAGGTTTAGTGGTCTATCTTCATTTTATCCTTTTATTTTCATAACTGTTTATGTATATATGCAAATTGTCTCTTTTGTATCGTTTGAAATCTGACATTTCTATGGAGTAAATCATAAATTTGCTAGTTTCGTTCTTCTTGTAAGAGGCCCTGGAAGCCCAGAAGGCACGAACATTCTAATCCTATTGATCCAGCGGAGGGTGAGACTCTGCTGCCTGTTACATTGTGTGTTGTGCTGGGAATGTATTTCATGCCTATGACTGTTGGGGATCCAAAAAAAGTCTCACCATTGTGTAGACCCCTCACCCTGTGTTGTCTGAGTAGTGATCTCCCGACGGGCAAGGGGTTTGGGCGTTCAGTTGGGATGAGCCCTGGTCTATGTGGTCTTTCTAAAGGTGGCCAGACAAGCGAACGAAACCTCTCAATCACCCCCGTGTCTCCACAGAGGAGAGCACCCACTGACCCCCGTGTCTCCACAGAGGAGAGCACCCACTGACCCCCGTGTCTCCACAGAGGAGAGCACCCACTGACCCCCGTGTCTCCACAGAGGAGAGCACCCACTGACCCCCGTGTCTCCACAGAGGAGAGAGCCCACTGACCCCCGTGTCTCCACAGAGGAGAGAGCCCACTGACCCCCGTGTCTCCACAGAGGAGAGCCCCCACTGACCCACGTGTCTCCACAGAGGAGAGCACCCACTGACCCCCCCCGTGGCTCCACAGAGGAGAGCACCCGCTGACCCCCGTGTCTCCACAGAGGAGAGAGCCCACTGACCCCCGTGTCTCCACAGAGGAGATCACTCACTGACCCCCGTGTCTCCACATAGGAGAGCCCCCACTGACCCCCCCCGTGGCTCCACAGAGGAGAGCACCCACTGACCCCCGTGTCTCCACAGAGGAGAGCACCCACTGACCCCCGTGTCTCCACAGAGGAGAGAGCCCACTGACCCCCGTGTCTCCACAGAGGAGAGCCCCCACTGACCCCCGTGTCTCCACAGAGGAGAGCCCCCACTGACCCCCGTGTCTCCACAGAGGAGAGAGCACCCACTGACCCCCGTGTCTCCACAGAGGAGAGCACCCGCTGACCCCCGTGTCCCCACAGAGGAGAGCACCCGCTGACCCCCGTGTCCCCACAGAGGAGAGCACCCACTGACCCCCGTGTCTCCACAGAGGAGAGCACCCACTGACCCCCGTGTCTCCACAGAGGAGAGCACCCACTGACCCCCGTGTCTCCACAGAGAGCACCCACTGACCCCCGTGTCTCCACAGAGGAGAGCACCCACTGACCCCCGTGTCTCCACAGAGGAGAGCCCCCACTGACCCCCGTGTCTCCACAGAGGAGAGCCCCCACTGACCCCCGTGTCTCCACAGAGGAGAGCCCCCACTGACCCCCGTGTCTCCACAGAGGAGAGCCCCCACTGACCCCCGTGTCTCCACAGAGGAGATCACCCACTTACCCCCGTGTCTCCACAGAGGAGAGCGCCCACTGACCCCCGTGTCTCCACAGAGGAGAGCCCCCACTGATCCCCCGTGTCTCCACAGAGGAGAGCCCCCACTGACCCCCGTGTCTCCACAGAGGAGAGCCCCCACTGACCCCCGTGTCTCCACAGAGGAGAGCCCCCACTGACCCCCGTGTCTCCACAGAGGAGAGCCCCCGCTGACCCCCGTGTCTCCACAGAAGAAAGTACCACTGACCCCCGTGTCTCCACAGAGGAGAGCCCCCACTGACCCCCGTGTCTCCACAGAGGAGAGCACCCACTGACCCCCGTGTCTCCACAGAGGAGAGCACCCACTGACCCCCGTGTCTCCACAGAGAAAAGTACCACTGACCCCCGTGTCTCCACAGAGGAGAGCCCCCACTGACCCCCGTGTCTCCACAGAGGAGAGCACCCACTGACCCCCGTGTCTCCACAGAGGAGAGCACCCACTGACCCCCGTGTCTCCACAGAGGAGAACACCCACTGACCCCCGTGTCTCCACAGAGAAAAGTACCACTGACCCCCGTGTCTCCACAGAGGAGAGCCCCCACTGACCCCCGTGTCTCCACAGAGGAGAGCCCCCACTGACCCCCGTGTCTCCACAGAGGAGAGCACCCACTGACCCCCGTGTCTCCACAGAGAAAAGTACCACTGACCCCCGTGTCTCCACAGAGGAGAGCACCCACTGACCCCCGTGTCTCTACAGAAGAGAGCACCCACTGACCCCCGTGTCTCCACAGAGGAGAGCGCCCACTGACCCCCGTGTCTCCACAGAGGAGAGCCTCCACTGACCCCCCGTGTCTCCACAGAGGAGAGCCCCCACTGACCCCCGTGTCTCCACAGAGGAGAGCACACACTGACCCCCGTGTCTCCACAGAGGAGAGCACCCACTGACCCCCGTGTCTCCACAGAGGAGAGCCCCCGCTGACCCCCGTGTCTCCACAGAGGAGAGCACCCCCTGACCCCCGTGTCTCTACACCTGACACTCTAGTCGCAGGCATCCGAGCATCTATCTGCTTGTTACGAGTACCCGAGTACCTGTGTGGCGCCCCGCAACGAGTGCGTCACAGGAGGGAATTGCATCCCTGACTGAAGATGCAATATTCTCTGACTCAGTAATGATATGGTTAACATCAGAGCTCCATACCCTACATGCACCACTAGCATAGAGGGCCAATCAGGTCCTGGTGGGCGGAGTGTAGGAGTAGTGTGTAGGAGAATGTAGAAGAAGGAGAAGGAAAAGAGAGAAGTGGTCGGGAAGGAACGTAGGAGAAGAGGGCTCTGCACAGTTCCGTGCAGCCCTACAGACCACCTACCGGTTGGCACCATTACCCGGTGCCTAACAACCGGAACCTGGGCGACCATCTAAATGGGTTCAAAATACACCCGCGCCCATCACTTACTGGATCACTGGTTCTGAAGCTGAACAGTCGTTCATCGCTGCCCAGCAAACCAGCAGTGGAGGACCTGCTTCTTAGGAGCGCCCCACTACTGCCGCACCCAAAGCCGTCTTGCCAGTGGAGTACCCACCAAAAGGAACCTGGCTCCCCTCACACCGAGCTGTATACATCGGCAGGGAAATTGAAGTAGCCCCCTTGTACCGAACTTGGCACACTAAGGCGACATCGGCAAACCACCTAGAACAAGTTTAGAATGGAGGAACACCGCGGAGCTCTGAAACAACACCGGTCATTGCTGAGTCCACCCAGTCCGTCCCCCGTTACCTGTATACCCTGTATCATCTACCGGTTGCAGTAAAGACCCGTTACAGAGAACACTGGTGTCTGTACTTCTTCAGAACTGTTTAACTCCGCGTGCTAAGAGTAACAAAGCTGCCGCACAACATCAGGTGCAGCTCCTGGCCCCGGGGACTCCCGATCGTCCTGTGGGGAGCGTCCCATCTTGCTGCTGAACATCCCCCGGAGGCCCAAGCAGCGCCGGTGAAATCACCGGAATTCCCGCAGGTGGCGTCACGACAATAAGTATTAAACCCTTCAGCCCACTACTATTGATCTGGACCACCGAGCCCCACAGCCGCAGGCGCGGAACCGTGACAGGGAGAAGAAAACGCCTGCGACATGAAGACACGGTTACGGTGGAGTCACCTGGGCTCAGTATGGCAGTGCTCGCTCACCACTCATGGTTATGTGGCGCCCCGCAAAGAGTGCGTCACAGGAGGGTATTGCATCCCTGACTGCAGATGCAATATTCTCTGACTAAGTAATGACCTGGTTAACCTCAGAGATCCATACCCTACATGCACATCAGAATAGAGGGCCAATAAGGTCCTGGTGGGCGGAGTGTAGGAGTAGAGTGTGAGGAGAATGTAGGAGAGGAGGAGAGAGAAGTGGTCGGGAGGAACGTAGGAGAGGGGGCTCTGCACAGTTCCGTGCAGCCCCGCAGACCACCTACCGGTTGGCGCCATTACCCAGTGCCTAACAACCGGAACTTGGGCGAACATCTTACGGGTCAAAATACACCCGCGCCCATCCACAACCGGATCACTGGTTCCGAAGCTAGCAAGTTGTTCACCATTGCTAAGCAAACCAGGAGTGGAGGGACCACTCTACAGGAGTACCCCACTGCCGCCGCAAACAGAGCCGTCTTGCAGCGGAGTACCCACCAAAAGGACCCAGGCTCCCCTCACACCGGAACGTACACACCGGCAGGGAAATTTAAGTAGCCCCTTGTACCTGAACTTGGCACTCTAAGGCGAGATCGGCAAACCACCTAGAACAAGATTAGAACAGAGGAACATCGCGGAGCTCTGAAACAACACCGGTCATTGCTGAGTCCACCCAGTCCGTTGCCCGTTACCTGTATACCCTGTATCACCTTCCGGTTGCAGTAAAAGACCCGTTACAGAGACTATTGGTGTCCGTGCTTTTTCAGAACTGTCCAACTCCGCATGCTAAGAGTAACTAAGCTGCCTCACAACATCTAGTGCAGCTTCTGGCTCCGGGGACTCCCACTCGTCCTGTGGAGAGCGTCCCATCTTGCTGCATTACATCCCCCGGAGGCCCAAGCAGTGCCAGTGAAATCACCGGAACACCTGCAGGTGGCGTCACGACAAGAATTCAACCTTATCTGTTCAGCCAACTTTATTGATCTGGACTACCGGGCCCACACAGCCTCGGGCGCGGAACCGTGACAGGGAGCAGCGACAGCCCGAGACGTGCACAACCCGGCTACGGTGAGTCAGAGTTTGGCGTCACGAGCAGGATACAGGCAGGCCCGTTCCCTAACGGGTATTGTGTGCTTAAAGAACTTTTATTTCATCAAAAAGGACTTTGTTCGTCCAAAAACAAACTTTTCCCGCCTTTTCATCACTGGGTCAAGATGGCGACCAAGATGGCGGTCCCCGCCATGTGAAACACCACGTGCAGGCCCAGGGGTGTGCCTCCGCCCCTCTTCGTGGGAGGGCTAAGGCAGAGGCGCCAAAATCATTGTCCTCCCCGATTGCTGGAAACAACCATGGGGTCGGGCCAAAGACTTCAGCCCACCTATGGACTACAAAAACTACAAGGAAATAGGTGTGGCAAGGCTTTTCCAACAGCTCGTCTACCAGAACGGTTACCAGGTCGAACGGGTGCGGTTCTTCCAAGAGAGAAAATGGTCAGCATGAAGCTTCATGAACTGATGCAGGAGGTTGAGGCAGAGGCTCGAGCAGCCATAGGTCACCCGGGTCCGGGTCCCGTCCTCACCATAGACGGCAACCCTGAATTCTGGGAAGCGGCGCTGCAAGACCTAAGGGTGAGACTGATGGAGACCACCGAGTGGACGATCCACAGCTGGAGTGCAGGTCTGGTCAGCCGACTACATCGGGCTGTCCAGAAAAGACGTACAACTCGCCCCACTCTAGAGCCGGAGTCCCGTTCCTGTTCCGTTACATCACCGGAGCCCACGACCTGCCCTGTCTCATCACCGGAGCCCACGACCTGCCCTGTCTCATCACCGGAGCCCATCAACTGCTTTATCTCATCACCGGAACCCACGACTTAAACCGTTCCAGAGCCGGAGCTTGCAACCCGCTCTACTACAAAGCCTGATACCTGTTTAGTTCCTGCAGTGGAACCTACTACCGGTCTCATCTCAGCTGAATGAGAGACTGTGACCAGTTCCCCTCAAAACCGGAGGCCAGCCCTGAAACCTTTGAGGCCTACCCGGTTACCGGAGAGGAAGCTCCACCATTCACCAAGACAGACAGCTTGGAAGCCCCGCAAGATGACTCCACAGCCCCAGAGTCCACCTATCCGGATAGCTCTGATCCAGAGCCCCTGCAACCTAGTGAACCCGATGTGCTCGTCGAAGGAGTGGAGGAAGAGGATGACGAGGCCCACAGCGACCCTGAGGACCTCAGCCACACTGGTTCCAAATGGGGGACGACGCGGAGGATTCGGCTGAGCAGACAGCTCGGGTACAGTGGTCGGGTGCTGCCGCGGCATCTTCCCCTGAGCGTCTTGTCCGGGTGCGGTAAAGCCTGGACTTACATTAAGGACAGTTACCTGCAATGGTTAACCAGTCTACCTTTCTTAAGTCGTTTTGTTTTTGCAACGTTTGAAGCCTTACACCTCCCTTAGGGGAAGAAAACAAGTAACCGTACCTGTTATAATAAAAATGTAAAAAATTCTCTATAATGTTGGGGTTTCGTGACACTTGGGGACAAGCGTAATTTCCCAAGGGGGAGTGTGGCGCCCCGCAATGAGGGCGTCACAGGAGGGTATTGCATCCCTGACTGCAGATGCAATATTCTCTGACTAAGTAATGACCTGGTTAACCTCAGAGATCCATACCCTACATGCACATCAGCATAGAGGGCCAATAAGGTCCTGGTGGGCGGAGTGTAGGAGTAGTGTGTAGGAGAATGTAGGAGAGGAGGAGAGAGAAGTGGTCTGGAGGAACGCAGGAGAAGAGGGCTCTGCACAGTTCCGTGCAGCCCCGCAGACCACCTACCGGTTGGCGCCATTACCCAGTGCCTAACAACCGGAACTTGGGCGAACTTCTTACGGGTCAAAATACACCCGCGCCCATCCACAACCGGATCACTGGTTCCGAAGCTAGCAAGTTGTTCACCACTGCTTAGCAAACCAGGAGTGGAGGGACCGCTCTACAGGAGTACCCCACCGCCGCCGCACACAGACCCGTCTTGCCAGCGGAGTACCCACCAAAAGGACCCGGGCTCCCCTCACACCGGAACGTACACACCGGCAGGGAAATTTAAGTAGCCCCTTGTACCCGAACTTGGCACTCTAAGGCGACATCGGCAAACCACCTAGAACAAATTTAGAACGGAGGAACACCGCGGAGCTCTGAAACAACACCGGTCATTGCTGAGTCCACCCAGTCCGTTACCCCTTACCTGTATACCCTGTATCACCTACTGGTTGCAGTAAAAGACCCGTTACAGAGACTATTGGTGTCCGTGCTTTTTCAGAACTGTCCAACTCCGCATGCTAAGAGTAACTAAGCTGCCTCACAACATCTAGTGCAGCTCCTGGCCCTGGGGACTCCCACTCGTCCTGTGGGGAGCGTCCCATCTTGCTGCATTACATCTCCCGGAGGCCCAAGCAGCGCCGGTGAAATCACCGGAACACTCACAGGTGGCGTCACGACAAGAATTAAACCTTATCTGTTCAGCCAACTTTATTGATCTGGACCACCGGGCCCACACAGCCTCGGGCGCGGAACCGTGACAGGGAGCAGCGACAGCCCGAGACGTGCACAACCCGGCTACGGTGAGTCAGTTACTCTTTCCTTTATCTGCTGTCTCTTGTTCACAGGTCGGAGCCTGGACATTCACAGTTTTTACATTTCCACACTCTCTTGATCTCAGGCTGGGGTTGGACAGATGTGGTTTCCTCTTTTTGGCGCGGGTGACTTGTATTTTCTGCTGTTCTCCCCTTTACCCTTTCATTGCTGGTCAATGTGGGATGGACTCTCCTTCCCTCTAAACAACCATAACTACAGTAAGCTCCACCCTGACAAATACACAAAACACATGACTCACCGTGACCGGGGTGTTCACGTCGCAGGCGTTGACTCTCCTCTTGTCACGGAACCGCGCCTGCGGCTGTGAGGCCCGGTGGTCCAGATCAATATGGGGAATGGCGGAACAGTAGGGGTTAAATGTCTTCGTGACGCCACCTGCGGGTGTTCAGTAACTGTACCGACGCTGCTGGGCCTCCGGGGGATGTTAGGCAGCGAGATGGAACGCTCCCCACAGGATGAGCGGGAATCCCCAGAGCCGGGAGCTGCGCAAGATGTTGTGAGGCAGCTGCGGTAGTGCTGCTGTTAGGCCCAGGAGTCAGACACAGACACGCCAAAGTCTTTTTAGTACCTTTACTGGTGGTTTTCAGGTACGCCAGACCGGGATAGTGAAGTTAGCAATCCTGGAGGTTCACAGCAAGCAGTTAGTGTAGGCTTTCTTTCTCTGTACTTCTGTGCTAAGGTAGGGTGGATGTGGAATCCAGCCGGACCGGGCAGTGTGTTCAATGGAACTTGCTTCACCTGGATGACAGCACTGAGGGCACTGTAAAAGGGTCTGAGCAGGATCAGTACTCTTCCCTGGGCTCTCGCTGGTAGGTGCTTCAGGTGGAACAGGGGCTAAACCTCCTGCTAGACGTGCTGGTTCGCTGTGGTGGCTGGGCAGCTCTCACAGCTTCGGTTCCAGTAACCGGTTATTAAGGAAAGAGTCAGAGTAACTCTGTTCTCCTTGAGTAGTGCTTCTCCTTCTTCCTCTGACCCCAATTGCAAGGGTCTCCACACTTGCTAGCAGGCTGGTTGGGCCTAGTGTGTCCCTCATAGGGTGGAGGTTACACACAACCTGCAGCTCTTGTAGCGTCTGCACACTCTGTGCCTGGCAGCTCTTGTAGCGTCTACCACACTCTGGAGTTTCTCCCTCCAAGACTCTATTTATAGGGGGAACTGGTTCAAAGTCACCAGTGGAGCTCCCCCTAGAGGCTCGGGGTGAAACCAGGTGTTCTAAGGTGTTGTTAGGTGTTTTGTTTGTTATTTGTGAGTGTTGCTTTGCTGTTAGCTCCATTCATGCCCTAAGGATTTCTGTGGTGCCCAACAAGGTGCCAGGGTGCCACACACACCAGTCTGGATGTCAATATGGCCGCACCCTGTGCTCCGCTCTATGATGTAGCTGTCACGCCACAGACTAGGGAGAGTCGGATGCAGTGTTGGACGTCACACAGACATCAGTGTCTGGTGCAGCACACAGCACTACTGACAGGGGTAACACCGGGGGGACAACTACAACATGGGGTCCTGACCTCGTGCACTCACCTGCAGCTGTGCCCTGATCTCCGTACTCACTCCTGCACTCCCACACTAGAGTAGTGGTGGGGGGTTACCCGGGAGGGATATAGTCACCTCTAGGGGAGTAGTAAGAGAGAGGGTGCCTGACACAGGAGTCTGGGCCCTAGAGAAGAAGGGGGAACCCCAGCGGGGAGCGACCATACTCCAGGGAACTCCCCAGTCCACCACGGGAACGTCGGGCCCGAGGACATGGCCAGAGTCCACCTCTGAAGTTGTCAACCGGCTGCTGCGGTCTGTTCACCAGCTGCTGCGGCACCCTGCCAGACAGAGTGGTTTGCCTGCTTCCTCACCATGAGGGAGGGGAGCCCCTAAGGTACCTTCAAAGACTAACTAGGTCTGGACTCATCCTAGGCGGGGAAGAAAGGAAGCGGGTTCATCAACTAAGGCATACCACGGGTTCCTCCATACCACCTGGGATCCACCTGTAGAGCTGCCTGAGCTGTGGACATTGTATACCGCTGATGACTCTTTACAGTAAAGTACCCGGGAGAGTGACTTTGCCTCTGTGTCTTTATCTTCATCACATTATTGCTTACACCACCCTGCCCCGGAGGACCAGCTCCACCTGTAGGAGAGCTTTGCCATCCTTGCCGCGATATCATCGCCCTCCAGAGGACTGTGGCGGCGCTGGTGACCCATCACCAGGTACTACAGGTGACGTCACATGACAAACTCTAATCCCCTGTACATAACCCCTCATTGAAGTGTCACCCAGGCCACGGGCTCAGGCACCGCCACCTGTGACATCCCCCGTGAGAACAAACACTGAGCCTGATACCCGAGTACCCCCGGGCCTGGAACTCAACATAAACTCTTGTTGGGACCATGATGGCCAAATCCTCATCTCCTTACGGTGTGCGGCGCCCCCCGCTGACATGGAGCTGAATGAGTGGCTATTAGACTGGGTCATTCCCATTATGTGTTACTAAGGTTGTAGCAAACACAGAGTGAGGTAATATGAGAAGACAAGGTCAGACATGAGGAGACCTCACAACACGGGACATGGCAGACATCATGCTACATCTCCACCGGACAACACGGGACATGGTAGACATCATGTTATATTTCCACCCGACAACACGGGACATGGCAAATATCATGCTACATCTCCACCAGACAACACGGGACATGGCAAACATCATGTTATATTTCCACCCAACAACACGGGACATGGCAGACATCATGTTACATCTCCACCAGACAATACGGGACATGGTAGACATCACGATACATCTCCACCAGACAACACAGGACATGGTAGACATCATGTTACATCTCCACCAGACAACACAGGACATGGTAGACATCATGTTACATCTCCACCAGACAACACAGGACATGGTAGACATCATGTTACATCTCCACCAGACAATACGGGACATGGTAGACATCACGATACATCTCCACCAGACAACACGGGACATGGCAGACATCATGCTACTTGTCCTTGGAGGACTCCTCTGTGTCTTGGGCTCATACTCACTTCTTGATCAGCTCCTTTGCCTGCTGTGGGGGAGAGAAGACACGTGAGATCCTGTGGACGTTGCGCTCACGTTGCGGCAGGAGTTGCTCATTGACCTGAGTTGTATTTATGGATTTTCTTCACATGTTGCTATGTCTCACCTGCAGGAATTGCGCCATCTGCGGTTCATCCATAGACTGTATGGCCGTCTCCACCAGTTTGGAGGTGACCTCTAAGTTGTCTCCATGTTGGCGGATGAGTCCCCGGACATACTGCAGCTTCTCCTCCTGCTCGCGGGTGATCATCTGCAGCAGCTCCTTTTTCCTTTCTTCAAGGATGTTATACAAGGAGTCAAAGCGTTGGCTGAGATGCTGCTTCTGCCGGCGGCTGCTGTCCTGTCACCAAGACACCAACCATAACCAAGAAGAAGAAGCTCCTCTACCATGGCCGGGGCACAGAGGCCGGGAGATAATGGCCTGGGAGATAACACAGCAAAGCCTGGGAGACAAAGCGGCAAAGCCTGGGAGATAACACAGCAAAGCCTGGGAGATAACGCAGCAAAGCCTGGGAGATAACGCAGCAAAGCCTGGGAGATAACGCAGCAAAGCCTGGGAGACAACGCAGCAAACCCTGGGAGATAACGCAGCAAAGCCTGGGAGACAAAGCAGCAAAGCCTGGGAGATAACACAGCAAAGCCTGGGAGATAACGCAGCAAAGCCTGGGAGATAACACAGCAAAGCCTGGGAGATAACGCAGCAAAGCCTGGGAGATAACGCAGCAAAGCCTGGGAGACAACGCAGCAAACCCTGGGAGATAACGCAGCAAACTCTGGGAGATAACGCAGCAAAGCCTGGGAGATAATGCAGCAAAGCCTGGGAGATAACGCAGCAAAGCCTGGGAGATAACGCAGCAAAGCCTGGGAGATAACGCAGCAAAGCCTGGGAGATAATGCAGCAAAGCCTGGGAGATAACGCAGCAAAGACTGGGAGATAACACAGCAAAGCCTGGGAGATAACGCAGCAAAGCCTGGGAGATAACACAGCAAAGCCTGGGAGATAACGCAGCAAAGCCTGGGAGATAACGCAGCAAAGCCTGGGAGATAACGCGGCAAAGCCTGAGAGATAACGCAGCAAAGACTGGGAGATAACACAGCAAAGCCTGGGAGATAACGCAGCAAAGCCTGGGAGATAACACAGCAAAGCCTGGGAGATAATGCGGCAAAGCCTGAGAGATAACGCAGCAAAGACTGGGAGATAACACAGCAGAGCCTGGGAGATAACGCAGCAAAGCCTGGGAGATAACACAGCAGAGCCTGGGAGATAACGCAGCAAAGCCTGGGAGATAACGCAGCAAAGCCGGGGAGATAACACAGCAAAGCCTGGGAGATAATGCAGCAAAGCCTGGGAGATAATGCAGCAAAGCCTGGGAGATAACGCAGCAAAGCCTGGGAGATAACGCAGCAAAGCCTGGAGATAACACAGCAAAGCCTGGGAGATAATGCAGCAAAGCCTGGGAGATAACACAGCAAAGCCTGGGAGATAACACAGCAAAGCCTGGGAGATAACGCAGCAAAGCCTGGGAGATAACGCAGCAAAGCCTGGCAGACAACACGAGAAAGCCTGGGAGATAATGCAGCAGATCCTGGGAGATAACGCAGCAAAGCCTGGGAGATAACACAGCAAAGCCTGGGAGATAACATGACATAGCCTGGGAGATAACGCAGCAAAGCCTGGGAGATAACACAGCAAAGCCTGGGAGATAACGCAGCAAAGCCTGGGAGATAACACAGCAAAGCCTGGGAGATAACGCAGCAAAGCCTGGGAGATAACACAGCAAAGCCTGGGAGATAACGCAGCAAAGCCTGGGAGGCAACGTGGCAGAGTCTGGGAGGTAACACAACAAAGCGCAGTGTGAACACCACCCAATCATACAGCTCTGACCTCTTACCTCAATGCTCTTGCAGATCTCCTCCATCTGTGAGATGATGGCCTGGATCCGGTCATTGCCAGCCACCAGCATGGCGATGCCGTCACTGAGGTCGCTCTGTGGATACACGGATGTTACCTGGGCACCAAGACTCATTCTATGACAATATGGGGGCACACGGGGCGGGTAATGGGTGGACAGGGCAGAGGCAGTGGTAACAAACACATTCAAGAGGTAAGAAGAAAACAGATCACCTAAGTATCATAATCTACTGATTGTCACAATGGTCTCTTACTTTGGAGACTTGTGACCGGTTTGGGACCTGAGTCTCACTCCTGTATTGAGACCTTATATTGAACGTGTTTCTTTCCTTTGCCAGTTAAGGAGTTAATGTCAGTTTCTGTTGCTAGCAAGCTAGCTAGTTCCTTGTCCAGATGTGACTACTCTGTGATCACTCCCATCCCCTTTATACGGTCACATGTTTCCAGCATCCTCAGCTGGTGATTGAACCTATTCCTCACCAAGCTTCCTGAGAGGTGAAGGAGGTTCTCTTGAGAGCTGACTACTGCCAAGCCGTCTGCTGCAAAGCAGCGTGGCAGCAGGTGTGAAATTGCCTGTGTAGTTTCCCTGTCTGTCTCCCCTTCCCTCTTGTTGTTATTATTGCAGTGGTTGGGACTAGGGCTCTCGCTGGCCTTTCCCTATTGAGTGCTAACATCAGGGCCAGCGAGGGTCTATGTATCCTGCTCGGTGACGGGTTAAAAGAACCCGTATAGGGACAGTAGAGAGATCAGGGCACAACCACAGATGAGTGCAGGTGGTCACCTCATCCCCGTTCTCTATGACTAGAGCCCTCTGCTGTATTTGCCGTCCCCCCCCCCCCCCCGGTGTCTATCCATCAGTTGTTTTGTATAGTGCGCTGGATATCATTGGTCTGTGCGCCACTGTCACGCACAGCAGCGGGACACACCTTTGGTCAAGCGTGACACTGATCCGAGGATCATGTAACCCAACCAGGCCCATGTCTATGACTACTAGACCAGTAGACCCAGTGCATTCTCCATTGGAATCCATGGTCAGCGGTGGGATGATGGTACCTTCTGTCTCTTGTAGATGCTGGAGAGCGGGGCCACCTCACAGTCCTTGTGGGCTCCGAACACCTTGCACATGGAGCAGGTGGGGGTCTCACACGTCAGGCAGTAGATGTTGATCTTTTCATCCTCGTGCTCCTCACACATTAAGTGCTGCTCTGATTTGGTGTTGAGGGGCCTGAATTACAATGATAAAGTTGAGGATTAGGGGCCAACACAGAAACCTGGGGGGCCACAGGAAAACCAGGCAGAGAGCCACAACCAACGCTCTACAGCTCCATCATAGGTCACCTCCACCTGAATGCTACACTGAATAATAACATACAAGAGGCAGGCGCCCGACTAATGATACAATTCTGGTTCTCACCACCACCAGGGGGAGCTCTCTGCACATAGATGTAAACAGCGAGTACAGGAGCAATCAGTGATATCTCCTCTCTACCTCCTGGTGATCTGGGTGTAGTACTGATCACTATATACAGTGATATCTCCTCTTTATGTCCTGATGATCTGGGTGTAGTACTGATCACTATATACAGTGATATCTCCGCTCTATGTCCTGGTGATCTGAGTGTAGTACTGGTCACTATATAAAGTGATATCTCCTCCCTACCTCCTGGTGATCTGAGTGTAGTACTGATCACTATATACGGTGATATCTCGGCTCTATGTCCTGATGATCTGGGTGTAGTACTGATCACTATATACAGTGATATCTCCGCTCTATGTCCTGATGATCTGAGTGTAGTACTGGTCACTATATAAAGTGATATCTCCTCCCTACCTCCTGGTGATCTGGGTGTAGTACTGATCACTATATACAGTGATATCTCCGCTCTATGTCCTGGTGATCTGAGTGTAGTACTGGTCACTATATACAGTGATATCTCCTCTTTATGTCCTGGTGATCTGGGTGTAGTACTGATCACTATATACAGTGATATCTCCGCTCTATGTCCTGGTGATCTGAGTGTAGTACTGGTCACTATATAAAGTGATATCTCCTCCCTACCTCCTGGTGATCTGAGTGTAGTACTGATCACTATATACGGTGATATCTCGGCTCTATGTCCTGATGATCTGGGTGTAGTACTGATCACTATATACAGTGATATCTCCGCTCTATGTCCTGATGATCTGAGTGTAGTACTGGTCACTATATAAAGTGATATCTCCTCCCTACCTCCTGGTGATCTGAGTGTAGTACTGGTCACTATATACAGTGATATCTCCTCCCTACCTCCTGGTGATCTGAGTGTAGTACTGATCACTATATACGGTGATATCTCGGCTCTATGTCCTCATGATCTGGGTGTAGTACTGATCACTATATACAGTGATATCTCCTCCCTACCTCCTGGTGATCTGAGTGTAGTACTGATCACTATATACGGTGATATCTCGGCTCTATATCCTGGTGATCTGAGTGTAGTACTGGTCACTATATACAGTGATATCTCCGCTCTATGTCCTGGTGATCTGAGTGTAGTACTGGTCACTATATACAGTGATATCTCCTCTTTATGTCCTGGTGATCTGGGTGTAGTACTGATCACTATATACAGTGATATCTCCGCTCTATGTCCTGGTGATCTGGGTGTAGTACTGATCACTATATACAGTGATATCTCCTCCCTACCACCTGGTGATCTGAGTGTAGTACTGATCACTATATACAGTGATATCTCGGCTCTATGTCCTGGTGATCTGGGTGTAGAACTGATCACTATATACAGTTATATTTCCACTCTATGTCCTGGTGATCTGAGTGCAGTACTGATCACTATATAAAGTGATATCTCTGCTCTATGTTCTGGTGATCTGGGTGTAGTACTGGTCACTATATACAGTGATATCTCAGCTCTATGTCCTGGTGATCTGAGTGTAGTACTGATCACTATATACAGTGATATCTCCTCTCTACCTCCTGGTGATCTGGGTGTAGTACTGATCACTATATACAGTGATATCTCCGCTCTATGTCCTGGTGATCTGGGTGTAGTATTGATCACTATATACAGTGATATCTCCGCTCTATGTCCTGGTGATCTGAGTGTAGTACTGGTCACTATATACAGTGATATCTCCTCTCTACCTCCTGGTGATCTGGGTGTAGTACTGATCACTATATACAGTGATATCTCCGCTCTATGTCCTGGTGATCTGAGTGTAGTACTGGTCACTATATACAGTGATATCTCCGCTCTATGTCCTGGTGATCTTGGTGTAGTACTGATCACTATGTACAGTGATATCTCCTCTCTACCTCCTGGTGATCTGGGTGTAGTACTGATCACTATATACGGTGATATCTCCGCTCTATGTCCTGATGATCTGGGTGTAGAACTGATCACTATATACGGTGATATCTCCACTCTATGTCCTGGTGATCTGGGTGTAGTACTGATCACTATACAGTGATATCTCCGCTCTATGTCCTGATGATCTGGGTGTAGTACTGATCACTATATACAGTGATATCTCCGCTCTATGTCCTGATGATCTGAGTGTAGTACTGGTCACTATATAAAGTGATATCTCCTCCCTACCTCCTGGTGATCTGGGTGTAGTACTGATCACTATATACAGTGATATCTCCGCTCTATGTCCTGGTGATCTGAGTGTAGTACTGGTCACTATATACAGTGATATCTCTGCTCTATGTCCTGATGATCTGGGTGTAGTACTGATCACTATATACAGTGATATCTCGGCTCTATGTCCTGGTGATCTGGGTGTAGTACTGATCACTATATACAGTGATATCTCCGCTCTATCTCCTGGTCATCTGGGTGTAGTACTGATCACTATATACAGTGATATCTCCGCTCTTTGTCCTGGTGATCTGGGTGTAGTACTGATCTCTATCTTGACCTCTCACCAGTGATGTATGTGGCGCCCCTGCGTACAGGTGGCCACAGAAGGGTACTGCAGCCAGGCAGTTAGGACATGGTAAACACTACACCCTCACAGCCCACATCCCCACGCATAGAGAGGGTTCACATCCAGCTCTGAGGTCAGGCACTATATGAGACCAGAGGAGTGGTGGATGAGGAGTGGGTTGGGCACACCAGAAGGTCAGGTGACTGACAGTATATAGAGAGGGGGAGGAGTGAAGGAAGTCAGTAAGCCGCGGTGCTGAGATGAAAAGGTTGAAAGAGATTGCAGGTCCTGGAAGAGCCTAAGCTGAGGAGCGCAGACCCGTACTGAGCCAGTGTGAGCCAGATGGGGGGGAAAAGCCCATCCAAGATGCTGAAACCACCAGGAGTGTGACAGACAGAGAAGGGACGGTGCAACCCGTGCCCTAGACAGCAGCTGAAGCTACTGACGGCAGGTGGAGAAGCCCTCCTAGATACCGAAGGAAACAGAGGAAGGAGCCTGGCAGAGCCTCATGCTAGAGGACTGTTGCAGGCTGGGCTGGAGCAGAGTGTCAGCTCTGAAGGGGACCGACGATTCACCCGGTATCCCCAGATTCACTGACGGGGAGCTTTAGTTTCAAGCTGGAGTTCCTAACCCAAAGAACAGGCAGCTCAGTGACGCACTAGGACTCACAGAAGCCCGAGTCACCGCTATACTGTTCAGCGTCCGCATACACCCGTGTAAGACGGAGAGAGAGAGTAATAGCCCGGAAAGGCACACTTAGAGACTGTGTGAGGGGTCACAAGGACAGAGGAGCCTGGCTGCAGGAGAGAAGGGAACCCGGAAAGGGAGAATGCAACTGAATGTTAAGAGCTGTGTAAAGAACTGCAGATGACCTGTAAACTGCTAGAAAGAACTTAAGTAAAGCTTTGGAAACCCTGCATTGTCTCCTGCCTGCTTCCATCTGCAGACCCTTTCTCCCATACAGGCTTGCACTGAGAAGACCTCAACCTGCAGAGCCACAGCCTGTCAGCACCAACGCTGAGGAGAGATCCCTGCAGCGTCTGCAAGTAAGTGTGCTCAAACAACACACACACCATAGACTCTTTAGCCCTTACTGCCCCGGGGGATACAGTTCCCCCCACTAGAACTATACCATCCCCGCTGCCATTCCATCACCCCCGGAGGTTCTGCAGCAGCCGCGGCCCCATAGCTGGCCGCACCAAGTGTGTGGCGTCACCCGTGACATATCCCTTGTAAATATTCCCCTTTTATTGTGCTGAGCCAGGGACACGGTCCGGACCAGGCCACCAGTGACATCCCCAGCAGCAGATCGGTCCGGTACCGAGTACCCCACGTCCCTTGGGGCTCCACAACCTGGCGTCACGAACAGGATCTACCCGGTCCAAAAGATTTGGACCTTGTGCGCCAAAAGAACTGTTTCTGGACTTTTCCCGCCAAAATCTGACCCCAATGGCGGCCACCAGGGACTAGCGCCATGTGCAGAGGGGGCGGTCCTAAGCCTCCCATCGTGGGCCGATCCGGCCCAAGGCGCGAAAAGAAAGTCCCGCCCTGGCTCTCCTTAACTCCGGGAGAGCCAGCAGTCACTCTAAAAGAAGAGCCGCCGCCCCTAGACCCTCCTACCAAGAAGCTGTCGCGAACCGAGAAGGAAATCGTCATCAGGAGGGGGCGGAGCAGGCAACCGGAAGAGAAGCAATCGCCATTCCAGTACACGAGGACGGAAGCGGAGGACGCACCGAAGAGCGCTGTGTACGAGAGACCGCCTGTGATCCCGGAGGGCCCACAAGACGAACCAGTGGAGGAACCCGGCCAGGGAAAGACCAGTCGTGATCGTACGGAGATGGCGGAAGGTGGAGAGGCGCGTCCCCACGTTCTAGACACCCGGAGGGGTGTATTGCGGCTGCTGCCCCCGAGGATGACACGGGTTCAGGAAGCTAATAGAACTCGGATCCAGATAGACATCGACCGCAGCCCGAACTATGAAGTCCAGCTGCAGCGACCCGGCCGGGTCGAGGAGCACGGACGTGCCGCGAGCGACGCCGAAGGCCGTACAGCGATACTCGTCGATGTGAGTACCCCGCCAGCTATCGTGAACCAGGCATGGAGAGATACAGACCCACTCGGAGCTCTACCGGAAGGGTTCCTGAAGCTGCCGGAGCCCCTGATACCTGCGCCAAAGACACTCGAGGTGAGAGGGGAGCAGCTGCGTTGCTGGTGGGAGCGGAGTAAGGATTGCCAAGACCTGATGGGCTTCCTAGGAGAGTCCGAAGGCGAAGTAGGCCCTGCTGAGATTGTTACCCGCGAAGAGTACATCAGGCGATGTGTGCGGAGGTGGGAGAAGGAGGAGGTCGAGAGGCTAGCGCAGAAGCAGGAAATGGTGGCCCGCGCAAAGGAGGCCAAGAATGCAGCCCGCCGCGACCGTGAGATCCAGGACTCCCCGAGGCATGAGGGCCAGATCGTAAAGATCATCAGAGAAAGAGGTTACGCCTTCGCCCGCGAACCCGGAGCGCGGTATGACATCTTCATAAACAAAAGAGAGGTGGAAGAGGAGCTCCCGCCAGACCATCCAGATCGCCAAGTCGAGATTGGGGAATGGGTGTCCTATCACATTGCACAGGGAGAGCGCGGTCCATACGGCCTCCAAGTAAAGAGACTCTGTTTACAGTCTGAGCAAGCGGAGAAAGATGAAGCCTCGACTGCAGAATATTGCGAAGTGCGAGATGACTTCAATGAGCCCAGCTACACTGATGTGGCGACCAACACGGATCCTGTACTAGTTCTTGAGACCCCAGCGCTGACCAAAGATGCCATCACTCAGACACCAGAGAGCTACCTGCTGATTGATGCTCTACAACACCTGGAGTTGTTCCCCAAGAGGAAGTCGGCACCGCAGACGCTGCCGTGGAAACAACCGGAGAAGAAGGAGTGAACACGGGTCCTTAAAGAAGAACAGAAAGAAGACTTGTAAGTGTGAATGTACCTTTTTCCTTATTGCTCCCATCCCTCACCTGAATGAATGCTAGCTTACCCCTGTCTGTCTTATGTGTTTTACCAGAACATTTAATATCATGAACAATGACTTGATACGAACTTTCTTGTAAATAGTTGAGCGCACTTGTGTGCTCCCCTTTGGTTTTAAGACCAGATGCACATGTGAGTTAATGCACGAACTCTGCATTTTGAAATTTGAAGCTGCTTATTGAGACTTTTGCACTTTTTGAGAATTTTTGAAAGTTTTAGCACTTTTTGAAAAGAAGAGAGAATTTTATACTTTTATACAAAGTAATGTTTATAATGTCTTTTACAGAGAAAAGAGGGTAATGATGAGTATAGATACCCATGCACTTATGTTTATAGTTAATGCAACGTTCCAAGAATCGTGCCTCCCGGAAGGGAAGAAATCAAGAATCCATAATGTTTACTGTTATATATATAATATAAAAATGTTTTCAGGGTAACCAATGTCGAGTCGCGCGCGGACGCGCTGTTTAACTCCGGGAGAATGTGGCGCCCCTGCGTACAGGTGGCCACAGAAGGGTACTGCAGCCAGGCAGTTAGGACATGGTAAACACTACACCCTCACAGCCCACATCCCCACGCATAGAGAGGGTTCACATCCAGCTCTGAGGTCAGGCACTATATGAGACCAGAGGAGTGGTGGATGAGGAGTGGGTTGGGCACACCAGAAGGTCAGGTGACTGACAGTATATAGAGAGGGGGAGGAGTGAAGGAAGTCAGTAAGCCATGGTGCTGAGATGAAAAGGTTGAAAGAGATTGCAGGTCCTGGAAGAGCCTAAGCTGAGGAGCGCAGACCCGTACTGAGCCAGTGTGAGCCAGATGGGGGGGAAAAGCCCATCCAAGATGCTGAAACCACCAGGAGTGTGACAGACAGAGAAGGGACGGTGCAACCCGTGCCCTAGACAGCAGCTGAAGCTACTGACGGCAGGTGGAGAAGCCCTCCTAGATACCGAAGGAAACAGAGGAAGGAGCCTGGCAGAGCCTCACACTAGGGGACTGTTGCAGGCTGGGCTGGAGCAGAGTGTCAGCTCTGAAGGGGACTGACGATTCACCCGGTATCCCCAGATTCACTGACGGGGAGCTTTAGTTTCAAGCTGGAGTTCCTAACCCAAAGAACAGGCAGCTCAGTGACATACTAGGAGTCACAGAAGCCCGAGTCACCGCTATACTGTTCAGCGTCCGCACACCCCCGTGTAAGACGGAGAGAGAGAGTAATAGCCCGGAAAGGCACACTTAAAGACTGTGTGAGGGGTCACAAGGAGAGAGGAGCCTGGCTGCAGGAGAGAAGGGAACCCGGAAAGGGAGAATGCAACTGAATGTTAAGAGCTGTGTAAAGAACTGCAGATGACCTGTAAACTGCTTGAAAGAACTTAAGTAAAGCTTTGGAAACCCTGCATTGTCTCCTGCCTGCTTCCATCTGCAGACCCTTTCTCCCATACAGGCTTGCACTGAGAAGACCTCAACCTGCAGAGCCACAGCCTGTCAGCACCAACGCTGAGGAGAGATCCCTGCAGCGTCTGCAAGTAAGTGTGCTCAAACAACACACACACCATAGACTCTTTAGCCCTTACTGCCCCGGGGGATACAGTTCCCCCCACTAGAACTATACCATCCCCGCTGCCATTCCATCACCCCCGGAGGTTCTGCAGCAGCCGCGGCCCCATAGCTGGCCGCACCAAGTGGGTGGCGTCACCCGTGACATATCCCTTGTAAATATTCCCCTTTTATTGTGCTGAGCCAGGGACACGGTCCGGACCAGGCCACCAGTGACATCCCCAGCAGCAGATCGGTCCGGTACCGAGTACCCCACGTCCCTTGGGGCTCCACATGTATATACAGTGATATCTCGGCTCTATGCCCCGATGATCTGGGTGTAGTACTGATCACTATATACAGAGATATCTCCACTCTATGTCCTGGTGATCTGGGTGTAGTACTGATCACTATATAAAGTGATATTTCCTCCCTACCTCCTGGTGATCTGGGTGTAGTACTGATCACTATATACAGTGATATCTCCGCGCTATGTCCTGGTGATCTGAGTGTAGTACTGGTCACTATATACAGTGATATCTCCTCTTTACCTCCTGGTGATCTGGGTGTAGTACTGATCACTATATACAGTGATATCTCCGCTCTATGTCCTGATGATCTGGGTGTAGTACTGATCACTATATAAAGTGATATCTCCGCTCTATGTCCTGGTGATCTTGGTGTAATACTGATCACTATGTACAGTGATATCTCCGCTCTATGTCCTGGTGATCTGGGTGTAGTTCTGATCACTATATACAGTGATATCTCCTCTTTATGTCCTGGTGATCTGGGTGTAGTACTGATCACTATATACAGTGATATCTCCGCTCTATGTCCTGGTGATCTGGGTGTAGTACTAATCACTATATACAGTGATATCTCTGCTCTATGTCCTGATGATCTGGGTGTAGTACTGATCACTATATACAGTGATATCTCCGCTCTATGTCCTGGTGATCTTGGTGTAGTACTGATCACTATATACAGTGATATCTCCGCTCTATGTCCTGATGATCTGGGTGTAGTACTGATCACTATATACAGTTATATCTCCACTCTATGTCCTGGTGATCTGAGTGCAGCACTGATCACTATATAAAGTGATATCTCCGCTCTATGTCCTGGTGATCTTGGTGTAATACTGATCACTATGTACAGTGATATCTCCTCTTTACGTCCTGGTGATCTGGGTGTAGTACTGATCACTATATACAGTAATATCTCCGCTCTATCTCCTGATGATCTAGGTGTAGTACTGATCACTATATACAGTGATATCTCTGCTCTATGTTCTGGTGATCTGGGTGTAGTACTGATCTCTATATACAGTGATATCTCTGCTCTATGTTCTGGTGATCTGGGTGTAGTACTGATCTCTATAGTGTCCTCTCACCAGTGATGTATATACAGTGATATCTCCGCTCTATCTCCTGGTGATCTGGGTGTAGTACTGATCACTATATACAGTGATATCTCCACTCTATCTCCCGGTGATCTGGGTGTAGTACTGATCATTATATACAGTGATATCTCTGCTCTATGTTCTGGTGATCTGGGTGTAGTACTGATCTCTATATACAGTGATATCTCTGCTCTATGTTCTGGTGATCTGGGTGTAGTACTGATCTCTATATACAGTGATATCTCTGCTCTATGTCCTGATGTTCTGGGTGTAGTACTGATCACTATATACAGTGATATCTCCACTCTATGTCCTGGTGATCTGGGTGTAGTACTGATCTCTATAGTGTCCTCTCACCACTGATGTATAATCAGTGATATCTCGGCTCTGTGTCCTGGTGATCTGGGTGTAGTACTGATCTCTATAGTGTCCTCTCACCAGTGATGTATATACAGTGATATCTCCACTCTATCTCCTGGTGATCTGGGTGTAGTACTGATCTCTATATACAGTGATATCTCTGCTCTATGTTCTGGTGATCTGGGTGTAGTACTGATCTCTATAGTGTCCTCTCACCACTGATGTATAATCAGTGATATCTCGGCTCTGTGTCCTGGTGATCTGGGTTTAGTACTGATCAATATATACCAGTGACGTGTTTACCTGGTTGATTCCTGCTTGTAGATATCGATGATATTCTCCACCAGTAGATTCCTTTGTAGCCCGTAAACTCCATGTCTGTCCAGGACGACCTCATGTCGACACGAGGGGCAGCGGAATCGTCCCCCTGAGGACACCGTACTGGAACCTCGTGACTGCCAAAGTGGATTTGAAGCCTAAAGAGAGAATCAGGGACTGTCAGAAACCATGAAAGCTCTGTATGCGGAGTCAGGGATGGGGCTATGGGGCAGGGGGTCAGGGGCAGGGAGTCAGGGGAGGGGCTATTGATATGCCCCAGGGCCATGGGGCACTCGGAACCGGGCTTTAATACTTCTGGGGAGTCACAGGGGATCCTGGGGATCAACTTAGAAGTTCGGGGAATAAGGATTTAGGGCTAGTTGTCGTGACGCCACCCATGATGTTCGGCTATGGATGGTCAACGCTGCGGTGCTGGACCTCTGGGGATGATGGAATGGCAGCTGAGGTGGTGTCACTCCCGACGGGTGGGGCGGTTCCCCAGGGCAACCGGTGAAGTCTATGGCAGTGGTAGGCTGTTGGGGTGCAGGACTGAGGGCGCGGAATAATCGGCAGACACACAGTACGTAGTCTCTGTTAGCTTTACTGGTAGTTACAGGTAGAAACCAGGATACTGTCCACAGGTGATGTTGTGAATCCGGGTGGCCTGGAAACAAGTTGGGGATCTCCTCACCCGGTGAGTTCTGAGGCCACCCTGCTGCGCTCCCTTTTGCTGGTCCTGGCTGCCTGTAGCTGAACTGCGACCCTCTCCTCCTCTCACCAGTATGGCAGGCAGCTTGAGCCCTTCCTTGGCACCTCTTCTCTGGCCACTGTCCCTGAGCTCTCCAGTGTTGCTGTGCCTCCAAGTGCTTTGCTGTGGAGTCTCCCGCCCTCCGAGTTTGGCTGCTCGGCCTGGAATACCCTCACAACCTCGGACTCCGGTGTCTGCTTCAGGCGCTCTGCCCCGGGGTGAGCCGCTCACTAGCTCCACTCCCCAGGCCTGCTTCTCTCCTTCATCAGACCCTCTCCTACGGGTCCCTCACGCTTGCTGTTCCTCACTCTCGACTCCACCTGGGATGAGCTTAGCACAGCTCCAGCCTGCAGGTCGTCTTCACAGTCTTCCTAGGAACTGAACTGCCTAACCCCGCCCTAGACCAGAATTTATAGGGGAGCTCCCCTGAATCTGGGTCTCGAGCTCGGCCTTCTGGTCTGGAGTCAGGAAAGGTGTTGTGTGCTGGTGTGGATACCCCTTCTTGCTTCCAAGCATGGCATCACCCCCCCGAGAGAGGCAATGCCATTGGGGCAGCCGGACTCTGGGGTGCCACACTATTGGGTTAGGGCTCTGTGGCTGGGGGTCAGAGGCGGGGCTATGGGGTGCAGAGACAGGGGTGGGGCTCTCGGGGCATTGAGTCAGGGTCGGAGCTCTGTGGCTGGGAGTTGGGGGTGCAGAGTCGGGGGTGGCGCTCTCCTTTCCCCAAGTAAATTGATTCTGCATACGACAAGTAATAATGCAATAATGCAAATCAGATACATACAGATATCATATATACCAAAGAAATATTTACAGAAACAAAGGTTTACATATATATAGAATCCCGGGAACCTTGATAAGAGGAGATCCATGTAAGGAGAAATCATGAATGTGATCCTCAGATAAGTCTACAATAGAGACTGCGGGACACTGTAACAAGGAAATCTATGGGGAATCTGGTTACTGTACACACGTAAGTGGAGATGATCCAACAAGAGCCACGTGAGAAATACATATGTCTATGAGGAAGAGAATATATAATATATAATGAATAACCTAAGGAGCAGAGTACAAACAAAGGGGGTGAGGGGCGCAGTAGTGCCATAGAATTGCTGGAAAATAATATTCACAAGGTAGGTCTAGAGGTTTGGCCACCGGTTTTCATAGACTCTAATGTAATAAAGCCTACTTGTGGCCTGCGTCTGGTGGGAGAATCTGCCTTTGTTCTTCTCTGCAGGGGCTTCCCTAACACACAAAACAGGTAGACAGGATGGAGCCAGGAGCTCATGTAAATATTCAGGTGACATATTGATAGGATGTTTAGATTGTGAGGCCCTATGGAGACAGATTTAATGATGGAATTAATAGCACTATATAAAGTGAAAATATAGGTGTGATGTGAGCCCTTCTGACCATCCGGAGGGCTGATCCCAGGACAGGGAGAACAATAAGACACATGTTTGGCCTGTTAGTTGGTGCTGTGCTTGAGAAGGGCTAGGATCTGTGGCTGTGGCCGGGTCCTGGTGATCGTGTTTGGACTGTTAGAGATTGGAGATCGGTTGCCCCGTGAGACTGTGGTGTATTGATCACATGCTTGATTCAAGGAACCCATCAAGGACTATTGCCGCAGCTTCCCTGGCATCGGATTACCGGTTGGATCCCCCGGATTTGTTCCTTTTGTTGTGGACTAATTGCAGAGTATTTATCTGGCGTTCCATTCTTCCTGTCCCAATAAAGATCTTTTTTTATTGTTCACCGGCCTGGTGCCCCTTCCTGCTCCGTCACACATGGAAATATTACAGCTTTAATGTACCAAATATCTCTGACTTGGTGAGTTGCATTTGCTCCCGTTTGATCATTGTATAAAGGTATGTATACTTACCTCATTTTCCTTTTTCTCTCTTGGATACACGACATGCCACAAGGTGTTGGGGTGTGACAGAGCAGGGAGGGGCACCAGGCCGGTGAAGAATCCTAAAGACCTTTACTGGGACAGGGAGAATGGAATGCCAAGCATAAGGAGTCTGCAATGAGTCAGCAACAAAAGGAGCAGGTCGTGTAGACTGTGAGCCGTCGTGGGCAGGGTCCTCTCTCCTCACCTACTGTATCCTCACCCTTCCCTTGTAGACTGTGAGCCCTCGTGGGCAGGGTCCTCTCTCCTCACCTACTGTATCCTCACCCTTCCCTTGTAGACTATGAGTCCTCGTAGGCAGGGTCCTCTCTCCTCACCTACTGTATCCTCACCCATCCCTTGTAGACTGTGAGCCCTCGTGGGCAGGGTCCTCTCTCCTCACCTACTGTATCCTCACCCATCCCTTGTAGACTGTGAGCCCTCGTGGGCAGGGTCCTCTCTCCTTACCTACTGTATCCTCACCCATCCCTTGTAGACTGTGAGCCCTTGTGGGCAGGGTCCTCTCTCCTCACCTACTGTATCCTCACCCATCCCTTGTAGACAGTGAGCCCTCGTGGGCAGGGTCCTCTCTCCTCATCTACCGTATCCTCACCCATCCCTTGTAGACAGTGAGCCCTCGTGGGCAGGGTCCTCTCTCCTCCCCTGTTGTATCCTCACCCATCCCTTGTAGACTGTGAGCCCTCATGGTCAGGGTCCTCTCTCCTCGCCTACTGTATCCTCACCCATCCCTTGTAGACTGTGAGCCCTCGCGGGAAGGGTCCTCTCTCCTTTTGTACTTGTGTGTGCCTTGTATTGCTCATGTGTATTGTACTTGTCTATGTATGCCCTTTTTCACATGTAAAGCATCATGGGATAAATGGTGCTATAATAAATAATAATAATCTGGGGGTGCCAACCGGTAATCAGACGCCAAGGAAAATGCATCAATAGTCTTTAGATGGGTTACTCGAATCAAGCAGGGTGAGCAATGCAACACAATCCCACGGGCTACAGATCTCCAATCTCAAACAGTCCATACTCAGATACCAGGACCAGGCCACAGCCTCAGATCCTAGGGCTTCTCAAGCACAGCACCAACTAACAGGCCAAACATGTGTATTGTTCTCTCTCTCCTGAGATCCGTCCACTGGATGGTCAGAAGGGCTCACACCCACCCTGAACATCTGCTATATGAAGATGATTCTAGAATTCCAGGCTCCATCCTGTCTACCTGTTTTGTGTATTGGGGACGCCCCCTGCAGGCACAGCTTCCCTCACCACATGCTAAAGTAGGCCTGATTACATTAGAGTACATGAAGACGGGTGGCGACACAGCTATACATGTCTTTTGGCTATTTTTTACCAGGTTATTAAGGTAATTCTTCGGCACTGTTGAGCCTCCACCCCTGTGTGTGTACTCTGCCCAATATGTTATTCATTACATCTATTATATTTCCTTCCTCATAGTCATGCCTATGTGTCATGCAGATCTTTGAGCGCATGCTCTCGGATCATTATCTTAGGTATGTACGGTAACCAGATTCCTCATACATTTCCTTGTTACACAGAGTCCCGCAGTCTCTATTGTAGACTTATCTGAGGATCACATTCATGATGTCTCCTCTTATCGAGGTTCCCGCGATTCTCAATGTGTCTTGCACTTTTGGTGTATAAATATATATGTATGTGCACCTACTTTTCTATAGCTATTTCTTTGGTGTATATTATCTTTGTATGTATCTGATTTGCATTTTCATGTACGAATTGTCATTATTACTTGTCATATGAAGACTCAATTTCCTTGGGGAAAGGCTGCTGTAGAGCCGCAACATTGGATTAGGATTTTTCTGAGCCGATACTACAATAAAAGCAAACAAAACCAAGACATTCTCTCTTATTTTTTCCTCATATAAATGCCGAAATATATCACTTTCAGAGAGTCGTATGTGATGTATACAGTGTTGTCCAAAAGTATTGACACCCCTGCAATTCTGTCAGATAATCCTCAGTGTCTTCCTGTAATGATTGCAATCACTAATTCTTTGCTATTATTATCTTCATCTAATTTGTCTCCAATGAAAAAACACAAAAAGAATTGTCCTAAAGCCAAATTGGATCTAATTCCACCAAACATAAAAAAGGGGGTGGACAAAAGTATTGGCACTGTTAGAAAAATCACGTGATGCTTCTGTAATTAGTGTAATTAACCGCACCTGTAACTTACCTGAGGCACCTAACAGGTGTTGGCAATAACTAAATCACACTTGCAGCCAGTTGACATGGATTAAAGTTGACTCAACCTCTGCCCTGTGTCCTTGTGTGTACCACATTGAGCATGGAGAAAAGAAAGAAGACCAAAGAACTGTCTGAGGACTGGAGAAACCAAATTGTGAGGAAGCATGAGCAATCTCAAGGCTACAAGTCCATCTCCAAAGACCTGAATGTTCCTGTGTCTACCGTGCACAGTGTCATCAAGAAGTGTAAAGCCCATGGCACTGTGGCTAACCTCCCTAGATGTGGACGGAAAAGATTGACGATAGATTTCAACGAAAGTATGTGTGGATGGTGGATAAAGAACCTGGACTAACATCCAAACAAGTTCAAGCTGCCCTGCAGTCCGAGGGTACAACAGTGTCACCCCGTACTATTCGTCGGCGTCTGAATGAAGAGGGACTGTATGGTAGGAGACCCAGGAAGACCCCACTTCTTACCCCGAGACATAACAAAGCCAGGCTGGAGTTTGCCAAAACTTACCTGAGAAAGCCTAAAACGTTCTGGAAGAATGTTCTCTGGTCAGATGAGACAGAAGTAGAGATTTAAGGGCAAAGACATCAACATAGAGTTTACAGGAGAAAAAAAGAGGCATTCAAAGAAAAGAACACGCTCCCTACAGTCAGACATGGCGGAGGCTCCCTGATGGTTTGGGGTTGCTTTGCTGCCTCTGGCACTGGACTGCTTGACCGTGTGCATGGCATTATGAAGTCTGAAGACTACCAACACATTGTGCAGCATAATGTAGGGCCCAGTGTGAGAAAGCTGGGTCTCCCTCAGAGGTCATGGGTCTTCCAGCAGGACAATGACTCAAAACACACTTCAAAAAGTACTAGAAAATGGTGTGAGAGAAAAAGCACTGGAGACTTCTAAGGTGGCAGCAATGAGTCCAGACCTGAATCCCATAGATCACCTGTGGAGAGATGTAACAAGGGCAGTTTGGAGAAGGCGCCTTCACATATCAGGGACCTGGAGCAGTTTGCCAAAGAAGAATGGTGTAAAATTCCAGCAGAGCATTGTAAGAAACTCATTGATGGTTACCGGAAGCGGCTGATCGCAGTTATTTTGGGTAAAGGTTGTGCAACTAAGTATTAGGCTGAGGGTGCCAATACTTTTGTCCGGCCCATTTTTGGAGTTTTGTGTGAAATGATCAATGTTTTGCTTTTTGCTTCATTCTCTTTTGTGTTTTTTCATTGAAGACAAATTAAATGAAGATAATAATAGCAAAGAATTAGTGATTGCAATCATTTTCAGGAAGAAACTGAGGATTATCTGGCAGAATTGCAGGGGGTCAATACTTTTGGGCCACAACTGTATACTTTGCAGAGGTCATTTTCCCACCTTCAGGAACATTAAAGGGGCCTACCAGCTGTTTCCCAATGATTCCGGCCCAAAACATGACTCCTCCACCTCCTTGCTGACGTCGCAGCCTTGTTGGGACATGGTGGCATCCACCAACCATCCACTGCTCCATCCATCTGCACCATCCAGGGTTGCTCGGCACTCATCAGTAATAATTAGTCTTCATGTATGTCTGGACCCCCTGCACCTGTTTCTGCTTGTGAGCACTGTTTAGAGGAGGCCGAATAGTAGGTTTATGCCCCACAGCAAGCCTTCGAAGTATCCTACACCTTGAGGTTGGAGGGACTCCAGAGGCTCCAGCAGCTTCACATATCTGGTTGCTGGTTTGTAAGGCCTTTATAGCAGCTGCTCTCTTAATCTGATGAACTTGTCTGGCAGAAACCTTCCTCATTCTGCCTTTATCTGCACGAACACGTCTGTGCTCAGAATCAGCCACAAATCTCTTCACAGTACAATGAGCACGCTTACGTTTTCCTGCAATATTTAATGTTTTCATCCCTTGTCCAAGGCATTGCACTATTTGTTACTTTTCGGCAGCAGAGATCCTTTTTCTTCCCCATGTTACATGAAAACTGTGTCCTGCGTAATATTGTGGAACACCCAGTTTTCCTTTTATTGGGCTTCACCTGCCAAACTAATTATCACAGGGATCTGAGATTGATGTCAGTGACCCAAACACCCTGAGACACAAGACCAGCAATGGGGTTCATTGAAAAAAATAAAAATAATAACCCTATGACACTTAAAACCAATTTACATAATAATTTGGAACACAGTGTACACCCAACAGACACGATGAGCCGCCAGTGCCCCACAGTCTACACAACACAGGCATAACACGCTGCAGGTACCCTACAGTCTACACTCCACATACACACTAAGCTCTGGGTGATACACAGTCTACACAGACATGTCAATCTGCGGGCGCCCCACAGCCTACACCCTACAGCCTGCACCCCACAGCCTACACCCCACAGCCTACACCCCACAGCCTACACCCCACAGCCTACACTCCACAGCCTACACCCCACAGCCTACACTCCACAGCCTACACCCTACAGCCTGCACCCCACAGTCTACACTCCACAGTCTACACTCCACAGCCTACACCCCACAGCCTGCACCCACAGTCTACACTCCACAGCCTACACCCCACAGCCTACACTCCACAGCCACAATGAGCCGCAGGCGCCCCACAGCCTGCGCCCCACAGCCTGCGCCCCACAGCCTGCGCCCCACAGCCTGCGCCCCACAGCCTGCGCCCCACAGCCTGCGCCCCACAGCCTGCGCCCCACAGCCTACGCCCCACAGCCTACACTCCACAGCCTACACTCCACAGCCACAATGAGCCGCAGGCGCCCCACAGGCTACACCCCACAGCCTACACCCCACAGTCTGCACCCCACAGCCTACACCCCACAGCCTACACCCCACAGCCTACACCCCACAGCCTACACCCCACAGCCTACACTCCACAGTCTACACTCCGCAGGCACGATGAGCCGGGGGCGCTCCACAGTCTACACTCCACAGACATGATGAGCCGGGGGCGCCCCACAGTCTACACTCCACAGTCTACACCCCACAGACATGATGAGCCGGGGGCGCTCCACAGTCTACACTCCACAGACATGATGAGCCGCGGGCGCTCCACAGTCTACACTCCACAGACACGATGAGACGGGGGCGCTCCACAGTCTACACCCCACAGACACGATGAGACGGGGGCGCTCCACAGTCTACACTCCACAGACACGATGAGACGGGGGCGCTCCACAGTCTACACTCCACAGACACGATGAGACACAGGCGCTCCACAGTCTACACTCCACAGACACGATGAGACACAGGCGCTCCACAGTCTACACTCCACAGACACGATGAGCCGTGGGCGCTCCACAGTCTACACTCCACAGTCGACACTCCACAGACACAATGAGTCGGGGGCGCTCCACAGTCTACACTCCACAGTCTACACTCCACAGACACAATGAGCCGCGGGCGCCCCACAGTCTACACTCCACAGACACGATGAGCCGGGGGCGCCCCACAGTCTACACTCCACAGACACGATGAGACACTGGCGCTCCACAGTCTACACTCCACAGACACGATGAGCCGGGGGCGCTCCACAGTCTACACTCCACAGACACGATGAGCCGGGCGCTCCACAGTCTACACTCACAGACACAGTCTACACTCCACAGTCTACACTCCACAGACACGAATGAGCCGGGGGCGCTCCACAGTCTACACTCCACAGACAACGATGAGCGGGGCGCTCCACAGTGCACACTCCACAGTACACATGACACGGCGCTCCACAGTCTACACTCCACAGACACGATGAGCCGGGGGCGCTCCACAGTCTACACTCCACAGACACATGAGCAGGCGCTCCACAGTCTACACTCCACAGACACGATGAGCCGGGGCGCTCCACAGTCTACACTCCACAGACACGATGATCGCGGGCGCTCCACAGTCTACACTCCACAGACACGATGAGACAAGGGCGTCCCACAGTCTACACTCCACAGACACAATGAGCCGGGGGCGCCCACAGTCTACACTCCACAGACACGATGAGCCGGGGGCGCTCCACAGTCTACACTCCACAGTCTACACTCCACAGACACGATGAGACACAGGCGCTCCACAGTCTACACTCCACAGACACGATGATCGCGGGGCGCTCCACAGTCTACACTCCACAGACACGATGAGCCGGGGGCGCTCCACAGTCTACACTCCACAGACACGATGATCGCGGGCGCTCCACAGTCTACACTCCACAGTCTACACTCCACAGACACGATGAGCCGGGGGCGCTCCACAGTCTACACTCCACAGACACGATGAGCCGGGGGCGCCCCACAGTCTACACCCACAGACACACGAGCCGCGGGCGCTCCACAGTCTACACTGCACAGTCTACACTCCACAGACACGATGAGTCGGGGGCGCTCCACAGTCTACACTCCACAGACACGATGAGCCGGGGGCGCTCCACAGTCTACACTCCACAGACACGATGAGCCGGGGCGCCCACAGTCTACACCCACAGACACGATGTGCGGGGGCGCCCCACAGTCTACACTCCCAGTCTACACTCCACAGACACGATGAGCCGGGGGCGCTCCACAGTCTACACCCACAGACACGATGAGCCGCGGGCGCTCCACAGTCTACACTCCACAGACACGATGAGCCGGGGGCGCCCCACAGTCTACACTCCACAGACACAATGAGCGCGGGCGCCCCACAGTCTACACTCCACAGACACGATGAGCGGGGGCGCCCCACAGTCTACACTCCACAGTCTAACTCCACAGTCTACACTCCACAGTCTACACTCCACAGTCTACACTCCACAGTCTACACTCCACAGACACGATGAGCCGTGGGCGCTCCACAGTCTACACTCCACAGTCGACACTCCACAGACACAATGAGTCGGGGGCGCTCCACAGTCTACACTCCACAGTCTACACTCCACAGACACAATGAGCCGCGGGCGCCCCACAGTCTACACTCCACAGACACAATGATCCGCGGGCGCCACAGTCTACACTCCACAGACACGATGAGCCGGGGGCGCTCCACAGTCTACACTCCACAGTCTACACCCCACAGACACGATGATCCGCGGGCGCTCCACAGTCTACACTCCACAGACACGATGATCCGCGGGCGCTCCACAGTCTACACTCCACAGACACGATGAGCCACGGGGCCCCACAGTCTACACTCCACAGACACGATGAGCCACGGGCGCCCCACAGTCTACACTCCACAGACACAATGAGCCGCGGGCGCCCACAGTCTACACTCCACAGACACAATGATCCGCGGGCGCCCCACAGTCTACACTCCACAGACACAATGAGGCGGGGGCGCCCCACAGTCTACACTCCACAGTCTACACTCCACAGTCTACACTCCACAGTCTACACTCCACAGACACGATGAGCACACGGGCGCCCACAGTCTACACTCCACAGACACGATGAGCCACGGGCGCCCACAGTCTACACTCCACAGACACAATGAGCCGCGGGCGCCCCACAGTCTACACTCCACAGACACGATGAGCCGGGGGCGCCCCACAGTCTACACTCCACAGACACAATGAGCCGCGGGCGCCCCACAGTCTACACTCCACAGTCTACACTCCACAGTCTACACTCCACAGAACGATGAGCCGGGGGCGCTCCACAGTCTACACTCCACAGACACAATGAGCCGGGGGCGCCCCACAGTCTACACTCCACAGACACGATGAGCCGGGGGCGCTCCACAGTCTACACTCCACAGACACAATGAGGCGGGGGCGCTCCACAGTCTACACTCCACAGACACGATGAGCCGGGGGCGCTCCACAGTCTACACTCCACAGACACAATGAGGCGGGGGCGCTCCACAGTCTACACTCCACAGACACGATGAGGCGGGGGCGCTCCACAGTCTACTCACTACCTCCACAGACACAATGAGGCGGGGGCGCTCCACAGTCTACACTCCACAGACACGATGAGACACAGGGCGCTCCACAGTCTACACTCCACAGCTACACTCCACAGACACAATGAGGCGGGGGCGCCCCACAGTCTACACTCCACAGACACGATGAGCCGGGGCGCTCCACAGTCTACACTCCACAGTCTACACTCCACAGACACGATGAGCGGGGGCGCCCCACAGTCTACACTCCACAGACACGATGAGCCGGGGGCGCTCCACAGTCTACACTCCACAGACACGATGAGACCGAGGGCGCTCCACAGTCTACACTCCACAGACACGATGAGCCGGGGGCGCTCCACAGTCTACACTCCACAGACACGATGAGACACAGGCGCTCCACAGTCATCACACTCCACAGTCTACACGTCAGCACCAGTCTACCGACTCCACAGTCTACACTCCACAGTCTACACTCCACAGTCTACACTCCACAGTCTACACTCCACAGTCTACACTCCACAGTCTACACTCCACAGTCTACACTCCACAGTCTACACTCCACAGTCTACACATCCACCACAGTCTACACTCCACAGCCTACACTCCACAGCCTACACTCCACAGCCTACACTCCACAGCCTACACTCCACAGCCTACACTCCACAGCCTACACTCCACAGACACAATGAGCCGGGGGCGCTCCACAGTCTACACTCCACAGTCTACAGTCCACAGACACAATGAGGCGGGGGCACCCCACAGTCTACACTCCACAGTCTACACTCCACAGACACAATGAGCCGGGGGCGCTCCACAGTCTACACTCCACAGTCTACAGTCCACAGACACAATGAGGCGGGGGCGCTCCACAGTCTACACTCCACAGTCTACACTCCACAGACACAATGAGCCGGGGGCGCTCCACAGTCTACACTCCACAGTCTACAGTCCACAGACACAATGAGGCGGGGGCGCTCCACAGTCTACACTCCACAGTCTACAGTCCACAGACACAATGAGCCGCGGGCGCTCCACAGTCTACACTCCACAGTCTACACTCCACAGACACAATGAGCCGCGGGCGCTCCACAGTCTACACTCCACAGTCTACAGTCCACAGACACAATGAGGCGGGGGCACCCCACAGTCTACACTCCACAGTCTACACTCCACAGACACGATGAGTCGCGGGCGCTCTACGGTCTACACTCCACAGTCTACACTCCACAGACACGATGAGGCGGGGGCGCTCCACCGGAAGAGCTCAACTATCAGACACTATGCACAGTCTATATTAAATCACGGATTCCCCGAGATGCTGACATAACAAAAACAAAAGTGTGAGAACAAGCAGAACATTCCACCACAGGAAGAAGTGGCCTCCAGCAATCCCTACCTGGAAAATGTCGTTGGCACACTTGCGGCACAGGTTATGCTGGCAGGGCAGGATCACCACAGGTTTGGTAAACATCTCCAGGCAGATGGGACAGATTAGCTGCTTCTCAAGGTTGTCCATTGTCTGAGTGTCCCCCCCCAAAGCCTTAAATCCTACAGCAAAATTCATCACTGTGAAGGAGGCAGTCTACAGCAACGACCCGGGATGCAGACGGCGGCTGCACAAGACCTGCGCGCACTCAGGAGGCCCGCGCTCACTCAGGAGACCCGCGCTCAATCAGGAGACCTGCACTCAGGGGACCTGCGCTCACTCTCAGGAGACCTGCACTCAGGGGACCCGCGCTCACTCAGGGGACCCGCGCTCACTCAGGAGGCCCGCGCTCACTCAGGGAGACCCGCGCTCACTCAGGAGACCTGCACTCAGGGGACCTGCGCTCACTCAGGGGACCCGCGCTCGCTCAGGGGACCCGCGCTCGCTCAGGAGACCCGCGCTCGCTCAAGAGACCCGCGCTCGCTCAAGAGACCCGCGCTCGCTCAGGGGACTCGCGCTCACTCAGGAGACCCGCGCTCACTCAGGTGACCCGCGCTCACTCAGGAGGCCCGCGCTCACTCAGGAGACCCGCGCTCACTCAGGAGGCCCGCGCTCACACTGGAGACCCTCATACGCTCTAACTTTAGGGGCTCTTATCATACCCTCTGGGGTGGGAAGAGGCTCTTAACCCCTTCATCTTCAGGGAAGTCAACTTTCCTAGACCTAATGTCCACCACAGTGTCGGCTGCGGCCAGACAGTGTTAATGGTGGGCATCGGGAGGGGGCTGCCAAATTCCTGCAGTATTTTTAGCTGCTGGTTGAGGACAGACAGTGAGAGGAGGCGGCGGGGGGTGCAGCTGTCACTGACAGCAGGTGACAGTGAGTCACACAATGATACACAAAATAACAAACACACAAATATACACGACCTAAAGCATCCACACAGCCATCCACTCTATCCACATCACCGATGATCGGACACAGGCTCGGGGGGAGCACTTGCATTTTTTATTAAACCTCCAAGGTACTAAAAGACTTTTTACCCCCCCCCTCGTTCCCGTAGCTCAAACATGTCAGAATCCGGACAGGGCGCCAGCATTAATGGTGCACAACAGCGCCTGGCACCTGCTCATTGGCAACGGTATGGTGTGCTGGTGACAAAATGAGGCATTTGGCAAATCCGGACTATGGTTTTGTAGAATGGAGATCACCGTCGGGACGGCCGAACCTTTAGTGCCGTGGTCACAGTGAAAGATTGAAGAGGAGACGAGGGGAAACATATAAACGGGACGGGTAAAACAGTGAGAACCGGGCCCAGGACTGTGCCGTCCTCACGTGCCGTCCGAGGGAGGCGGCGCACACAACCGGAGCGCATGACACCGGAAGCACCTGGGCTCAGGACTGTGCCATCCACAGGAATCCATACACGTGCCGTCCGGTGGAGGTAGCACATAACCGGAGCAGATGACACCAGAAGCACCCGGGCTCAGGACTGTGCCATGCACACGAATCCATACACGTGCCGTCCGGTGGAGGTAGCACATAACCGGAGCAGATGACACCAGAAGCACCCGGGCTCAGGACTGTGCCATGCACACGAATCCATACACGTGCCGTCCAGTGGAGGTAGCACATAACCAGAGTGGATGACACCGGAAGCACCCGGGCTCAGGACTGTGCCATCCACAGGAATCCATACACGTGCCGTCCGGTGGAGGTAGCACATAACCGGAGCAGATGACACCGGAAGCACCCGGGCTCAGGACTGTGCCATCCACAGGAATCCATACACGTGCCGTCCGGTGGAGGTAGCACATAACCGGAGCAGATGACACCGGAAGCACCCAAGGCTCAGGACTGTGCCATCCACAGGAATCCATACACGTGCCGTCCGGTGAAGGTAGCACATAACCGGAGCAGATGACACCGGAAGCACTCGGGTGCAAGGGACATAAAAAGGAACAGATTGTAAAAAACACAAGCCCTCAGGTGTGAATGTCGTGAGGATCCAGTACAAAATGTCACATCCAGACGCATTGTGAGGTGCAGTCTCGTGGTGGAGATGATTGGCGGCACATGATGGGGGTCCGCTGCCCCCATAGTAGTCAACGGCATCAAGTTTACAAAGGTTTAGTGCGACATGGGGACAAGTCTTTGGCCAGGGAGGTGAGGCCTGTACGACAGGTGGGATGTCGGAGGAAGCCCCTTGTTCGGTGCAGGAGCCCTGGTCACCTGGTAGGGCGGAGGAAGCCCCTAGTTCATTGCAGGAGCCCTGGTCACCTGGGAGGGCGGAGGAAGCCCCTCGGGCGGTGCAGGAGCCCTGGTCACTTGGTAGGGCGGAGGAAGCTCATCGGGCGGTGCAGGAGCCCTGGTCACCTCAGCTTAGAGTCGTTAAGTAACAAGAGAAAATCCAGTCTGCAGAAGTTCAAAACCTCGAAGAGACGAAAGGAACAGGCAGGTGTGCAGCAGCACACGGGCCCCGGGGGCCCAGACGTTCTGTGCTCTTCATCCACGGACGGAAGGACAATGGACACAAGTCTTTGGTGGAGATGTTCACAAAGCCGTCCCCTCTTCATCCTCGCTGAATGGAGGCCGTAGAAGAGCCAGCGAAGGACGAAGAGACTCTCCATCCAAAGTGCTGGAGAAAGGACTGGAGATGCTGCAGAAAGTGCTAGGCGTTGTGTAGGAGCACCGCTCTCTTCCGGCAGAGCACTAAGTTGGGGGCTGCAGAAGTGACAAGAAGAGGATCCTGTCCAATCCCAGTGCTACACAGAGGACGCGGTGCGGGGCCCTGCGAGGAGACAAGACATAACAGGGGGTAAGGAGAAGAGGCGCCATGGAGGACAGACTGGCCCCACAAGTACAGCACTTACCGCATTAGGAGCTCTGCGGCTCGGGGTGGATGGGGGGTCCTGAGGACGGCTGCATGTTAATGACATCGCCTAAAACAGACAACAACAAGCATCAGATCAGCTGTAAGTACCACATTTACCAAGAGAAGTGAAGAGCCGCTCACCGCCCTCCGCTCGGATCTGAGCCTCCAGGTCCTCGGGGTTCATACACTTATAGGAATCATCCTCTTCCTCTGGAGGTTTACACCGGCCACAGCAGCAGCCGCAGCAGCAGCAACAGCAGCAACATGTGACGATACTGCAGAAGATGACCAGACCCTGCAACATACAACACGCATGAGCCTCGGCCCGAGCAGCCCGCCGGACAGCCAGGGCTCGGCCCGAGCAGCCCGCCGGACAGCCAGGGCTCGGCCCGAGCAGCCCACCGGACAGCCAGGGCTCGGCCCGAGCAGCCCACCGGACAGCCAGGGCTCGGCCCGAGCAGCCCGCTGGACAGCCAGGGCTCAGAAAACTTGCCATAAGCTCACCTTGAACCAGCACTTTGACATGAGGAAGTAGTACTTAACACTCTCCTCCCCAAACTGCTCAGCCACGTAGAGGCCCATGGAGCCGTACTCATCGTAAATCCTGCGCTTGTTCTCATCACTCAGTGTGCTGTTAGCATTATTGATCTCCTTGAATTTCTCTGCGGCCTCTGGATTGTCCGGGTTCTTGTCCGGATGATACCGTAAGGCGAGCTTCCTGCACAGAGAGAACCGAGAAATCATCACAAGAAAGAAACCTCCAGACCATCCACCATGGGTGATGCAGAAGGAAACACCACAGCTAAAGAGAGCAGCGGCCCAAACCTAGGACTGCTGAGCTGGAGAGAGCCAGGAGCCCAGAGCGGGAGAGAGCGGCACTCTGCGCCCGGGAGCCCAGAGCGGGAGAGAGCGGCACTCTGCGCCCGGGAGCCCAGAGCGGGAGAGAGCGGCACTCTGCGCCCGGGAGCCCAGAGCGGGAGAGAGCGGCACTCTGCGCCCGGGAGCCCAGAGCGGGAGAGAGCGGCACTCTGCGCCCGGGAGCCCAGAGCGGGAGAGAGCGGCACTCTGCGCCCGGGAGCCCAGAGCGGGAGAGAGAGGGCACTCTGCGCCCGGGAGCCCAGAGCGGGAGAGAGCGGCACTCTGCGCCCGGGAGCCCAGAGCGGGAGAGAGCGGCACTCTGCGCCCAGGAGCCCAGAGCGGGAGAGAGCGGCACTCTGCGCCCAGGAGCCCAGAGCGGGAGAGAGCGGCACTCTGCGCCCAGGAGCCCAGAGCGGGAGGAGAGCGGCACTCTGCGCCCAGGAGCCCAGAGCGGGAGAGAGCGGCACTCTGCGCCCAGGAGCCCAGAGCGGGAGAGAGCGGCACTCTGCGCCCAGGAGCCCAGAGCGGGAGAGAGCGGCACTCTGCGCCCAGGAGCCCAGAGCGGGAGAGAGCGGCACTCTGCGCCCAGGAGCCCAGAGCGGGAGAGAGCGGCACTCTGCGCCCAGGAGCCCAGAGCGGGAGAGAGCGGCACTCTGCGCCCAGGAGCCCAGAGCGGGAGAGAGCGGCACTCTGCGCCCAGGAGCCCAGAGCGGGAGAGAGCGGCACTCTGCGCCCAGGAGCCCAGAGCGGGAGAGAGCGGCACTCTGCGCCCAGGAGCCCAGAGCGGGAGAGAGCGGCACTCTGCGCCCAGGAGCCCAGAGCGGGAGAGAGCGGCACTCTGCGCCCAGGAGCCCAGAGCGGGAGAGAGCGGCACTCTGCGCCCAGGAGCCCAGAGCGGGAGAGAGCGGCACTCTGCGCCCAGGAGCCCAGAGCGGGAGAGAGCGGCACTCTGCGCCCAGGAGCCCAGAGCGGGAGAGAGCGGCACTCTGCGCCCAGGAGCCCAGAGCGAGAGAGAGCGGCACTCTGCGCCCAGGAGCCAGAGCGGGAGAGAGCGGCACTCTGCGCCCAGGAGCCCAGAGCGGGAGAGAGCGGCACTCTGCGCCCAGGAGCCCAGAGCGGGAGAGAGCGGCACTCTGCGCCCAGGAGCCCAGAGCGGGAGAGAGCAGTGCAGGTTCCTGTAGGGGTTCCCCGGCAGTCACACTTGGTGTGGACCCCTTACCGGTATGCTTTCTTTATGTCATCTTGTGTTGCCCCCTTCTCCAGACCCAGAACCTGGTACAGGGAGAATCCTGTCCTGGACATCTTCCTCTGAGGTCTCTGAGGGTCGGCCATTGTATCCTGCAGGAGAAATACACACATAAGTCAGCCCCAAATTAACATTGGCCAGATAGATCATAGCCACTCCATGTTACCCATCTATAAACAGATAAATTCAGGATAGGAAATATGACGGTAACATTTCCCGCCTAGGACGCTCAGGCGCAGAGATTTCTGGGATTTCAGAATTTTTTTGGTAACTGCAGTCACATCCCCCGAACCAGAGGGGAGGTAAGAGGGTGTCACAAGGGGTTAATAAAGCCACATTATAATCAGGATCAATGATAGAATGAATACACAGCCGTGCGGGGAATCGTACCACCTTCCTCATGTATCTGATCCAGTGGTGTGACCGGGTGCACTAACTTTCTTGTTTATCCCTCTTATTTTATGTGATTGTCTATGCAGTATTGTATTGTTTCTCCTTTCTTTCTGCCTATTCTATTGGATATATAAAATGTAATCGGTTCAATCCTCTGGCTCTGCAACTTGGACCCCGAAATCTCTCGTTACCGGGGAAGGTCTCCAATTACCTACAAACGACTGGTGGTGGCAGCGTGTTTATCTTGGGTTATTGTGGAGCTGGCAGTGACGGTGCAGAGGTGTATATATACATATATAAATATTTCAGGCAGTGGAGCCGGTGATATATATATATGTGACACCCCAGTGGTCCAGTTACCACAGTGACGTTGCCTCCTTCACCGGGGGTGAAGTCATGCCTGGAAGCTGGAAGAGGTTTCCACGCTAGGTAACCACCAGCATTCACACACCATTCCTGACTCCGAGCCAGAAGGGGGAGCTCTGAACCTAGGTTCAGGGGAGTGGCCCTGCATGCAGCACGGAGGAGGGGTTAGAGAGAGAACGTGTAGGAGAGCTCTGGGGAGTGGAGCTGTGACTGAGCTCACCCCAGAGAGGCGCTGCAGAGGACGCCATTGTCCTGGGTTGTGCAGGTACTGTATGGCCCGACAACCGAATCTTGGGGGCAGGAGACTGCCAGTCTCCTGGCTGCACCGAAGACCCAGCAGCACAATATACCAGAGCCCTGAGTCGTCACTAACCGGCGGTACCTGTGATAGGCTCGTGCTATCTGCTATATAAAGAACAAACAAGCAGGAAGCGGGCCGCAGCATAGTGTACAAGCAGCAGGGACCCAAAGGGAGAGGGCAGCAGGAAGGCCTCCAATCCCACCTGGAGAGGTGGATCTCCAAGTGCTTCCAGGCTGACCAGACCCCTCCAAAACCTGGTCAGCAGTGCCCTGGACTGCACCACGTTACAGCAAGTAAAAGATACAGAAACTGCAACCCTTGTTGCTTCATGTTATTTCCCACGCCCTCCGTGCTGCACCCCATAGACTATCATACCGACCCTGGGGTCCCGCTCCACCTCTGGGGAGCGATACTATCCCAGCTGCAGCACAGCATTGGTCACCTATGACCAGGCTCCACAGGTGCTGCCACGAGAATCCCCTGTAAATATATCCCCCATCATTGCGCAGTCAGGGCCACGGAGCAGGGCCACGGTCACCATGACCTCCCACAGAACCAGCCGGCCCAGCTACAGAGTAACCTCGATCCATGCAGCCAATGCACATACACAATACCTCCATTGCGGTGAGCACCTCAATCGGCAGAACAGCCACAGCCTCATTCACTTCTCCTCAGTCAGTTCCCTGATTGTCCTGACAATAAGGGGGCGCCAGAGGGCTGATTCATGACAATAAGGATGGAGAATAGTAACATAAAGTAAGGGGCAGAATAGTTACATGTAGTAAGCATGTGCCATCTGTGTAGGGGCAGAATAGTTACATGTAGTAGTCATGTGCCATCTGTGTAGGGGCAGAATAGTTACATGTAGTAGTCATGTGCCATCTGTGTAGGGGCAGAATAGTTACATGTAGTAAGCATGTGCCATCTGTGTAGGGGCAGAATAGTTACATGTAGTAGTCATGTGCCATCTGTGTAGGGGCAGAATAGTTACATGTAGTAAGCATGTGCCATCTGTGTAGGGGCAGAATAGTTACATGTAGTAGTCATGTGCCATCTGTGTAGGGGCAGAATAGTTACATGTAGTGTATGTTGTCTGAGTGAAGAATAGTTACATGTAGTAAGCATGTGCCATCTGTGTAGGGGCAGAATAATTACATGTAGTAAGCATGTGCCATCTGTGTAGGGGCAGAATAGTTACATGTAGTAGTCATGTGCCATCTGTGTAGGGGCAGAATAGTTACATGTAGTAAGCATGTGCCATCTGTGTAGGGGCAGAATAGTTACATGTAGTAAGCATGTGCCATCTGTGTAGGGGCAGAATAGTTACATATAGTAAGCATGTGCCATCTGTGTAGGGGCAGAATAGTTACATGTAGTAAGCATGTGCCATCTGTGTAGGGCAGAATAGTTACATGTAGTAGTCATGTGCCATCTGTGTAGGGGCAGAATAGTTACATGTAGTAGTCATGTGCCATCTGTGTAGGGCAGAATAGTTACATGTAGTAAGCATGTGCCATCTGTGTAGGGGCAGAATAGTTACATGTAGTGTGTGTTGTCTGAGTGAAGAATAGTTACATGTAGTAAGCATGTGCCATCTGTGTAGGGGCAGAATAATTACATGTAGTAAGCATGTGCCATCTGTGTAGGGGCAGAATAGTTACATGTAGTAGTCATGTGCCATCTGTGTAGGGGCAGAATAATTACATGTAGTAAGCATGTGCCATCTGTGTAGGGGCAGAATAGTTACATGTAGTAAGCATGTGCCATCTGTGTAGGGGCAGAATATTACATGTAGTGTGATGTGCAGTGAGAATAGTTACATGTAGTAAGCATGTGCATCTGTGTAGGGGCAGAATAGTTACATGTAGTAAGCATGTGCCATCTGTGTAGGGGCAGAATAATTACATGTAGTACCATGTGCCATCTGTGTAGGCAGAATAGTTACATGTAGTAAGCATGTGCCATCTGTGTAGGGGCAGAATAGTTACATGTAGTACAGTCATTTGTAGGGCCATACTGTGTAGGTGGCAGTAATAGTTACATGTAGTAAGCATGTGCCATCTGTGTAGGGGCAGAATAGTTACATGTAGTAGCATGTGCCATCTGTGTAGGGGCAGAATAGTTACATGTAGTAAGCATGTGCCATCTGTGTAGGGGCAGAATAGTTACATGTAGTAAGCATGTGCCATCTGTGTAGGGCAGAATAGTTACATGTAGTAAGCATGTGCCATCTGTGTAGGGGCAGAATAGTTACATGTAGTAAGCATGTGCCATCTGTGTAGGGGCAGAATAGTTACATGTAGTAAGCATGTGCCATCTGTGTAGGGGCAGAATAGTTACATGTAGTAAGCATGTGCCATCTGTGTAGGGCAGAATAGTTACATGTAGTAAGCATGTGCCTATCTGTGTAGGTGGCAGAAATAGTTACATGTAGTAAGCATGTGCCATCTGTGTAGGGGCAGAATAGTTAATGTAAGTAAGCATGTGCCATCTGTGTAGGGGCAGAATAGTTACATGTAGTAAGCATGTGCCATCTGTGTAGGGGCAGAATAGTTACATGTAGTAAGCATGTGTGCCATCTGTGTAGGGCAGAATAGTTACATGTAGTAAGCATGTGCCATCTGTGTAGGGGCAGAATAGTTACATGTAGTAAGCATGTGCCATCTGTGTAGGGGCAGAATAGTTACATGTAGTAAGCATGTGCCATCTGTGTAGGGGCAGAATAGTTACATGTAGTAAGCATGTGCCATCTGTGTAGTGGCAGAATAGTTACATGTAGTAAGCATGTGCCATCTGTGTAGGGCAGAATAGTTACATGTAGTAAGCATGTGCCATCTGTGTAGGGGCAGAATAGTTACATGTAGTAAGCATGTGCCATCTGTGTAGGGGCAGAATAGTTACATGTAGTAAGCATGTGCCATCTGTGTGGGCAGAATAGTTACATGTAGTAAGCATGTGCCATCTGTGTAGGGCAGAATAGTTACATGTAGTAAGCATGTGCCATCTGTGTAGGGGCAGAATAGTTACATGTAGTAAGCATGTGCCATCTGTGTAGGGGCAGAATAGTTACATGTAGTATGCATGTGCATCTGTGTAGGGGCAGAATAGTTACATGTAGTAAGCATGTGCCATCTGTGTAGGGGCAGAATAATTACATGTAGTAAGCATGTGCCATCTGTGTAGGGGCAGAATAGTTACATGTAGTAAGCATGTGCCATCTGTGTAGGGGCAGAATAGTTACATGTAGCACTTCTCACATTCTCACCACCACTAAACACAATTACTGCATTACCCTCATATCCTCTCTGTCCCGCAACCCCAGGCAGTTATTCAACACATTTAACTCCCTCCTCCGCCCCCACTGCCCCTCCTACTTCTCGTATCTCTGCAGACGACTTTGCTACATACTTCACCAACAAGATCGACCAGATCAGACAAGTCTTTACTGCTCAACCACCACAACCCCCATGTATATCAGACCACTCTCCACCCCCACTAACCCTCCTCCCATCCATCACTGAAGGAGAACTCGCACACCTCCTCTTCAGATCGCACCTCACCACTTGTGCACTGGACCCCATCCCACTTCCTCCCCAACCTCACCACAACACTTATCCCAGCCCTAACCCACCTCCTCCCCAACCTCACCACCACACTCATCCCAGCCCTAACCCACCCCTTCAACCTATCACTAACCTCCGGTACCTTTCCTTTTACTTTCAAACATGTAACAATCACACCTGTCTTAAAGAAGCCGTCCCTCCACCCGACCTCCACATCCAGCTACCGGCCCATATCCCTGCTCCCGTTCACCTCCAAACTTCTTAAACAGCCGCACTGTCCTCTAATCCCATCTCTCTCTCTGACACCTTCACTCCGGCTTCTGCCCTCATCACTCCACTGACACCGCCCTGACCAAAATCACTAATGACCTAAATCCTGCCAAAGCTACAGACACTTCTCTATCCTCCTTCTAGACTTGTCCTCTGCATTTGACACAGTCCACCACAGCCTCTTATTACAGATCCTCTCCTCCATTGGTATCACTGACCTTGTCCTCTCCTGGATCTCCTCCTACCTTTCCAACCGCACATTTACCATCTCCCACTCCCACACGACCTCCTCGCCCCATCCCCTCTATGTTGGGGTCCTTAAAGGCTCTGTCCTCGGGCCCCTACTTTCTTCAATCTATACCCTTGGCCTAGGACAACTCATACAGTCCCATGGCTTCCAGTATCACCTGTACACTGATGACACTCAGATCTACCTCTCTGGCCCAGACGTCACCTCTCTGCTGTCCAGAATCCCGGAGTGTCTATCAGCCATATCCTCCTTCTCCTCTCTGCTGTCCACAATCCCGGAGTGTCTATCAGCCATATCCTCCTTCTTCTCCTCTCTGCTGTCCACAATCCCGGAGTGTCTATCAGCCATATCCTCCTCCTTCTCCTCTCTGCTGTCCACAATCCCGGAGTGTCTATCAGCCATATCCTCCTCCTCCTCTCTCCTGTCCATAATCCCGGAGTGTCTATCAGCCATATCCTCCTTCTTCTCCTCTCTGCTGTCCACAATCCCGGAGTGTCTATCAGCCATATCCTCCTTCTTCTCCTCTCTGCTGTCCACAATCCCGGAGTGTCTATCAGCCATATCCTCCTTCTCTCCTCTCTGCTGTCCAGAATCCCGGAGTGTCTATCAGCCATATCCTCCTCCTTCTCCTCTCTGCTGTCCAGAATCCCGGAGTGTCTATCAGCCATATCCTCCTCCTTCTCCTCTCTGCTGTCCAGAATCCCGGAGTGTCTATCAGCCATATCCTCCTTCTCCTCCTCTCTGCTGTCCACAATCCCGGAGTGTCTATCAGCCATATACTCCTTCTCCTCTCTGCTGTCCACAATCCCAGAGTGTCCATCAGCCATATCCTCCTCCTTCTCCTCTCTGCTGTCCAGAATCCCGGAGTGTCTATCAGCCATATCCTCCTTCTCCTCCTCTCTGCTGTCCACAATCCCAGAGTGTCTATCAGCCATATACTCCTTCTCCTCTCTGCTGTCCACAATCCCAGAGTGTCTATCAGCCATATCCTCCTTCTCCTCTCTGCTGTCCAGAATCCCGGAGTGTCTATCAGCCATATCCTCCTTCTCCTCTCTGCTGTCTACAATCCCAGAGTGTCTATCAGCCATATCCTCCTTCTCCTCTCTGCTGTCCAGAATCCCGGAGTGTCTATCAGCCATATCCTCCTTCACCTCTCTGCTGTCCAGAATCCCGGAGTGTCTATCAGCCATATCCTCCTTCTCCTCTCTGCTGTCTACAATCCCAGAGTGTCTATCAGCCATATCCTCCTTCTCCTCTCTGCTGTCCACAATCCCGGAGTGTCTATCAGCCATATCCTCCTCCTCCTCTCTGCTGTCCACAATCTCGGAGTGTCTATCAGCCATATCCTCCTTCTCCTCCTCTCTGCTGTCCACAATCCCGGAGTGTCTATCAGCCATATCCTCCTCCTTCTCCTGTCACTTCCTAAACCTCAATGTAGACAAAACCGAACTCATCATCTTTCCTCCATCTCACGCACCTTCCTTACCTGATCTATCACAATAAATGACATCACACTTTGTCCTGTACCTGGAGTCCGCTGCCTCGGAGTAACCCTTGACTCTGCCTTATCCTTCACACTGCACATCCAAGCTCTCACCACCTCCTGTCACCTCCAACTCAAAAATATTTCCAGAATCCGTTCCTTCCTCAACCCTCAATCTACTAAACTACTAGTGCATGCCCTCATCATCTCCCGGCTTGATTACTGCAACCTCCTCCTCTGTGACCTCCCTGCTAACACTCTCGCACCTCTCTGATCTGTCCTTAACTCTGCTGCCCGACTAATCCACCTCTCTCCTCGCTATTCCTCCACTTCTCCCCTCTGTATATCCTCCTCTGGCTCCCAATTCTCCAGTGTATCCAATTCAAACTACTGACACTGACTTACAAAGCCGTCCACAATCTGTCCCCCCCATATCTCTGTACTAATCTCCCGATATCGTCCAACTCGTAATCTTTGATCCTCCCAAGACCTCCTCCTCTCCTCCACACTTGTACGTTCCTCATCTAACCGCCTGTAAGACTTCACCCGAGCATCCCCCATCCTCTGGACCTCGGCACCCCATCACGTCCAACTGTCCCCTACACTCAGAAACTTCAAACGGAACCTGAAAACCATCTCTTCAGAAGAGCCTACAACCTGCAATAACCACCACCACTGGCCGCGGCACCTCCACCATCACTGGAGCTAGTGCTCCACCACCACTGGACCTGGCGCCTCCACCACCACTGGACCTAGTGCTCCACCACCACTGGCCGCGGCGCCTCCACCACCACTGGACCTAGTGCTCCACCACCACTGGCCGCAGCGCCTCCACCACCACTGGACCCGGCGCCTCCACCACCACTGGACCCGGCGCCTCCACCATCACTGGACCCAGTGCTCCACCACCACTGGACCTAGTGCTCCAACACCACTGGACCCAGTGCTCCACCACCACTGGACCTAGTGCTCCACCACCACTGGACCCGCCGCCTCCACCACCACTGGACCCGCCGCCTCCACCACCACTGGACCTAGTGCTCCACCACCACTGGACCTAGTGCTCCACCACCACTGGACCTAGTGCTCCACCACCACTGGCCGCAGCGCCTCCACCACCACTGGACCCGGCGCCTCCACCACCACTGGACCTAGTGCTCCACCACCACTGGACCCGGCGCCTCCACCACCACTGGACCTGGCGCCTCCACCACCACTGGACCTAGTGCTCCACCACCACTGGCCGCGGCGCCTCCACCACCACTGGACCTAGTGCTCCACCACCACTGGCCGCAGCGCCTCCACCACCACTGGACCCGGCGCCTCCACCACCACTGGACCCGGCGCCTCCACCATCACTGGACCCAGTGCTCCACCACCACTGGACCTAGTGCTCCAACACCACTGGACCCAGTGCTCCACCACCACTGGACCCAGTGCTCCACCACCACTGGACCTAGTGCTCCACCACCACTGGACCCGCCGCCTCCACCACCACTGGACCCGCCGCCTCCACCACCACTGGACCTAGTGCTCCACCACCACTGGACCTAGTGCTCCACCACCACTGGACCTAGTGCTCCACCACCACTGGCCGCAGCGCCTCCACCACCACTGGACCCGGCGCCTCCACCACCACTGGACCTAGTGCTCCACCACCACTGGACCCGGCGCCTCCACCACCACTGGACCTAGTGCTCCACCACCACTGGACCCGGCGCCTCCACCACCACTGGACCTAGTGCTCCAACACCACTGGACCTAGTGTTCCACCACCACTGGACCCAGCGCCTCCACCACCACTGGACCTAGTGCTCCACCCCCACTGGACCCGGCGCCTCCACCACCACTGGACCCGGCGCCTCCACCACCACTGGACCTAGTGCTCCACCACCACTGGACCCGGCGCCTCCACCACCACTGGACCTAGTGCTCCACCACCACTGGACCCGGCGCCTCCACCACCACTGGACATAGTGCTCCACCAGCACTGGACCTAGTGCTCCACCACCACTGGATCCGATGCTCCACCACCACTGGATCCGATGCTCCACCACCACTGGATCCGATGCTCCACCACCACTGGATCCGATGCTCCACCACCACTGGATCCGATGCTCCACCACCACTGCACCTAGTGCTCCACCCCCACTGGACCCGGCGCCTCCACCACCACTGGACCTAGTGCTCCACCCCCACTGGACCTGGCGCCTCCACCACCACTGGACCCGGCGCCTCCACCACCACTGGACCTAGTACTCCACCACCACTGGACCTAGTGCTCCAACACCACTGGACCTAGTGCTCCAACACCACTGGACCCGGCGCCTCCACCACCACTGGCCGCGGCGCCTCCACCACCACTGGACCTAGTGCTCCACCACCACTGGACCCGGCGCCTCCACCACCACTGGACCTAGTGCTCCACCACCACTGGACCCGGCGCCTCCACCACCACTGGCCGCAGCGCCTCCACCACCACTGCAGCTAGTGCTCCACCACCACTGGACCTAGTGCTCCAACACCACTGGACCTAGTGCTCCAACACCACTGGACCTAGTGTTCCACCACCACTGGACCCGGCGCCTCCACCACCACTGGACCTAGTGTTCCACCACCACTGGACCCGGCGCCTCCACCACCACTGGACCTAGTGCTCCACCACCACTGGACCCGGCGCCTCCACCACCACTGGACCTAGTGCTCCAACACCACTGGACCTAGTGCTCCACCACCACTGGACCCGGCGCCTCCACCACCACTGGACCTAGTGCTCCACCACCACTGGACCCGGCGCCTCCACCACCACTGGACCCGGCACCTCCACCACCACTGGACCTAGTGCTCCACCACCACTGGACCTAGTGCTCCACCACCACTGGACCCGGCGCCTCCACCACCACTGGACCCGGCGCCTCCACCACCACTGGACCTAGTGCTCCACCACCACTGGACCCGGCGCCTCCACCACCACTGGACCTAGTGCTCCACCACCACTGGACCTAGTGCTCCACCACCACTGGACCCGGCGCCTCCACCACCACTGGACCTAGTGCTCCACCACCACTGGACCTAGTGCTCCACCACCACTGGATCCGATGCTCCACCACCACTGGATCCGATGCTCCACCACCACTGGATCCGATGCTCCACCACCACTGGATCCGATGCTCCACCACCACTGGATCCGATGCTCCACCACCACTGGATCCGATGCTCCACCACCACTGGATCTGGTGCTCCACCACCACTAGAGCAGACCCAACCTACTGTTTCTCTTCCCATTGCCCTGTAGAATGTAAGCCCTCAAGGGCAGGGTCCTCTCTCCCCTCTGTACCAGTCTTTCTCTGATAGTCTGTACATTGTATTTCTCACTTGTTTTGTATGTAACCCTTCTCATGTACAGAACATGGAATCAATGCTGCTCTATAAATAAGTAATCATAATAATAATAATGTAGTAAGCATGTGCTGTCCATGCAAAGAGAATAGTTACATGTAGGAAGCAGGGTGCTGTCAGCGTGGAAGAGAATATTTACATGTAGCAAGCGTGTGCTGTCTGTGTGCGGGAATAATAGTTACATACAGTACAGCCCGCAACTGGAAGCCTCGTCCTCTACGACAGCCCCTTATCCCCAGTGACCGGCAGCCTCGCCCTTTATGACAGCCCCTTAACCCCAGTGACCGGCAGCCTCGTCCAGTACGACAGCCCCTTAACCTCAGTGACCAGCAGCCTCATCCTCTATGACGGCCCCTTAACCCCAGTGACCGGCAGCCTCATCCTCTACAACAGCCCCTTTTCCCAGTGACCAGCAGCCTCGTCCTCTATGACAGCCCCTTATCCCCAGTGACTAGCAGCCTTGACCTCTACGACAGCCCCTTACCCCCAGTGACCAGCAGCCTCATCCTCTACGACAGCCCCTTACCCCCAGTGACCAGCAACCTCGTCCTCTACTACAGCCCCTTACCCCCAGTGACCGGCAGCCCCTTACCCCCCAGTGACCGGCAGCCTTGTCCACTACAACAGCCCCTTACCCCCAGTGACCGGCAGCCTCGTCCTCTGCGACAACCACTTACCCCCAGTGACCGGCAGCCTTGTCCAAATAAAACAGCCCCTTACCCCAGTGACCGGCAGCCTCGTCCTCTGCGACAACCACTTACCCCCAGTGACCGGCAATTTGGTCCTCTACTACAGCCCCTTACCCCCAGTGACCGGCAGCCTCGTCCTCTGCGACAACCACTTACCCCAGTGACCGGCAATTTGGTCCTCTACTACAGCCCCTTACCCCCAGTGACCGGCAGCCTCGTCCTCTGCGACAACCACTTACCCCAGTGACCAGCAGCCTCGTCCACTACGAGAGCCCCTTTCTTCCAGTGACCGGCAGCCTCATCCTTTAAAACAGCCCCTTACCCCAGTGCCCGGCAGCCTCATCCTGCTTACAAGTCAGCGCCTCATACCCCAGCCTCACCGGCAGCCTCATCCTCTACAACAGCCCTTACCCCAGTGACCGAGCCTCATCTACAACAGCCCTTTACCCCAGTGACCAGCAGCCTCATCCACCTCGACAGCCCCTTTCTTCCAGTGACCAGCAGCCTCGTCCTCTACAACAGCCCCTTTTCCCAGTGACCAGCAGTCCCGTCCTCTACAACAGCCCCTTTTCCCAGTGACCAGCAGTCCCGTCCTCTACGACAGCCCCTTACCCCCAGTGACCGGCAGCCTCGTCCACTACGACAGCCCTTACCCCCAGTGACCAGCAGCCTTGACGTCTACCACAGCCCTTACCCCAGTGACCGGCAGCCGCTTACCCCAGTGACCAGCAGCCTCGTCCACTACGACAGCTCGTCCACACTTTCCTGCTCCTGAGATCAGCCCTGTAATCTGCCTCCACTGCGCCCTCTGAACCTGCAGTAATCAGCTTATCTGTGCAGAGGGCAGGAGGGCGGCACAGACTGGTACACGGCAGCCTCCCCGTCATTACAGGGCGTCAGTGCACGAAACATATACACACATATATATTTGAAGTATAAGACACGATACAACAGCAAAATAGGTGACCGCAGCTCTGGAGGTGACTGGAGGATAAGACATGACGTAACAGCAGAATAGTGAGTGCAGCTCTGCAGGTGACTGGTGGATAAGACATGATGTAACAGCAGAATAGTGACTGCAGCTCTGGAGGTGACTGGTGGATAAGACATGATGTAATATCAGAATAGTGACCGCAGCTCTGGAGGTGACTGGAGGATAAGACATAGTGCAGCTCTGGAGGTGACTGGTGGATAAGACAAGTTGTAACAGCAGAATAGTGACTGCAGCTCTGGAGGATAAGCCATGATGTAACAGCAGAATAGTGACCACAGCTCTAGAGGTGACTGGAGGATAAGACACAATATAACAGCAGAATAGTGACTGCAGCTCTGGAGGATAAGCCATGATGTAACAGCAGAATAGTGACCACAGCTCTAGAGGTGACTGGAGGATAAGACACAATATAACAGCAGAATAGTGAGTGCAGCTCTGGAGGTGACTGGAGGATAAGACACGATGTAACAGCAAAATGGTAAATGCAGCTCTGGAGGATGGGGCAGTATACACAGCGAGCCATATGTGTATATATCAATGGAGTATTTTTATTTTCTCACTTCTTTTTCACAGTTTTTCGGTGCCGGTCTTGTCCCAGATCCTACTGACTTCTTTGGGAGCGGTGTGTGTGTGTGCCTTTGTCCTGGGTGATTGCTGTGTGTGTGCGCCTTTGTCCTTGGTGATTGCTGTGTGTGTGTGGCCTTTGTCCTGGGTGATTGCTGTGTGTGTGTGCCTTTGTCCTGGGTGATTGCTGTGTGTGTGTGTGCCTTTGCCCTGGGTGATTGCTGTGTGTGTGTGCCTTTGTCCTGAGTGATTGCTGTGTGTGTGTGCCTTTGTCCTTGGTGATTGATGTGTGTGTGTGTGTGTGTGTGTGTGCCTTTGTCCTGAGTGATTGCTGTGTGTGTGTGCCTTTGTCCTTGGTGATTGATGTGTGTGTGTGCCTTTGTCCTTGGTGATTGATGTGTGTGTGTGTGTGTGTGTGTGTGCCTTTGTCCTGGGTGATTGTTGTGTGTGTGTGCCTTTGTCCTTGGCGATTGCTGTGTGTGTGTGTGCCTTTGTCCTGGGTGATTGCTGTGTGTGTGTGCTTTTGACCTGGGTGATTGCTGTGTGTGTGTGTGCCTTTGCCCTGGGTGATTGCTGTGTGTGTGTGCCTTTGTCCTGAGTGATTGCTGTGTGTGTGTGCCTTTGTCCTTGGTGATTGATGTGTGTGTGTGTGTGTGTGTGTGTGTGCCTTTGTCCTGAGTGATTGCTGTGTGTGTGTGCCTTTGTCCTTGGTGATTGATGTGTGTGTGTGTGTGTGTGTGTGTGTGCCTTTGTCCTGGGTGATTGTTGTGTGTGTGTGCCTTTGTCCTTGGCGATTGCTGTGTGTGTGTGTGCCTTTGTCCTGGGTGATTGCTGTGTGTGTGCGCCTTTGTCCTGGGTGATTGCTGTGTGTGTGTGCCTTTGTCCCGTGTGATTGCTGTGTGTGTGCCTTTGTCCTGGGTGATTGCTGTGTGTGTGTGCCTTTGTCCTGGGTGATTGCTGTGTGTGTGTGTGCCTTTGTCCTGGGTGATTGCTGTGTGTGTGTGTGTGTGCCTTTGTCCTGGGTGATTGCTGTGTGTGTGTGCCTTTGTCCTGGGTGATTGCTGTGTGTGTGTGCCTTTGTCCTGGGTGATTGCTGTGTGTGTGTGCCTTTGTCCCGTGTGATTGCTGTGTGTGTGCCTTTGTCCTGGGTGATTGCTGTGTGTGTGCCTTTGTCCTGGGTGATTGCTGTGTGTGTGTGCCTTTGTCCTGGGTGATTGCTGTGTGTGTGTGTGCCTTTGTCCTGGGTGATTGCTGTGTGTGTGTGTGCCTTTGTCCTGGGTGATTGCTGTGTGTGTGTGTGCCTTTGTCCTGGGTGATTGCTGTGTGTGTGTGTGCCTTTGTCCTGGGTAGATAAAATAGGGAGGGGGACAAGAGGCGCAATAGTGCCCTATCACTAGTGACACTTATATACAGTGGTGGTGCTGTGAAGCTGCTCACCTGGTCCAGTTGTGATCCCCACAACTGGTTTGAAGGCGTTTTTGGAAACAATGTTCCAGCTGCTGCAGGACCTCCACCGACCACTGGATAGTGGTATGTATCAAAGAAATGATGGGAGTGCTGGTGTCTCACGGTCCGCGCTGCTTCAGGGTTAAATAAACTCACCAAAGAGCCAAATCGATTTCCATCCTTTTAGGCTATGGGCCCACAGGACGTTTTTGGAGCAGTCATAAACGCAGGAAAACCTGAGGATCCTAGAGTCCTTGACAGGAGAAATGCTAGAATCTTGTCTGCGTTTTTTGCGCGTTTTTACTGCGTTTTTCCCATTGACTGCACCAAAAACGCACAAAAGAATTGACATGTCCATTCTTTGCTATCTGCACCAAAAACGCAGGTATTTGACAGTTCTTGACACTTGCAAAACTAGTGTGTGGGCACAGCGTTTTTGTAAAACCCATTGGTTTTGCTGGGAAGCCCAACCGCAGGAACAAATTAGCATACATTAACATAAAACCAATGGTTTTCTGCAAGCGGAAAACGCACCAAAAACGCCCAGTGGGCACATACCCTTATTCCTCCTCTCTCCTACGCGTTTCGGCGCCTATCCTGGCACCTTCATCAGGGATATTACATCAGACAGTGGCAGTGGGGTTTTTATAGCCCCAAACTTACAAAAAACAGGGTGTTGTCTGTGTACCTGTGATGTCATTTGCATCATCCAAAATGGGAGGATCTCCTCATTTTCCCGCTCTTTTTATAAAAAGCTTAACAAATCTCCAAAATCACTGAGTATAATGCATATTCCATTCATAAAAAGATGCCTTCAATGTCCCTGATAAAAAAAGTTAAAAATAATGCATGAAATTGCAGAAATCAGCGATAAAAAATCTTCCTGATACAAAAATAAAAAACTTTTCACAATGCTTCATATGAGGTTAGAACCTGGGACTTCCACATCAGTGAGTATCGATTCAGGAGATCAGTGGTATAAACCACCCGCTCTTTGATATCCAAAGAGCGGGAAAATGAGGAGATCCTCCCATTTTGGATGATGCAAATGACATCACAGGTACACAGACAACACCCTGTTTTTTGTAAGTTTGGGGCTATAAAAACCCCACTGCCACTGTCTGATGTAATATCCCTGATGAAGGTGCCAGGATAGGCGCCAAAACGCGTAAAAGAGAGGAGGAATAAAAGGGTGGAAATCGATTTGGCTCTTTGGTGAGTTTATTTAACCCTGAAGCAGCGCGGACCGTGAGACACCAGCACTCCCATCATTTCTTTGTCCTGGGTGATTGCTGGGTGTGTGCCTTTGTCCTGGGTGATTGCTGTGTGTGTGCCTTTGTCCTTGGTGATGGCTGTGTTTGAGCCTTTGTCCTTGGTGATGGCTGTGTGTGTGTGCCTTTGTCCTTGGTGATTGCTGTGTGTGTGCCTTTGTCCTGGGTGATTGCTTGTGTGTGTGTGTGTGTGTGTGCCTTTGTCCTGGGTGATTGTTGTGTGTGTGTGCCTTTGTCCTGGGTGATTGCTGTGTGTGTGCCTTTGTCCTTGGTGATTGCTGTGTGTGTGCCTTTGTCCTGGGTGATTGCTGTGTGTGTGTGCCTTTGTCCCGTGTGATTGCTGTGTGTGTGCCTTTGTCCTGGGTGATTGTTGTGTGTGTGTGCCTTTGTCCTGGGTGATTGCTGTGTGTGTGTGCCTTTGTCCTGGGTGATTGCTGTGTGTGTGTGCCTTTGTCCTGGGTGACTGCTGTGTGTGTGTGACTTTGTCCTGGGTGATTGCTGTGTGTGTGTGCCTTTGTCCTGGGTGATTGCTGTGTGTGTGTGTGTGTGCCTTTGTCCTGGGTGATTGCTGTGTGTGTGTGCATTTGTCCTTGGTGATGGCTGTGTTTGAGCCTTTGTCCTTGGTGATGGCTGTGTGTGTGCCTTTGTCCTTGGTGATTGCTGTGTGTGTGCCTTTGTCCTGGGTGATTGATGTGTGTGTGTGTGTGTGTGTGTGTGCCTTTGTCCTGGGTGATTGTTGTGTGTGTGTGCCTTTGTCCTTGGCGATTGCTGTGTGTGTGTGCCTTTGTCCTTGGCGGTGGCTGTGTGTGTGTGCCTTTGTCCTGGGTGATTGTTGTGTGTGTGTGCCTTTGTCCTTGGCGGTAGCTGTGTGTGTGTGCGCCTTTGTCCTGGGTGATTGCTGTGTGTGCGCCTTTGTCCTGGGTGATTGCTGTGTGTGTGCCTTTGTCCTTGGTGATTGCTGTGTGCGCGCCTTTGTCCTGGGTGATTGCTGTGTGTGTGCGCCTTTGTCCTGGATGATTGCTGTGTGTGTGCGCCTTTGTCCTGGGTGATTGCTGTGTGTGTGTGTGTACCTTTGTCCTTGGTGATTGCGGTGTGTGTGTGGCTTTGTCTCTGGTGATTATTGTGTGTGTGTGTGCTTTGTCCTGGGTGATTGCTGTGTGTGTGTGTGGCTTTGTCTTTGTTGATTACTGTGTGTGTGTGTGTGTGTGCCTTTGTCCTGGGTGATTGCTGTGTGTGTGCCTTTGTCCTGGGTGATTGCTGTGTGTGTGTGCCTTTGTCCTGGGTGATTGCTGTGTGTGTGTGCCTTTGTCCTTGGTGATGGCTGTGTGTGTGCGCCTTTGTCCTTGGTGATTACTGTGTGTGTGCGCCTTTGTCCTTGGTGATTACTGTGTGTGTGCGCCTTTGTCCTTGGTGATGGCTGTGTTTGAGCCTTTGTCCTTGGTGATGGCTGTGTGTGTGCCTTTGTCCTGGGTGATTGCTGTGTGTGCCTTTGTCCTGGGTGATTGTTGTGTGTGTGTGTGTGTGCCTTTGTCCTTGGTGATGGCTGTGTGTGTGCCTTTGTCCTTGGTGATTGCTGTGTGTGTGCCTTTGTCCTGGGTGATTGCTGTGTGTGTGTGCCTTTGTCCTGGGTGATTGCTGTGTGTGTGCCTTTGTCCTTGGTGATTGCTGTGTGTGTGCCTTTGTCCTGGGTGATTGCTGTGTGTGTGTGCCTTTGTCCTGGGTGATTGCTGTGTGTGTGCCTTTGTCCTGGGTGATTGCTGTGTGTGTGCCTTTGTCCTTGGTGATTGCTGTGTGTTTGCTGTATTGGATGCTGAACCTCGTCCCTGCGTCTTACTGATGCAGCACCGGCCCCATGTGTCTTTGTATAATCTGTGTTGTTGTGTTGGACTCATGTTGTATGTTACCTTGGCTGTTATCACTTGTATAACTATGTATATATTGCTGTTGTATATTACACACATGTTCCCACACTGGCCCATCATCCTGTATAGGAGGGGTTGGACTCTGTAGGGCACACAGTGGACTTGCCCGGCATCATCATTTTAGCAGCCTGGGATTAGTTGTCTGAGATCTGGCCCTGCTGTTTCCCATAGAGGGCCTCGGTCAGGTCATTTCTCAGTATAATACTGATACTACCCTTGCATAGGGCCTGGGCAGACCTTTTAAAAACATGTACAATTATTATTGTACCATTTGTAGTTTCCTTGCTATAATCATTTTCACACCCTGCAGGGAGCTGGTGGATTAGTCCAGCTCCAGTATATTCACAGCTGAATAGTCCAGCTGCTGTATAAGTGGTATTTAAACATCCACACCCACCCAAGCTGGTGTTCTGTCCCTCCCCTCTGTGCTGGGAATGGGTTTTGTCCTGCACTGTGCTATCTGTAAGATTTCTATTATATGAAGGTTGGTTTTCCTGCAGACATGTAATGTGTGTATCTGCTGAGCTCACATAGAAATATCTCCAGCACACACTACACACATGCCTCAGATACACAATGACATGAAGAGCAGCAGCTAAGATCATCCCCCCTCCCTTCTCTGGCTGCAGTGAATGAGTCACACAACAGACAGATCAGAGAGGAGGGCAGTGTAATGAAGCATGAATATTCATTCCTTTGGGAGTGGGCAGCAGAGAACTCGCTGCGATTGACAGATGAATGGATCTTTTATCTTGCAGTTTACAGAGGATAGAAGGGAAGTATAAATAATAGAAATACATGGAATTAGAGAGGAATTAGAAAAAGATATCAGTTACATATGGATTTTTGGCCTGACATTCCCTTTATAATAGCATTGGCGGTATGACGCATGCACAGTGGGAGTTTGGGATCACGCATGTGCAGGAGGTGTGGCATAGAATGTTCCGGTTTGGGACATCACTGGTAGTAGCTCTGTCGCGCCTGCCACTGATCCAGACCTCTACAGGGGCGCGTGATCAGGGCGTGCTGTTGACACACTCCTATGTGTCTCATGCTTGTTATAATATTATTAGGACGCCCCCTAGTGTTGGTGACTCTTTAGGGTATGTGCACATCAGTCGTTTTGTGGGCTGCTTTTGGACGTTTTCCGTCGGCGTTTTCCGCTGAGTTTTATGTTAATTTATGTTAATCCTATCCTCCGGTTGGATTAACATGCTAGTCAATGGATTTTAGAAAACTCTGTCTTCACTAGAACGTTTTTCTTCTGGTCGTTTTCAGTCAAAACTGAGTTTTCTCAGTCAAAACTGAGTTTTTCCACCGGTTTTCCAAAAATAGAGCAAGTGACTTCTTTCCTCCGTTTTTCCAGCGGTTTCAGCTGATCAAGTGCACAAAAAACTCAGTTTTCAAAACCGCCGAGAAAAACGCTGTAAAACCGGGCGGAAAACGAGCAAAAAACGAGGGACACTGCTGAGCACAGAAAACTCAGTTTCTGCTAAAAAAAAAACAGGTTTTTGGACGTTCTGCAGAGATGCACAAACGTCAGATGTGCACATACCCTTAGGGTAAGTGCACATCTGACGTTTGTGCATCTCTGCAGAACGTCCAAAAACCTTTTTTTTTTAGCAGAAACTGAGTTTTCTGTGCTCAGCAGTGTCCCTCGTTTTTTGCTCGTTTTCAGCCGGGTTTTCCAGCGTTTTTCTCGGCTGTTTTGAAAACTGAGTTTTTTGTGCACTTGATCAGCTGACACCGCTGGAAAAACGGAGGAAAGAAGTCACTTGCTCTATTCTTTGAAAAACGTTGTAAAAACTCAGTTTTGACTGGAAAAACTCAGTTTTGACTGAAAACGACCAGAAGAAAAACGTTCTAATGAAGACAGCGTATTCTAAACTCCATTGAGTATCATGTTAACCCAGCCGGTGGCTAGGATTAACATAAATTAACATAAAACTCAGCAGAAAACGCCGACGTAAAACGTCCAAAAACAGCCCAGAAAACGACTGATGTGCACATAGCCTTACCCTCGTGCACTGTATATGTGCTGCTTTGTCTTTCTGTGCCCACCTCTGTTCTGTATAGATGCATGTAGTGTAAGAGCAGCTTTATATTCCCTTGGTGGGAAATAAAAGTCAGCATCAGCATTGCAGAAAAATCTCTGTTGAATGTTGTACGTTTCTGATATTGTACAGGATACATTCAGAGTCCTTTGCTTTAAAGCGGAGCTCCAGGGAGAAACTTTAGTAAAGTTCCTGCCCTGCTACATGATGAAGCAGAGCCGTACACTGCAGATCTAGGATCTATAGATCTCTTATGAATCAATAAACTCATATCTGCTCCTCAGCTCAAACCCCTCCCTCAGGGGACACAGAAATTCAGCCTCATGCTACAGAAGTGTCAGGGGTGTGGACCCCAGGGGCTCCAGATCATGTTACATTCCCGCCCCCTCATACTTCTGTATAAACAGGGGGTGTGGACCACATGGGCTCCAGATCATGTTACATTCCCGCCCCCTCATACTTCTGTATAAACAAGGGGCGTGGACCCCAGGGGCTCCAGATCATGTTACATTCCCGCCCCCTCATACTTCTGTATAAACAGGGGGCGTGGACCCCAGGGGCTCCAGATCATGTTACATTCCCGCCCCCTCATACTTCTGTATAAACAGGGGGCGTGGACCCCAGGGGCTCCAGATCATGTTACATTCCCGCCCCCCTCATACTTCTGTATATACAGGGGGTGTGGACCCCAGATCATGTTACATTCCCGCCCCCTCATACTTCTGTATAAACAGGGGGCGTGGACCCCAGGGGCTCCAGATCATGTTACATTCCCGCCCCCTCATACTTCTGAATATACAGGGGGCGTGGACCCCAGGGGCTCCAGATCATGTTACATTCCCGCCCCCTCATACTTCTGTATATACAGGGGGTGTGGACCCTGGGAGCTCCAGAGATCAACTTACATTCCCGCCCCCTCATACTTCTGTATATACAGGGGGTGTGGACCCTGGGAGCTCCAGATCAACTTACATTCCAGCCCCCTCATACTTCTGTATAAACAGGGGGCGTGATGGGACCGGCACTTTGGAGATCAGGCACACAATAATTTGCAGCCAACTTATGTAATCTATTTTGCTGTCTGTGCCTGTTATGTATATATGTGGGTCTCATGTCACATGAGCTGAGGGTGAGGGAGCACATTCGTGACAGAATTGCAGCTAGAGACGTGGAGGACCAAACCGTGCTGAAAACACTACAACAACACTGTACAAGGTACCCGGAAGGGTGGGATCGATCACCAGGGATTGATTTTGTTTATGCCGTTGATGGATCTTTTGTTAATCTCCTCATACTTCAGTATAAACAGGGGCGTGGACCCTGGGGGCTCCAGGGTTATCCTACATTCCTGCCCCCTCATACTTCTGTATGACCAGGGGACATACACCCTGAAAGCTCCAGATCATCTTCCAGAAGTATGAGGGGGACAGGAATGCAAGATGATCTGGAGCTTACAGGGTCTATGTCCCCTGGTCATACAGATGTATGAGGGGGCAGGAATGTAGGATGACCCTGGGGCCCCTAAGGTCCACACCCCTGTTCATACAGAAGTATAAACAGGGGTGTGGACCTTAGGGGCTCCAGGATCATCTTACATTCCTGCCCCCTCATACTTCTGTATGAATGGGGGGCGTGGCCGTCGGTCCCATGGTCACACTACAATCCTGCTCCTGATATGTCCTCCTATGTAATGTGACAGAGGTATACTCCCATCAAATAGCAATCATGGCAAATAGAAATACACGCTGTGATCTTCTACTGTACAATAATATGATGGTGCATAATGTGTGCTGCCATGTATCAGAGTTAATCGTGTTCCCCCACAAGTCGCTCTTCCCCCCTACAGTGGCCATCACTGTCAGCGTCCGCTCACTCTCACCCGTTCCCCACGCCAAGTGCCTCGGGGTTATCCTCGACTCCTCCCTCTCCTTCAAGCCACACATCCAGGCCCTCGCCACCCCCTGCCACCTCCAGCTCAAAAACATCTCCCGGATCTGCACTTTCCTTGACCACGACACTGATAAAACCCTTATTCACGCTCTCATCATCTCCCGCCTCGACTACTGCAACCTCCTGCTCACCGGCCTCCCCACTTCCTCCCTCGCTCCTCTCCAATCTATCCTCAATTCTGCTGCCCGCCTCATCCACCTGTCGCCCCGTTACTCCCCCGTCTCCCCCCTCTGCCAAGCCCTCCACTGGCTCCACACTTCTCAGAGATCCTGGTTCAAATCCCTAACCCTGACATACAAAGTCATCCACAACCTGTCCCCTCCATACATCTCTGACATGGTCTCCCGATACCTACCCTCGAGCAACCTGCGATCCTCCCAAGAGCTTCTCCTCTACTCCCCCCTCATATCCTCCTCACACAACCGCATGCAGGATTTCTCCTGTGCTTCACCCAGACTCTGGAACTCTCTACCCCAGACACTCGCCTACCCTGGGAACCTGAAGACCCACCTCTTCTGACAAGGCTACAACCTGCAATGTGACCTGACCCTCGCACCATCTCATGTTCGGCACTACCCCCCTCCTATTGTACCCCCCACCCGTCCCTCATAGAGTGTGAGCTCTTGTGGACAGGGTCCTCTCCCCTCCTGTACAGCTTGTGGTCATTTAATGTTCTTGTCCTCGTCTGTCCTTACACATGTAAAGCTCCATGGAATATAACGGCGCTATATAAACTATAAGAATAATCTATTAAAAGGTAAACATAATTCTATTTACTGATCCCAATTATAGACTCATATGACATCAATGTAAATGTAGGAATATATGTAGAGTGTATGGTTCATTCTATCTACCCATGTGGCGGCCCTGTGTGCTCATGTGCTGGTCTTGTACCCGGCAGTTTTAGGCTGTGACACCTCAGGGCCACGTGTAAAGAATTGCACCGTCCTCACAAGCTTCACACTGTGGCCATTCACCCATGCAGTTCGGAGAGAGCACCCCTGTCACATCACACAGGATGGTACATCCGGGACTGGATTGTAGTATGAGCATAGGGTGGAGGCCACGCCCACTCCCCATACAGAAGTGTTAGGGGGCTGGAATGTAGGGTGATCCTGGAGCCCGTAGAGTCCACACCTCCTGCCACACCCCTGACACCTGCCAAACCTCCTGCCACACCCCTGACACCTGCCAAACCTCCTGCCACACCCCTGACACCTGCCAAACCTCCTGCCACACCCCTGACACCTGCCAAACCTCCTGCCACACCCCTGACACCTGCCAAACCTCCTGCCACACCCCTGACAACTGCCAAACCTCCTGCCACACCCCTGACACCTGCCAAACCTCCTGCCAAACCTCCTGCCACACCCCTGACACCTGCCAAACCTCCTGCCACACCTCCTGCCACACCCCTGACACATGCCAAACCTCCTGCAACACCTCCTGTCACACCCCTGACACTTGCCAAACCTCCTGCAACACCCCTGACACCTGCCAAACCTCCTGCAACACCCCTGACACCTGCCAAACCTCCTGCAACACCCCTGACACCTGCCAAACCTCCTGCAACACCCCTGACACCTGCCAAACCTCCTGCCACACCTCCTGCCACAACACCCTGAACCACACCTCCACAACCGCACACCTCCTGCCACACCCCTGCACACCCCACCCTCCTGCCACACCCCTGACACCTGCCAAACACTCCTGCAACACTCCTGCACACCCCTGACACCTGCCAAACCTCCTGCAACACCTCCTGCACACCCCAAACCTCCTGCACACACCCTGACACCTGCCAACCTCCCTCACACCCCTGACACCTGCCAAACCTCCTGCAACACCTCCTGCACACCCCTGACACCTGCCAAACCTCCTGCAACACCTCCTGCCACACCCCTGACACCTGCCAAACCTCCTGCAACACCCCTGACACCTGCCAAACCTCCTGCAACAACCTCCTGCCACACCCCTGACACCTGCCAAACCTCCTGAACACCTCCTGCAACACCCCTGACACTTGCCAAACCTCCTGCACACCTCTGACACCTGTCCAAACCTCCTGCAACACCTCTGACACCTGCCAAACCTCCTGCAACACCTCTGACACCTGCCAAACCTCCTGCACACCCCTGACACCTGCCAAACCTCCTGCAACACCCCTGACACCTGCCACAAACCTCCTGCCACACCCCTGACACCTGCCAAACCTCCTGCAACACCCCTGACACCTGCCAAACCTCCTACAACACCTCCTGCCACACCCCTGACACCCGACACACCTCCTGCCACACCCCTGACACCTGCCAAACCTCCTGCAACACCTCCTGCAACACCCCTGACACCTGCCAAACCTCCTGCAACACCTCCTGCACACCCCTGACACCTCCACACCCACACACCTCCTGCCACACCCCTGACACCTCCACACCCGACAACACCTCCTGCCACACCCCTGACACCTGCCAAACCTCCTGCAACACCTCCTGTCAACACCCCTGACACCTGCCAAACCTCCTGCAACACCTCCTGTCACACCTGCCACAACCTCCTGCAACACCCCTGACACCTGCCAAACCTCCTGCAACACCCCTGACACCTGCCAAACCTCCTGCAACACCTCCTGTCAACACCCCTGACACCTGCCAAACCTCCTGCAACACCTCCTGCCACACCCCTGACACCTACACTGCCAAACCTCCTGCAACACCCTGACACCTGCCAAACCTCCTGCAACACCTCCCTGCAACACCTCCTGCAACACCTCCTGCAACACCTCCTGCAAACCTCCTGCAACACTCCTGACACCTGCCAAACCTCCTGCAACACTCCTGACACCTGCCAAACCTCCTGCCACACCCCTGACACCTGCCAAACCTCCTGAAACACCTCCTGCAACACCCCTGACACCTGCCAAACCTCTGCAACACCTCCTGCAACACCCCTGACACCTGCCAAACCTCCTGCAACACACACTCCCTGACACCTGCACCAAACTCCTACCTCTGCAACCAACCTCCTGCCACACCCCTGACACCTGCCAAACCCTCCTGAAACACCTCCTGCAACACCCCTGACACCTGCCAAACCTCCTGCAACACCTCTGACACCTGCAAACCTCCTGCAACACCTCTGACCTCTGACACCTGCCAAACCTCCTGCAACACCTCTGACACCTGCCAAACCCTCCTGCCACACCCCTGCACCCAAACCTGCCAAACCTCCCTGCAAACTCCACACTGACACCTGCCAAACCTCCTGCAACACCCCTGACACCTGCCAAACCTCCTGCCACACCTCTGACACCTGTCAAACCTCCTGCCAACACCTCTGACCTCTGACACCTGCCAAACCTCCTGCAACACCTCTGACACCTGCCAAACCTCCTCCCACACCCCTGACACCTGCCAAACCTCCTGCAACACCCCTGACACCTGCCAAACCTCCTGCCACACCCCTGACACCTGCCAAACCTCCTGCCACACCCCTGACAACTGCCAAACCTCCTGCACACAACCTACTGACAACTGCCAAACCTCCTGCCACACCCCCTGACACCTGCCAAACCTCCTGCCACACCCCTGACAACTGCCAAACCTCCTCCCACACACCTCTGACACCTGACACTGAACCTCCTGCAACACCCTGACACCTGCCAAACCTCCTGCAACACCCTGACACCTGCCAAACCTCCCGCAACACCCCTGACACCTGCCAAACCTCCCGCCACACACCCCTGACACCTGCCAAACCTCCTGCAACACCCCTGACATCTGCCAAACCTCCTGCCACCTGCCACACCCTTGAGACCCCTGCCACACTCCTGACACCTGCCAAACCTCCTGCCACACCCGAGACCCCTGCCAAACCTCTGACACCTCTGCCACACCTCCTGCCATACCCCTGACACACCTCCTGCCACACCCTGACACCTGCCAAACCTCCTGCAACACCCCTGACACCTGCCAAACCTCCCGCAACACCCCTGACACCTGCCAAACCTCCCGCCACACCCCTGACACCTGCCAAACCTCCTGCAACACCCCTGACATCTGCCAAACCTCCTGCCACCTGCCACACCCTTGAGACCCCTGCCACACTCCTGACACCTGCCAAACCTCCTGCCACACCCGAGACCCCTGCCAAACCTCTGACACCTGCCACACCTCCTGCCATACCCCTGACACACCTCCTGCCACACCCCTGACACCTGCCAACCTCTTGCAACACCCCTGCCACACCCCTGCCACATCCTGCCACACCTCCTGCATAAAGCTGACATGACGAAATGTTATTGCCCCTGAGATAAGGGTGAGGGCTGAGGAGCATGTATGATTTATTGATTTATAAGAGATGTATAGACTATAGAATTGTACTGTACAGCTCTGCTCCATCATGTAGGAGGGCAGGGACTGTAATATTTTACAAGAGTTTCCCTTTAATACACGGGGAGGGGCACTACGGGGCCGGCCTGCACACGGGGAGGGGCCCCTTTATGAGCGATATACAGGAAGGGGGAAGTATACATAGTGGGGGCACTAAGGGGCAGTATGCACAGGGCACTGTACACACACATCACAGAGGGCAGTATATACACTGGGCACCACACACAGCGGTAGCCCTCCGGGCACACCACACAGGGCACAGTACACAGTGGTGACCTGGGACAGTATATAAACCAGTGGGGGCCCTCTGGGGGGCGGCATATATACACACAGGGCGGTACACACACACACACAGGGCAGTACACACACACACAGGGCAGTATATATACACACACACACAGGGCGGTACACACACACACACAGGGCAGTACACACACACACAGGGCGGTACACACACACACACAGGGCAGTACACACACACAGGGCAGTACACACACACAGGGCAGTATATACACACACAGGGTAGTATATACACACACAGGGCAGTACACACAGGGCAGTATATATACACACACACAGGGCAGTATACACACACAGGGCAGTATATATATACACACAGGGCAGTACACACACAGGGCAGTATATATACACACACAGGGCAGTATATACACACACACAGGGCTGTATATACACACACAGGGCAGTATATATACACACACAGGGCTGTATATACACACACACAGGGCAGTATATACACACACACACACAGGGCAGTATATACACACACACACAGGGCAGTATACACACACACACACACAGGGCAGTATATACACACACACACCGGGCAGTATATATACACACACAGGGCAGTATATACACACACACGGCAGTATATACACACACACACACAGGGCAGTATATACACACAGGGCAGTATATAAACACACACAGGGCAGTATACACACACAGGGCAGAATATACAACACACAGGGCAGAATATACACACACACAGGGCAGAATATACACACACACAGGGCAGTATATACACACACACGGCAGTATATATATACACAAAGGGCAGAATATACACACACACACACAGGGCAGTATACACACACAGGGCAGTATATACACACACACAGGGCAGTATATATACACACACACAGGGCAGTATATACACACACAGGGCAGTATATATACACACACAGGGCAGTATATACACACACACACAGGGCAGTATATACACACACACACAGGGCAGTATATACACACACAGGGCAGTATACACACACACACACGGCAGTATACACACACACACAGGGCAGTATATATACACACACAGGGCAGTATATATACCACACACAGGGCAGTATATATACACACCACACACAGGGCAGTATATACACACAGGGCAGTATATACACACACACACAGGGCAGTATATACACACACACAGGGCAGTATATATACACACACAGGGCAGTATATACACACACACACAGGGCAGTATATATACACACACAGGGCTGTATATACACACAGGGCAGTATACACACACAGGGCAGTATACACACACACACACAGGGCAGTATATATACACAGGGCAGTATATATACACACACAGGGCAGTATATACACACACACAGGGCAGTATATACACACACACAGGGCAGTATATATACACACACACGGGCAGTATATACACACACAGGGCAGTATATATACACACACAGGGCAGTATATACACACACACAGGGCAGTATATACACCACACACACACAGGGCAGTATATACACACACAGGGCAGTATATACACACACACAGGGCAGTATATAACACAGGGCAGTATATAACACACGGCAGTATATACACACAGGGCAGTATATACACACGGCAGTATATACACACGGCAGTATATACACACAGGGCAGTATATACACACACACACAGGGCAGTATATACACACACAGGGCAGTATATACACACAGGGCAGTATATACACACAGGGCAGTATATACACACACAGGGCAGTATATACACACACAGGGCAGTATATACACACGGCAGTATATACACACAGGGCAGTATATACACACACAGGGCAGTATATACACACACACACACACACACACACAGGCAGTATATACACACAGGGCAGTATATACACACACACAGGGCAGTATATACACACACAGGGCAGTATATATACACACAGGGCAGTATATACACACAGGGCAGTATATACACACACACAGGGCAGTATATACACACACACAGGGCAGTATATATACACACACAGGGCAGTATATATACACACACAGGGCAGTATATACACACAACACACAGGGCAGTATATACACACACAGGGCAGTATACACACACACACACGGCAGTATACACACACACACAGGGCAGTATACACACACAGGGCAGTATATATACACACACACAGGGCAGTATATATACACACACAGGGCAGTATATACACACAGGGCAGTATATACACACACACACAGGGCAGTATATATACACACACACAGGGCAGTATATATCACACACACAGGGCAGTATATACACACACACAGGGCAGTATATATACACACACAGGGCTGTATATACACACACACACAGGGCAGTATACACACACACACACACAGGGCAGTATATATACACAGGGCAGTATATATACACACACAGGGCAGTATATACACACACACAGGGCAGTATATACACACACACACAGGGCAGTATATACACACACAGGGCAGTATATACACACACACAGGGCAGTATATATACACACACACAGGGCAGTATATACACACACAGGGCAGTATATACACACAGGGCAGTATATACACACACAGGGCAGTATATACACACAGGGCAGTATATACACACACAGGGCAGTATATACACACACAGGGCAGTATATACACACAGGGCAGTATATACACACACAGGGCAGTATATACACACACACACAGGGCAGTATATACACACAGGGCAGTATATACACACACACAGGGCAGTATATACACACACACACAGGGCAGTATATACACACACAGGGCAGTATATACACACACACAGGGCAGTATATATACACACACACAGGGCAGTATATACACACACAGGGCAGTATATACACACACAGGGCAGTATATACACACAGGGCAGTATATACACACACAAGGGCAGTATATACACACAGGGCAGTATATACACACACAGGGCAGTATATACACACACAGGGCAGTATATACACACAGGGCAGTATATACACACACAGGGCAGTATATACACACACACACAGGGCAGTATATACACACAGGGCAGTATATACACACAGGGCAGTATATACACACACACAGGGCAGTATATACACACACACAGGGCAGTATATACACACACAGGGCAGTATATACACACACACACAGGGCAGTATACACACACAGGGCAGTATATACACACACACAGGGCAGTATATATACACACGGCAGTATATACACACGGCAGTATATACACACGGCAGTATATACACACAGGGCAGTATATACACAAAGGCAGTATATACACACACAGGGCAGTATATACACACAGGGCAGTATATACACACACAGGGCAGTATATACACACGGCAGTATATACACACAGGGCAGTATATACACACAGGGCAGTATATACACACACACCACAGGGCAGTATATAGACACACAGGGCAGTATATACACACGGCAGTATATACACACAGGGCAGTATATACACACAGGCAGTATATACACACACAGGGCAGTATATACACACGGCAGTAAATACACACAGGGCAGTATATACACACACACACACAGGCAGTATATACACACGCAGTATATACACACAGGGCAGTATATACACACACAGGGCAGTATATACACACACACACAGGGCAGTATATAACACACAGGCAGTATATACACACACACAGGGCAGTATATACACACAGGCAGTATATACACACACACAGGGGCAGTATATACACACACAAGAGGCAGTATATACACACAGGGCAGTATATACACACAGGGCAGTATATACACACACAGGGCAGTATATACACACACACAGGGCAGTATATACACAGGTGTGGTACACACAGTATATACACAGGGTTATATTCACACTTGGGCGTTTCCTCTCAGGCTTTTCTTACCGCTTCGTGTTTTCAGCTCCCGGAAGTGCAGAAATATTTGGCCCCGCCCACCTCCGGAACATAAACTCTTCACCACGCCTACCGGAAGCTGCAGTCACATGACACACAAGCCTCCTCCCATGCTGTGGTGAAGACAATCTGCAGTAAGCGGCCGCCACACCTCCTCCAATCATAGTGCTGACCCGCCCACTGAAGACTCAGCCACCAATCACAGTCGGGCTATCAATTCACCGGATGAGAGCCTCCAGATGATTGGGTTATATTTGAGTTGCTCCACCCTCTCGCCTCCCATTTATAACGTCAGCTAACATACTGCATGCCGGGAAATGTAGTCTGGTTACCTAGGCGCCCAAAGATGACGTACTACGCACCCGGAGACGCGTCTGGCCAAAGAGGCGCAGGAACACGGGAGATGACGTCATGTGACGCGGTGCACGCCGGAACTTGTAGTCTGTGATGCGGCCGCGCACTTGTTCCGGCAATGGAGAAGAGAGCGACAGAGAAGAGGAGCTCCGGAGAGATGGAGGGAGAACCCGGGAGAAGCAGGACACACAGGTGAGGGGAGGAGAGGAGGAGCCCGGGAGGAGCAGGACACACAGGTGAGGGGAGGAGGAGCCCGGGAGGAGCAGGACACACAGGTGAGGAGGAGCCCGGGAGGAGCAGGACACACAGGTGAGGGGAGATGGAGGAGGAGCCCGGGAGGAGCAGGACACACAGGTGAGGGGAGGAGGAGCCCGGGAGGAGCAGGACACACAGGTGAGGGGAGGAGAGGAGGAGCCCGGGAGGAGCAGGACACACAGGTGAGGGGAGGAGGAGCCCGGGAGGAGCAGGACACACAGGTGAGGAGGAGCCCGGGAGGAGCAGGACACACAGGTGAGGGGAGGAGGAGGAGCCCGGGAGGAGCAGGACACACAGGTGAGGAGGAGCCCGGGAGGAGCAGGACACACAGGTGAGGAGGAGCCCGGGAGGAGCAGGACACACAGGTGAGGGGAGGAGGAGGAGGAGCCCGGGAGGAGCAGGACACACAGGTGAGGGGAGGAGGAGGAGGAGCCCGGGAGGAGCAGGACACACAGGTGAGGGGAGGAGGAGGAGGAGCCCGGGAGGAGCAGGACACACAGGTGAGGGAGGAGGAGGAGGAGCCCGGGAGGAGCAGGACACACAGGTGAGGAGGAGCCCGGAAGGAGCAGGACACACAGGTGAGGGAGGAGGAGCCCGGAGGAGCAGGACACACAGGTGAGGGGAGGAGGAGCCCGGGAGGAGCAGGACACACAGGTGAGGGGAGATGGAGGAGGAGCCCGGGAGGAGCAGGACACACAGGTGAGGGAGATGGAGGAGGAGCCCGGGAGGAGCAGGACACACAGGTGAGGAGGAGCCCGGGAGGAGCCCGGGAGGAGCAGGACACACAGGTGAGGAGGAGCCCGGGAGGAGCAGGACACACAGGTGAGGAGGAGCCCGGAGGAGCAGGACACACAGGTGAGGAGGAGCCCGGGAGGAGCCCGGGAGGAGCAGGACACACAGGTGAGGAGGAGCCCGGGAGGAGCCCGGGAGGAGCAGGACACACAGGTGAGGAGGGGAGGAGGACCCGGGAGGAGCAGGACACACAGGTGAGGGAGGAGAGAGGAGCCCGGGAGGAGCAGGACACACAGGTGAGGAGGAGCCCGGGAGGAGCCCGGGAGGAGCAGGACACACAGGTGAGGGAGGAGGAGGAGCCCGGGAGGAGCAGGACACACAGGTGAGGGGAGGAGGAGGACCCGGAGGGAGCAGGACACACAGGGGCGGGGAGGAGGAGCCCGGGAGGAGCAGGACACACAGGTGAGGGGAGATGGAGGAGCCCGGAGGAGCAGGACACACAGGTGAGGGGAGGAGGAGCCCGGGAGGAGCAGGACACACAGGTGAGGGGAGGAGAGGAGGAGCCCCGGAGGAGCAGGACACACAGGTGAGGGGAGGAGGAGCCCGGGAGGAGCAGGACACACAGGTGAGGGGAGATGGAGGAGGAGCCCGGGAGGAGCAGGACACACAGGTGAGGAGGAGCCCGGGAGGAGCCCGGGAGGAGCAGGACACACAGGTGAGGGAGGAGGAGACCCGGGAGGAGCAGGACACACAGGTGAGGGGATATGGAGGAGGAGCCCGGGAGGAGCAGGAGACACACAGGTGAGGAGGAGCCCGGGAGGAGCCCGGAGGAGCAGGACACACAGGTGAGGGGAGAGGAGGAGCCCGGGAGGACAGGACACACAGGTGAGGAGGAGCCCGGGAGGAGCCCGGGAGGAGCAGGACACACAGGTGAGGGGAGGAGGAGCCCGGGAGGAGCAGGACACACAGGTGAGGGAGATGGAGGAGGAGCCCGGGAGGAGCAGGACACACAGGTGAGGAGGAGCCCGGGAGGAGCAGGACACACAGGTGAGGAGGAGCCCGGGAGGGCAGGACACACAGGTGAGGAAGACGGAGGAGCCCGGGAGGAGCAGGACACACAGGGAGGAAGGAGCCCGGGAGGAGCCCGGAGGAGCAGGACCACAAGGTGAGGAGGAGCCCGGAGGAGCCCGGGAGGAGCAGGACACACAGGTGAGGGAGCGGGAGGAGCCCGGGAGGAGCAGGACACACAGGTGAGGGGAGGAGGAGGAGCCCGGAGGAGCAGGACACACAGGTGAGGAGGAGGAGGAGCCCGGAGGAGCAGGACACACAGGTGAGGGAGGGAGGAGCCCGGAGGAGCAGGACACACAGGTGAGGGAGAGAGGAGCCCGGAGGAGCAGGACACACAGGTGGGGGAGGAGGAGGACCCGGGAGGAGCAGGACACACAGGTGAGGGGAGAGGAGGAGCCCGGGAGGAGCAGGACACACAGGTGAGGGGAGGAGGAGCCCGGGAGGAGCAGGACACACAGGTGAGGGAGAAGGAGGAGCCCGGGAGGAGCAGGACACACAGGTGAGGGGAGGAGGAGCCCGGGAGGAGCAGGACACACAGGTGAGGGGAGGAGGAGGAGCCCGGGAGGAGCAGGACACACAGGTGGAGGGAGGAGAGGAGCCCGGGAGGAGCAGGACACACAGGTGAGGGGAGGAAGGAGCCCGGAGGAGCAGGACACACAGGTGAGGGAGGAGGAGCCCGGGAGAGCAGGACACACAGGTGAGGGGAGGAGGAGCCCGGGAGGAGCAGGACACACAGGTGAGGGGAGGAGGAGGAACCCGGGAGGAGCAGGACACACAGGTGCGGGGAGGAGGAGGAGCCCGGGAGGAGCAGGACACACAGGTGCGGGGAGGAGGAGAACCCGGGAGGAGCAGGACACACAGGTGCGGGGAGGAGGAGGAGCCCGGGAGGAGCAGGACACACAGGTGCGGGGAGGAGGAGGAGCCCGGAGGAGCAGGACACACAGGTGCGGGGAGGAGCAGGACACACAGGTGCGGGGAGGAGGAGGAACCCGGGAGGAGCAGGACACACAGGTGCGGGGAGATGGAGGAGGAGCAGGACACACAGGTGCGGGAGGAGGAGCCCGGGAGGAGCAGGACACACAGGTGCGGGGAGGAGCAGGACACACAGGTGCGGGGAGGAGGAGGAACCCGGGAGGAGCAGGACACACAGGTGCGGGGAGGAGGAGGAACCCGGGAGGAGAAGGACACACAGGTGCGGGGAGGAGGAGGAACCCGGGAGGAGCAGGACACACAGGTGCGGGGAGGAGGAGCCCGGGAGGAGCAGGACACACAGGTGAGGGGAGGAGGAGGAACCCGGAGGAGCAGGACACAGGTGCGGGGAGGAGGAGCCCGGGAGGAGCAGGACACACAGGTGAGGGGAGGAGGAGGAACCCGGGAGGAGCAGGACACACAGGTGAGGGGAGGAGGAGGAACCCGGGAGGAGCAGGACACAGGTGCGGGGAGGAGGAGGAACCCGGGAGGAGCAGACACACAGGTGCGGGGAGATGGAGGAGGAGCCCGGGAGGAGCAGGACACACAGGTGCGGGGAGGAGGAGGAGCCCGGGAGGAGCAGGACACACAGGTGCGGGGAGGAGGAGGAGCCCGGGAGGAGCAGGACACACAGGTGCGGGGAGGAGGAGGAGCCCGGGAGGAGCAGGACACACAGGTGCGGGGAGATGGAGGAGGAGCCCGGAGGAGCAGGACACACAGGTGCGGGGAGGAGGAGGAGCCCGGGAGGAGCAGGACACACAGGTGCGGGGAGGAGGAGGAGCCCGGGAGAGCAGGACACACAGGTGCGGGGAGGAGGAGGAGCCCGGGAGGAGCAGGACACACAGGTGCGGGGAGGCTGGCTTCTGCTCTGGGGCTGTGTATGGTGATGTCTGGGGAGGGAGCTGAGCGGGTGTATAATTACAGCGCTCCTCATCGCTCTGCCTGCTGCTGGGTGGAGACTATTATGTTCCTCTCTCTGCTGTGTGCAGAATTATTAGGCAGATGAGTATTGTGATCACATGATCCTTTTTATCCATGTTGTCCTCCTCCAGGCTGTATAGGCTGATGGTGGGATTACACGTTTCAATATTGTTGCGATATCGCAATTCAATGGCGCGGGAGCGCGCATTTAGTGCTCGTTTCTCCTGCATCGCATTGGATGTTTACACGCTGCGATCTCGGAATACAACGTCTGTGCGATGTCTACGCCTCCCAACCCAGGAACAATCCTTTAACATGGGAGTGAATGGGTGACGTAGAACTTCACATCGTAGTTGGGCTGTCACACAGCGCGATCCGGCTCCAATCTCCCTTCAATATCGGAGCATTGAATAGCGGCTCATTATACCCCCGATATCGCATTGACATCGTTCCTGCATCGTATTGGACGTTCACACCGTACAACGCAGGAACGATATCGGCTCCAACAATCGAACCACGTGACTTTTCATTGAAATCGGACTACGACATCGCAACGTGTAAACCCACCATGAGAGACGACTACCAATGAAGTAAATCAGGTGATGTCATCTCTATAACTTGGAGGTGTGTGGTGTAATGACATCATCACCCTATATAAGGTGTGCGCAATTAGAGGACTGCGGGTGTGGGGGACGGAGGAGGAGCGTAGTGAAGCACTGTGATGGAGTGGCGTAGTGGACTGCGGGGGGAGGGGTAGTACCGCCTAGTGCTCACGTCTCCCTCTTGTGGTCAGTGACAGTGGCGAGGATTCTCTGGACACTCTTCTCACCCGGCTGCCTCTCACCCCATCTCTGTCGCCCCGGAAGCGCACCACCAGTCAGAGTAAGACGGAGCCGCCATTGCTGCGCACCAGTAAGAGGACGATCTACACGGCCGGACGCCCGCCCTGGTACAACGAGTCCGGGACACCCTTCAAGGAGGCCTTTGTGATCGGTGAGTGGCAGTGAGGGCCCCGTGTGGCCCCCAGAGCATGATGCTAACCCCCATGATCCTCCTTTTCCAGGTCTGTGCGGGGGCAGCGCCTCGGGGAAGACGACTGTGGCCAATAAGATCATAGAGGCGCTAGACGTACCCTGGGTGGTGCTGCTGTCCATGGACTGCTTCTATAAGGTGGGCTTTCTACCCTGTGTGTGACCCCTCCCATTGTGATGTCACTGTACTCCTAAAATTTAAGGTCCTTCCCCCCCCCCCCCCCCCCCTGTGTGACTCCTTCCCCCCCCCCCCCTGTGTGACTCCTTCCCCCCCCCCCCCCTGTGTGACTCCTTCCCCCCCCCCCCCCCCCTGTGTGACTCCTTCCCCCCCCCCCTGTGTGACTCCTTCCCCCCCCCCCCTGTGTGACTCCTTCCCCCCCCCCCCTGTGTGACTCCTTCCCTCCCCCCCGTGTGACTCCTTCCCCCCCCCCCCCCCCCCCCCTCTGTGTAACTCCTTCCCCCCCCCCCCTCTGTGTGACTCCTTCCGACTCCTGAAAGACCACATCTGCCGCGCTCCATGGAGTTATCCCTGTGTCGGCCATCGGGGGCTCTCTGTTTTGCCTCCCTACAAGTACAATCTACCAAAATGTGAGATGAGGTGACAGCAAATTAGTCACCACTGACCAGCGCCCCCTGGAGGCGCTTTTCTTCTGTTGCTGTTTTTCCAGCAGTTTAGTCTTCTATTTTTATTTTTTATCTCTGAATGTTCCACACACTTTGTGCTTATAGAGCTGTACTAATATCATTATTAATAATGATGATGATTACACAGCTCCTGTAAAACCACTATAATGATGGTGATAACTGCACAGCTGCATTACTACAGTTACAATGATATAGGTAATGACTGCACAGCTCTCTTAGCCCTGTTATGATGGAGATGATGACTGCACAGCTCCTGCAGCACACTGCTAATGATTGAAATGACTGCACAGCTTCTATAGCACAGTTATAATGATGGAGATGATGACTGCACAGCTCCTGTACCACAGTTATAATGATGGAAATGATTACTGTACAGCTCCTTTACCACAGTTATAATGATGAAGATGATGACTGCACAGCTCCTGTAGCACAGTAATGAATGGGATGATGACTGCTCAGCTCCTGTAACAGAGTTATAATGTTGGATATAACTGCACATCTTCTGTATCCCAGTTATAATGATAGAGATGATGACTTCACAGCTCCTGTACCACACTGCTAATGATTGAAATTACTGCACAGCTTCTATAGCACAGTTATAATGATGGAGATGATGACTGCACAGCTCCTGTAGCACAGTAATGAATGGACTGATGACTGCTCAGCTCCTGTAACAGTTATAATGTTTGATATAACTGCACATCTTCTGTATCCCCGTTATAATGATAGAGATGATGATTTCACAGCTCCTGTACCACACTGCTAATGATTAGAAGCTGTGCAGTAATTTCATAGCACAGTTATAATGAATGGAATGATGTCTGCACAGCTCCTGTACCACACTGCTAATGATTGAAATTACTGCACAGCTTCTATAGCACAGTTATAATGATGGAGATGATGACAGCACAGCTCCTGTACCACAGTTATAATGATGGAGATGATGACTGCACATCTCTTCTATGTGTATAATAAAGGGGTTGATGACAGTCATTGCTCTACATCAGTTTTGCTGACTGCAAGAGAACATGTGAACTCCATGAATTTTGGTGCTGAATCGAATTATCCCATCTATTTCCTCCAGTCCCATCTGGTGTTTCCACACAGCGCAGTTTACTAAGGAATCTTACAGCAGTAATGTAACATTAGATATTCACAGTATGCAAAGAGAATGTAAATCTACACTTGTGTAACTAAGCAGTGTGACAACTGATGGAACATCCAGCTGTTCAAGAGGCTTACAAGCCGCAGCAACTGTAACACTGCACAGGAGCGAGGCTGCTATATTCTGTCTCATTTTTGGTTACTTTACACAAAAAGGACAAATAAGTGACTGTGTGTGAAGGCTGTGATACACACTGACGATCAAAACTAGAGAACAACACACAATTTCCTTAATGTTCAGGTCACGGTGTTTCCTAGGTCACAATCTCCTGATATGAGTAAATCCTCAGTATTTTAAGCTTATTTCATACATTGAATATATTCTAAAGCTCAATATGTAAATGAGAGAGACACTGATCACAATTAGAGAACACTCAGATCCCTGCAGGTTATTGGTGTTAATCTGGGGTGACCCTAAATTGGTGTCGCAGCGGATTATCTTTTTTTAATAATTCATGTTTTTCTGCTTGCCCCTACACTTCAAGATGATGCCAGTCAGTCCACACTGCAGTCATTAGTGTTAATCTGCACCTGGTGCTAATGTCCTTCATTATCTGACAAACCCTGTGTAACTGCAGCCTAACTTTCCAGTTTGCACTCACTTTGCTGTTCCAAAGTGACTGACCCCTCCGGCAGCAGGTCGTCCAGATGTAGGGACGGCGTCACCCTATCAGCCGTAGCCACTGAAGTTGGTTGTTCCAAGTCTGTGATTTCTAGAACTTTGCATCTTTACAACATCACAAACTCATTCAAGTCCCCCAAGAAGGCGACAGATGTGAGAGAGGACAGGATAATGCGGAGAATCTCCATGGGTAATTGTTTCATCACTGCAGCTGGAATAGCTCGCCAGTTCAGCACTGAACAGGGTAAGGATCTGTCTCCTCACACAGTGTCACCGTGTTTAGGAGCATTTGGACTGAAAGCCGACACTGCAGTGACCAAACTCTCATTAGCAGAGTGGATCACAAGGCTAGACTCGCCTTGGGTGAGGAGCAGGTTGTGTGGACAGAGCAGAAGTGTACACAGGTCATTTTATTGATGAAAGCAAGTTTAGTTTGTGGCTGATGGGAAACATTATGTTCGTCGACAAACTGGGGAAAGACTGAACCCAAAGTGTGTAAAGCCGTCAGTGACAGGTGGTGGAGGAGGGTTGACGGTTTTGGGGAATGTTTTCTGCAGGGGTTGGACCTCTCATATAGCGACATGGCAGAGTGAATACAGGTGTGGATCACAACCTTCTTCACTACACGCCGGTCATTACATGTGTTCAGCCTCAATCAGCAGCAATTATCATACAGGACAATGTCCCCTGTCACACAGCAAATAGGGGAAAGCAGATCCAGAAAGCCCAGAGCCCTGATCTAAACCCTATAGAAAACCTCTGGAAAATCCCTGGAGACCAAGTTATTGCTGAGAAACCACACAAGTCACAGAACTGTGGAGGAGGAGTGGAGCAAAATCCCCCCCCAGAGCAGAGAGACGAGTGCGGTCATGTGGAAGAGACTGGGAGAGGAGTGGAGCAAAATCCCCCCCCAGAGCAGAGAGAGACTAGTGATGTCATGTGGAAGAGACTGGAAGAGGAGTGGAACAAAATCCCCCCCAGAGCAGAGAGAGACTAGTGATGTCATGTGGAAGAGACTGGAAGAGGAGTGGAACAAAATCCCCCCCCAGAGCAGAGAGACGAGTGCGGTCATGTGGAAGAGACTGGAAGAGGAGTGGAGCAAAATCCCCCCCCCCCCAGAGCAGAGAGAGACTAGTGATGTCATGTGGAAGAGACTGGAAGAGGAGTGGAACAAAATCCCCCCCCCCCCCAGAGCAGAGAGAGACTAGTGATGTCATGTGGAAGAGACTGGAAGAGGAGTGGAGCAAAATCCCCCCCCCAGAGCAGAGAGAGACTAGTGATGTCATGTGGAAGAGACTGGAAGAGGAGTGGAACAAAATCCCCCCCCCAGAGCAGAGAGACGAGTGCGGTCATGTGGAAGAGACTGGAAGAGGAGTGGAGCAAAATCCCCCCCCAGAGCAGAGAGAGACTAGTGATGTCATGTGGAAGAGACTGGAAGAGGAGTGGAACAAAATCCCCCCCCCAGAGCAGAGAGACGAGTGCGGTCATGTGGAAGAGACTGGAAGAGGAGTGGAACAAAATCCCCCCCCAGAGCAGAGAGACTAGTGCTGTCGTGTGGCCGCAGATGTGCTGAAGTCATACACAGCAAAGGCCTGCACAAAGCAAAGGCCTGCACACTTCCTACTGATTGGTGGTGACTGCTGTAACCTGCACAACATTTAGTTTTAATCTTTCAAACAAATTTTGATCGCCCGTGTGTTTTTTTTGGGGTTAATCTTGGTGACCAGGAAACGTTTTGCATACAGCATGAAGCATTGCTTCTACAAAATGTCTTATTACTGACGATATTCAACTTTAAAACAAACATTTATTATTTGTGAAAAAAAATTGACATTTGCATTATTTATTCTATGGCCTCATATCTGGAATCTGCACCTTTTTATTTGGGTAAAATCAGTAAAAAGAGGTGAAATGTAGATCAGTGTAATGTGATGATGACTACACGGCCTGCTGCCTGTACAATCATCATCTAATAGCTGATATGTATTACCCCGGACCAGAGTCATCATGGGTGTGACTGAGCCTGGACCAGAGTCATTGTAAGGGGTGACTGAGCCCAGATTTGTGGCTCTGGTGCTCATGGTCACTATTGGTTGTTTCCTCTCAGATCCTCACCAAGGAGCAGCAGGAGTCGGCTGCCAGGAATGAGTATAACTTTGATCACCCCGATGCCTTTGACTTCGATCTTCTGGTCAACGTCCTGCGCAAACTGAAGAAGGGGAAGAGCGTAAAAGTGCCGGTGTACGACTTCACCACACACAGCCGCCGCAAGGACTGGGTGAGTACACAGGAACCCCCAGGATAAGACCACCCGTCACCACTGGAGCCCCCAGGATAAGACCACCCATCATCATAGGAGCCTCCAGTATAAGACCACCCGGCACCTGCATGTGACCACATCTTATTGTGTCTCCTGCAGAAAACAGTGTATGGCGCCAACGTGGTCATATTCGAGGGAATTCTCTCTTTTGCCAACAAAGAGCTTCTGAAGGTAAAAATCAGCGGCCAACACCATTCTACGGCTCCCCGAATGTGTCTGTGCGCCACCTCCCCAACAGGCTGCCTGTCTGCAAGCCCACTCTGCTCGTCCGAGCCACCTCTGCAGCGCCCCCGCCCGTCCGAGCCGCCTCTGCAGCGCCCCCGCCCGTCCGAGCCGCCTCTGCAGCGCCCCCACCCGTCCGAGCCGCCTCTGCAGCGCCCCCGCCCGTCCGAGCCGCCTCTGCAGCGCCCCCCGCCCGCCCGAGCCGCCTCTGCAGCGCCCCCGCCCGCCCGAGCCGCCTCTGCAGCTCCCCCGCCCGCCCGAGCCGCCTCTGCAGCGCCCCCGCCCGCCCGAGCCGCCTCTGCAGCGCCCCCGCCCGCCCGAGCCGCCTCTGCAGCGCCCCCGCCCGCCCGAGCCGCCTCTGCAGCGACCCCGCCCGGCCGAGCCGCCTCTGCAGCTCCCCCGCCCGTCCGAGCCGCCTCTGCAGCGCCCCCGCCCGTCCGAGCCGCCTCTCCAGCGACCCCCGCCCGGCCGAGCCGCCTCTGCAGCGCCCCCGCCCGGCCGAGCCGCCTCTGCAGCTCCCCCGCCCGGCCGAGCCGCCTCTGCAGCGACCCCGCCCGGCCGAGCCGCCTCTGCAGCGCCCCCGCCGCCCGAGCCGCCTCTGCAGCGACCCCGCCCGCCCGAGCCGCCTCTGCAGCTCCCCCGCCCGCCCGAGCCGCCTCTGCAGCTCCCCCGCCCGGCCGAGCCGCCTCTGCAGCTCCCCCGCCCGTCCGAGCCGCCTCTGCAGCGCCCCCGCCCGCCCGAGCCGCCTCTGCAGCGCCCCCGCCCGCCCGAGCCGCCTCTGCAGCGCCCCCGCCCGCCCGAGCCGCCTCTGCAGCGCCCCCGCCCCGAGCCGCTCTGCAGCGCCCCGCCCCGAGCCGCCTCTGCAGCGCCCCCGCCCGTCCGAGCCGCCTCTGCAGCGCCCCCGGTTCGCTGGGCCCGTGTTTCCCCATCTTGTGATTTTGCTTTCCTTCAGCTTTTAGACATGAAGGTGTTTGTGGATACGGACTCTGACATCCGTCTGGTGCGGAGACTGAAGCGAGATATCATGGAGCGCGGCCGGGACATTGTCGGGGTGATAAAGCAGTACAACAAGTTTGTGAAACCGGCGTTCGAGCAATACATCGAGCCCACCGTCCAGCTGGCCGATATCGTGGTGCCCAGAGGTAATTACATCCTGACCCCCAGGTGTATACACCCAGGGTCCTTACCTGTATATGAGAGGTGGTGTATACACCGGGGTCCTTACCTGTATGAGAGGTGGTGTATACACCTGGGGTCCTTACCTGTATATGAGAGGTGGTGTATACACCTGAGGGCCCTTACCTGTATGAGAGGTGGTGTATACACCTGAGGGCCCTTACCTGTATGAGAGGTGGTGTATACACCTGAGGGCCCTTACCTGTATATGAGAGGTGGTGTATACACCTGAGGGCCCTTACCTGTATATGAGAGGTGGTGTATACACCTGAGGGCCCTTACCTGTATGAGAGGTGGTGTATACACCTGAGGGTCCTTACCTGTATGAGAGGTGGTGTATACACCTGAGGGTCCTTACCTGTATGAGAGGTGGTGTATACACCTGAGGGTCCTTACCTGTATGAGAGGTGGTGTATACACCTGAGGGCCCTTACCTGTATGAGAGGTGGTGTATACACCTGGGGCCTCTCCCTGTATACACAGGAGGTGGTGTATACACCTGGGTCCTCACCTGTATATGAGAGGTGGTGTATACACCTGGGGCCTCTCCCTGTATACACAGGCGGGGGTGTATACACCTGGGGCCTCACCTGTATATGAGAGGTGGTGTATACACCTGGGGCCTCTCCCTGTATACACAAGCTGTGGTGTATACACCTGGGGGTCCTCACCTGTATATGAGAGGTGGTGTATACACCTGGGGCCTCTCCCTGTATACACAGGAGGTGGTGTATACACCTGGGGCCTCTCCCTGTATACACAGGCGGGGGTGTATACACCTGGGGCCTCACCTGTATATGACAGGGGATGTATACACCTGGGGCCTCTCCCTGTATACACAAGCTGTGGTGTATACACCTGGGGGTCCTCACCTGTATATGAGAGGTGGTGTATACACCTGGGGCCTCTCCCTGTATACACAGGCGGTGGTGTGTACATCTGGGCCCTCACCTGTATACAGGGCATAATGTTTTGGGTTCTGTGTTTCAGGGGGTGATAACTCTGTGGCTCTGGACCTCATTGTTCAGCATGTGCACAGTCAGCTGGAGAAGGTGAGTCCCGTCCTGCACAGCGCCCCCTCCAGGTGATGCGTGGTGCTGTTACCTGTGTACATTGCACAGGTGAATGTAACGTCCCCCCTAGCTCCTGCTAACTTCCTGTCTTTCAGTGTACAGCTGTGACAGGCAGTAGTTCTGCACCTCATGGGTCTGACCATGTGCACTGTGTTCTCCAAATCTGCTATGATAATGGAGGCATGCAAGCTCCACCCCTGAGGAGAATGCTCCACCCCTGAGGAGAATGCTCCACCCCTGAGGAGCCACAGAAAATAATAACGCTCTATGGCATGACTGTAACATTGAAAGCTGCATGCCTTGTCCTCACCCTGCACGCTTACCCTCTCCTTTTCCTGCTCTCTCTTACCTCGGTTCTCCTTTCTCATTTTCCTTGATCACTCTCTCTCCTCTTCTGCACTCTCTCTTGCACTGGTCGCCCTCTTTATCTTTCATCTCTCGGAATGTTCTTCATCTCTTTTTCTGGCGCTCTGTCTCTTTTTCTCCTTTTCTCTAACGATCTCTGTCTCTTATCTGACTTTCTCTTTTGTACACTCTCTTGTAGTTGTCACCCTCTCTTCTCTGCTGCTCTCCCTCTCTTTGGTAGTCTCTCTTGCAGTTGTCTGTTTTATGACGTGCGTCTCTTCTACAGCGCTCGCTCTCTTGCACTTATCATCCCCTTCTCTTCTCTGGCTATATTTCTCTTTGGCGCTCTCTCTTCTCTAATGGTATCTTTTAAGCGTTTTCTTCTTTTGGCTGTCCTCTTTGCGCTCTCATCTTTTCTGGTATCTTTTAAGCTCTTCTTCTTTGGCGCTTCTCTTCTTTGAGGTATCTTTTAAAGGGATCCTGTCACCTCCGAACGCCTCCTAAGCTACCAAATCACGTCCCTGCAGCATATTATCACTAATCTCACACTCCTTTTGTCTCCTAAAAGCATCTGTGAAAGTGCATAAAACGTTTTAATCCTCCCTCATTAGTGATTATAATTAGCAGTGACTATTCTTTAGTCACCAGGCGGCTGTTTTGCAGCTCCAGATCCCCCTCTCTCTGTCTGTGTGCTTTGCTTGTGCAGCTTTACCCTCCCCCCTCTCTATCACTCACATAAAGCAATCATTAGTCCTGCCTTCAGCTCCACATCACAGCACACAGACAGAGAGAGAGGGTGGATCCTGGAGCTGCAAAACAACACCCCCTGGTGACTAAAGAACATAGCCCCTGCTAATTATAATCACTAATGAGTAAGTATAAAATCGTCTTTATCCACTTTCACAGGAAGCTTTTAGGAGACAAAAGGAGTGTGAGATTAGTGATAGGATGCTGCAGGGACATGATTTTGTAGCTTAGGAGGCGTTCTGGAGGTGACCGGATCCCTTTAAGCTCTCTCTTCTCTGATGGTCTCTTTTAAGCTCTTTCTTTTCTTTGGTGCTGTCTCTTTTGCGCGCTCTCTCTCCTCTGATGGTCTCTTTTAAGCTCTTCTCTTTGGCACTCTCTCTTCTGATGGTCTCTTTTAAGCTCTTCTCTTTGGCGCTCTCTCTTCTCTGATGGTCTCTTTGGTGCTGTCTCTTTGGCGCTCTCTCTCCTCTGATGGTCTCTTATAAGCTCTTTTTTCTCTTTGGCGCTGTCTCACACCTGTCTCCTGGTCTCGCCTGTCTCCTCTCTTCTCTGATGGTCTCTTTTAAGCTCTTCTCTTTGGCGCTGTCTCGCACCTGTCCCCTCGGTCTCGCCTGTCTCCTCTCTTCTCTGATGGTCTCTTTTAAGCTCTTTCTCTTTGGCGCTGTCTCGCACCTGTCCCCCTCGGTCCCTCCGTCCTGTCGCCCCTTTCTGGCGCTGTCTCGCACCTGTCCCCCTCGGTCCTCGCACCTGTCCCCCTCGGTCTCGCCTGTCTCCTCTCTGGCGCTGTCTCGCACCTGTCCCTCTCGGTTTCGCCTGTCTCCTCTCTGGCGCTGTCTCGCACCTGTCCCCCTCGGTTTCGCCTGTCTCCTCTCTGGCGCTGTCTCGCACCTGTCCGCCTTGGTTTCTCCGCCTGTCTCTCTCTCTCTTGGCGCTGTCTCGCACCTGTCCCCTCGGTCTCGCCTGTCTCCTCTCTGGCGCTGTCTCACACCTGTCCCCCTCGGGTCTCCTCGCGCTGTCTCCTCTCCTGGTGCTGTCTCGCCCCTGTCCCCCTCGGTCTCGCCTGTCTCCTCTCTGGCGCTGTCTCGCACTTGTCCCCTCGGTCTCGCCTGTCTCCTCTCTGGCGCTGTCTCGCACCTGTCCCCTCGGTCTCGCCTGTCTCCTCTCTGGCGCTGTCTCGCACCTGTCCCCTCGGTTCGCCTGTCTCCTCTCTGGCGCTGTCTCGCACCTGTCCCCTCGGTTTCGCCTGTCTCCTCTCTGGCGCTGTCTCGCACCTGTCCCCCTCGGTCTCGCCTGTCTCCTCTCTTCCTCTCCTTTATTCCCCACGTTTCATGTTGTTTTCCTTCTCTCTTTCTAACCGTCCCGTGTGATCCTGCCTGCTGTGACGTTAACCCTTGATTGACCTGTTCTTTGTATCAGCGGGAGATCACAGTAAGGTAGGATTGTGGGCAATACATGGCGGGTGTTGGGGCGGGGGTCGTACAGGGGGTTGTGGCTCCCTGGTAGAAAATTAGGTGAGGGCAGAGCCGACGACTACTACCCGCATCTCTGCCCTACTTCCTGCTGTGCCATCCTCTTACTACTCACCTACTACTGCCATCTTGAAAGTGTCTGTGCTCGCGGGGCGCCGGTCCCCTCTGTGCTCGCGAGGGCGCCGGTCCTTCTGTGCTCGCGGGGCGCCGGTCCCCTCTGTGGCTCGGGGGCGCCGTTCCCTCCTGTGCTCGCGGGGGCGCCGTTCCCTCCTGGCTCGCGGGGGCGCGTTCCCCTCCTGTGCTCGCGGGGCGCCGTTCCCTCCTGTGCTCGCGGGGGCGCCGTTCCCTCCTGTGCTCGCGGGGCGCCGTTCCCTCCTGTGCTCGCGGGGGCGCCGTTCCCTCCTGTGCTCCGGGGGCGCCGTTCCCTCCTGTGCTCGCGGGGCGCCGTTCCCCTCCTGTGCTCGCGGGGGCGCCGTTCCCCTCCTGTGCTCGCGGGGGCGCCGTTCCCTCCTGTGCTCGCGGGGGCGCCGTTCCCTCCTGTGCTCGCGGGGGCACCGGTCCCCTCCTGGCTCGGTGGGCGCCGGTCCCCTCCTGTGCTCGGGGGCGCCGGTCCCCTCCTGGGCTCGGTGGGCGCCGGTCCCCTCCTGTGCTCGGTGGGCGCCGGTCCCCTCCTGGGCTTGGTGGGCGCCGGTCCCCTCCTGGGCTGGTGGGCGCCGGTCCCCTCCTGGGCTCGGTGGGCGCCGGTCCCCTCCTGGGCTCGGTGGGCGCCGGTCCCTCGGGCCAGCTGTGCCATCTCTTCGTGCTGTAGCAGGGGCCCCTGGATCTCTAGTCATTGCCTGTTTTCTGTTTCTTCCTTTTCTCGTGTCCTCATGTCTTCTCCTGCCGTACTGTGCAGAGGATGCAGCGCTGGGACATGTGAGCCGCCCGTTTTTTGCATGTGTGACTGCACAGATGTGTTCCTTCTGCATGCCGAGGACACACGCTCCGCCACGCCAGTTGGGGTGGACCGCTCGAAGCTGTGTGGTGTTTGCCGCTCCTCTGTCTGGTTTGGGTCTTGCATCTTCTTTCGAGAGCCCAGGACTGAACAATCAAGGAGCCCGTGGAGATGTCGGGCAGTTATGGCTGATCTGGATTGTACAGTGTCTTGCACTTTAGTCTTCTGACCTGGTGACACGGGACGGTGCGCTGGACTGGTTCTTCTTTTGATATTGCACTAGGTTTACAGAGGATTTTTGATCTCACTAATTTCTTTTTTGGTGACTGCAGGTGTTGGGTCAAGAAGCTGCAACACAAGAACCGTCTCCTGGTCCAGTGGTCGTAATAGGTCATTGTGCTGCAACCAGTAGTTGGGTTGGACTGTTGCGTTTTTCCTTGGTTGTTGTGTAGTGTAGTTGGACGTTGTTAGGTGGGTTCATGTCTTGTAATGACTGTTTTATTTATTTATTTATTTTAATTGGAGCATGTTGGGAGTTTTGGGGCTTGTTGTCTTGCAGTGATCATTGAAGTTGGGCTGCTTTTTAGGATGGATGTGTCTGCTCATTGTCTAGTAGTTACCGTTGATATTTGGTTGAGTCGGTTTGTAAGTCGTTGACTTGTTGCCATCTTGTTGTGGCTGCTGATGTTTTGATGGGCTGTTGGCCTGGTCCTTCTCTTGTAGTGATCTCTGATGTTGGGTTGGAGCATGTTGCAGTTCTCGGGCTGTGCCCTTGTCTTGTAGTGATCTCTGATGTTGGGTTGGAGCATGTTGCAGTTGTTAGTTGGCCCTTGTCTTGTAGTGATCTCTGATGTTGGGTTGGAGCATGTTGCAGTTGTTAGGTTGGCCCTTGTCTTGTAGTGATCTCTGATGTTGGGTTGGAGCATGTTGCAGTTGTTGGGTTGGCCCTTGTCTTGTAGTGATCTCTGATGTTGGGTTGGAACATGTTGCAGTTGTTGGTTTGGCCCTTGTCTTGTAGTGATCTCTGATGTTGGGTTGGAAGATGTGGCAGTTTGTTGGGTTGGCCCTTGTCTTGTAGTGATCTCTGATGTTGGTTGGAGCATGTTGCAGTTTTGGGTTGGCCTTGTCTTGTAGTGATCTCTGATGTTGGGTTGGAACATGTTGCAGTTGTTGGTTTGGCCCTTGTCTTGTAGTGATCTCTGATGTTAGGGTTGGACCATGTTACAGTTGTTGGGCTGGCCCTTGTCTTGTAGTGATCTCTGATGTTGGGTTGGAGATGTGCAGTTGTTGGGCTGTTGATCTCTGATGTTGGGTGGAGCATGTTGCAGTTGTTGGCATGGTCCTTGTCTTGTAGTGATCTCTGATGTTGGGTTGGAGCATGTTGCAGTTGTTGGGCTGGCCCTTGTCTTGTAGTGATCTCTGATGTTGGGTTGGAGCATGTTGCAGTTGTTGGTCTGGCCCTTTCTTGTAGTGATCTCTGTTGTTGGGTTGGAGGCATGTTGCAGTTGTTGGGCTGGCCTTCTCTGTAGTGATCTCTGATGTTGGTTGGAGCATGTTGCAGTTGTTGGGCGATCCTTGTCTTGTAGTGATCTCTGATGTTGGGTTGGAGCATGTTGCAGTTGTTGGGCTGGCCCTTGTCTTGTAGTGATCTCTGATGTTGGGTTGGAGCATGTTGCAGTTGTTGGGCTGGTCCTTGTCTTGTAGTGATCTCTGATGTTGGGTTGGACCATGTTGCAGTTGTTGGGTTGGTCCTTGTCTTGTAGTGATCTCTGATGTTGGGTTGGAGCATGTTGCAGTTGTTGGGTGGCCCTTGTCTTGTAGTGATCTCTGATGTTGGGTTGGAGCATGTTGCAGTTGTTGGGTCTGGCCCTTGTCTTGTAGTGATCTCTGATGTTGGGTTGGAGCATGTTGCAGTTGTTGACTGGCCCTTGTCTTGTAGTGATCTCTGATGTTGGGTTGGAGCATGTTGCAGTTGTTGGGCTGGCCTTGTCTTGTAGTGATCTCTGATGTTGGGTTGGACGCATGTTGCAGTTGTTGGGCTGGCCTTATCTTGTAGTGATCTCTGATGTTGGGTTGGAGCATGTTGCAGTGTTGGGTGGCCCTTGTCTTGTAGTGATCTCTGATGTTGGTTGGAGCATGTTGCAGTGTTGGATGCTGCGTTTGGTCTTTGTCGTTGGTAGTGATCTCTGATGTTGGGTTGGAGCATGTTGCAGTTGTTGGTGTCCTTGTCTTGTAGTGATCTCTGATGTTGGGTTGGAGCATGTTGCAGTTGTTAGGTTGGCCCTTGTCTTGTAGTGATCTCTGATGTTGGGTTGGAGCATGTTGCAGTTGTTGGTTGGCCCTTGTCTTGTAGTGATCTCATGTTGTTGGGTGGTCATGTTGCAGTGTTGGTTGGGCTTCTGTTGTCTTGTAGTGATCTCTGATGTTGGGTTGGAGCATGTTGCAGTTGTTGGGTTGGTCCTTGTCTTGTAGTGATCTCTGATGTTGGGTTGGAGCATGTTGCAGTTGTTGGGCTGGTCCTTGTCTTGTAGTGATCTCTGATGTTGGGTTGGAGCATGTTGCAGTTGTTGGGTGGTCCTTGTCTTGTAGTGATCTCTGATGTTGGGTTGGAGCATGTTGCAGTTGTTGGGTTGGTCCTTGTCTTGTAGTGATCTCTGGGTGTTGGTGGTCTTGTCTTGTAGTGATCTCTGATGTTGGTTGGAGCATGTTGCGTTGTTGGCTGGCCCTTGTCTTGTAGTGATCTCTGATGTTGGTTGGAGCATGTTGCAGTGTTGGTGGCCTTGTCTTGTAGTGATCTCTGATGTTGGGTTGGAGCATGTTGCAGTTGTTGGATGGTCCTTGTCTTGTAGTGATCTCTGATGTTGGGTTGGAGCATGTTGCAGTTGTTGGGTGGCCCTTGTCTTGTAGTGATCTCTGATGTTGGGTTGGAGCATGTTGCAGTTGTTAGGTTGGCCCTTGTCTTGTAGTGATCTCTGATGTTGGGTTGGAGCATGTTCAGTTGTTAGGTTGGCCCTTGTCTTGTAGTGATCTCTGATGTTGGGTTGGAGCATGTTGCAGTTGTTGGCTGGCCCTTGTCTTGTAGTGATCTCTGATGTTGGGTTGGAGCATGTTGCAGTTGTTGGTTGGCCCTTGTCTTGTAGTGATCTCTGATGTTGGGTTGGAGCATGTTGCAGTTGTTGGGCTGGCCCTTGTCTTGTAGTGATCTCTGATGTTGGGTTGGAGCATGTTGCAGTTGTTGGGTTGCCCTTGTCTTGTAGTGATCTCTGATGTTGGGTTGGAGCATGTTGCAGTTGTTGGTTGACCCTTGTCTTGTAGTGATCTCTGATGTTGGGTTGGAGCATGTGCAGATGTTTGGATGATCTTTGTCTCCATTTTCCTGGCTTCTTTGTGGGTTGGTTGCACAATCTTCTGTACACCTGAATGTAAATTCACAATGAATGCTTTGACATGTGCAGTCAGGCGTTTTGGAGGCTTTATATATCTGAAGTTGGATGGTTTTGGAGCACCGTCCTCTGAGCCACCCCTGGAGGTGATTGTGATATTTCAGCATGGCTTGAGTGCGCTTTGTATTAGGAAGTGGCGGACGGTGTGATGAGCGTGCGGCACACCCTCCTCGTGCCTTTCTTCTTTTTGACCCTTTATCGTCCCCATTTGCTTCTTTTGTCACCTATATGTCAGAGCACAACTAACAGCACGTTTCTGGCTCGCAGTGTGAGATGTCGTGTGGTTACACCAGATCTAAGATAGAAGCTCCGGGACATAACCATTGCTTTACCGCACACATCTTCGGTTAGCGATGGCGACTTTTGATGTTTTTCTTCTTTTTTTTGCTTCCTTCCTCGCCATCATTAGAGCGGCACTGGCTTCGGCTCACCAGGGTCAGCCTCTTCCGGATACTCTGAGTGTTCTTGAGAGTACCCCACAAGTGCGCGGCATGCACACCATTATCAGGTAAAATATCTACACCTGAGATGTCCAACTACAACCCCCACCAGGGTCATCCGTAATAACACGGTGCTTCATCTAGGAACAAGGACACCAACCGAGATGAGTTCATCTTCTACTCAAAGCGCCTGATGCGTCTCCTGATCGAGCATGCACTCTCCTTCCTCCCGCTCAACGTATGTGACACGTGTCTGTGACCGCTGCCTCCTGTGCGCTGATGGTGGACTTCCATGCAGTGTTATTGTTTTGATCTTTCTTTTTTCAGGCCGTCACAGTGGAAACCCCGCAGGGAACATTGTATCAGGGTAAAAGGTTCCATCGTCAGCGGGTATGTGTGACACGAGTCATTGTGACACGAGTCATTGTGACACAGAATGTGAAACTAGCACTACTTAAACTAGGCTATGACAGAAATAGAGGCAACAGGGCGATCAGGTAATCCGGGGTCAGTTCTAGGAACGTACACAGTATTCAGGGAGTAAATAGAGTTTGGTTCTAGAACAGTTCAGAGTCAGCTGTTCCAGTAGATAACGATGAGGATTCAGGGATTAAAAAGAGACTTAAACAGGTAACCGGAAAATACCAGGAGAATAATACTATAAAAATAAAAATCTATGTTCACGTTATAAAAATTATTCCTAAAACTTTACCAAAAATAAATAATAAGTAAAAGGAACAGGCAAAAGAGTAATCAAGCAACAGTCCAGGTCAGAAAACAGATCAGAGAAGATGCAGGGGAGCAGGACACAGCACTTCAGACATTCTGGGGAAAGCTGCTCAGCTAAGTAACAGAGCAATCAATGGGAAGGAGAGTAACGCAACCCTTTCCACAACCAGCACAACTCTGAAGATAATAAACATATGACAACTCTGAGTACACAGGTACCAGTATCAGCAACATACAACAGCATTCTAGAAGTGGAGGGATTGTGACAGTATGTATTGAAGTGTTCACTTGTTCAGGTGTAAATAACCTAAATAATGTACTTGGACGCCATTATCACATGTTGTTAAATCTGGACCGCTTACATGGTGGTGAATATGATTGCAGTACTGAGAGACTCGCTGAGATGCACAGATTACACAGGAGCTGAGCTAAATTGCCGCTGTGACGGTACCTTTAGGGATCTTTCCTCTGATTCCAGATCACGGGGGTCTCTATCCTACGAGCTGGCGAGACCATGGAGCAAGCCCTCACTGCGGTGTGTAAGGACATCCGTCTGGGCAAGATCCTCATCCAGACCAACCACAACACTGGAGAACCAGAGGTGAGGGTAATGTTACACACCTGTACACCACATAATCCGGCACTGCGGTGCGCATGTAGTGGAGGGTGAGCAGTAGCAGCCGTGTATACTGGTGTCCTGCTTGGCCCGGTGGCTGATGCTTGTATCATTGCCTTGTTACAGCTCCATTACCTGCGGCTGCCAAAGGAGATCAGTGAGGATTATGTCATCCTGATGGACAGCACTGTGTCTACTGGAGCGGCGGCCATGATGGCCATACGTGTTCTCCTGGTAGGTGACGTCTCCTGTTATGTGGTTATCCTCCATCTAATGCTGAGTCCTCGGGTAGCAGTGGCATTTTTTTTCCTGGTCATCTCCTCTATTTGATCTCCTAGGATCATGACGTCCAAGAGGACAAGATCTTCTTGATTTCATTGCTGATGGCAGAGATGGGTGTCCACTCTGTGGCATACGCGTTCCCCCGAGTCCGCATCATCACCACCGCTGTGGATAAACGCGTCAACCAGGAGTTTCATATAATCCCAGGCATCGGTGAGAAGGAGGCCTCCGTATGTCCTCACTGTTGGCGTGTTACTCCAGTCTTCTCCATATGGTCACATAACCCTTTATGCCTCTGCAGGTAATTTCGGGGACCGTTTCTTTGGCACGGACGCACCTTCTGACTGGTACGATGGCGATGAGTGCAACATGGACTACTGAGCCTAGTTACGTCCCAGCGGCCGAGTCCCCCCACTTATTTATTAGTCGCCTGACCCCTCTCCTGGACAATCTTGAAGCTGGAGCTGAGCGTGTGGTTGTTGGACGCAGACCGCCCGGGGGTGCGCAGCCGCCCCACTTGTGCCGTCGATGACTCCACAATGGCCGCAGATCGAGCCGGCCCTATAGCACTTATACATCGTCTGCACTGGAGTGAGACCGCTCTGCTGCCCCCGTTATTACATGAATGAGACAATTATGTAGAATTATAACCGAGGAACAAAATTATGAGCACCCAAAATCCATCATGAAGACAAACCTGGGAGTAATAAAGTGTATAATGATGTAAAAGTGTCCGGGAGGCTGTGGCTTCATCACACCGTGTGTATTGCAATATTTGGGGGAGACCCCCCCCACCCTTCAGGGATCCGCACTTGTCAGTATACAGCTGCAGTTTGTGCATTGTGTGATTGATGATCCACCGTACAACTACTGTCGGCTCCACAACTTTCTGTAGGTAAATAAATTCTACGTTTTATTACCCTTTTATGTGACGTTTGGAGGAGTCTGATTTGTTCTTAGCCCTTAATGGTTGATGTTGGGTACAGACCTTCTATAAAGAGAGGGTCTGGGGGAGCCCCCTCATCTTACACGGCTTGATTTCATGGAGATGCTTCCTATGAAGAAAGTCGGTAAGTATCGAGGAGAGCGTGACCACCTCATCAGTGAGGACGAGGGAGACAGTGATCATACATACAGTTAATAGACAGCCGGAGGGTCGATGTTCATTAGTGCTCGTGACTGTATAAAAAGAGTATGTGAGAGAGGCAGAGTCTTCCAGAAGCAAAGATGGTCAGAGGTTCCTGATCTGTCGTCATCAGCGGTGTGAGGTGTACCGGCAATGTTTGTGACTGCTATGATCGCACACACTGAGATCTGTTGCTATGTGAAATCAGGTTTGTCTGGGACTTTGTAGTACACGTAATCTTACTTTATTGTAAAGGCCTGGTTTCTTAGGATTTTCAGATGTGATAGTAGAGGCAGAACATCCACATACCTCCCAAAACGCATGTCTCATGGATACAATGAGACTCCTGATGGATCACATGGACTGATGTAAGGAAGATGTATAATCGTGAAAATCTTATGTAAATGAAAGACTGTGTCCTGCACACTCAGGGGAAGAGAGACCATCCAGCTTGTTATCGAGGAGAGGGACCACCCACTTATCGAGGAGAGGACATCACTTGTTATCGAGGAGAGGGACCATCCAGCTTGTTATCGAGGAGAGGGACCATCCAGCTTGTTAGCGAGGAGAGGGACCATCCAGCTTATTAGCGAGGAGAGGGACCATCCAGCTTATTAGCGAGGAGAGGGACCATCCAGCTTGTTATGTATGCTGAGGAGGAGGGCTCATCCAGCTTGTTATCGAGGAGAGGGCTCATCCAGCTTGTTAGCGAGGAGAGGGACCATCCAGCTTGTTATCGAGGAAGGGACATCCAGCTTGTTATCGAGGAGAGGGACCATCCAGCTTGTTATCGAGGAGCGGGACCATCCAGCTTGTTATCGAGGAGCGGGACCATCCAGCTTGTTATCGAGGAGCGGGACCATCCAGCTTGTTATCGAGGAGCGGACCATCCAGCTTGTTATCGAGAGGAGCGGGACCATCCAGCTTGTTATCGAGAGAGGGGCCATCCAGCTTATTAGGAGAGAGAGGGACCATCCAGCTTGTTATCGAGGAGAGGGACCATCCAGCCTATTAGCGAGGAGAGGGATCATCCAGCTTTGTAGGGGTCATTCAGTTGTATAATAAACAAAGAGCCAGCAACGTTGCTGCTTAAAGGGATCCTGAACTCTAAAAATGAGCCCCAGACTCTTTTAACCTGTCCCTGCACCATGGTAATCCATTCCTAGCATCCCTTTGTGTTATTTATTACTTTGATAGTTTATAAAAGTTCTTTTTTTACCTGTGGATCTGAGGCTTCTCATTATATATGAAGCCGCATAAGGCGGTCTTTTGTGCTTCTCCCCGCCCCCAGCATGTTAATTATGCATGCACATAAGGCATACATACGTGATTTTCATCATATCGCCTTTACCGCCCCCTTGCAGCACAAGCACAGTCCCTGCTCCATAGCACGCCCATATGGGTGTGCATAATGAACATGCTGGCGGCAGGGTGAAGCACAAAAGACCGCCTTATGCGGCTTCACATATAATGAGAAGCCGCAGATCCACTGGTAAAAAAAGAACTTTTATAAACTTTCAAATATTGCAGAAATAACACAAAGGGATGCTAGGAATGGATTACCACCATGGTGCAGGGACAGGTTAAAAGAGTCTGGGGGCTCATTTTTAGAGTTCAGGATCCCTTTAAGCAGCAACGTTGCTGGCTCTATGCCTGTACAGACCTCCATCAACTCCTGTGATCTCATCACTCCATCCTGAGGGTGAGCAATGTTAGTACAGTGCCTTCCATCTACTCCTGTGATCTCTTCACTCCATCCTGAGGGTGAGCAATGTTAGTACAGTGCCTTCCATCTACTACTGTGATCTCTTCACTCCATCCTGAGGGTGAGCAATGTTAGTACAGTGCATTCCATCAACTTATATGATCTCTTCACTCCATCCTGAGGGTGAGCAATGTTAGTACAGTGCATTCCATCAACTTATATGATCTCTTCACTCCATCCTGAGGGTGAGCAATGTTAGTACAGTGCCTTCCATCTACTACTGTGATCTCTTCACTCCATCCTGAGGGTGAGCAATGTTAGTACAGTGCATTCCATCTACTACTGTGATCTCTTCACTCCATCCTGAGGGTGAGCAGTGTTAGTACAGTGCCTTCCATCAACTTATATGATCTCTTCACTCCATCCTGAGGGTGAGCAATGTTAGTACATTGCCTTCCATCTACTCCTGTGATCTCTTCACTCCATCCTGAGGGTGAGCAGTGTTAGTACAGTGCCTTCCATCAACCTATATGATCTCTTCACTCCATCCTGAGGGTGAGCAATGTTAGTACAGTGCCTTCCATCTACTACTGTGATCTCTTCACTCCATCCTGAGGGTGAGCAATGTTAGTACAGTGCCTTCCATCTACTCCTGTGATCTCTTCACTCCATCCTGAGGGTGAGCAATGTTAGTACAGTGCCTTCCATCAACTTATATGATCTCTTCACTCCATCCTGAGGGTGAGCAATGTTAGTACAGTGCCTTCCATCTACTCCTGTGATCTCTTCACTCCATCCTGAGGGTGAGCAATGTTAGTACAGTGCCTTCCATCAACTTATATGATCTCTTCACTCCATCCTGAGGGTGAGCAATGTTAGTACAGTGCCTTCCATCTACTCCTGTGATCTCTTCACTCCATCCTGAGGGTGAGCCTTGTTAGTACAGTGCCTTCCATCAACTTATATGATCTCTTCACTCCCTCCTGAGGGTGAGCAATGTTGGTACAGTGCCTTCCATCAACTTATATGATCTCTTCACTCCATCCTGAGGGTGAGCCTTGTTAGTACAGTGCCTTCCATCAACTTATATGATCTCTTCACTCCATCCTGAGGGTGAGCAATGTTGGTACAGTGCCTTCCATCAACTTATATGATCTCTTCACTCCATCCTGAGGGTGAGCAATGTTAGTACAGTGCCTTCCATCTACTACTGTGATCTCTTCACTCCATCCTGAGGGTGAGCAATGTTAGTACAGTGCCTTCCATCTACTACTGTGATCTCTTCACTCCATCCTGAGGGTGAGCAATGTTAGTACAGTGCCTTCCATCTACTTATATGATCTCTTCACTCCATCCTGAGGGTGAGCAATGTTAGTACAGTGCCTTCCATCTACTCCTGTGATCTCTTCACTCCATCCTGAGGGTGAGCAATGTTAGTACAGTGCCTTCCATCAACTTATATGATCTCTTCACTCCATCCTGAGGGTGAGCAATGTTAGTACAGTGCCTTCCATCTACTCCTGTGATCTCTTCACTCCATCCTGAGGGTGAGCAATGTTAGTACAGTGCCTTCCATCAACTTATATGATCTCTTCACTCCATCCTGAGGGTGAGCAATGTTGTACAGTGCCTTCCATCTACTCCTGTGATCTCTTCACTCCATCCTGAGGGTGAGCCTTGTTAGTACAGTGCCTTCCATCAACTTATATGATCTCTTCACTCCATCCTGAGGGTGAGCAATGTTGGTACAGTGCCTTCCATCAACTTATATGATCTCTTCACTCCATCCTGAGGGTGAGCAATGTTAGTACAGTGCCTTCCATCTACTACTGTGATCTCTTCACTCCATCCTGAGGGTGAGCATGTTAGTACAGTGCCTTCCATCTACTTATATGATCTCTTCACTCCATCCTGAGGGTGAGCTATGCTAGTACAGTGCCTTCCATTGCTCCTATGATCTCTTCATTCCATGTGATCGATGCTGGATTGGTACCTTCTATCGACTCCTGTGATCTCTTCACTCCATCCTGAGGGTGAGCGATGGGATTGGTGGCTTTCATTGTCTCCTGTGATCTCTTCACTCATCCTGAGGGTAGACGGCATGTGATTCATCCCGAGGGATCGGCTTTTCATTGTCTTCTGTGATCTCTTCACTCCATCCTGAGGGTGAGCGAGGGGATCGGTGGCTTTCATGTTCCTCTGTGATCTCTTCACTCCATCCTGAGGGTGAGCGAGGGGATCGGTGGCTTTTATTGTCTCCTGTGATCTCTTCACTCCATCCTGAGGGTGAGCGAGGGGATCGGTGGCTTTCATTGTCTCCTGTGATCTCTTCACTCCATCCTGAGGGTGAGCGATGGGATCGGTGGCTTTTTATTGTCTCCTGTGATCTCTTCCTCCATCCTGAGGGTGAGCGAGGGATCGGTGGCTTTCATTGTCTCCTGTGATCTCTTCACTCATCCTGAGGGTGAGCGAGGGATCGGTGGCTTTCATTGTCTCCTGTGATCTCTTCACTCATCCTGAGGGTGAGCGATGGATCGGTGGCTTTCATTGTCTCCTGTGATCTCTTCATGCCATCCTGAGGGTGAGCGATGGGATCGGTGGCTTTATTGTCTCCTGTGATCTCTTCACTCCATCCTGAGGGTGAGCGATGGGATCGGTGGCTTTCATTGTCTCCTGTGATCTCTTCACTCCATCCTGAGGGTGAGCGATGGGATCGGTGGCTTTCATTGTCTCCTGTGATCTCTTCACTCCATCCTGAGGGTGAGCGATGGGATCGGTGGCTTTCATTGTCTCCTGTGATCTCTTCACTCCATCCTGAGGGTGAGCGATGGGATCGGTGGCTTTCATTGTCTCCTGTGATCTCTTCCCTCCATCGTGAGGGTGAGCGATGGGATCAGTGGCTTTCATTGTCTCATGTGATCTCTTCATTCTATCCTGAGGGTGAGCGATGGGATCGGTGGCTTTCATTGTCTCCTGTGATCTCTTCCCTCCATCCTGAGGGTGAGCGAGGGGATCGGTGGCTTTCATTGTCTCTTGTGATCTCTTCACTCCATCCTGAGGGTGAGCGATGGGATCGGTAGCATCCTGAGGGTGAGCGATGGGATCGGTAGCATCCTGAGGGTGAGCGATGGGATCGGTGGCATCCTGAGGGTGAGCGATGCCGGATTGGTGGCTTCCTGAGGGTGAGCGATGCCGGATTGGTGGCATCCTGAGGGTGAGCGATGCTGGATTGGTGGCATCCTGAGGGTGAGCGATGCCGGATTGGTGGCATCCTGAGGGTGAGTGTCACCATATTGGTGGCAGCAGCTGCCGGTATCACACAGGTCGGTGTCCTCGGCTTCCACACCTATCTGCACCATTACATTGGACAGTTCTTTCCGGTAGAAGACCATGGTCTGATGACATCGGCTGAGGATGTATTGACGCCTCCATTCACATTGCTGCTGATATTAGAGGTATGGTACCTTTACACGCCGTGACGGCAGGCTGGATACATCGCGCTACATCACGTGCATGAGCACGCTCAAACGGCTACAAACGGTCAACGCACCCTCTTTACACGCCGCCATAAGGTGCGCTACGCCACGCTACATCTGTAGCTAGCTACATCGCCGGGTGTCTCAAGTAGCCATCTGTAGCTCACCTTACCTCATTTACACAGCGCTACAATAAGCTAATATGGGCGGACCTGGTGCAGCAGGGACAGCACATAGGCGTGCCACAATCTTGGATTACGAGCCGTCCGTACGATGATAGGACAAAGCAATATCATCCTGATTGGCCAGGCATCGCAGGAGGCTGAGTAATACAGCACGCTCGAGTAATTGTGTAGTGTGACTGGTCAGCTCCTTAAATATGCCGCCCTGTGCGGCGACAACCAATCGCAACGAAGGAGCTTCCACCAATGATCGCTGATGGGGCGCGGTAACACGGAGCCTGGGTCACGCCTTAGCTACATTGCAGCTACAGCCCCGGGTGTCCAGAGGTCCCTTCTGTTGCCTCTTTACACGCCGATACAGCTCGCTACCATCGGCTTTGTAGCCATCAGTTTTCGAGCAGACCTAGGAAACAGATGTATCTGTTGCCGGTTGTATCGTCGCGTCTTCAGACGCCGCTACGACGGGCTACATTGGTGCTACAAGCTACATTTGTAGCCTGTAGCGGGATGTATCCAGCCTGCCGTCGCGGCGTGTAAAGGGCCCTGTACTGATTGTTCCCGGGGACGAGGCTTCTCTCAGGCTTTAGCTGTAAAGTGAAGCTCAGCTGGAGGCGCAGATAATTCCTTCTCATCAGGGAACATTACTGGAGATAATCTGCTGAAATCCCAACCGGTCCCCACAATTCACAGGTGGGATGTAATGGGCCGGAATAATGGGCACAGCTGAGCTTTCTGTACACTGTGCAAGTCTCCGGGGAGAGTGACTGCAGGCACCGAATCACTCAACCTCACCGGAGCATCGAATAGTGATTATTACTGAAGATCAGAGGACGAGACGGTGCACCGTGCACCCACAAACCCAAATGTGTTAGTGTTGATATCACAGAAAATCCCAATAAGTGCGAGAGTGCAATGTGTGAGGCTGCGAGAGTGCGATGTGTGAGGCTGCGAGAGTGCGATGTGTGAGGCTGCGAGAGTGCGATGTGTGAGGCTGCGAGAGTGCGATGTGTGAGGCTGCGAGAGTGCGATGTGTGAGGCTGCGAGAGTGCGATGTGTGAGGCTGCGAGAGTGAGATGTGTGAGGCTGCGAGTGTGTGATGTGTGAGGTTGTGTGTGATGTGTGAGGCTGTGAGTGTGATGTGTGAGGCTGCGAGAGTGTGATGTGTGAGGCTGCGAGAGTGTGATGTGGGAGGCTGCGAGAGTGTGATGTGTGAGGCTGCGAGAGTGTGATGTTTGAGGCTGCGAGAGTGCGATGTGTGAGGCTGCGAGAGTGCGATGTGTGAGGCTGCGAGAGTGCGATGTGTGAGGCTGCGAGAGTGCGATGTGTGAGGCTGCGAGAGTGCGATGTGTGAGGCTGCGAGAGTGCGATGTGTGAGGCTGCGAGAGTGTGATGTGTGAGGCTGCGAGAGTGTGATGTGTGAGGCTGCGAGAGTGCGATGTGTGAGGCTGCGAGAGTGCGATGTGTGAGGCTGCGAGTGTGCGATGTGTGAGGCTGCGAGTGTGCGATGTGTGAGGCTGCGAGAGTGCGATGTGTGAGGCTGCGAGAGTGCGATGTGTGAGGCTGCGAGAGTGCAATGTGTGAGGCTGCGAGAGTGCAATGTGTGAGGCTGCGAGAGTGCAATGTGTGAGGCTGCGAGAGTGCAATGTGTGAGGCTGCGAGAGTGCAATGTGTGAGGCTGCGAGAGTGCAATGTGTGAGGCTGCGAGAGTGCGATGTGTGAGGCTGCGAGAGTGCGATGTGTGAGGCTGCGATGTGCGAGGCTGCGAGAGTGCGATGTGTGAGGCTGCGAGAGTGCGATGTGTGAGGCTGCGAGAGTGCGATGTGTGAGGCTGCGAGAGTGCGATGTGTGAGGCTGCGAGAGTGCGATGTGTGAGGCTGCGAGAGTGCGATGTGTGAGGCTGCGAGTGATGTGTGAGGCTGTGAGTGTGATGTGTGAGGCTGCGAGAGTGTGATGTGTGAGGCTGCGAGAGTGTGATGTGTGAGGCTGCGAGAGTGTGATGTGGGAGGCTGCGAGAGTGTGATGTGGGAGGCTGCGAGAGTGTGATGTGGGAGGCTGCGAGTGTGTGATGTGTGAGGTTGTGTGTGATGTGTGAGGCTGTGAGTGTGATGTGTGAGGCTGCGAGAGTGTGATGTGTGAGGCTGCGAGAGTGTGATGTGTGAGGCTGCGAGAGTGCGATGTGTGATGTGTGAGGCTGCGAGAGTGTGATGTGTGAGGCTGCGAGAGTGTGATGTGTGAGGCTGCGAGAGTGTGATGTGTGAGGCTGCGAGAGTGCGATGTGTGAGGCTGCGAGAGTGCGATGTGTGAGGCTGCGAGAGTGCGATGTGTGAGGCTGCGAGAGTGCAATGTGTGAGGCTGCGAGAGTGCAATGTGTGAGGCTGCGAGTGTGTGATGTGTGAGGCTGCGAGTGTGTGATGTATGAGGCTGCGAGTGTGTGATGTGTGAGGCTGCGAGAGTATGATGTGTGAGGCTGCGAGAGTATGATGTGTGAGGCTGCGAGAGTGCGATGTGTGAGGCTGCGAGAGTGCGATGTGTGAGGCTGCGAGAGTGCGATGTGTGAGGCTGCGAGTGTGTGATGTGTGAGGCTGTGAGTGTGTGATGTGTGAGGCTGCGAGAGTGTGATGTGTGAGGCTGCGAGAGTGTGATGTGTGAGGCTGCGAGAGTGTGATGTGTGAGGCTGTGAGAGTGTGATGTGTGAGGCTGTGAGAGTGTGATGTGTGAGGCTGCGAGAGTGTGATGTGTGATGTGTGAGGCTGCGAGAGTGCGATGTGTGAGGCTGCGAGAGTGCGATGTGTGATGTGTGAGGCTGTGCGCCCACCGGACGTTTCTCAACGCGGCAAAACCGGTGCTGGCTTCAAGGATCTCTAGAGTCCTGGCCAGGAGATTTGCTGCGTTTTTCCTGCGTTTTGCCATTGACTGCAGCAAAAATGCAGGAAAAATAGAACATGAAGAATCTCTCTCATCCGCAGCAAAACTGGAGGGATTTGACACTTGCACCGCGGTTCTGTGTGACACATGAGTTTTGCAGGGAAGCCCAAAACAGGTAATAAAATTACCATATATTAGCATAAAACCAAGGTAAACTGCAGGCGGGAACCACAGCAAAAACATCCCGTGGGCACAAACCTTAAGGAAATGATATCTGGTTGTCTAAATCTGAGAATCGTGCCGTGCATTAGTATTCACCCCCTGAGTCAGCACTTTGTAGGACCACCTTTCTCTGTCTTGTATTAGTATTCACCCCCTGAGTCAGCACTTTGTAGGACCACCTTTCTCTGTCTTGTATTAGTATTCACCCCCTGAGTCAGCACTTTGTAGGACCACCTTTCTCTGTCTTGTATTAGTATTCACCCCCTGAGTCAGCACTTTGTAGGATCACCTTTCTCTGTCTTGTATTAGTATTCACCACCTGAGTCAGCAGTTTGTAGGACCACCTTTCTCTGTCTTGTATTAGTATTCACCCCCCTTAGTCAGCACTTTGTAGGACCACCTTTCTCTGTCTTGTGTTAGTATTCACCCCCCTGAGTCAGCACTTTGTAGGACCACCTTTCTCTGTCTTGTATTAGTATTCACCCCCTGAGTCAGCACTTTGTAGGACCACCTTTCTCTGTCTTGTATTAGTATTCACCCCCTGAGTCAGCACTTTGTAGGACCACCTTTCTCTGTCTTGTATTAGTATTCACCCCCCTTAGTCAGCACTTTGTAGGACCACCTTTCTCTGTCTTGTGTTAGTATTCACCCCCCTGAGTCAGCACTTTGTAGGACCACCTTTCTCTGTCTTGTATTAGTATTCACCCCCTGAGTCAGCACTTTGTAGGACCACCTTTCTCTGTCTTGTATTAGTATTCACCCCTGAGTCAGCACTTTGTAGGACCACCTTTCTCTGTCTTGTATTAGTATTCACCCCCCTGAGTCAGCACTTTGTAGGACCACCTTTCTCTGTCTTGTATTAGTATTCACCCCCTCAGTCAGCACTTTGTAGGACCACCTTTCTCTGTCTTGTATTAGTATTCACCCCCTGAGTCAGCACTTTGTAGGACCACCTTTCTCTGTCTTGTATTAGTATTCACCCCCTGAGTCAGCACTTTGTAGGACCACCTTTCTCTGTCTTGTATTAGTATTCACCCTCTGAGTCTGCACTTTGTAGGACCACCTTTCTCTGTCCTGTATTAGTATTCACCCCCTGAGTCATCACTTTGTAGGATCACTCCTCGGCGTCCTCTGCTTCCGTCCTTGTGTATCGTAATGGCGACTGCTTCATATCCGGTTGCTCATCCAGCCTCTTCCTGATGACGATTTCCTGTTGATCTCCCGCCAGCTTCTCATTGGTAGGAGGGTCTAGGGGCGGAGGTTCTTCTTTTAGAGTGATGGCTGGCTCTCCGGGAGTTAAGGGGAGCCAGGGCGGGTCCTTCTTTTCGCGCCTTGGACTGGGCCGGCCCACGATGGGGGGTTTGGACACGCCTCCTCTGCACATGGCGTTAGTCTTCTATGGCCGCCATTAAGGTCAGATTTTAGCGGGAAAGTCCAGAACACGTTTCTTTAGGCACACGGGGTCCAATTCTTTAGGACCAGGTAGATCCTGTTTGTGATGCCAGGTTTCTATGTCGAGCCCCGTTATGGGATGGGGTACTCGGTATCGGACCGGGTCTGTTACTGGGGAAGTCACGAGTGGTCCTGGTCCGGTCCGTGTCACTGGCTTGACAATGAAAATAAGGGTATTTACAGGGGACAATGTCACTCATGATGCCACCCACAGTGTATGGTCAGTAGTAGGGCCACCGCTGCCTCAGAACCTCCGGGGATGATGTAATGGCAGCTAGGATGGAATAGTTCTCCGTGGGCAGAACTGAGTTCCCCGGGGCAGTGATGGTTAAAGTCTATTGTGTAGTGTGCAGGCCTGGTGCTGAGTGCAGTGCACTTACTGTCCAGATGCTGCAGAAATCCTCCTTTGGTGTTGGAGCTGACAAGCTGTGGCTCTCCAGGCTGGGATCTGCTGCAGACCTGTGTGGAGGGAGTCATATGCAGGCAAACACATGCAAGGGAGTCAGATTCAGGGTTCACCGTGTTTACTTCTCAAAGTTCTCAAGTACAGTTCTCAGTTACAGTTCAGTTACACGGGCTCACTCTCCCCTCCGGGGTTCCCTTTATTCCCTGCAGCCAGGTCTTTCCTCTCTGTGACCCCTCACTCTGTCTCTGTGTCCTTCCCAGGCTGTTGACTCTCTCTCTCTGTTCACTTTGGTGTGCGTGACTCTGGACAGTATGGTGGTGACTCGGGCCCCTGTGGGTCCTCCTGGTCGCCACTTAGCTGCCTGTCCTTTGGGTAGGGACCCTAACGTGTAGCTGTGGTCCCCCGTCGGTTGTTAAAGAAGCTGACGGGGGGAAATGTGGTTATATGGCCCATAGAATTATATTTAAAGGAAGCCAAAAAACAATTGAATAATGTGGACCACTATCTTAAACTCCCCTCAGACCCAACTAGCATCTTTAAAAAGAAGCTAGATGAATTGGTTCTGAGAGCTTACGATTTGAACATTCTGAATAAAAGAGAAAAAGATTTCATTCTAACGGAACATCCAGTGGTACCTACTTTTTATCTTTTGCCAAAGGTGCATAAATCTCTGACCCAACCCCCAGGAAGACCCATTGTTTCGGGTATAGGGGGGCTTTTTGAAAAAGCTTGTGCATACATAGATTTCTACCTCCAACCATATATGACCAACTTGGATTCATACGTCAGGGATTCTACCCATCTTATTTCACAGGTGGAAGGAATGAATGTACCGGACAATACTCTACTTATCACAATGGATGTGGAGGGGTTATATACATGTATTCGGCACCCAATTGGGATCTCTGCTGTGGCCTCCTTTCTGGATCAGAGGAGTACAGGGACTAGATTACACGACTCATTTATTCTGGACCTCCTCTCTATGGTACTTGAATACAACTACTTCATGTTTGATCATTCCTTCTATAGACAGATCTCGGGGACCGCCATGGGTGCGAAATGTGCCCCATCCTATGCTAATTTGTTCTTAGGATGGTGGGAAAACAACCACATTCGCACCCAGGCGGTCTTCCGCGAGAAGGTCATGAGATGGCACAGATATATTGATGATATCCTTGTATTTTGGACAGGTTCCCTTGAAGAATGCGAACTCTTTATTGCGGAGTTGAATGACAATCCATGGAATATAACTTTAACCTGGCACAGCTCCGCCTCAGAAATTGATTTTTTGGATCTGAAGATCCTACTAAAAAACGGTAAGATCTCTACTGCACTCTTCAGAAAAAGCACTGCCACCAACAGTGTCCTACACTTTGGGAGTTTCCATCCAACCCACCTAAAAAAAGCTATCCCTAAGGGGCAATTCTTGCGTGTTAAGCGCAATTGCACAGAGAATGAAACATTTCTACGGGAGTCTCGGGCCCTGACATCCAGGTTCCGGGACCGTGGTTACCCACGTAAAGTGGTCTCACATGCTTTTCAATCAGCAGCAAATCAGGACAGGACATCTCTCCTCCAGCCCACTGCTAAGAGAGATTTAAAGGGGCTGAATGTAATAACAACATTCAACAACCAGTGGGGGATATTAGGGGTCTGCTAAGAAAGAATTGGTCGGTGTTGACCATGGACCCTAAGACTGCAGAACTTTTACCCCCCAACCCACGTTTGGTTGCTAGACGGGCTAGAAACCTACGTGACTCGCTGTCTAATAGCCACTTTATGCGACCCACGATTCCCTTAGGGAGAGGGGTTAGACTGATTGGTACCTATCCATGTGGGAATTGCAATGTTTGCCCCCACATGGTGGCTTCCGACCATGTGGACCTCCCGATTTTTCCTGGACGAATTGAGACCAAATTTTATGCCAATTGTCGCACTAAAAATGTGGTATATGTGCTAATTTGTGGATGCCCTAAAATTTATGTGGGAGAAACCACGCAGGAGGCAAGAAAACGCCTCCAGGGACACTTTTCAAACATTGCCTGTGCCGAAGCACATAGAGAAGCAAATAAACCCCTGACCTCAGTTGCCCGTCACTTTTTGGAGGTGCACAACTCTTCTTTGAGGGGCATAAGAGTTATCATAGTTGATAAAGCAAACTTTACAGTAAGAGGGGGCAAAATAACCAACGAACTTCTCAGGAAGGAGACTCGGTGGATTTTTAATCTGAAGAGTATGTCCCCCGAGGGTCTCAATGAAGAATTCCACTTTAAAGGTTTTTATAAAGTGAGATAGGGTAACATTTTGGATTGATGGTTCATCTCCTTATCCCTTCATTTTTCCTTCTTTCTCAGATAATGTATGGCTACCTCCGTCACTATGGTCCATCGTAAGAAGATCTTTTGTCTGTCCACATTGAAACTGGACTTTGTCCCTCGAAGAGTGCGTCCCCCGTCCTTGTATGGACTTACCCTAAAAATTACAACTCTGGAGATCAGAACCTAAATGAGTGTCTTCCAGTGAGTGATTGAAATGGGAGATTGAGCCAACATATATTTATATGCTATGTTTATTTATGTTATTCAATTTGTTTGCCTATAACTAATCCTGTTATTATTTTTTAGGTACTCCCCTACAAAATCACCTAACTACTCTATCTATGGGCACCTTTGGGTAACTGATCCCCTTGTCAATACTCTGTACTATGCATTTCTAGCATAGTACTTCTCTAGACCGGCCGGTCTTGCGCATGCTCCCTGCTAGGTTAGGTTCCCTAGCAACAACATCAACAAATGTTGTTGTTGAAATGTCCGGAACGTCCTTTCCGGTTACGTCCTATTGGCTGGATGCGTCGCTATGTTATCATCATAGCTGCACTCCCGAACGTCACTTCCGGTAACGCCTCTTTGTTTCCGGCGGAAAAAAGCCGGCTCCATTACAGCTCGGGGCATATTTAAGGCTGCAGCAGCAGCAGATTAATGCGCTCCTGCCCCTTTGATGAAGCCGCCGTAAGGACGGCGATACGCGTCGGGTGACACGGGCCTTACATCCCGTAGCCTCAGCAGGTGGACATACTTTCACGGCATCTGATCGGATCAGCCAATATTCAGGTTGTACTTATCTTATCCTTTCTTTATTTCACAGGTCAGATTTCCCTGCCTTGCCTGTTTACATTCCGGTTCCCTCCCTCCAGGGAATCTTTCAACTAATCTGCTCCATTCCTTCATATGGGGGAATTTGAGTAACCATCCAGGCATTAAAGCAGGGTCTGGCTAGTCATCCACTAATTAAATATTGCTATATACACCTTATATTGGCGATCCATTCCGTGAATTAAATCATACACACTTTGAGCTTCACGGGGTTAGGGGAACCAGTCAGCCTATTTTTTTCTCCTCTGAAATTTGCTGCAATTGTTTATTTCTCCTAGAATTTGGTTACCCCAATACCCTTATAAACAGCTCCATTGTCCACACTGCACATGAATTTGATATGTGATGGTTCACTATCCTAATTGTAATTTGGCTACGGTTGGTCTGCAATTTTGTGGTTGCACAAATTTTAATTGTTTTTAAATGTAATTGTATGCACTTGTCTGTAATGGAAATCTAAATAAATTGACTGTAATTTTTCACTATTTTTCTGGCCGGATCCCAGTTGTTTATACACGGTACTTTTCTTCTGTTTACCCCGTCGGTTGTCTGGGAATGCCGGGTAAATCTGCGGTCCCCTCTAGAGCCGACACTCTACTTCAGCCCAGCCTCCAGCAGTCCTCAGCACGAGGCTCTACCAGGCTCTCTCTACTGTGTCTTTGGGTATCATAGGAAGGCTACTCCGCCTGCAGTCTGTCGTCTCGGCTGTAGTTCTAGGGCCCGGGTATCACCGTCCCTCTCTTCCCTCACACTCCTGGAGGTACTGGCTTCGGACGTGCTTTCTCTCTGCGGATTCTGCGCTCCTTCCATCCCACTCTGCCAGGACGTGTGATTCAGTCTTTGCTGCTCAGCCTACCTCGGCCTACTGACTCCTTTCTCCTCCCCCTGCTCTATATCTACCCTCTGTCACCTGACTACGTGTTTGCCCACCCACTGCTCTAAACCCACCACTCCTCGCCTGCCTAGAGTTCCCAGGCTCGGGGTTGGGTGTTGCCCTCTACTGTTACGTGGGTATGTGGACTATGAGGGTGTTGGTGTTCACCTGTCATTCTACCTGCCTGGCTGCAGTTCCCTTAGTGGCCTCCTGAACGCAGGGGCGCCACAGTTAAAAATGCCAATATACGATCATTCAGCCTCCAATTTAAGCAAATAAATATTGTTAACAAATACCATTTTGTATCAAGAAGAGACAATAAAATATTGTATGAAGATGATGGAGGGTTTACATGACAAACCGTCCCGATATCAGGAAAAACAGGGAACAACGACCCCCCAAACAGCGAGACCCCGGGGCCACGAAACGCTCAGCACAATCAGTGGCCTCAGGGGGTCAGGAATACAAAGGGTTAATTGTCCGGAAAATGAAGGTGGAGGGAACAGACAAAAACCCCTGTATGTGAGAGATGAAGCTGATAATAACCACATGGATCACTGTCATTATATACATAGATCTGCCCATAGATACATTATTATAAAGATTTACATTACATTGTATAATATTACACAAATATAATAGACTTCACATAGAACCTCCAATATTAAATAGAATATCCGTATACTGATACACCGCACTATGTTATATACTTTACTGTGACATCATTATCTGTGATAGTTAAGTTTATATTCTCTTTTACACTGTTTATTTTACTCATTTTTATCTATTTTAGCACTGTACATACTATAGAGCATTGTACATACTATAGAGCACTGTACATACTATAGAGCATTATACATACTATAGAGCATTGTACATACTATAGAGCATTGTACATACTATAGAGCACTGTACATACTATAGAGCATTGTACATACTATAGAGCACTGTACATACTATAGAGCACTGTACATACTATAGAGCACTATACATACTATAGAATATTACACATACTATAGAGCACTATACATACTATAGAGCACTGTACATACTATAGAGCACTGTACATACTATAGAGCATTGTACATACTATAGAATATTACACATACTATAGAGCACTGTACATACTATAGAGCACTGTACATACTATAGAGCATTGTACATACTATAGAATATTACACATACTATAGAGCACTGTACATACTATAGAATATTACACATACTATAGAGCACTGTACATACTATAGAGCATTGTACATACTATAGAATATTACACATACTATAGAGCACTGTACATACTATAGAGCACTGTACATACTATAGAGCACTATACATACTATAGAATATTACACATACTATAGAGCACTATACATACTATAGAGCACTGTACATACTATAGAGCACTGTACATACTATAGAGCATTGTACATACTATAGAATATTACACATACTATAGAGCACTGTACATACTATAGAGCATTGTACATACTATAGAATATTACACATACTATAGAGCACTGTACATACTATAGAGCACTGTACATACTATAGAGCACTATACATACTATAGAATATTACACATACTATAGAGCACTGTACATACTATAGAGCACTGTACATACTATAGAGCATTGTACATACTATAGAGCATTATACATACTATAGAGCACTGTACATACTATAGAGCACTGTACATACTATGGAGCACTGTACATACTATAGAGCATTGTACATACTATAGAGCACTGTACATACTATAGAGCATTATACATACTATAGAGCACTGTACATACTATAGAGCATTGTACATACTATAGAATATTACACATACTATAGAGCACTGTACATACTATAGAGCACTGTACATACTATAGAGCACTATACATACTATAGAATATTACACATACTATAGAGCACTGTACATACTATAGAGCACTGTACATACTATAGAGCACTGTACATACTATAGAGCATTGTACATACTATAGAGCATTATACATACTATAGAGCATTGTACATACTATAGAGCATTGTACATACTATAGAGCACTGTACATACTATAGAGCACTGTACATACTATAGAGCATTGTACATACTATAGAGCACTGTACATACTATGAGTGTTAAGCAGACTGTACATACTATAGAGCACTGTTATACATTACTATAGAGCACTGTACATACTATAGAGCACTGTACATACTTAGAGCATTTACATACTATAGAGCACTGTACATACTATAGAGCACTGTACATACTATAGAGCATTATACTTGACATACTACTAAGAGCACTGTACATACTATAGAGCACTGTACATACTATAGAGCACTGTACATACTATAGAGCACTGTACATACTATAGAGCACTGTACATACTATAGAGCACTGTACATACTATAGAGCACTTGTACATACTATAGAGCACTGTACATACTATAGAGCACTGTACATACTATAGAGCATTGTACATACTATAGAGCACTGTACATACTATAGAGCACTGTACATACTATAGAGCACTGTACATACTATAGAGCATTATACATACTATAGAGCATTGTACATACTATAGAGCATACATGTACATAACTATAGAGCATTAACATACTATAGAGCATGTACATACTATAGAGCATGTACATACTATAGAGCACTGTACATACTATAGAGCATGTACATACTATAGAGCATTACATATATAGAGCATGTATACATACTATAGAGCACTGTACATACTATAGAGCACTGTACATACTATAAGAGCACTGATACATACTATAGAGCACTGTACATACTATAGAGCATGTATCATACTATAGAGCATGTACATACTATAGAGCACTGTACATACTATAGAGCACTGTTACATACTATAGAGCATTATACATACTATAGAGCATGTACATACTATAGAGCACTGTACATACTATAGAGCACTGTACATACTATAGAGCATTGTACATACTATAGAACATACTATAGAGCACTGTACATATATAGAGCACTGTAACATACTATAGAGCACTTATAATACTATAGAGCACTATACATACTATAGAGCACTTACATACTATAGAGCATTATACATACTATAGAGCCTGTACATACTATGCATGTACTATTAGAGCATTCATACTATAGAGCACTGTACTATATAGGTTACTACATAGAATTACATACTATAGAGCACTTACAATATAGAGCACTGTATATATAGAGCATTAATACTATAGAATGAATCAAGAGATGTACTATATAGACACTTAATACTATAGAGCATGTAATACTATAGAGCACTGTACATATATAGCTAATATAAGAGCATGACAACTTAGAGATTACTATATAGGCATTATATAGAGCATTACATACTTAGAGATACATACTTAGAGATGTACATATATAGATCATACTTAGAGATTAATACTTAGAGATAATATATGGCATTATAATAGAGCTTACATACTATAGGCATTTACATACTATAGAGCTGTACTTATAGCTTACATACTATAGAGCACTGTACATACTATAGAGCATTGTACATACTATAGAGCACTTGTACATACTATAGAGCACTGTACATACTATAGCATGTACATACTTAGTACATTACATATAGAGCATTATACATACTATAGAGCATGTACATACTATAGAGCACTGTACATACTATAGAGCATGCATACTTACATACTATAAGAGCACTGTACATACTATAGAGCACTGTACATACTATAGAGCACTGTACATACTATAGAGCACTGTACATACTATAGAGCATTATACATACTATAGAGCACTGTACATACTATAGAGCACTGTACATACTATAGAGCATTATACATACTATAGAGCATTTACATACTATAGAGCATTATACATACTATAGAGCACTGTACATACTATAGAGCGATTACATACTATAGAGCACTGTACATACTATAGAGCATTGTACATACTATAGAGCATTACATACTATAGAGCATTTACTACTATAGAGCACTGTACATACTATAGAGCACTGTACATACTTATAGAGCACTGTACATACTATAGAGCACTGTACATACTATAGAGCATTGTACATACTATAGAGCATGTACATACTATAGAGCACTGTACATACTATAGAGCACTGTACATACTATAGAGCATGTACATACTATAGAGCATGTACATACTATAGAGCATTACATACTATAGAGCATTGTACATACTATAGAGCACTGTACATACTATAGAGCATTGTAATACTATAGAGCATTGTACATACTATAGAGCATGTACATACTATAGAGCATTGTAATACTATAGAGCATTACTCTAAGAGCACTGTACATACTATAGAGCATGTATAACATTACTATAGAGCATGTATACTATACTATAACGAGCATGTACATACTATAGAGCATGTACATACTATAGAGCACTGTACTTACATACTATAGAGCATTGTACATACTATAGAGCATTTACATACTATAGAGCACTTGTATACATACTATAGAGCACTGTACATACTATAGAGCACTGTACATACTATAGAGCACTGTACATACTATAGAGCACTTACATACATATAAATAGCATTGTACATACTATAGAGCATTGTACATACTATAGAGCATTGTACATACTATAGAGCACTATACATACTATAGAGCATTATACATACTATAGAGCATTGTACATACTATAGAGCACTGTACATACTATAGAGCACTGTACATACTATAGAGCATTATACATACTATAGAGCACTATACATACTATAGAGCACTGTACATACTATAGAGCACTGTACATACTATAGAGCATTGTGCATACTATAGAGCATTACACATACTATAGAGCACTGTACATACTATAGAGCATTGTACATACTATAGAGCATTATACATACTATAGAGCATTGTACATACTATAGAGCACTGTACATACTATAGAGCACTGTACATACTATAGAGCATTATACATACTATAGAGCATTACACATACTATAGAGCACTGTACATACTATAGAGCACTGTACATACTATAGAGCATTATACATACTATAGAGCATTACACATACTATAGAGCACTGTACATACTATAGAGCATTGTACATACTATAGAGCACTGTACATACTATAGAGCACTGTACATACTATAGAGCACTGTACATACTATAGAGCACTGTACATACTATAGAGCATTGTGCATACTATAGAGCATTACACATACTATAGAGCACTGTACATACTATAGAGCATTGTACATACTATAGAGCATTGTACATACTATAGAGCATTGTACATACTATAGAGCACTGTACATACTGTAGAGCACTGTACATACTATAGAGCATTATACATACTATAGAGCACTGTACATACTATAGAGCACTGTACATACTATAGAGCATTGTACATACTATAGAGCACTGTACATACTATAGAGCACTGTACATACTATAGAGCACTGTACATACTATAGAGCACTGTACATACTATAGAGCATTATACATACTATAGAGCACTGTACATACTATAGAGCACTGTACATACTATAGAGCACTGTACATACTGTAGAGCATTGTTCCAGCTTTTTATATCATTGGATCAGTGCTAATATCATATCGCCATGTTTCTGGGAGACCTGAAACATTTTGTGTAAAACATCAATATTACATTCACCCTTTGATGTCTGGTGGAATACGGCAGCACAGTGTTTAACCCTTCATCCTCCCTACTTTAATTTTCTGTGATAAAGACCTTTGGGTTTTCATTGGCTGTAAGCCATAATCATCAACATTAACAGAAATAAACACATGACATAGATCCCTCTGTGTGTAATGACTCTATATAATAGATGTGGTCACTTTATGTATTGAATTACTGAGATAAAGTCACTTTGTGATGATCTTCTAATTCATTGAGTTACATCTGTAATTAAATGCACAACATATCCTAAATATATCATAAACATAAAGTATAATCATGTGTCCTGAAAAACCAGGCTGACATCACTGGGATGTTACAGCTCCAGAGTTATTGTCACATAAAGGGACACTGGTGAGAGTTGCAACATTATGTCCAGTCACTAAGGGGTTAATGTCCCCGCAGCGTCGTCAGCTCAGGTTCTGCTCTTCATTCAGTGCAGAGATGTCAGGACGCAGCGACATCTGAGGTCCAGACTGCGATCACTCGGCACCAGGGTGATCATTGCTCCAATAATAGTGCGAACAGTCAGGACATGCGCGCTGTGTTATGTCGCTAATCTAATCTAACAAAGATGTTTAAATAGAATTAGTGTCATTCACCACAAACGCAGCAAAAGTGCAGCAAAGAATGCAACAAAAACAGTGAATATGCAGCAAACAACGCAACAAAAAGACAGTAAAAATGAAGCAAAATCACTAGAAATCACTAAAAAAAGCAGCAAAAATACTGCAAACAACATAACAAAAACACAGTAAAAATGCAGCAAACAACACAACAAAAAGACAGTAAAAATGAAGCAAAATCACTAGAAATCACTAAAAAAGCAGCAAAAATACTGCAAACAACATAACAAAAACACAGTAAAAATGCAGCAAACAACACAACAAAAAGACAGTAAAAATGCAGCAAAATATGAAGCAAAATCACTAAAAAAGCAGCAAAAATAATGCAAACAACATACGTAACAAAAAGACAGTAAAAATGCAGCAAAATCACTAAAAAAAAGCAGCAAAAATACTGCAAACAAAGCAACAAACAGACAGTGCAAATGCAGCAAAATATGAAGCAAAATCACTAAAAAAGCAGCAAAAATACTGCAAACAACACAACAAAACTCATTAAAAATGCAACATAAATGCAGCAAAGAATGCAACAAAAACAGTAAATATGCAGTAAACAACAACAAAAAAACAGTAAAAATGCAGCCAAAAATGCAGCAAACAACGCAACAAACAGACAGTAAAAATGAAGCAAAATCACTAGAAATCACTAAAAAAGCAGCAAAATTACTGCAAACAACATAACAAAAACACAGTAAAAATGCAGCAAACAACACAACAAAAAGACAGTAAAAATGCAGCAAAATATGAAGCAAAATCACTAAAAAAAGCAGCAAAAATAATGAAAACAACATAACAAAAAGACAGTAAAAATGCAGCAAAATCACTAAAAAAGCAGCAAAAATACTGCAAACAAAGCAACAAACAGACAGTACAAATGCAGCAAGATATGAAGCAAAATCACTAAAAAAAAGCAGCAAAAAAATTGCAAACAACACAACAGAACACATTAAAAATGCAACATAAATGAAGCAAACAATGCAACAAAAAGACAGTAAAAATGCAGCAAAATTTGAAGGAAAGACACAAGAAAAGTAGCAAAAATGCAGGAAACAACAACAAAACACATTAAAAATGCAGCAAACAACGCAACAAAGACAGTAAAAATGCAGCAAAATATGAAGCAAACGACTAAAAAAGCAGCAAAAATACTGCAACGAACTTAGCAAAAACACTGAAAATACAGCTAAAAACAGCAAAATATACAGTAAAAAACCAGCAAAATACTAAAAAGCAGCTAAATCAGTGCAAAAAATGCAGCAAAAAACAAAATACAATTAAAAAGCAGAGGAAAAATAGAAAAGCAACTAGAACACAAAATAATTCAGCGAAAATATTGCAGCAAAAACACTAAACAAAAACAAAGCAAAAAAGCAGTAAAGGCATTAAAAACAGCAAAAAATAGCAGCAAAAATGCAATATAAATGTAGGAAAGAAGGAAACAGAAACCAAGTGAAAAACGCAAAATAACTATAAAACAACAAAAGCACTGAACAAAAGCAAACAAAACACAAAGAAAACACGAAGAAATGCAGCAAAACTACAGTAAATATCAGTAAACAACCAGAGCAAAAAATGCAGCAGTAAAGACACACAAAAACATCTCTAAACAAGGCACAAAAGCCACAGAAAACACAGTAAAAATGCAGCAGAAAAACTGTAATAAAAAACAGCTAAAAACAGGGCAAATAAAAACAGCAAATATACTAAACAGAAACAGCTAAAAAGATTTTAATAAATGCTGTAAAATCACTGTAAAAATACACTAAAAAGGCAGCACAAACACTGAACAAATGTAATAAAACACTAAAAAAAACTCGGGAAAAACATTAAGAAATGCAGCAAAAACAAAAAATGCAACAAAAATGTAGCGCAGAGGACAACAAACACTGTAAAGAAAAAAAATGTGCAAAAATCCTGAACAAAAGCAGCAAAAAACAAAGCAAAGATACAATAAAAGTATCCGGAATAAAATGTGACTCCTGGAGACAATGGGCACAATGAGGAGGAGGCGCCGCTGATCACATCACAGGACACTTTGTATCTAATGTATGAATGTGTTTATATTTTCTCTCTGATCCATAATGATCTGCACACAGTGATCTCAGTGATCTCAGTGATCTGCACACAGTGATCTCAGTGATCTGTACACAGTGATCTCAGTGATCTCAGTGATCACAATTGTTATTGGGACATAAAAGAATAAAAACAAGTATAAACCCTGCTGAGGCTTCAGCGCCTGTGAAGAAAGGGTTAATCGCCGCCGTGGGGTGAACATTCCAGGGTTTGTCCGGTTTTGTTACTTTTGACTCAATAGAAAATAAAGGAATAGTGATCGGTTACCGGATCTGTTCTCCATAGACTGCAATGTTAAATAACGGATCCTGCAGAAACCAATGTATAAGTTGTGATCGGCGATCCCTGGTCGGGTGAGTTCAGCTTTCGGCTTCATTCACACACTGATGCTTTGATGCGTTTTTTGAGGATCCGTTTTTCAGCTGCAAAACTGGATCAACTTTTCCAAAAAAGGCATCAAAAAAAGAGGTGATCTGTTTTTGATCAGATGGTGATCTGTTTTAGACTGTTGCACTTTTGAGCCCATGCACAATGATTTCATTGGAAGAAGCGGATCACGAGCGCCGCACACACGGTCACTCGATCCCTCTGAGGATCCATCTGTGAGCCAAAAAACGCAGGACTGCACACCGTTGTGTCTGATCCACAAGTCTGGAAACTCATTGACTTTGCTGGGAATCTCTGAAATGGATCCAATTCACTGCAAAAAAGATCCTCAAAAATCAGATCAAAACCGCTGTGTGTGAGCGCCGCCCTGGATCTCCAGATCACATAGAATTATCGTCTATAGCTGTGTACAAATAGATTATATATCTGTTCACATGTGCGCTTTGGAGGTTCTATCCTCCTCATGCCGTCCGTGTTCTGTCCATGTGTCATCTGGTTTTCCTATTGCAAAGCAGTGGGGTCCATGTGCCATCCGTGTGCAGTCCGTGTACTGTCCGTGTGCCGTCTGTTTGCTGTCCGTGTGCTGTCCGTGTACTGTCCGTGTGCCGTCTGTTTGCTGTCCGTGTGCTGTCCGTGTGATTTTACAGCATTTTTAAAAATCTTTTAGCTGTTTTTGTTTAGTTTTTTAGCTGTTTTTTACTAGGTTTTCTGTGGCTTTTTGGCACATGTGCTGTCCGTGTGCTATCCGTGTGCAGTCCGTGTGCAGTCCGTGTGCAGTCCGTGTGCTGTCCGTGTGCAGTCCATGTGCAGTCCATGTGCAGTCCGTGTGCAGTCTGTGTGCAGTCCGTGTGCAGTCCGTGTACTGTCTGTGTGCCTACCGGTGTTCCCAATGTGGAGGGGTCTGCAGTGTGTCGGGGGCTGTAGGGGGAGCTGCTCCTCCTGCTCCACTGGCTGCTGCGATCCCTCGTCTGATCGTCCCTCAGCTGCTGCGTCTCTTCACTCTCTGCAGTGCTCTCACTGCTCTGCACATCAGGACTTTGGATCTCTCTGGACTCTGTGTTGCAGATTATTGCACCAAATCCCATTTCGCCCCTGATCCTGCACCCGGACCCCGTTCTGCAGATTATCCTTCCACATGTATCTCCGCTGATTCTGGATCCAGTTCTGCAGAATATTACAGCAAACCTTGGCTGTGACCGGACCGCACTCCGCAGCTCATCTCACCGGACCGCACTCCGCAGCTCATCTCACCGGACCCTCGGAGCACAGACATGGGAGTGTGACCCCAAACCGGAGCCCACAATACCCAGAATGGAGCTGGGGGGAGACTCGGAAACCCGAAGATTAGTGGAGCCCAACCAGGGAGGGGGCAGCCTGAAGATCAAGAGGTGAGTGAGGATTCACCCTAAAATACCCACACCACAAATGTCCCCGCACCCCATAACCCCAATAACTGAACAATAGGCACCCCTCCAAAATGCCGTCCTCTGCGCACAATCCCCCCACACCAGATCCTGCAGCGAGCGCCGTGTGCACCCATCACAGCACGTACAGGACATTCATCTGCCGCGCTCCAGATAGCAGCACATCTCACAACCGGGAACACCAAAATCCTACACCCCATATATACCGGACAGGTAAAAATCCTATATATCACAGACCCCGAGAAACCGGGAACACCAAAATCCCATACACCCCATATATACCAAACAGGCGAAAACCCTATATATCACAGAATACAAAAATCCTACACCCCATATATACCGCACAGGCGAAAACCCTACACCCCATATATACCGGACAGGTAAAAACCCTATATATCACAGACCCCGAGAAACCGGGAACACAAAAATCCCATCCACCCCATATATACCGGATAGATGAAAAATCCTACTTATCTCCTGTATACGTCTGACATCGATCCATTCTGCTTTCTCTACACCCCACATGTGCAAATCCCTACAGACATCACCCACCATAGACGTCACACCATCCCAACAGCCCCCCGCACCCAGCAGCCTCCCGCACCCCATACCACCCAGCACCCTCCAGCAGCCCCCCACACCCAGCTGCCCCTAAACCCAGCAGCCTCCCGCATCCAGCAGCCCACCAAACCCAGCAGCCTCCCGCACCCCATACCACCCAGCACCCTCCAGCAGCCCCCCACACCCAGCAGCCTCCTGCATCCAGCAGCCTCCTGTGCCCAGCAGCCCCCCAAACCCAACAGCCTCTCGCACCCAGCGGCCTTCCGCACCCAGCAGCCCCCCAAACCCAGCAGCCTCTCCGCACCCAGCAGCCCCCCCAAACCCAGCAGCCCCCCAAACCCAGTAGCCTCCCACATCCAGCAGCCCACCAAACCCAGCAGCCCCCCCAAACCCAGTAGCCTTCTGCACCCAGCAGCCCCCCCAAACCCAACAGCCTCTCGCACCCAGCGGCCTTCCACACTCAGCAGCCTCCCGCACCCAGCAGCCCCCCAAAGCCAGTAGCCTCCCCCATCCAGCAGCCCACCAAACCCAGCAGCCTCCCGCACCTAGCAGCCCCCCAAACACAGCAGACTCCGCACCTAGCAGCCCCCAAACCCAGTAGCCTCCCGCACCCAGCAGCCCCCCAAACCCAGCAGCCTCTCGCACCCAGCGGCCTTCCGCACCCTTCAGCCCCCCAAACCTAGCAGCCCCCCAAACCCAGCAGCCCCCCAAACCCAGTAGCCTCCCGCATCCAGCAGCCCACCAAACCCAGCATCCCCCCAAACCCAGCAGCCTCCCGCACCTAGCAGCCCCCAAACACAGCAGCCTCCGCATCCAGCAGCCCCCCAAACCCAGCAGCTCCCCAAATCCAGCAGCCTCCCCCAAACCCAGCAGCCTCCCAAACCCAGCAGCCTCCCAAACCCAGCAGCCTCCCAAACCCAGCAGCCTCCCACACCCAGTGCCCTATAGCACCCAGCACCCTCCAGCAGCCCCCAAACCCAGCAGCCTCCTGCACCCATCAACCCACAAAACACAGCAACCTCCGCACCCAGCAGCCCCCCAAACCTAGCAGCCTCCGCACCCAGCAGCCCCCCGCACCACAGATATCCACCATGACAATGTGCCAATATGGACAAACATGGTCCATGGAGAACAGAGCCCCCCATATTGTGAGAGGGGACTGGAGTTCCCCCCATATAATAAAAATGGACTGAAGCCCCCCATATAATGAGAACGCACCAGAAACCCCCCATAAAGTGAGAGTGTACCAAACCCCCCCCATATAGTGAGAGGGGACACCAGCGCCCTCATATAATAAGAAATCAGAGTGACCCCATATAATGAGAGGAGATCAGAGTGACCCCATATAATGAGAGGAGATCAGAGTGACTCCATATAATGAGGAGATCAGAGTGATCCATATAATGAGGAGATCAGAGTGACCCCATATAATGAGAGGAGATCAGAGTGACCCCCATATAATGAGAGGAGATCAGAGTGACCCCATATAATGAGAGGAGATCAGAGTGACCCCATATAATGAGAGGAGATCAGAGTGACCCCATATAATGAGAGGAGATCAGAGTGACCCCATATAATGAGAGGAGATCAGAGTGACCCCATATAATGAGAGGAGATCAGAGTGACCTCATATAATGAGAGGAGATCAGAGTGACCCCATATAATGAGAGGAGATCAGAGTGACCCCATATAATGAGAGGAGATCAGAGTGACCCCATATAATGAGAGGAGATCAGAGTGACCCCATATAATGAGAGGAGATCAGAGTGACCCCATATAATGAGAGGAGATCAGAGTGACCCCATATAATGAGAGGAGATCACAGTGACCCCATATAATGAGAGGAGATCACAGTGACCCCATATAATAAGAGGAGATCAGAGTGACCCCATATAATGAGAGGAGATCAGAGTGACCCCATATAATAAGAGGAGATTAGAGTGACCCCATATAATAAGAGGAGATCAGAGTGACCCCATATAATGAGAGGAGATCAGAGTGACCCCATATAATGAAGGAGATCAGAGTGACCCCATATAATGAGAGGAGATCAGAGTGACCCATATAATGAGAGGAGATCAGAGTGACCCCATATAATGAGAGGAGATCAGAGTGACCCCATATAATGAGAGGAGATCAGAGTGACCCCATATAATATGAGAGGAGATCAGAGTGACCCATATAATGAGAGGAGATCAGAGTGACCCCATATAATGAGAGGAGATCAGAGTGACCCCATATAATAGAGGTAGATCAGAGTGACCCCATATAATGAGAGGAGATCAGAGTGACCCCATATAATGAGAGGAGATCAGAGTGACCCCATATAATGAGAGGAGATCAGAGTGACCCCATATAATAAGAGGAGATTCAGAGTGACCCCATATAATAAGAGGAGATCAGAGTGACCCCATATAATAAGAGGAGATCAGAGTGACCCCATATAATAAGAGGAGTCAGAGTACCTATGAGGATCGGTGACCCCATATAATAAGAGGAGATCAGAGTGACCCCATATAATAGAGGAGATTAGAGTGACCCCATTATAATGAGAGAGGATCAGAGTGACCCATATAATGAGAGGAGATCAGAGTGACCCCATATAATAAGAGGAGATCAGAGTGACCCCATATAATGAGAGGAGATCAGAGTGACCCCATATATATGAGAGGAGATCAGAGTGACCCCATATAATGAGAGGAGATCAGAGTGACCCCATATAATGAGAGGAGATCAGAGTGACCCCATATAATGAGGAGATCAGAGTGACCCCATATAATGAGAGGAGATCAGAGTGACCCCATATAATGAGAGGAGATCAGAGTGACCCCATATATAGAGGAGATCAGAGTGACCCCATATAATGAGAGGAGATCAGAGTGACCCCATATAATGAGAGGAGATCAGAGTGACCCCATATAATGAGAGGAGATCAGAGTGACCCCATATAATGAGAGGAGATCAGAGTGACCCCATATAATGAGGAGATCAGAGTGACCCCATATAATGAGAGGAGATCAGAGTGACCCCCATATAATGAGAGGAGATCAGAGTGACCCATATAATGAGAGGAGATCAGAGTGACCCCATATAATGAGAGGAGATCAGAGTGACCCCATATAATGAGAGGAGATCAGAGTGACCCCATATAATGAGAGGAGATCAGAGTGACCCATATAATGAGAGGAGATCAGAGTGACCCCATATAATGAGAGGAGATCAGAGTGACCCCATATAATGAGAGGAGATCAGAGTGACCCATATAATGAGAGGAGATCAGAGTGACCCTCATATAGAGAGGAGATCAGAGTGACCCCATATAATAAGAGGAGATCAGAGTGACCCCATATAATAGAGGAGATCAGAGTGACCCATATAATGAGAGAAGATCAGAGTGACCCCATATAATGAGAGGAGATCAGAGTGACCTCATATAATGAGATAGAGTGACCCCATAAGAATCACGAGTGACCCCATATAATGAGAGGAGATCAGAGTGACCCATATAATGAGAGGAGATCAGAGTGACCCCATATAATGAGAGGAGATCAGAGGTGACCCATATAATGAGAGGAGATCAGAGTGACCCATATAATGAGAGGAGATCAGAGTGACCCCATATAATGAGAGGAGATCAGAGTGACCCCATATAATGAAGGGATAGAGTGACCATCAAAGAGGAGATCAGATGACCCATATAATAGAGGAGATCAGAGTGACCCATAATAATGAAGAGGAGATCAGAGTGACCCCATATAATGAGAGGAGATCAGATGACCCCATATAATTAAGAGGAGATCAGAGTGACCCATATATAGAGGAGATCAGAGTGACCCCATAAATGAGAGGAGATCAGAGTGACCCATATAATGAGGAGATCAGAGTGACCCCATATAATGAGAGGAGATCAGAGTGACTCCATATAATGAGAGGAGATCAGAGTGACCTCCATATAATGAGAGTAGAGGAATAAAGAGTGACAGTACCATATAATGAGAGATCAGAGTGACCCCATATAATGAGAGGAGATCAGAGTGACCCCATATAATGAGAGGAGATCAGAGTGACCCCATATAATGAGAGGAGATCAGAGTGACCCATATAATGAGAGGAGATCAGAGTGACCCCATATAATGAGAGGAGATCAGAGTGACCCCATATAATAGAGAGGAGATCAGAGTGACCCCATATAATGAGAGGAGATCAGAGTGACCCCATATAATAGAGGAGATCAGAGTGACCCATTAATGAAGGAGATCAGAGTGACCCCATATAATGAGAGAGATCAGAGTGACTCCATATAATGAGAGGAGATCAGAGTGACCCCATTAATAGAGAGATCAGAGTAACCCATATAATAGAGGAGATCGAGTGACCCATATAATGAGAGGAAGATCAGAGTGACCCCATATAATGAGAGGAGATAAGAGTGACCCCATATAATGAGAGGAGATCAGAGTGACCCATATAATGAAGAGATAGAGTACCCATATAATGAGAGGAGATCAGAGTGACCCCATATAATGAGAGGAGATCAGAGTGACCCCATATAATGAGAGGAGATCAGAGTGACCCCATATAATGAGAGGGATCAGAGTGACCCCATATAATGAGAGGAGATCAGAGTGACCCCATATAATAGGGAGATCAAGTGACCATATATAGAGGAGATCAAGTGACCCTATAATGAGAGGAGATCAGGTGACCCATATAATGAGGGGATCAGAGTGACCCCATATAATAGAGAGATCAGAGTGACCCATATAATAGAGGAGTCAGAGTGACCCCATATAATAGAGAGATCAGAGTGACCCATATAATGGAGGAGATCAGGTGACCCATATAATGAGGAGATCAGAGTGACCCCTATAATGAGAGGAGATCAGAGTGACCATATAATGAGGAATCAGAGTGACCCATATAATGAGATCAGAGTGACCCCATATAATGAGAGGAGATCAGAGTGACCCATATAATGAGAGGAGATCAGAGTGACCATATAATGAGAGAGATCAGAGTGACCCATATAATAGAGGAGATCAGAGTGACCCCATAATGAGGAGATCAGAGTGACCATAAATGAGGAATCAGGTGACCAAATGGGGAGATCAGAGTGACCATTAAGAGGAATCAGAGTGACCATATAATAGGGAGATCAGAGTGACCATATATGAGAGGAGTCAGAGTGACCCATTAATGAGAGGAGATCAGTGACCCCATATATGAGAGGAGATCAGAGTGACCTATAATGAGATCAGAGTGCCCATATAAGAGGGTCAGAGTGACCATATATGAGAGTCAGAGTGACCCATATAATGAGGGAGATCAGAGTGACCCCATATAATGAGAGGAGATAGAGTGACCCATATAATGAGAGGAGATCAGAGTGACCCCATATAAGAGAGGAGATCAGAGTGACCTTATAGAGATCAGGTGATAGTGAGTGACCTATAATAAAAGCATATAATGAGAGGAGATCAGAGTGACCCCATATAATGAGAGGAGATCAGAGTGACCCCATATAATGAGAGGAGATCAGAGTGACCCCATATAATGAGAGGAGATCAGAGTGACCTCATATAATGAGAGGAGATCAGAGTGACCCCATATAATGAGAGGAGATCAGAGTGACCCCATATAATGAAGGAGATCAGAGTGACCCATATAATGAGAGGAGATCAGAGTGACCCCATATAATGAGAGGAGATCAGAGTGACCCATATAATGGAGGAGATCAGAGTGACCCCATATAATGAGAGGAGATCAGAGTGACCCCCATATAATGAAGGAGATCAGAGTGACCCATATAATGAGAGATCAGAGTGACCCCATATAATGGGAGATCAGAGTGACCATATATGAGAGGGATCAGAGTGACCCATATAATGAGAGGAGATCAGAGTGACCCATATAATGAGAGGAGTCAGAGTGACCTATAAGCAGGAGTTAATCTATAATCTTCAATGTCTGAAGTTTTGACTCTGCAGTATTCTACGCCTGCCTTAAAGAGTTGTGCACAGTTTGTGTGTATATATATATATAATACAGTGAAGGAAATAAGTAATTGACCCCTTGCTGATGTTGTAGTTTCCCACTGACACAGAATGAACAGTCTATAATGTTAAGGGTCGGTTAATGTTACCAGTGAGAGAAAGAAGATCACAGATAAAAACCAGAAATCACATTGTGTAAGAGATATACATGTATTTGCATTTTGCAGAGAGAATAAGTATTTGATCCTCTGAAAACAAGACTTCATACTTGGTGTGAACCCTTGTTGGCAGCACAGCAGTCAGACGTTTCTTGTAGTTGATGATGAGGTTTGATGTCGGGGGATTTTGCTCCACTCCTCTGTGCGGATCATCTGTAAATCATTAAGATTTTGGGGCTGTCGCTTGGTAACTCGGAGCTTCAGCTCCTCCATACGTTTCTATGGGATTAAGGTCTGGACACTGGCTAGACCACTCCATCACCTTAATGTCCTTCTTTTTGAGCCGCTCCTTTGTTGCCTTGGCTGGATGTTTTGGGTCATTGTGGTGCAGGAAAGCCCAGCTACGACCCATTTTTAATGTCCTGGTGGAGGGAAGGAGGTTGTCACTCAGGATATTACGGTACATGGCTCCAACCATTGTCCCATTGATGCGGTGAAGTCGTCCTGTGCCCTTTGCAGAGAAACATCCCCAAAACATAATGTTTCCCCCACCATGCCTGACTGTGGGGATGGTGTTCTTCTTTGGGTCATAGGCAGCATTTCTCTCTCTCAGACACGGTGAATTGAATTAATGCCAAAGATCTCAATGTTTGTCTCCTCTGGGCACAGCACCTTCTCCCAATCATCTCACAATCACCAAGGTGTCATTGGTACCTTCAGACGGGGGCAATGTGCCTTCTGGAGCAGGGGACTGTGCGGCACTGCAGGATTTAATCCATTATGGTGTAATGTGTTACCAATGGTTTTCTTGGAGACAGTGGTCCCAGCTGCCTGGAGATCAGTAACAAGTTCCCCTCGTGTAGATTAGGCAGATCCCTCCCCTCCTCATGATCATCCTGGATCCCCCGTGTGTAGATTTAGGCTGATCTCTCCCCTCCTCATGATCCTGGATCCCCCTGTGTAGATTTAGGCTGATCTCTCCCCTCCTCATGATCCTGGATCCCCAGTGTAGATTAGGCTGATCTCTCCCCTCCTCATGATCCTGGATCCCCCACGAGGTGAGATGTTACATGGAGCCCCAGATGGATGTGGATTGACCTCATTGTGTATTTCCTCCATTCTCTCCCTATTGCCCCCACAGGTGTCTCTTCTCCCCCCTTTGTCTTCCTTATGGTCTTGTAGCACATTCCAGCCTTGTGCAGGTCTAGGATCTTTTCCCTGACATCCTTACACAGCTCTGTGCTCTTCCCATGTTGTAGAGGTTACAGGTGACTGATACATTGTGTGGACAGGAGACAATGTAACACAGCTGTGTGTAATGCAGGAACCAGGGGATGAGGAGCCGATAACTGCTCTGTAGGGGCCACAACTAATAATGGTTGGGAGGGGTCAAATACTTATTTCCTTCACTGTATACAATTGAAACCATCCACTATATATAGACATATCTGCATGTTTTTCTCACTCTCCAACATAAATTCTGTATAAACCTTTCCAGTTTTAGGACAATTAAGATGAACCATAATTATTATTTGCCGCATTTCAGAATAATGAGAGAGAATGTTTTAAGACATTTTTGTTACTTTCTGCAGTCACAAGTTTACATACACTAATGTTACTGTGCCTTTAATAATTTGGGACAGCCCATATGATGATGTCTTGTGGTTGGAAGCTTCTGATAGGTTTATTGGCAACATCTGAGTTAGAGACACACCTGTGGATGTATTGTATGCACACCTGAAACACACTGCTTCTTTGTGTAGTATAATGGGGAAATCGAAAGAAATCAGCCAAGGTATCAGGAAGAGAATTGTGGACTTAAATAAGTCTGGTGCATCCGTGGGTGCAATTTCCAGATACCTGAATGTGCCTCGTTCACCTGTACAAACAATTATATACAAGTACAAACAAGATGGGAATGTGCAGCCATCATACCGCTCAGGAAGGAGATGGGTTCTGTGTCCCAGAGATGAACGTTCTTTGGTCTGACGTGTGCAGATCAACCTAAGAAGAAAAGAAAAAGACCTTGTGAAGATGATGGCGGAAGCTGGTAACACTGTGTCATTATCCACAGTGAAACTAGTCCTGTATCAACATGGGCTGAAAGGCCGCTCTGCCGGGAAGAAGCCATTACTCCAAAAGAAATATAAAAAAATGCACACAGGAACAAGGACCTACATTTCTGGAGACGTCCTGTGGTCTCAAGAAAATAAAATTGAACTGTTTGTCCATAATGACCATCCTTATGTTTGGAGGAAGAAGCTTGGAAGCTTAAGAACACCATCCCAACTGTGAATCACGGGAGAGGCAGCATCATGTTGTGGAGGGAGGGACTGGTGACCTTCACAATATTGTTGGATCATAAGGAAAGAAGATTATGTGGCAATACTGAAGCAACATCTCCAGACATCAGCCAGGAAGGTAATGGACAACGACCCGAAGCTTCTGCCAAACTCGTTACAAAGTGGCTTAAGGATAATAAAGTCAATGTTGTGGCGCGGCCATCACAAAGCCCCGATATCAATCCTATTGAAAATTTATGGGCAAAGCTGAAAAGGCTGCGAGCGACGACCTAAATCATGGCTCAGATACACCAGATCTGTCAGGAGGAATGGGCCCAAATTCCTACAACTATTGTGAGAATCTCGTGGAAGGATCCAGAACATCTCACCCAAGTCACACAGTGTAAGGGCAATGTAGCAAATACTAATGAAATGTACGGAAACTTGTGACTGCAGAAAGTAATAAAAATGCCTTAAACCATTCCCTCTCATTCATTATTCTCCATTAGGTAAATATTAATAATTCTGGTTCCTCCTAATTGACCTAAAACGGGAAAGATTTATTCTGATTTCATGTCAGGGAGCAAAACATAAACCTGTGTCTGTATATAGTGGATGGAAATGTCTGGCTGCAACTGTATATATAATGCGTGTGTATAAATAATATATACATTGTGTGTATATATATATATATATATATATATATATATATATATATTGTCAGTACCAGTATACTCCATGGCATTCTACAGTTCCCAGGAATATGTACAAACAATACATGACATTGCAGAGTAACACAAGAGCTTACAATCTATGCTGGTCAAGTTCAGCCTCCATACATATATAGGCCGGGCGCTCCCCCCTGATCATTGTCAGCCTCCATACATATATAGGACGGGCGCTCCCCCCTGATCATTGTCAGCCTCCATACATATATAGGAAGGGCGCTCCCCCATGATTATTCTAAGTCTCCATACATATATTTGACGGGCGCTCCCCCATGATTATTCTAAGTTTCCATACATATATATGACGGGTGCTCCCCATGATTATTCTCATCCTCCATACATATATAGGACAGGCGCTCCCCCTGATTATTCTCATCCTCCATACATATATAGGCCGGGCGCTCCCCCCTGATTATTCTCATCCTCCATACATATATAGGACAGGCGCTGCCCCATGATTATTCTAAGTCTCCATAGATATATAGGCCGGGCACTCCCCCCTGATTATTCTCAGCCTCCATACATATATAGGACGGGCACTCCCCCCTGATTATTCTCAGCCTCCATACATATATAGGACGGGCGCTCCCCCCTGATTATTCTCATCCTCCATACATATATAGGACAGGCGCTCCCCCCTGATTATTCTCAGTCTCCATACATATATAGGCCGGGCGCTCCCCCTGATTATTCTCATCCTCCATACATATATAGGACAGGCGCTCACCCCTCATTATTCTCATCCTCCATACATATATAGGACGGGCGCTCCCCCCTGATTATTCTCATCCTCCATACATATATAGGACAGGCACTCCCCCCTGATTATTCTAAGTCTCCATACATATATATGACGGGTGCTCCCCCATGATTATTCTCATCCTCCATACATATATAGGACGGGCGCTCCCCCCTGATTATTCTCAGTCTCCATACATATATAGGACGGGCGCTCCCCCCTGATTATTCTCAGTCTCCATACATATATAGGCCGGGCACTCCCCCCTGATTATTCTCAGCCTCCATACATATATAGGACGGGCGCTCCCCCCTGATTATTTTCATCCTCCATACATATATAGGACAGGCACTCCCCCCTGATTATTCTAAGTCTCCATACATATATAGGACGGGCGCTCCCCCCTGATTATTCTCAGCCTCCATACATATATAGGACGGGCGCTCCCCCCTGATTATTCTCAGTCTCCATACATATATAGGACGGGTGCTCCCCCTGATTATTCTCATCCTCCATACATATATAGGGCGGGCGCTCCCCCCTGATTATTCTCAGTCTCCATACATATATAGGACGGGCGCTCCCCTGATTATTCTCATCCTCCATACATAAATAGGACAGGTGCTCCCCCCCTGATTATTCTCAGTCTCCATACATATATAGGATGGGCGCTCCCCCCCTGATTATTCTCAGTCTCCATACATATATAGGGTGGTCGCTCCCCCCTGATTATTCTCAGTCTCCATACATATATAGGACGGGCCCTCCCCCCTGATTATTCGCATCCTCCATACATATATAGGACAGGCGCTCCCCCCTGATTATTCTCAGCCTCCATACATATATAGGGTGGTCGCTCCCCCCTGATTATTCTCAGCCTCCATACATATATAGGACGGGCGCTCCCCCCTGATTATTCTCAGCCTCCATACATATATAGGGTGGGCGCTCCCCCCTGATTATTCTCAGCCTCCATACATATATAGGGTGGGCGCTCCCCCCTGATTATTCTCAGCCTCCATACATATATAGGACGGGCGCTCCCCCCTGATTATTCTCAGCCTCCATACATATATAGGGTGGGCGCTCCCCCCTGATTATTCTCAGCCTCCATACATATATAGGACGGGCGCTCCCCCCTGATTATTCTCATCCTCCATACATATATAGGACGGGCGCTCCCCCCTGATTATTCTCAGTCTCCATACATATATAGGACGGGCGCTCCCCCTGATTATTCTCAATCTCCATACATATATAGGACGGGCGCTACCCCCTGATTATTCTCAGCCTCCATAGATATATAGGACGGGTGCTCCCCCCTGATTATTCTCAGCTTTCATACATATATAGGACGGGCGCTCCCCCCTGATTATTCTCAGTCTCCATACATATATAGGACGGGTGCTCCCCCCTGATTATTCTCATCCTCCATACATATATAGGGCAGGCGCTCCCCCTGATTATTCTCAGTCTCCATACATATATAGGCGGGCGCTCCCCCCTGATTATTCTCATCCTCCATACATATATAGGACAGGCGCTCACCCCTCATTATTCTCATCCTCCATACATATATAGGACGGGCGCTCCCCCCTGATTATTCTCATCCTCCATACATATATAGGACAGGCACTCCCCCCTGATTATTCTAAGTCTCCATACATATATATGACGGGTGCTCCCCCATGATTATTCTCATCCTCCATACATATATAGGACGGGCGCTCCCCCCTGATTATTCTCAGTCTCCATACATATATAGGACGGGCGCTCCCCCTGATTATTTCAGTCTCCATACATATATAGGCCGGGCACTCCCCCTGATTATTCTCAGCCTCCATACATATATAGGACGGGCGCTCCCCCCTGATTATTTTCATCCTCCATACATATATAGGACAGGCACTCCCCCCTGATTATTCTAAGTCTCCATACATATATAGGACGGGCGCTCCCCCTGATTATTCTCAGCCTCCATACATATATAGGACGGGCGCTCCCCCCTGATTATTCTCAGTCTCCATACATATATAGGACGGGTGCTCCCCCTGATTATTCTCATCTCCATACATATATAGGGCGGGCGCTCCCCCCTGATTATTCTCAGTCTCCATACATATATAGGACGGGCGCTCCCCTGATTATTCTCATCCTCCATACATAAATAGGACAGGTGCTCCCCCCCTGATTATTCTCAGTCTCCATACATATATAGGATGGGCGCTCCCCCCTGATTATTCTCAGTCTCCATACATATATAGGGTGGTCGCTCCCCCCCTGATTATTCTCAGTCTCCATACATATATAGGACGGGCCCTCCCCCCTGATTATTCGCATCCTCCATACATATATAGGACAGGCGCTCCCCCCTGATTATTCTCAGCCTCCATACATATATAGGGTGGTCGCTCCCCCCTGATTATTCTCAGCCTCCATACATATATAGGACGGGCGCTCCCCCCTGATTATTCTCAGCCTCCATACATATATAGGGTGGGCGCTCCCCCCTGATTATTCTCAGCCTCCATACATATATAGGGTGGGCGCTCCCCCTGATTATTCTCAGCCTCCATACATATATAGGACGGGCGCTCCCCCCTGATTATTCTCAGCCTCCATACATATATAGGGTGGGCGCTCCCCCCTGATTATTCTCAGCCTCCATACATATATAGGACGGGCGCTCCCCCTGATTATTCTCATCCTCCATACATATATAGGACGGGCGCTCCCCCCTGATTATTCTCAGTCTCCATACATATATAGGACGGGCGCTCCCCCCTGATTATTCTCAATCTCCATACATATATAGGACGGGCGCTACCCCCTGATTATTCTCAGCCTCCATAGATATATAGGACGGGTGCTCCCCCCTGATTATTCTCAGCTTTCATACATATATAGGACGGGCGCTCCCCCTGATTATTCTCAGTCTCCATACATATATAGGACGGGTGCTCCCCCTGATTATTCTCATCCTCCATACATATATAGGGCGGCCGCTCCCCCCCTGATTATTCTCAGCCTCCATACATATATAGGACGGGTGCTCCCCCTGATTATTCTCATCCTCCATACATATATAGGACGGGCGCTCCCCCCTGATTATTCTCAGTCTCCATACATATATAGGGTGGTCGCTCCCCCCCTGATTATTCTCATCCTCCATACATATATAGGGTGGTCGCTCCCCCCTGATTATTCTCATCCTCCATACATATATAGGACGGGCGCTCCCCCCTGATTATTCTCAGTCTCCATACATATATAGGACGGGTGCTCCCCCTGATTATTCTCATCCTCCATACATATATAGGGCGGCCGCTCCCCCCTGATTATTCTCAGCCTCCATACATATATAGGACGGGTGCTCCCCCCTGATTATTCTCATCCTCCATACATATATAGGACGGGCGCTCCCCCTGATTATTCTCAGTCTCCATACATATATAGGGTGGTCGCTCCCCCCCTGATTATTCTCATCCTCCATACATATATAGGGTGGTCGCTCCCCCTGATTATTCTCATCCTCCATACATATATAGGACGGGCGCTCCCCCTGATTATTCTCATCCTCCATACATATATAGGACGGGCGCTCCCCCTGATTATTCTCATCCTCCATATATATATACTGTGGTCACTCCCCCCTGATTATTCTCAGCCTCCATACATATACAGCACGGGCGCTCCCCCTGATTATTCTCAGCCTCCATACATATACACTGTATGCAGAATTATTAGGCAGATGAGTATTGTGATCACATGATACTTTTTATCCATGTTGTCCTACTCCAAGCTGTATAGGCTGAGAGCCAACTACCAATGAAGTAAATCAGGTGATGGCATCTCTGTAATGAGGAGGGGTGTGGGGTAATGACATCAACACCCTATATAAGGTGTGCTTAATTATTAGGCAAATGGGTCAGAAGAGAGATGTGACGTCTCTGAAAGGTCCACAATTGTGAGATGTCTTGCAGAGGGATGCAGCAGTCTGGAAATTGCCAAACTTCTGAAGCGTGATCACCGAACAATCAAGAGTTTCATGGCAAATAGCCAACAGGGTCGCAAGAAGCGTGAGGGCAAAAAAGGAGCAAAATAACTGCCCATGGATTGAGGAAAATCAAGTGTGAAGCTGCCAAGATGCCATTTGCCACCAGTTTTGCCATATTTCAGTGCTGTAATGTTACTGGAGTATCAGAAAGCACAAGGTGTGCCATACTGAGGGACATGGCCAAGGTAAGGAAGGCTGAAAAACCACCACCTCTGAACAAGAAACATAAGATAAAACCACCACCTCTGAACAAGAAACATAAGATAAAACCACCACCTCTGAACAAGAAACAATAAGATAAAACCACCACCTCTGAACAAGAAACATAAGATAAAACCACCACCACCACCTCTGAACAAGAAACATAAGATAAAACCACCACCTCTGAACAAGAAACATAAGATAAAACCACCACCTCTGAACAAGAAACATAAGATAAAACCACCACCTCTGAACAAGAAACATAAGATAAAACCACCACCTCTGAGCAAGAAACATAGGATAAAACCACCACCTCTGAACAAGAAACATAAGATAAAACCACCACCTCTGAATAAGAAACAAAAGATAAAACCACCACCTCTGAGCAAGAAACAGAAGATAAAACCACCACCTCTGAGCAAGAAACATAAGATAAAACCACCACCTCTGAACAAGAAACATAAGATAAAACCACCACCTCTGAACAAGAAACATGAGATAAAACCACCACCTCTGAACAAGAAACATAAGATAAAACCACCACCTCTGAACAAGAAGCATAAGATAAAACCACCACCTCTGAACAAGAAACATAAGGTAAAACCACCACCTCTGAACAAGAAACAGAAGATAAAACCACCACCTCTGAAAAAGAAACATAAGATAAAACCACCACCTCTGAACAAGAAACATAAGGTAAAACCACCACCTCTGAACAAGAAACATAAGATAAAACGTCAACACTGGGCCAAGAAATATCTGAAGACTGATTCTTCAAAGGTTTTATGGACTGATGACATGAGAGTGATTCTTGATGGCCAGATGGATGGGGCAGAGGCTGGATCAGTAAAGGGCAGAGAGCTCCACTCTGACTCAGACGCCAGCAAGGTGGAGGAGGGGTACTGGTATGGGCTGGGATCATCAAAGATCAACTGGTGGGACCTTTTCGGGTTGAGGATGGAGTGAAGCTCAACTCCCGGACCTACTGCCAGTTTCTGGAAGACAACTTCTTCAAGCAGTGGTACAGGACGAAGTCGGGATCCTTCAAGAAAAACATGATTTTCATGCAGGACAATGCTCCATCACATGCATCCAACTACTCCACAGCGTGGCTGGCGAGTAAAGGCCTAAAAGAAGAACAAATAATGACATGGTCGCCTTGTTCACCTGATCTGAACCCCATAGAGAACCTGTGCTCCCTCCTAAAATGTGAGATTTACAGGGAGGGAAAACAGCACACCTCTGGGAACAGTGTCTGGGAGGGAAAACAGTACACCTCTGGGAACAGTGTCTGGGAGGGAAAACAGTACACCTCTGGGGACAGTGTCTGGGAGGGAAAACAGTACACCTCTGGGGACAGTGTCTGGGAGGGAAAACAGTACACCTCTGGGAACAGTGTCTGGGAGGGAAAACAGTACACCTCTGGGGACAGTGTCTGGGAGGGAAAACAGTACACCTCTGGGGACAGTGTCTGGAGGCTGTAGTGGCTGCTGCACGCAATGTGGATCGTAAACAGATCAAGTAACTGACACAATCTATGGATGGAGGCTGCTGAGTGTCATCATAAGGAAAGGGGGCGATATTGGGCACTCATTTTTTGGGTTTTGTTTTTGCATGTCAGAAATGTTTATTTCTATATTTTGTGCAGTTATATTAGTTACCTGGTGACAATAAACAAGTGAGATGGGAATATATTGGGTTTTTATTAAGTTGCCTAATAATTCTGCACAGTAATAGTTACCTGCACACACAGATTCCTCCTAAGAGCCAAATCTAAAAACCCTCCAACCTCCAGAAATATGAAGCTTTGATGTTTGAGTCTTTTGGGTGATTGAGAACATAATAATAATCCTCTACAATACAACCTGCCTAATAATTCTGCACACAGTGTATTGGACGGGCGCTCCCCCCTGATTATTCTCATCCTCCATACATATATAGGGCGGGCGCTCCCCCCTGATTATTCTCGCCCTCGGTGTAGGATCTGGATGTCACTTGTGTGAAGTTAATTACTCGGTGTGGCGAGCGCAGATAATAGGGTCATTATTAGGGGGAGCTCAGTAAATCAGAGAGCGCTGATATCTAGGAGGGGGAAGCCATCGTCCATGGTCCGCTGCCCCTCTGTAGATTAATGATCCACGTCCCTCCTGATAAGAGCCTTTGTGCTGAGGCTTCTGATTGTCTCTTTATTCTATTGTTTACATGGAGCTTCTGTACATGATGGAGACTTCACAGTACAAGGGTCTACACATCGCAGTATGAGGGTCTACACATCACAGTACAAGGGTCTACACATCGCAGTATGAGGGTCTACACATCGCAGTACGAGGGTCTACACATCGCAGTACGAGGGTCTACACATCACAGTACGAGGGTCTGCACATCACAGTACAAGGGTCTACACATCGCAGTACGAGGGTCTACACATCACAGTATGAGGGTCTACACATCACAGTACGAGGGTCTACACATCGCAGTACGAGGGTCTACACATCACAGTACGAGGGTCTACACATCACAGTACGAGGGTCTACACATCGCAGTACGAGGGTCTACACATCGCAGTACGAGGGTCTACACTTCACAGTACGAGGGTCTACACATCGCAGTACGAGGGTCTACACATCGCAGTACGAGGGTCTACACATCACAGTACGAGGGTCTACACATCACAGTACAAGGGTCAAACACATCGCAGTACGAGGGTCTACACATCGCAGTACGAGGGTCTACACATCACAGTACGAGGGTCTACACATCACAGCGAGATACGAGGGTCTACACATACAGTAGGGGGGGAGTGGGTCTACACATCGCAGTACGAGGGTCTACATCGCATACATCAACATCAGTACGAGGGTCTACACATCGCAGTACGAGGGTCTACACATCGCAGTACGAGGGTCTCACTACAACAGGTCACATCAGTACGAGGGTCTACACATCGCAGTACGAGGGTCTACACATCACAGTACGAGGGTCTACACATCATCAGTACGAGGGTCTACACATCCAGTACGAGGGTCTACACATCACAGTACGAGGGTCTACACATCACAGTACGAGGGTCTACACATCGCAGTACGAGGGTCTACACATCACAGTACGAGGGTCTACACATCGCAGTACGAGGGTCTACACATCGCAGTACGAGGGTCTACACATCACAGTACGAGGGTCTACACATCACAGTACGAGGGTCTACACATCACAGTACGAGGGTCTACACACATCGCAGTACGAGGGTCTAACACATCACAGTACGAGGGTCTACACATCGCAGTACGAGGGTCTACACATCGCAGTACGAGGGTCTACACATCGCAGTACGAGGGTCTACACATCGCAGTACGAGGGTCTACACATCGCAGTACGAGGGTCTACACATCCAGTACGAGGGTCTACACATCTCAGTTACGAGGGTCTACACATCACAGTACGAGGGTCTACACATCACAGTACGAGGGTCTAACACATCGCAGTACGAGGGTCTACACATCACAGTACGAGGGTCTACACATTCAGTACGAGGGTCTACACATCGCAGTACGAGAGGGTCTACACATCACAGTACGAGGTCTACACATCCAGTACGAGGGTCTACACATCACAGTACGAGGGTCTACACATCACAGTACGAGGGTCTACACATTCACAGTACGAGGGTCTACACATCACAGTACGAGGGTCTACACATCGCAGTATGAGGGTCTACACATCGCAGTAGGGTCTACACATCACAGTACGAGGGTCTACACATCACAGTACGAGGGTCTACACATCACAGTACGAGGGTCTACACATCGCAGTACGAGGGTCTACACATCGCAGTACGAGGGTCTACACATCACAGTACGAGGGTCTACACATCACAGTACGAGGGTCTACACATCACAGTACGAGGGTCTACACATCACAGTACGAGGGTCTACACATCGCAGTACGAGGGTCTACACATCGCAGTATGAGGGTCTACACATCGCAGTATGAGGGTCTACAACATCGCAGTATGAGGGTCTACACATCACAGTACGAGGGTCTACACATCACAGTACGAGGATCTACACATTACAGTACGAGGGTCTACACATCGCAGTACGAGGGTCTACACATCACAGTACGAGGGTCTACACATCGCAGTATGAGGGTCTACAAACATCACAGTACGAGGGTCTACACATCACAGTACGAGGGTCTACACATCACAGTACGAGGGTCTACACATCACAGTACGAGGGTCTACACATCACAGTACGAGGGTCTACACATCACAGTATGAGGGTCTACACATCGCAGTACGAGGGTCTACACATCACAGTACGAGGGTCTACACATCACAGTACGAGGGTCTCCAACATCACAGTACGAGGGTCTACACGCATCACAGTACGAGGGTATACACACATCACAGTACGAGGGTCTACACGCATCACAGTACGAGGGTCTACACATCGCAGTACGAGGGTCTACACATCACAGTACAGGGTCTACACATCACAGTACGAGGGTCTACACATCCAGTACGAGGGTCTACAGCATCACAGTACGAGGGTACTACACACATCACAGTACGAGGGTCTACACATCACAGTACGAGGGTCTACACATCGCAGTACGAGGGTCTACACATCCAGTACGAGGGTCTCACACATCACAGTACGAGGGTCTACACATCGCAGTACGAGGGTCTACACATCACAGTACGAGGGTCTACACATCGCAGTACGAGGGTCTACACATCACAGTACGAGGGTCTACACCATCACAGTACGAGGGTCTACACATCGCAGTACGAGGGTCTACACCATCACAGTACGAGGGTCTACACATCCAGTACGAGGGTCTCACACATCGCAGTACGAGGGTCTACACATCACAGTACGAGGGTCTACACATCACAGTACGAGGGTCTACACGCATCACAGTACGAGGGTCTACACATCGCAGTACGAGGGTCTACACATCACAGTACGAGGGTCTACACACATCACAGTACGAGGGTATACACATCACAGTACGAGGGTCTACACATCGCAGTACGAGGGTCTACACACATCACAGTACGAGGGTCTACACATCGCAGTACGAGGGTCTACACATCGCAGTACGAGGGCCTAACATCACAGTACGAGGGTCTCACATACAGTACGAGGGTCTACACACATCACAGTACGAGGGTCTACACATCACAGTACGAGGGTCTACACATCGCAGTACGAGGGTCTACACATCACAGTACGAGGGTCTACACATCACAGTACGAGGGTCTACACACATCGCAGTACGAGGGTCTACACATCACAGTACAAGGGTCTACACATCACAGTACAGGGTCTACACATCGCAGTACGAGGGTCTACACATCACAGTACGAGGGTCTACACATTACAGTACGAGGGTCTACACATCACAGTACGAGGGTCTACACGCATCACAGTACGAGGGTCTACACACATCGCAGTACAGGGTCTACACATCGCAGTACGAGGGTCTACACATCACAGTACGAGGGTCTACACATACAGTACGAGGGTCTACACATCACAGTACGAGGGTCTACACATCACAGTACGAGGGTATACACACATCACAGTACGAGGGTTATACACATCACAGTACGAGGGTCTACACGCATCACAGTACGAGGGTCTACACATCACAGTACGAGGGTCTACACATCGCAGTACGAGGGTCTACACATCACAGTACGAGGGTCTACACACATCACAGTACGAGGGTCTACACATCACAGTACGAGGGTCTACACATCACAGTACGAGGGTCTACACATCGCAGTATGAGGGTCTACACCATCACAGTACGAGGGTCTACACACATCGCAGTACGAGGTCTACACATCGCAGTACGAGGGTCTACACATCACAGTACGAGGGTCTACACATACAGTACAGGGTCACACACACAGTACGAGGGTCTACACATCACGTACAGGGTCTACCATCGCAGTAAAGAGGGGCTACACATCACAGTACGAGGGTATACACACATCACAGTAGAGGTGAAAACCTAGCAGCAAAAAATTCACCAGTAGAGGTGTACACCATCACGTGTGAGTCTAAGAAATACCAGGTATAACCATAACCATACTACGGTGATAACAGGCATCCCCTAGTACATGAGTCTATAAACCAGAGTCTATATAACATGCACAGTAAAATTGGGGCACACATCAACATATGAGGCTCCATATGATACATGAGCTCTCACACATCACAGTTGAGGCCTCCCATACAGTACCATTGACCTCCAAGTACGAGGGTCTAGATAACCATTCACCACCCTATGATAACATTGAGCCTCCATGTGATAACCATTAAGCCACCGTGTGATAACCATTAAACCATTAAGCCACCATATGATAACCATTGAGTCCCCGTGTGATAGAAAGGAGCCACCGTGTAATAACTATTGAGCCACTGATGCACCCGCAGGCTATAGGGTACTCGGGACCCGGGCCGGTGCTGTCTCTCTGGGGTATCACGCTAGTTGTGACCATGGTAGCATACTTTTGTAGAGTCACTTCCTCTTCCCCACAATTTAGAAGGTGTATTGGCACTCTCCCCTGTGTACTTCAACTACTCCTCTGGCTGTCAGTACAGTGGGCCTACGGTCTGAGTACACGGGTTCCACCAGGGCCTGATAGTCTCGCCCTCTTATGCCTATTGCGGCTCTACACCAGACCATCATCTCATTGGGTCACTAACCCTTGCACTGCCAATCTCTCCACCTGACACTTCCAACTGATGTCTCATCATCAGAGCCTTTATTTCCTTCTGCAGGACTTGCTGTTGTCCAGAATTGGCAGTATCGGCCATGTGCTGTAAAACAACAATAATTTCTGCAAGACAACTTTCCATCCATGGGAAATCCTCCTTGCTTGTAGCCAGCTCGATCTTCCCCACGGCCTTGGATCCACACAGCTCTTGCATAAATTTGGCCATGTCAGTTACAATTTTGGTTAGGGCTTCAATCTTTTGGTTTAGAGCCTCATTAGTGATGTTCTCCTGAGGTTTGGCATCAGCCCCTGATGGGTTTGGCGCTGTAGCTAAACATTGAGTAGAGTCTGTATCATGAGGCTCTTCTGCCTGCAATATGCGGATTGCCAATGGCGTAACTTCGGGCCCAGGGGCCTCAATGCAAAAGCTCCAACGGGGCCCTCAACCATTGCAAATCTTTAATAATATTAGTCTTTTTCTATGGGCCAAAGGGGCTTTTGGGACCCCCCTAGGCTGCAGGGCCCGGGTGCGATCGCAACCTCTGCACCTATTGTAGTTATGCCCCTGCGGATTGCCCTCTCTTTAAACTTCACAATGGCAATCATCTGCAGTCGTCCTCTATGAGGAGGTAATAATAGTCCATCAACAAACTGGTCTTTCAGCAATTTATCTTCCCCTTGTGCCCAGGCAGGTTCTGCCTGATTGACTGCCCTGATGGTGGGTTTACACACACCAATTTCTGTGTCCAATATCTGAACAGATCTCTGGTTGCAGTGAAATCATGGACACATAGTTCCATTTTGTGGCTGTGTACAAATGATACAATGTGTCCATGATTTCACTGCAACCAGAGATCTGTTCAGATATTGGACACAGAAATTGGTGTGTGTAAACCCACCATCAGTGCCTCCTGCAAATTTAAACCAAAGTTTCTCACACTCTCTTGTGGTTTCTGACCGCACCCGAAGAATCTCATTTTTGCTCTGGCATCTACACTGGTCTCAAAGGTAGCTTTTAGCCTGGCCATTACATGTTCTACAGTGACTGTCCCATTAGTATGCTGACATGCTGACCCTCAGTCAGGGGGTATACACTATAATAGCTGTCCAGCTTTTCTTTGAAGTCCGTGAGGGTATTGGGCTCACCTGAGTACTGTGGCAGCCATATCGCTCCCGGGGTGTACGGCATCAGGAACGGCATAATCGGTGACATCCCTTGTGCTGCAGCACCGCCGGGTGCTCTGTCCACTCGCTGCAACATCTTTCCGCCCCCTTAGTTAATGCTGACCCTTCTGGTCTTCCGTCGGGGTGTACAATTATAGTCCCGCTTGTCCAGCAGCGTTTTGTGTCCCCGCCGGATGTTGTCAGAGCGAAGGCTTTGCTTCGCGCTCATTGGAGGGTGCTGTCCACAATGACACGCCCCTTCTGCTTGCCGCGCGCGTTACAATGGCGACAGTTTAAAAACACGTATTTTACACAATTCACCGGACACGGATCCTGTTCATGACGCCAGAAGAGCTGATGCACCCCCAGGCTTTGGGGTACACGGGAACCGGGCCGGTGCTATCTCTCTGGGGTATCACGGTAGTCGTAACCCGGTCCCGTGGCCTGGAATCAGTCCAAAAAGGGGTATTTACAAGGGTTTTGTCATGATGCCTCCATGGGTATGTGGTTACTAGAACCACCACTGCCGTATTCCTGCTGGGGACGGTGACTTGGGGCAGCGTGGATGGTAAGCTCTCCTCAGGTGGGGCTGAAGGTCCCCAAGGCAGGTGTAGTAAGTCTATGTACAGGGTGCAGGGTAACGGGTGCAAGTAACAGGCAGACTCACAGTTGTAGCTTTCTCAGTCCTTTACTAGAGCAGATATTAAAGCTGTTCAGATATTAAAGAGTCTAGAAAACAACTTGGGGTTATCCTCACCTGGCCGGGTCTTTTGGCTTCCTTACTGCGCTTGTACTATGGCCCCTGCAGTAGCGTAAGCTAGGCTGCCGGCCCTGTCTCGTCCTGCAGGGTACCAGTATAACAGGCAACTCGAGTCCTTCACTCTCTCTACCCTGCAGCTGGGTGTCAATGTTGCTGGAATCTATGCATTGCTGTGTTTCTGGTACAGTGTAGCTGGAGAATTTGGAATCCCCACTTTCCGGTATTGATTGCTGGGATGTGTGACCCTGCACAGTCTCGGACTCCGGTGTCTGTTCTATGCGCTTGTTCTCTGGGGAAGGCACGATGCTGCTCAGCCTCTAGGTCTGTTTCTTCCTCTACTTTCCTCAGACCGGAGCCTTAGGCCTGGAACAAGTGAGAGATCCTGGGACAAGCTAAGCAGCTTCCAGTCCACCAGGATGTCTTCACAGTGCTGCTCCGCACTGCACTGACCTGCTCCTCCCCAGACCAGAATATATAGGGAAGCTCACCCTGAACCTGGACTTGGTCTCCCCCCTTCTGGCCTGGAGGTGTTGGTGTTGTGTGTGTGTTGCCTGATGAGAAGACCCTTTGGGGCTCTCTGGTGACACCACCACCCGGGGGCAGTGATGACACAGTGGCACATCGACCCTGGGGTGCCACACCACCATATGATAACCATTGAGCCGCCATGTGATAACCACTAAACCGCCGTGTGATAAGAAATGTGGCACTATGTGATAAATATTAAGCCACCGAGTGATAACCATTGATTTACCGTGTGATAACCATTGAGCCACTGAGTGATAACCAGTCACTGTGTGATAACCATTGAGCCACCGAGGGATAACTAGGGCGAAAACCAAGAACACCCCACAGAACCTGCCGGATACCAAGAACACCCCACAAAACCTGCCGGACACCAAGAACACCCCACAAATCCTGCCGGATACCAAGAACACCCACAAAACCTGCCGGATACCAAGAACACCCACAAAACCTGTCATCTATGGGGAACACCCCACAAAACCTGCCATCTATGGGGAACCATACACCGGGAACACCCTTCAAAGATCCGCCATACACCGGGAACACCCTACAAAGACCCGCCATACACCGGGAACACCCTACAAAGACCCGCCATACACCGGGAACACCCTTCAAAGACCCGCCATACACCGGGAACACCCTTCAAAGACCCGCCATACACCGGGAACACCCTACAAAGACCCGCCATACACCGAGAACACCCTTCAAAGACCCGCCATACACCGGGAACACCCTACAAAGACCCGCCATACACCGGGAACACCCTTCAAAAACCCGCCATACACCGGGAACACCCTTCAAAGACCTGCCATACACCGGGAACACCCTTCAAAGACCTGCCATACACCGGGAACACCCTTCAACGACCCGCCATACACCGGGAACACCCTTCAAAGACCCGCCATACACTGGGAACACCCTTCAAAGACCCGCCATACACCGGGAACACCCTTCAAAGACCCGCCATACACTGGGAACACCCTTCAAAGACCCGCCATACACCGGGAACACCCTTCAAAGACCCGCCATACACTGGGAACACCCTTCAAAGACCCGCCATACACCGGGAATACCCTTCAAAGACCCGCCATATACAAAGAACACCCATTTATGTCACTCAGCTCCTTATGTTTGCTCATTTTTCCAGCATCTAACACCTGTTTCAAGAACTGACTTGTCATGACTGATTTACCTTCCCCGTCCCCAACAGAAGCCATAGTCACCAATCAGTGTATAAATCACTGGTGGTATTAATGCTTTGTCTGGTCAGTCTATGCACAGTATCATCTGGTTGGGGGGGTCACAGGTTACTTCACGATGCCCATTACACCATAACACATGTCTCTCTCATGGTGGATACCCAGTAACTTCTGCTCTGCCAGTCTTTTCACAGGCACCAAAGACCTCTTCCCAGGGTTACCTTTCCAGAATGGTGGCTCGGCCGTGTCCATAGAGCTGGAGCGCCCGGTGTCCCAGCACTGCCATGGTACCTGCTCATCCTCTGACAACCATGTGAAGCTGCAAGCTCGGAAGAAGTTGTACTTTGCCTGTGTGGTGTGTTTCATCTTCATGATTGGAGAGGTTACAGGTAAGTTCAGGACCTTGACCAGAGTCCAGACATAGTGTATGTTTGTTCCCATGATGTCTCTGCTTTTAGGTGGGTATATTGCCCATAGCCTGGCCATAATGACGGATGCCGCCCATCTTCTCACTGACCTGGGCAGTATGTGTGTCAGCCTCTTCTCCCTATGGATATCCAGCCGGCCACCAACAAAGGACATGACGTTCGGCTGGCACCGATCAGGTGGGTGATACCGCCATCAAGACAAGGTCATAGTCTATCACTGAGAGCCGAGCACATAGCCATGAGCAGCATCACCATGGCCTAACGGGCATTAAAGTAGAGTTACCATTACCCAGAACAACACTTCCATTACATTGACCGGTAGATATTAACGGGGACATCCATACAATTTCCAGCTGATAAAAGAATCCAATAAGAGACATAGCACACATGAGACATCCCCAGTTCTGCAAATATTGGGTGCAGCTGTCACACCGCAGACTAGGGACCATCCGGAAAAAGAGCAGGACAATCGTGACAGTAGTAGGTCCCATTTGCCCCATATCCTAGTCAATGTCCTGAATACGCCTTGGTCCATCTGGTCTCTTGCACATCGTCCATCAACCCCTGGGGCCTATAGGCTGAAGCCTGGTGAGCCTGCAGACACATCCACCATGGGGCCTTCAGCTTCACCCCCATTAGAACGTTAAACATCCCAGAGATGGTCCGTTCCCTGAAGTGTGAAATGTCCTTATTTTAGTCTTTGTTGTTATGTTGATCATTAGCTTATAGAGCCGTGAAAAAGTATTCATACCCTGTCATGAACTTAGTCAGGACCTGCAGCTCTCTGGCGCCCCCTTATCATGCTGGTCAAACACGGTATTGACAGAGGATAAGTAAAGGGGAGCGCGTGCCCTAATTTATGTCACCTATTGCAGCATGTGGAGTGACGGGATGTATATATACCACCAGTTCCTGTCCAAAACATATATATATAACCTCGATCCAGTCACCCTAGGGACACAAAATCATATGAATACAAAGATTATGCTGCCACCACCGACCTCTTAAATTTGATGTAAAGGGTGCTTTCTTGAAGACAAAAGACATTCTTGGAGGGAAAAAGAAGCATTCAGTGTAGTTCAGGTTTTACAATTCGGCCGGGTCGTAAATTCCTGATAGAGGAGGTGGGACAGAGAGCGCAAGGGAAGAAAAAGTGTGCTTGTAGAAACCTAAAAGGGGCGGAGAAGTGTGTTGGCTCTGCTTGTCACTAACACAATAAAAATAATTCAGATGTCCTGACACCTCCCCCTTTTAGACTGCGCTAAGGAGGCAGGACCTCTCGGTCCTCCTACATGCGCAGCTTGGCGGTCTTCCCCTCTGCCTGGATCCCACAGGACCTTTCTCCGATTTGGACACAGAGACGGAGGTCTCTGCAAGGCCTTTCAGCACCTCAGGACTGTCGTTTGCCTGTTTGACAGTCTGAAGCCCCTGGCTAGAGGTAGCCAGAATGAGTGCTTAAGACCCAACTTCACAGGAACCATCTCGGAACTGTTTTGGGTCAGCAATGGGTTCGGTTATCCCTCTACAGGTTGAGGGTCAACAATGCAGTGCGGGCCTTGCATTACCAGTACTGTGGGTGACAGCGATTAGGTAGGCTGTCTCCCCGGGAAATAAATAACGACACCTTCCGATTGGCCAGGGACACAGCTTTCCCATCACCCTGACAAGCTGTGGACTGAAACTGTCCCTTAACCTGACAGGCTGTTGGGACTGCCATTCTGACTTTCTGATAGATGAGGGGGTTTGATCTCTCCGACAGACCAAGCGTACCATTCTCCCATCTGGACAAGCCAAGGGTACATCTTTCCCACGGTCCAGAACGGCAGGGAGGCCTGTCTTCCAATCACTCTCCGATAAACGATGGGCCCGATATCCCCTTCGTCTAGGCCGACTGTGGAGTACGGTCTCTCACTACTCTGACAGGTTATGGGAACTGCTTCTCCATCACCCTGACAGGTAGTGAGCTTATGTTTCCCGTCATCCGGACAGATCATAGGCACTGGGTTCCCATCTTTTTTTTGGTGAACCCTCTGGATCAGTGGTAATGATGGAGCAGCTAGCACCCGCCATGTCACAGTCCGTTGTGACCCTGGCAGGTGGCACTGCTCGTAGTTGCCATGCCTGCTGCCATCCCCCATACCAACAAGTTCTACAACCTTGAGGGGCCCTTCAGCGATGCCCGCTCGTGGCATGGATGGCTGACCTCTCCTCCACCATGAGGCCCATCACGCTGTGATACCTCAAGACCAGCACTTACCATGCGGCAGCTAAGGTCTTGGTACCATCCATTGTGACACTGGAAAGCCGCATGTGACCAGGTTCCTCGGGGTCCTCATGCCTGCCACCATCTACTTTAACGACCAATTTGACACCTTTGAGGGGACCCTCAGCGATGCCAGCTCGTGTCATGACATAGCGGAGTTCTCTTTTACCATGAAGTCATTCACGCTGTGATGCCTCGGAATCAGCACTTACCATGGGGCAGCAACCACCGACCATGTCCGTCATGACACCGGCCAGCTGTACGCACCCAGCGCTCGTGTGATTGCCATGCCCGCCTCCATCTCCCCTAGAGCTGACTTCTGCTACCTTCATGGGATCTTACATAATATCACCCTATGGTGTGATATGGCCGAGTTCCCTAACACCATGATTCCCTTTATTAACAAGCAAAACATTGGTATTCCTACTCACCTTTTCCACAATGACATTACCTGATATATCACATCGGGGAGGGTTATTGGGGACATATTGTGCCACCAACCGCCCCAAATCCATTCCCAATAAAACTTTTGCAGGAGGTTCTTGGTCACCCCAACCTCCCTCCACCCTCTTCTCACATCCCAGTCCAGGAAAACCCTGGTCATGGGCAAATATCGGCGCTCACCCCCAATACCGGTGACAGTCAGTGTCTTTCCAGGGATGATCACCAGGATACACGTATTCGGGACGGATGAGAGTTCGTTCTGCGCCGGAGTCCCTGAGCCCCACCGTGACCGACTGCAAGTTCTCCTGGGAACTCCCACCCGGACCACCCACCAAATAAATAGCTGCACTAGACCCTGGGGCCTCAGATGAGGGGCTCTTCTTCTGGCTCTCCGGACACGTGGCGCTCACATGTCCCGGTTGTCCACAGGTAAAGCACTTGCGTGCGTCAGCTGTAAGACCGATGCTGGCAGCTGGGACATGGCCTCCGGAAGGTCGGCTGGCAGGGGCAGGGATGGTGGCCGACGGCTTACCCCCTTTCCAACTGGTGACGACCGGCTTCCGCACTTCCGGTTTCTGATTGGCCTCGTAGGTGTCTGTGCTCTGCACTGCTTTATCTGCATCATGAACTATCAAACCTCAGCTGGACAAAGAAGTAGGAACTGGTCCTTCACCATCAGATCCTTCATCTGCTCAAAGGTGGTCACTGACAGTCCGTGGATCCACTGCTCAAAGTTGGTTCTGAGCCCGTGCCCCTCATTGCTGTAACTGTCGTGTGTTCCACGCTGGAGGTTCCGGAACATTCTGCGGTACACCTCCGGAGTCAGCTGGAACCTCTGTGTTAGGGCTGCTTAATGGCTCCATACTCTCCATCCAGATCTTGAGGAAGAGCCACGAACACCTCCACAGCTTTGCCTCTCAGCCCTTAAGTAATGGCCCACTGGTCGGGCGGCAGTTGGTATTGTCTGCAAGTCTTTTCACAACCGCTGAGAAAGGTGTCAATGTCACCGTCATTGTACATCACAGGAAGATGCTCTGGCCGGGGTTTAAAGGTTGTCACATTGTTAGTCTCACCGTTCCTTGTGGTAGATGGTGAGTTCATGGTCTCTCTGAGCTTGGGCCTGCCGCTCGGCCTCTCGCTGGGCGTGGATCTCAGCTCGCCACTCGGCGGCTGTCCTTCATAATCCTCTGCGGAGGTTAGCTGTAGAGCCATTTGCAGATAGGGGTCCACACTGCCCTGGTGGCTCACTCGGCGTGTGTCTACAGTTGGGACCCCTGCTGCAGGACTGTCCATACTTTGGTTGTGTTGTGTCTACAGTTGGGACCCCTGCAGCAGGACTGTCCATACTTTGGCTGACTCCTGTTTCTGCAGAGCTCTGGTGAAGGGCTTGCTCTGCCTCCAGTTGCACCAGTTCAGCGATCATTTGTTCTCTGCTTTTGCCAATGGGGGTCAATGCCTTTAGTCGTACATATTCCAGCAGTCCTTTCTCTGTTGGTTGTACCACTGGTCTCCCCAAATACAACCATGATCTCCAAATAACTGAAAATAGGAAAGAAAAACAAAGAGGGGGGAAGGTGTAACTGCTACACATACAGTATTGTCTCAGATCTAATACACACTGACTGCGATCTTCAAAACATTTTGCGCAGGATTCTCTTACGATCCATGCAACTTTTTAGTGAGAGGTGTCACATACCCGCTTCACAGCATGTGACTGTGGATTGCGCCTGCAAGGGTTAATCTACCTTCTCTCACTCGATCCAGCACTCAACCTCTGTCTTATGCTGAAAGGGAGCATCAATCACACCCCGACTCAGAACGCGCACCCCGCTTCACACACGCTGCCACCACCCACTGGATGTGGGGCAATGAGGTACCCCTAAAGTAAGACTATCAGACAATCAACAAGATTGCACCCTCTCTAGGGTTATGGGTTCTTTAGAGATAACAGGGTTCAAACCTATTAAAGTTTTAATCTTTAATATAAAAGGTACAGTGCTTACAATAAAAGATATAAGATTAGATATAAAAAGTGACATACAAATATGCAAAAACAGTTATAAAATAAAAAGGGAGAAACTTACAGAAATCCCTAAACTTTGCAGCTTGAATTCTGTATCTCAATGGGGAGGGAGGAAAATGGAATCATGATCTCAGCAGTGTTTTATCTCCCCCAAATCTGTGACACAGAACTTTTGGCTTGCCTGGGTTCTTATAGGATCTGGTGTGAAGTCGGATTTCTAGACCGGCCTTCCATTTTAATATTCTAATTCTGGGTCTATGATTGGGGCCCTCACTGATTTAGCCATGCATATATTATTTTTAAAATGTTCTTTTGTCCTAACCCATTCTCTTTCCCACAGTAAATATAAATGGGCAGGCTGTACAAGGTCCCAAGGTTTTCAGGGCAGCATGCGTATGCGTACAAACCACACAGGCAAATGAATGGGAGCGCACGGTCATGCGCAGTCAAGCGCAGCACCGTGCATCCCCATTATAAACATAGGGACTTGCGGTGGCTGCACTCATATGGCGGTTCAATACAAATGTGAAGCCAGCCTAGCACAATAAAAAATTAAAATAATTCAATTTCCTGACATATCTCATGAAGTCTTCCACATGTTTTCATGTTACACCCACAAATGTAACTGTATTTTATGTGATACCAACACTGAGTACAAGAGTTTGTGAAGTGTAAAGGAAATGATATATGGTCTATCTTGCATTAGTATTCACCCCCCTGAGTCAGCATTTTGTAGGACCACCTTTCTCTGTCTTGTATTAGTATTCACCCCCTGAGTCAGCACTTTGTAGGACCACCTTTCTCTGTCTTGTATTAGTATTCATCCCCTGAGTCAACACTTTGTAGGACCACCTTTCTCTGTCTTGTATTAGTATTCACCCCCGGAGTCAGCACTTTGTAGGGCCACCTTTCTCTGTCTTGTATTAGTATTCAGCCCCCTGAGTCAGCACTTTGTAGGACCACCTTTCTCTGTCTTGCATTAGTATTCACCCCCTGAGTCAGCACTTTGTAGGACCACCTTTCTCTGTCTTGTATTAGTATTCACCCCCTGAGTCAGCACTTTGTAGGACCACCTTTCTCTGTCTTGCATTAGTATTCACCCCCTGAGTCAGCATTTTGTAGGACCACCTTTCTCTGTCTTGTATTAGTATTCACCTCCTGAGTCAGCACTTTGTAGGACCACATTTCTCTGTCTTGTATTAGTATTCACCCCCTGAGTCAGCACTTTGTAGGACCACCTTTCTCTGTCTTGTATTAGTATTCACCCCCTGAGTCAGCACTTTGTAGGACCACCTTTCTCTGTCTTGCATTAGTATTCACCCCCTGAGTCAGCATTTTGTAGGACCACCTTTCTCTGTCTTGTATTAGTATTCACCTCCTGAGTCAGCACTTTGTAGGACCACATTTCTCTGTCTTGTATTAGTATTCACCCCCTGAGTCAGCACTTTGTAGGACCACCTTTCTCTGTCTTGTATTAGTATTCACCCCCTGAGTCAGCACTTTGTAGGACCACCTTTCTCTGTCTTGTATTAGTATTCACCCCCTGTGTCAGCACTTTGTAGGACCACCTTTCTCTGTCTTGTATTAGTATTCACCCCCTGTGTCAGCACTTTGTAGGACCACCTTTCTCTGTCTTGTATTAGTATTCACCCCCTGAGTCAGCACTTTGTAGGACCACCTTTCTCTGTCTTGTATTAGTATTCACCCCCTGAGTCAGCACTTTGTAGGACCACCTTTCTCTGTCTTGTATTAGTATTCACCCCCTGAGTCAGCACTTTGTAGGACCACCTTTCTCTGTCTTGCATTAGTATTCACCCCCTGAGTCAGCACTTTGTAGGCCCACCTTTCTCTGTCTTGCATTAGTATTCATCCCCTGAGTCAGCACTTTGTAGGACCACCTTTCTCTGTCTTGTATTAGTATTCAGCCCCTGAGTCAGCACTTTGTATGACCACCTTACTCTGTCTTGTATTAGTATTCACCCCCTGAGTCAGCACTTTGTAGGACCACCTTTCTCTGTCTTGTATTAGTATTCATCCCCTGAGTCAGCACTTTGTAGGACCACCTTTCTCTGTCTTGCATTAGTATTCACCCCCTGAGTCAGCACTTTGTAGGACCACCTTTCTCTGTCTTGTATTAGTATTCACCCCCTGAGTCAGCACTTTGTAGGACCACCTTTCTCTGTCTTGTATTAGTATTCATGCCCTGAGTCAGCACTTTGTAGGACCACCTTTCTCTGTCTTGCATTAGTATTCACCCCCTGAGTCAGCACTTTGTAGGACCACCTTTCTCTGTCTTGTATTAGTATTCATCCCCAGAGTCAGCACTTTGTAGGACCACCTTTCTCTGTCTTGTATTAGTATTCACCTCCTGAGTCAGCACTTTGTAGGACCACCTTTCTCTGTCTTGTATTAGTATTCACCCCCCTGAGTCAGCACTTTGTAGGACCACCTTTCTCTGTCTTGTATTAGTATTCACCCCCCTGAGTCAGCACTTTGTAGGACCACCTTTCTCTGCCTTGCATTAGTATTCACCCCCCTGAGCAGGCACTTTGTAGGACCACCTTTCTCTGTCTTTTGGGGTCTCTCCAGCCTTGAGGTGACATTTTCCCTTCTTCTCTCTGTGATTGGATGGAGACGTCTGTGATGTCACAGATTCTGGGTGGATTTGTGTCTGGACGGTGATTCTTCACACACAGGAATCTGCTCTGATCTAAACCCTCCATTGTAGATCTGCAGGATGATGAGGGTTGTTGTCCTGCTGGAAGGTGAACCTATGCCCCAGTCTCAGGTCTTCTGCAGCCTCTGAAAGGTTTTCCTCCAGGATTGATCTGTATTTAGCTCCATCCATCTTCCATCACCTCTGATCAGCTTCCCTGCCCCTGCTAAAGGAAAACCTCCCCACAGCAGGATGCTGCCTCCACCATGTATGACGGTGGGGATGGTGTTCTCTGGGTGCTGCCTCCACCATGTGTGACGGTGGGGATGGGGTTCTCAGGATGCTGCCTCCACCATGTGTGACGGTGGGGATGGGGTTCTCAGGATGCTGCCTCCACCATGTGTGATGGTGGGGATGGGGTTCACAGGGTGAGATGCAGGGTTAATTTGCCCCACACATAGCGTTTTGTATTTAGCCCATAAACGTCTCTTTTTACTCATCTGACCAGGGCCCCTTCTTCCACATGGCTGCTACTTTGCTTTTTACCTTCTTGCTTTCAAAAATGTCTTTCGTCTTCCCACTGTTCAATATAAGGCAGATTTGTGGAGTCTACGACTGTAGTCGTCCTGTGGACACAGTCTCCCCTGTGCTGTGATCTCTGCGGCTCCTCCATGGGCCTCTCAGCTCTTCACTCATTAGTTCTCTTCTTATTATGAATCTCAATTTAGGTAGATGCCATGTCTTGTAGGTTTGCAGTTGTGCCGTACACCTTCCATCTTTGGCTGACTAATTAAAAAGAGCTCAGTGAGATGTTCAGAGTTTGGGCTATACTGATTTTATAAAATAACCCTGTTTTACTCTTCTCCACAAATTTATCCCTGACCTGTCTGGTGTGGTACTTGGTTTTCATGATGCTGTTTGAACCCTCACACAAACCTCTGAGGCCTTCACAGAACAGCTGTGTGGAGACACCGGGGTCAGTGGGTGCTCTCCTCTGTGGAGACACGGGGAGTCAGTGGGTGCTCTGTGGAGACACGGGGGTCAGTGGGTGCTCTCCTCTGTGGAGACACGGGGGTCAGTGGGTGCTCTCTGTGGAGACACGGGGGGTCAGTGGGTGCTCTCCTCTGTGGAGACACGGGGGTCAGTGGGTGCTCTTCTCTGTGGAGACACAGGGGTCAGTGGGTGCTCTCTGTGGAGACACGGGGGTCAGTGGGTGCTGTACTCTGTGGAGACACGGGGGTCAGTGGGTGCTCTCCTCTGTGGAGACACAGGGGTCAGTGGGTGCTCTCTGTGGAGACACGGGGGGTCAGTGGGTGCTCTCCTCTGTGGAGACACGGGGGTCAGTGGGGGCTCTCCTCTGTGGAGACACTGGGGTCAGTGGGCGCTCTCCTCTGTGGAGACACGGGGGTCAGTGGGAGCTCTCATCTGTGGAGACACGGGGGTCAGTGGGGGCTCTCCTCTGTGGAGACACGGGGGGTCAGTGGGTGCTCTCCTCTGTGGAGACACGGGGGTCAGTGGGGGCTCTCCTCTGTGGAGACACTGGGGTCAGTGGGCGCTCTCCTCTGTGGAGACACGGGGGTCAGTGGGAGCTCTCATCTGTGGAGACACGGGGGTCAGTGGGCGCTCTCCTCTGTGGAGACACGGGGGTCAGTGGGAGCTCTCATCTGTGGAGACACGGGGGTCAGTGGGTGATCTCCTCTGTGGAGACACGGGGGTCAGTGGGTGCTCTCCTCTGTGGAGACACGGGGGTCAGTGGGTGCTCTTCTCTGTGGAGACACGGGGGTCAGTGGGTGATCTCCTCTGTGGAGACACGGGGGTCAGTGGGTGATCTCCTCTGTGGAGACACTGGGGTCAGTGGGCGCTCTCCTCTGTGGAGACACGGGGGTCAGTGGGTGTTCTCCTCTGTGGAGACACGGGGGTCAGTGGGTGCTCTCCTCTGTGGAGACACGGGGGTCAGTGGGGCTCTCCTCTGTGGAGACACGGGGGTCAGTGGGGCTCTCCTCTGTGGAGACACGGGGGTCAGTGGGAGCTCTCCTCTGTGGAGACACGGGGGTCAGTGGGTGCTCTCCTCTGTGGAGACACGGGGGTCAGTGGGTGCTCTCCTCTGTGGAGACACGGGGGTCAGTGGGGGCTCTCCTCTGTGGAGACACGGGGTCAGTGGGTGATCTCCTCTGTGGAGACACGGGGGTCAGTGGGTGCTCTCCTCTGTGGAGACACGGGGGTCAGTGGGTGATCTCCTCTGTGGAGACACGGGGGTCAGTGGGTGTTCTCCTCTGTGGAGACACGGGGGTCAGTGGGGCTCTCCTCTGTGGAGACACGGGGTCAGTGGGTGATCTCCTCTGTGGAGACACGGGGGTCAGTGGGCACTCTCCTCTGTGGAGACACGGGGGTCAGTGGGGCTCTCCTCTGTGGAGACACGGGGGTCAGTGGGGGCTCTCCTCTGTGGAGACACGGGGGTCAGTGGGGGCTCTCCTCTGTGGAGACACGGGGGTCAGTGGGGGCTCTCCTCTGTGGAGACACGGGGGTCAGTGGGGATCTCCTCTGTGGAGACACGGGGGTCAGTGGGTGCTCTCCTCTGTGGAGACACGGGGGTCAGTGGGTGCTCTCCTCTGTGGAGACACGGGGGTCAGTGGGGGCTCTCCTCTGTGGAGACACGGGGGTCAGTGGGGGCTCTCCTCTGTGGAGACACGGGGGTCAGTGGGTGTTCTCCTCTGTGGAGACACGGGGGTCAGTGGGTGCTCTCCTCTGTGGAGACACGGGGGTCAGTGGGTGCTCTCCTCTGTGGAGACACGGGGGTCAGTGGGGGCTCTCCTCTGTGGAGATACAGGGGTCAGTGGGGGCTCTCCTCTGTGGAGACACGGGGTCAGTGGGTGCTCTCCTCTGTGGAGATACAGGGGTCAGTGGGTGCTCTCCTCTGTGGAGACACGGGGGTCAGTGGGGGCTCTCCTCCTCTGTGGAGACACGGGGGTCAGTGGGGCTCTCCTCTGTGGAGACACGGGGGTCAGTGGGGCACTCCTCTGTGGAGACACGGGGGTCAGTGGGGGCACTCCTCTGTGGAGATACGGGGGTCAGTGGGTGCTCTCCTCTGTGGAGACACGGGGGTCAGTGGAGCTCTCCTCTGTGGAGACACGGGGGTCAGTGGGTGCTCTCCTCTGTGGAGACACGGGGGTCAATGGGTGCTCTCCTCTGTGGAGACACGGGGGTCAGTGGGTGCTCTCCTTTGTGGAGACACGGGGGTCAGTGGGTGCTCTCCTCTGTGGAGACACGGGGGTCAGTGGGGCTCTCCCCTTGTGGAGACACGGGGGTCAGTGGGTGCTCTCCTCTGTGGAGACACGGGGGTCAGTGGGTGCTCTCCTCTGTGGAGACACGGGGGTCAGTGGGTGCTCTCCTCTGTGGAGACACGGGGGTCAGTGGGTGCTCTCCTCTGTGGAGATACAGGGGTCAGTGGGTGCTCTCCTCTGTGGAGACACGGGGGTCAGTGGGGGCTCTCCTCCTCTGTGGAGACACGGGGGTCAGTGGGGGCACTCCTCTGTGGAGACACGGGGGTCAGTGGGGCACTCCTCTGTGGAGATACAGGGGTCAGTGGGTGCTCTCCTCTGTGGAGACACGGGGGTCAGTGGGTGCTCTCCTCTGTGGAGACACGGGGGTCAGTGGGTGCTCTCCTTTGTGGAGACACGGGGGTCAGTGGGTGCTCTCCTCTGTGGAGACACGGGGTCAGTGGGTGCTCTCCTCTGTGGAGACACGGGGGTCAGTGGGAGCTCTCCTCTGTGGAGACACGGGGGTCAGTGGGTGCTCTCCTCTGTGGAGACACGGGGGTCAGTGGGTGCTCTCCTCTGTGGAGACACGGGGGTCAGTGGGTGCTCTCCTCTGTGGAGACACGGGGGTCAGTGGGTGCTCTCCTCTGTGGAGACACGGGGGTCAGTGGGTGCTCTCTGTGGAGACACGGGGGTCAGTGGGTGCTCTCCTCTGTGGAGACACGGGGGTCAGTGGGTGCTCTCCTCTGTGGAGACACGGGGGTCAGTGGGGGCTCTCCTCTGTGGAGACACGGGGGTCAGTGGGTGATCTCCTCTGTGGAGACACGGGGGTCAGTGGGCACTCTCCTCTGTGGAGACACGGGGGTCAGTGGGGGCTCTCCTCTGTGGAGACACGGGGGTCAGTGGGGGCTCTCCTCTGTGGAGACACGGGGGTCAGTGGGGGCTCTCCTCTGTGGAGACACGGGGGTCAGTGGGGGCTCTCCTCTGTGGAGACACGGGGGTCAGTGGGGGCTCTCCTCTGTGGAGACACGGGGTCAGTGCGGGATCTCCTCTGTGGAGACACGGGGGTCAGTGGGTGCTCTCCTCTGTGGAGACACGGGGGTCAGTGGGTGCTCTCCTCTGTGGAGACACGGGGGTCAGTGGGGGCTCTCCTCTGTGGAGACACGGGGGTCAGTGGGGGCTCTCCTCTGTGGAGACACGGGGGTCAGTGGGTGTTCTCCTCTGTGGAGACACGGGGGTCAGTGGGTGCTCTCCTCTGTGGAGACACGGGGGTCAGTGGGTGCTCTCCTCTGTGGAGACACGGGGGTCAGTGGGGGCTCTCCTCTGTGGAGATACAGGGGTCAGTGGGGGCTCTCCTCTGTGGAGATACAGGGGTCAGTGGGTGCTCTCCTCTGTGGAGACACGGGGGTCAGTGGGGGCTCTCCTCCTCTGTGGAGACACGGGGGTCAGTGGGGGCACTCCTCTGTGGAGATACAGGGGTCAGTGGGTGCTCTCCTCTGTGGAGACACGGGGGTCAGTGGGGGCTCTCCTCTGTGGAGACACGGGGGTCAGTGGGGGCTCTCCTCTGTGGAGACACGGGGGTCAGTGGGTGTTCTCCTCTGTGGAGACACGGGGGTCAGTGGGTGCTCTCCTCTGTGGAGACACGGGGGTCAGTGGGTGCTCTCCTCTGTGGAGACACGGGGGTCAGTGGGGGCTCTCCTCTGTGGAGATACAGGGGTCAGTGGGTGCTCTCCTCTGTGGAGATACAGGGGTCAGTGGGTGCTCTCCTCTGTGGAGACACGGGGGTCAGTGGGGCTCTCCTCCTCTGTGGAGACACGGGGGTCAGTGGGGGCACTCCTCTGTGGAGATACAGGGGTCAGTGGGTGCTCTCCTCTGTGGAGACAGGGGGGTTAGTGGAGCTCTCCTCTGTGGAGACACGGGGGTCAGTGGGTGCTCTCCTCTGTGGAGACACGGGGGTCAGTGGGTGCTCTCCTCTGTGGAGACACGGGGGTCAGTGGGTGCTCTCCTTTGTGGAGACACGGGGGTCAGTGGGTGCTCTCCTCTGTGGAGACACGGGGGTCAGTGGGGGCTCTCCTCTGTGGAGACACGGGGGTCAGTGGGTGCTCTCCTCTGTGGAGACACGGGGGTCAGTGGGTGCTCTCCTCTGTGGAGACACGGGGGTCAGTGGGTGCTCTCCTCTGTGGAGACACGGGGGTCAGTGGGTGCTCTCCTCTGTGGAGACACAGGGGTCAGTGGGGCTCTCCTCTGTGGAGACACGGGAGTCAGTGGGTGTCTCGTCCAGTGGCCCGGCCGCCTTTAGAAAGACCGCATGGACCAGGGCTCATCCCAAGTGAATGCCTGAACTCCTTACCTGTGGGCAGACACTACTCAGACAACACAGGGTGAGGAAACCGCACTATGGGAAGACTTTATTGTATCCCCAACAGTCAAAGGCATATAACACATAACCAGCAAGAACTCACAAAGTAACAAGCAGCAGAATCACACTTCCGCTTGTTCACCAGGGATTAGAATATTCGCACCTTCGGGCTTCCAGGGCCAACTACCCCAGTCTAGAAGCACCCCGCTTTTGATGGGCACCCACTGGGAAGCGATAGTGACAAGCTAGAAAGCTGACCAAGTACAGCAAAATCTGTATCCAAGTGATCGAACTGTCCCAATCTGGGTGTTTTCCAGCCAAATCCTAGTATCTTAGTCTGAACGCCTGTAGAATATGATCTACCCAGGACCGAAGCTCCTAGGCTGAAGTCATGTAGCAAATATCTACTGGTGACTGAAGCAAGTCCTTTTATATACCCCGAGCCTTCACCTCAGGGCACTGTGTCTCACAGGATTGGTTTGGATAAGGCTGCTCTCTTATTGGTCGGCAATTCAATCCGACTGCATAATTTTTCTCTGAATGATGTAGACAGAAGGGGGGGTGAGGTGATGTATATTTAGCTAGCAATCCATAAACTGAGACAATGCAGGCTACTAGCAGTCTGACAAGAAACAAGGACTTACATCTCATGAGTTAACAAAGAAAAGAACGATATGTCTGGCATAATTAAGAATATTAACCCACAACACAGGTGGTAATATGCTGTGTTGTCACAAGCTGTACTTATACTCAGAAGGAATCACATACAGGTGTACGGGGATGTACTCATGAATACTTTTTCAAGCACTGTATTTCGGGGTCATTGTTTATTCCTCCTTGTGCATGTTATAATGTGATGTCGCCATATGACTTCTAGAAATCCTGGGGGCATTGGCTTCCGTCTTCTCAATCTGGATCGTGACCGGGATTCTGCTGTACCTCGCCACCGCGAGAATCATCAATAACGATTACGACATCGATGGACACGTCATGCTCATCACCTCCGGCTGTGCCGTCGTTGTCAACATCATGTAAGTGTCGGATACACCGTATGTCAAGTAACTGTAGACCTTTAGGTCACGAGTCGGTTGGGGGCCATGACAAAGCCCTTAGAGCAGAGGTCCCCAAACCTTCTAACCTTGAGAGCCACATTCAGGTCTGAAAGTATCCCATCATAGTAGTGACACCAGGAGCCGCCATTACTGGTATAATTACAGCCAAAGCTTGTCCACGCAAATCACACCGAGGCCATATATCAAGATCCAAGGCATCATACCTTACCCCAATTCAGATCTGCTCTTCTAGGTGGGGCTACTCATACATATTGTCATCTAGTTATTAGCTAGACCTGGTGCTAATGCGCCAAGCTGGAAGACAACTACGAGACACCCATCATAGGCCTGCAAACCACATTGGCTTACGGACCACAGGTTGGGGACCCCTGCCTTAGAGTAAATCCCCTATGCTCTGCTCCCTCTGTGTCCTTTAGCTTGGTGTTCATTGTTGATAGACCTCTCTTGTTCTTCTGGTTCATCCTCACCTTAATTATAGCAGTTGGCCTGTATGTATGTTCAGAGGATCCTGGTCCATCTGGAGGCCTTCTCTTCTTATGGCCACTTTACACGTCCCGATATCGGCGTCCAACTCCGACGAAAAGTCACGTGGTTCGTGCGTTGGCCCCGATATCGGTGGTGCGTTGTATAGTGTAAATGCCCAATGCGACGCACAAACGATGCAAAACCGATATCGGGGATCAAATGAGCATGCTCTCCAACCGCCCGATATTGGATGGACGATCTGGCCGGATCATGCTGTGTGACAGCCCAACCCCGACTTGGAGACCAACTTCCCCTATTCTCTCCCATGTTAAATGGTCGTTCCTGGGTCGGCCGCACAAGGGGGCGTAGACATCTCAGTGGCATTGTCTGCCGATATCGCGCTGTGTAACATCTCCTATGTGCGATCTTGGAATTCTGCCCAAAAAATGCGCGCTCCCACGTCGTTGGATCCAACATCGGTCCGATGTTGGGACGTGTAAAGTGGCCATTAGTTGTTAGCTAGATCTGGTGCTAATGCACCAAGCTGGAAGACAACTATGAGCCACCCATCATGGGCCACATTTGGCTCCTGAACCACAGGTTGGGGACCCCTGCCTTAGAGTCAATCCCCCATATTGCTCCATTAGGATGATGTGTCCTCATTGTTGATAGACCTGTCTCGTTCTTTTGGCTCATCCTCACTATAATCCTGGCAGTTGGCCATTATGTAGGTTCAGAAGAAGATCCTGGTCCATCTCCATCTTTTGTCTGAACTTTAGTCCATTCGGCCTCCCTATGGAGGATAGGGACATTCATCATGTATTATGTGTGGTTAAGGGTTGGGATGTAGACAGTACCAGCAATGTTGCAGGATGAGGGTCCTTCCTTAATAATGATACTGGACATGGTTTGTATTTCCCAGTATGGCCTACATCCTCCACCAGTCCTCCACCTTCCATGGGCACAGCCATGGCTCAGGATATGAGAAGATAGGAGACAGTCAGAGCAGCGGGCTGTCTCTACACCTGGGTCAGCACGGGAATACAAGCGTTCGAGCAGCGTTCATCCACGTGATTGGAGATCTTCTGCAGAGTATTGGAGTCATGGTGGCAGCCATCATTATTTACTTCAAAGTGAGTGCACTGAGTGTGGGTGAACTGTGGTGCAACGGGCCTAGAAACATGGTGGGAACAAGAAAATGGATGAACTACAAAGACAAGGGGGAGGAAGGAGGAGGGGGTGTAAGGGAGCAAAGATCGAAGACAAGGGAGGGAATAATGGAGGTGACAAGGAGGAGTGATGGCGATAATGGGGAGAAGGAACAGACACACAGACAAGAGGGAGCTGAGAAGAAGGACAAGGAGGGAGGGAATAATGGAGGTGACAAGGAGGAATGATGGCGTTAATGGGGACAAGGAACAGACAAAGGGACAAGGAGGGAGGTAATAATGGAGGGGAGGTGACACAAGGAGGAGTGATGGGGATACTCAGGAGAAGGAACAGACAAAGGGACAAGGAGGGGATACGGAGGAAATGAAGAACAACAAGGAGGGAGGGAATAATGGAGGGGAGGTGACACAAGGAGGAGTGATGGGGATAATGAGGAGAAGGAACAGACAAAGGGACAAGGAGGGGATACGGAGGAAAAGAAGAACAACAAGGAGGGAGGGAATAATGGAGGGGAGGTGACACAAGGAGGAGTGATAGGGATAATGAGGAGAAGGAACAGACACAGAGACAAGGAGGGGATAAGGGAGCAGAGAAGAACGACAAGTAGGGAGGGAATAATGAAGGGGAGGTGACACAAAGGGGAGTGATAGGGATAATCCAGAGAAGAAACAGACAAAGGGACAAGTAGGGAGGGAATAATGAAGGGGAGGTGACACAAAGAGGAGTGATAGGGATAATCCAGAGAAGAAACAGACAAAGGGACAAGTAGGGAGGGAATAATGAAGGGGAGGTGACACAAAGAGGAGTGATGGGGATAATCCAGAGAAGAAACAGACAAAGGGACAAGTAGGGAGGGAATAATGAAGGGGAGGTGACACAAAGAGGAGTGATAGGGATAATCCAGAGAAGAAACAGACAAAGGGACAAGTAGGGAGGGAATAATGAAGGGGAGGTGACACAAAGAGGAGTGATAGGGATAATCCAGAGAAGAAACAGACAAAGGGACAAGGAGGGAGGTAATAATGGAGGGGAGGTGACACAAGGAGGAGTGATGGGGGTAATCAGGAGAAGGAACAGACAAAGGGACAAGGAGGGGATACAGGGGAAGAGAAGGACAACAAGGAGGGAGGGAACAATGAAGGAGAGGTGACACAAGGAGGAGTGATAGGGATAATGGGGAGAAGGAGCAGACACAGAGACAAGGAGGGATAAGGGAGCAGAGAAGAACGACAAGTAGGGAGGGAATAATGGAGAGGTGACAAAAGGAGGAGTGACGGGGATAATCAGAAAATGCAATGAAAATGGAGCAAGCTGGTTAATTGTGGGCTGAAGGAGAAAGTTGGGCAAGGAAAGAGGAAAATAAAGGGATAAAGTTGGGTGAAGAAAGGTGGTGGTGAAAGGTAAAATGAGATTATATGGAGAAATATAGGAGATAATTAAATGTTCCAGAAAGGGGAATAAACATAAGGAGATGGAGCAGACGTGGTCCTAATGTTTCCAGTCTATGACTAATCTAAATGAAGAGATGATGGTGGAGTTATAAGTATTTTCTCTTTCAGCCTCAGTACAAGATTGCGGATCCCGTCTGCACCTTTCTCTTCTCCATCTTTGTACTGGCAACGACGGTCACCATTTTACGTGATGTGTTTTGGGTTCTGATGGAAGGTGAGCAAGAATATAACAATGGTCATATGGTCATGTGAAAGGACAAATGTGATGGTTCTGATGGCAGAGAGGAGTCCATGAGATGATGAGAGCATAGGAGTCCATATCTCATGCTTAGTCAACACCAGAATAATTTTTGTATTATTGTGGACCGGATCGTAGTATATATATATTCCTAGCTGGAACCGGTGTTATATATATATATCCCGTCACATCACGTGCCGCAGTATTCAGCATAAATAATAGCAGCTGCGCTCATTTTCTTATCCTCTGTCAATACCCTGATTGTCCAGCAGGATAAGGGGGCGCCAGAGAGCTGCACGTTCCTGACTAGTTCCTGACAATGTCTTCTCTTTGTGTTATGTACATTAGCGCATTTGTGGGTATTCCTTTACAATCAGGTGAATGTGGTGACTCCCAGACATTCTGGTCTCCTCATTGTTAAGGTTACTGAGGTCTCTGTAGTCTCAGGCATTTTCAGATGATTTTTTCTCTTTGTCTCTTGTACCAGGCAGACCCCGCAGTATTGCACATGGCGCAGTGAAGGAAGTCCTTACGTCGGTTCAGGGGGTCCAGTCTGTGCACAGTCTACGACTTTGGGCTCTGACCTTAAATCAGAACGCAGTGTCCGTGCATCTGGCGATTGGTAAGTTCAGCTAGTCTATGTTCCAGAATGTACGGTGACCTGAGGTTAGACCATACGTCGTTCACTTTTGGAGGACGAAGACCATTCTGTGCAACACCAGTAACATTGTGATGAGATCAGAACAATGACACAATTCTCCTTCCTGATGAGTCTTTCTGGTCTTTCTTCTCCATTTCTGCTTTCAGATGAGACCCGCGAGGCCGACATTGTCCTTCAGGAGGCCACAGAACTTCTTCAGACCAAATTTGAGTTCTTTATCAGCACAATCCAAGTGGAGAGATATGTGGATGACATGGCCGTATGCCCACAGTGCCAGGACCCAATCGGATGACCAAATGCCTTCTCTAAACCTCCTCATTCATCAGTGGAACCAGATACTGGAACATGCTGGACATTGGTCACACACTCATGGGCTTCCATTGGTCACTCATTCTCGCTCCAGAAGTGAGATAGATGTCCTCCCTTCTATTGAGAATCGCATCGAGGGAACATTCCCCCATAGCAAAAATAGGATCCGAGACAAGAATAGAGCTAGAGCCTAGAGAATGCAAAGACTGTGTAAGATCTCAGCAAAACTCTAGGAGGAACAAACTTTGAGATCTCATAGATCACGTCTCCTATGTACGCAAGGTTTAAGATAAGGTGGAGACTACCAAAGAGGCTCGTCACAGGACAGAATGTTCCCCAACTATTTTAGTTTCTTCAAAGATTCTTCAGTAATCTGAAAGCAGAGCAGCCCTGGTTGTCCTTCTCCATTATGTTCCATGTCATCCCATCTACCTCATAGAAAGAACTAGTTGGCGCACTGGGAACTTGAGACCCCAGGATTCATAATGTTCTGTATGTCCAACCCTAAACTAATACGAACCCGGCCCACAGTGGTAGATTTCACAGACATTTAATCTAGGCAGGTTTTTGGGAGTAAAATGGAGACCTTTGAGGAAACCCAAACTCAATGAAGATGCTTCTCTAGGCTGATTTGACCCCACAACCCAAAAGCTCTAAGGATAGGGCACCAGCCCCTTGTTTGTGCCATCACCTTCCACTTGGCGCCTCATCATCCAAGAATTGATCAGAAAAATCAATTTTTCCAATTCTTCTTCATTCTTCATTGGATGATTAGTAAAGTCATCTCTCCGGAGAGCCATCAGTCTCAGTATCTGGATTGGGGCAGCTCCATATTCCACCCATTTGTCCGCCATGATATGTCTATGCACCAAGTCCAGCTGTCCACCTCTGGTTCCACTTTCCACTTCACCTATGCAGCGTTCTGCCAACATTCCAAAGTGAAGCGTGATGTCCCATCACCGCTGTGATGCCATATAATGTGAGCTCCCTCCTTGATCAGATATTGTGCAATCTATTGTGTCACGTGATGTGAGAGCTTTAATGTGATGTATGTCGTATGTGTGCGTGTGCGTCCAGACTGCCAACTGTGCCGTGACCTCTGTAGACCGAGTGTCTCCAGAATTAGACCAAATGTAGGATCCAGAAACTGAAGAAAGACCATAGAAGACTGTAATACTTCTCAATACTTCACAATTATGGGAGCAAATTAGAACATGTCAGGCTCTTAGGTCCTCAGTCACCTGAGGGTTGGGTATAGCCTTGACGTTGGCCTCTTTGCGAAGACTTTGTGGTCTTTGTAGAAGACTGCGTTGGTATTGTTGTGACCTAATACCAGACAGGGGTAACCTAAGCTTCAGGAGTAACTTCACAATTATGGGAGCAGATTAAAAAATGTCAGGCTCTAGGTCCTCAGTCACCTGAGGGTTGGGTACAGCCTTGACGTTGGCCTCTTTGCGAAGACTTTGTAGTCTTTGTAGAAGACTGGTTTGGTATTGTTGTGACCTGATACCAAACAGGGGTAACCTAAGCTTCAGGAGTAACTTCACAATTATGGGAGCAGATTAAAACATGTCAGGCTCTAGGTCCTCAGTGAACTGAGGGTTGGGTACAGTCTTGACGTTGGCCTCTTCGTGAAGACTTTGTGGTCTTTGCGGAAGACAGGGTTGGTATTATCATGACCTGATGCCAGACAGGGGTAACCTAAGCTTCGGGAATGGACTCATGAAAAGGTCTTGCTTCTCTTGGTCTTTAGCGCCTCAAGGTGCAGATATGCAGTCCAGGGTACGGAGCTGCTGGTTACACCAATCTGGCTATTGACCATGCCTGAACCATTTGCTGCTTTCTTTTCATTTTTGATGGTTGGAGCGTGTTGACCCTTCATGTACTGTGAAGGGCATAGAAAGAATTCATAAAAAGATGTCCCACTGCTGTAAACCTCATGTGTCATCAGAAATAATTGATCAACCTGAACTATTGATTCTAAGTAACGATCAGGCCAAAACATCGAGTGACGGCATGGGAGAATAGTTACTTGCATTTTCGCGGGCACAGAGGTCACCGCCACACCGGCAGCGCCTCCATGTTGTGATGAAAGGTTGTGTTCACAGAGCAAGAGACTCTCCAAATGTGACCAAAATCCACACCCCGAAGACCGACTCCCCAGAGTGTGGCTTAACGTTGACAGCCAAGTACGCTGACTAGTCCAAGTCCTGAGTGGTCTCTGCAAAAAGGTTACATGTGCGACAATGTCCTCCTTGTTCGCGTGGCGTCACTGTACGGTGTGCGCTCAGGAGCCGTGTTCAATAGCTGGAACCAGTAGAGCTAGTGTTGCCACTGACCAGGAGGCCTGAGAACCCCCCGCTTGTGGATTAGCCGGAGTCTGCAACGTCAGCGTTGGGGTGTGATGCACATGTGAGGTTGCTCCAGGTCAGCCAATCAGAAGTGGAGTCGCGGATGGCGACATGTAAGAAGCGGTTCTCAGGCCTCTTGTCCAGTGGCCACAGATCACCAATATATCCAATGGGTCGGGTCCTGTGAATTGATTCGTACAAACTCTAATAATCTGGAGCCCCCAGATCATCTGGACAATCAGAGAATTGCAGCTGCCCTGTAACTGCAGCTTTATTAAGGCGTTCACAGTGAAGGGTGCTGGATATATATATATTACCAGTCCGTCACTGCCCAACGTTCCCCAATAAAACAAGCACAGAATGCTGCCACCAGTTCATTTGGTATAAGCCCAGTCCGTGGTAGGGAATATATCAGGGCCATTAACTAACCCAGGGTCCGTACAATATTGAAGGAGCACATGGATTAGGAATTGAGATAAAAGAACAACCCAGAATTAAATGACGCATTTAATCGCCATTAGGGCACACGAGGGTATTTATAGATATTACAGTCAGTTATGCAAATAAAAGACAGTAGTATATGACGGGCATGTGCAGACAAATGTAATTCAGTTATCGGTTTCCTTGCTGTTGGTGGCCACACGAAGGCACTGGATAATCCCCAACATGTAACGTGATGGGTCCCCCTTGGAGTATGAAAGTAGATGAGGGGGCCGGGTGTACTTATTCTCCGCCCATGGACTATCCTGCAATTCCCTCCCCTTGTACTGTCATTTGAAATAGCCCAAAACCTATTAGAGATCATAACTTTCCACAGACAGGTCCGAATGGAATGGTTCTGGTGCCATCAGATCCAGCTGGCTCCAAACTGCAATTGAAGAGCAAATAAGGCTTCTACTCACCATTCTGTAAGTCTCCTCAATGCAGGCTGCTAGAATTAGTTGAAAATGAGGTGAGTGCCATTGGTTTTCATAAGTTCAGTGATATAAATGCTGTGGCGCTAGGATGCACAGCATCTTTATCAATCGGAGTAATATTCCGGTCCCACGAAGTCTGGGAAATCCCTTTGATCATGTCTCCAGAAGGTACCAAGAAAGCCACCCCTCCGCCCCTGCACACACAGTCCAGGATTCCCATCATTCTCTTTGGGGGGGGGGGGGGGCCTTTCCTTTCTATAATGAGAATTGTCACCTACGATCTGGGACAGTGGACAGAAGGGCCTTAGTTTAATTGAAACTCAACTCCTATCTGGAAGGGGCTTTTAGTTCGGGCATGGAACATCCTTGGGTCTGAATGGGCTCTGAACAATAGAATGCAGAGGGAATGCTAATTATTTGCAGGAACAGATGTCCGAATACATTGTAGAACTATAATGGGGATTTACGATGTGGAATAGGCCAATGCGATCCCAGGTTAGTGGACAGATTCTCCACCGCAGCGCTCCTCCGACGCGGTAGCACCCATCACCCGCTGTACATGGCGTCACCAGTTGCCCATTATACCCAGTGACGCTCGTTGTATACTTTGGCACGACACTCATCTTGCACAGTGGCACTCATCAACAATTGTACACAACGACACCCGGCGCCGACTGTACATGGCAACGCCCGTTGTATACTGCTGCATCAATCGCCCATTGCATACGTCCGCTGTCACACCTTGAATGCGGGGTCAATTATCACCCATTGTATGCAGTGGTCCCAGCTGACAATTGTGCACAACAGCAACTATTGTACACCGCGGTATTCATTGCCCACAGTACTTACCAGCACCAGTTGTACACAGCTGTGTCCATTGTATGAAGCATCACCAATCGCCCATTGTATGCAACTCACCCATTACAGATTGTATGTGAGGGTACAGATCACCCATTGTATGTGGGGGTCATTCATCGCCCGTTGTATGTGGGTGTCATTCATCACCCGTTGAATGTGAGGTCTTTCATCACCTATTGTATGTGGGGGTCATTCATCGCCCATTGTACATAGGGGTCATTCATCGGCCATTGTACATAGGGGTCATTCATCGCCCATTGTACATAGGGGTCATTCATTGGCCATTGTACATAGGGGTCATTCATCACCTATTGTATGTGGGGGTCATTCATCGCCCATTGTACATAGGGGTCATTCATTGGCCATTGTACATAGGGGTCATTCATCACCTATTGTATGTGGGGGTCATTCATCGCCCATTGTACATAGGGGTCATTCATCGCCCATTGTACATAGGGGTCATTCATCGCCCATTGTACATAGGGGTCATTCATCGCCCATTGTACATAGGGGTCATTCATCGCCCATTGTACGTGGGGGTCATTCATCGCCCATTGTATGCGAGGGTCATTCATCACCTATTGTATGTGGGGGTCATTAATTTCCCATTGAATGAGGGGTTATTCATCACCCATTGTATGTGGGGGTCATTCATCGCCCATTGTATGCATTGGCACCCATCATTCATTGTATCTGGGCTCATTCATCGCCCATTGTATGCAGTGGCACCCATGGCACACTGTATCTGGGCTCATTCATCGCCCATTGTATATGGGGGTCATTCATCCTCCATTATATGCAATGGCACACTGTATGTGGGGTCATTCATTGATCACTGTATGTGGGGTCATTCATCACTCATCAATCACTGTATGTGGAGTCATTCATTGATCACTGTATGTGGAGTCATTCATTGATCACTGCATGTGGGGTCATTCATCACTCATCAATCACTGTATGTGGAGTCATTCATTGATCACTGTATGTGGGGTCATTCATCACTCATCAATCACTGTATGTGGAGTCATTCATTGATCACTGTATGTGGAGTCATTCATTGATCACTGCATGTGGGGTCATTCATCACTCATCAATCACTGTATGTGGAGTCATTCATTGATCACTGTATGTGGGGTCATTCATCACTCATCAATCACTGTATGTGGAGTCATTCATTGCCTATTGTACGTGAGGATACTCATCGTCTATGGTGGCATCCAGCATTCATTTCATACACTGGCCCCCATCGTATATCATATAAAGCGGCACCCATCACCCATCGTACACCATGACATCACCCAACAGAACAGAATAACCTTGTAGGATACATTTTGGGACTTTTTCTTGTTATGGGGTGCTCTGACCATCTGACCATCATATCACTATTCTGATCTGTGTTGGGTGCAGGAGATGAGCGAGTACCCACCGCCGAGCCGTCACTCACTACACAATACCCCCGCAGACGTGGTGTAACCCTGAGCCCAATCAGAGCAGAGAGACGCAGTGATAGAAGCCTCATGGCGGGGCTGTGACTGTCGGCTCCTCGGGGGCTCGGCTGTGGAGGGGTCTGGATTTGGTCCGCAGTGTCGTGTCCTGTGTGTCTCTATGGCTCTGTGTACTTTGTCCTTCATGTTATTGTTGGGGGGCTTCCTGGGGTTGTGTGATATTAGATGGAGCTCCAGCCATGGCTGGGTCTGTGCTATTCATGAATGTGGCTGAAACCCTTCCGCTTAATATCAGAGAACCTCTATGTATGTGAACCCCTCCTCGGAGCAGGCTGCTGGCAGGGGGGATGGAGAAACTCATTCTCTGGAGCTGTGGGGGGTGAAAAGCAATTCTGCTCATCACATGTAGAATGAAGAGTCTTGATGATGGGGGACACTATGATGCACAATGTGTCCATACCAATGTGAGGTCGGCGGTGATTATTAGGAGATCGCTGGCTGTGATCATGTGATACAATGTATCACGCTCCGGTGATTGTGTTCTGATCACAGAGGCAAAGTGCAGAGCGAAGAGCTGGCAACAAATCACCGATATATCCAAGGAGGGAACGAGAGAGCCAGATATACTAATACCACCCCACAAGCCCCTGCCAGAACCCTGGGATAAGGGAAGGGGGTCCATACAGCCCCCGCTACTTGTATAGATGGTGTTTGTGACACTGTGGTCTCGTCGTCACGTTGTGACTGTATATTTGTATCTCGTTGTGCTGTACACAATGGTTTTATACGAAATAAAGAAAACAAATTAAGTTATTTGCCTCATAGTAATGATCCAGACCCGAAAATCAGAGGATTGATAGCAGCGCCAAGTATCCAGACATTACAATCACAGAGGAGCCTAATAGTGATACAGATGTGGCCAAAGTATTGACACCCCTGCAATTCTGTCAATCCTCAGTTTCTTCCTGAAAATGATTGCAATCACACATTCTTTGCTATTATTATCTTCATTTAATTTGTCTTCAATGAAAAAAACACAAAAAGAATTGTCCTAAAGCCAAATTGGATCTAATTCCACCAAACATAAAAAGGGGGTGGACACAAGTATTGGCACCCTGAGAAAAATCATGTGATGCTTCTCTAATTAGTGTAATTAACAGCACCTGTAACTTACCTGTGGCACCTAACAGGTGTTGGCAATAACTAAATCACACTTGCAGCCAGTTGACATGGATTAAAGTTGACTCAACCTCTGTCCTGTGTCCTTGTGTGTATCACATTGAGCATGGAGAAAAGAAAGAAGACCAAAGAACTGTCTGAGGACTTGAGAAACCAAATTGTGAGGAAGCATGAGCAATCTCAAGGCTACAAGTCCATCTCCAAAGACCTGAATGTTCCTGTGTCTACCGTGCGCAGTGTCATCAAGAAGTGTAAAGCCCATGGCACTGTGGCTAACCTCCCTAGATGTGGACGGAAAAGAAAGATTGACGAGAGATTTCAACACAAGATTGTGCGGATGGTGGATAAAGAACCTCGACTAACATCCAAACAAGTTCAAGCTGCCCTGCAGTCCGAGGGTACAACAGTGTCACCCCGTACTATCCGTCAGCGTCTGAATGAAAAGGGACTGTATGGTAGGAGACCCAGGAAGACCTCACTTCTTACCCCGAGACATAAAAAAGCCAGGCTGGAGTTTACCAAAACTTACCTGAGAAAGCCTACAACGTTCTGGAAGAATGTTCTCTGGTCAGATGAGACAAAAGTAGAGATTTATGGGCAAAGGCATCAACATAGAGTTTACAGGAGAACAAAAGAGGCATTCAAAGAAAAGAACACGCTCCCTACAGTCAGACATGGCGGAGGCTCCCTGATGGTTTGGGGTTGCTTTGCTGCCTCTGGCACTGGACTGCTTGACCGTGTGCATGGCATTATGAAGTCTGAAGATTACCAACACATTGTGCAGCATAATGTAGGGCCCAGTGTGAGAAAGCTGGGTCTCCCTCAGAGGTCATGGGTCTTCCAGCAGAACAATGACCCAAAACACACTTCAAAAAGCTCTAGACAATGGTGTGAGAGAAAGCACTGGAGACTTCTAAGGTGGCAGCAATGAGTCCAGACCTGAATCCCATAGACCACCTGTGGAGAGATGTAACAATGGCAGATGGAGAAGGCGCCTTCACATATCAGGAACCTGGAGCAGTTTGCCAAAGAAGAATGGTGTAAAATTCCAGCAGAGCATTGTAAGAAACTCATTGATGGTTACCGGAAGCGGGTGATCACAGTTATTTTGGCTAAAGGTTGTGCAACCAAGTATTAGGCTGAGGGTGCCAATACTTTTGTCCGGCCCATTTTTGGAGTTTTGTGTGAAATGATCAATGTTTTGCTTCATTCTCTTTTGTGTTTTTTCATTGAAGACAAATTAAATGAAGATAATAATAGCAAAGAATTTGTGATTGCAATCATCTTCAGGAAGAAACTGAGGATTATCTGACAGAATTGCAGGGGTGTCAATACTTTTGGCCACAACTGTATAACCGGCACCACCATGTACTAAGTCATTACAATCAGAGAAGATTCCGCAGTGATATAACCAGCACCATCGCATGTATCCAGACATTACAATCAGAGGCGCACTGGTCACAGGCGATGTCTCCTCTCATAACTGGTCTTATGGTGAACATCGGCTTAGCACTCTTGGTTATGAATCAACCTCCTGTCCTCACCCTTCTCATGCCCCATTTGTCATAAATCAGGTGTCTTCTTCAAACCTGCTCCCCTTAGGTCAGACCTCTGTGGTTCACATTCCATTTGACAGGCCAGACTCCCTTCCCTCCCAGCGCGGGCAGTCAGGGGGCCGCACTCCCTTCCCTCCCCGCGCGGGCAGTCAAGGGTCAGTCTCCCTTCTCTCGCACGGGCAGTCAAGGGTCAGACTCCCTTCTCTCTCACAGACAGTCACGGCCAGATTCCCTTCTCTCACACAGTCACGGCCAGACTCCCTTCTCTCACACAGTCACAGCCAGACTCCCTTCTCTCACACAGTCACAGCCAGACTCCCTTCTCTCACACAGTCACAGCCAGACTCCCTTCTCTCACACAGTCACAGCCAGACTCTCTTCTCCCACACAGTCACAGCCAGACTCCCTTCTCTCACACAGACAGTCACAGCCAGACTCCCTTCTCTCACACAGACAGCCACAGCCAGACTCCCTTCTCTCACACAGACAGCCACAGCCAGACTCCCTTCTCTCACACAGACAGTCACGGCCAGACTCTTCTCTCACACGGACAGTCACGGCCAGACTCTCTTCTCTCACACGGACAGTCACGGCCAGACTCCCTTCTCTCACATAGGCAGTCACAGTTACAACCAGGACTCGCTCTTCACACACAGTCAGTTATGGTCCGTTCTTATCTCACATACACAGAACGCACAATAAACTTAATGCAAAAATAGTATGATTTTATTAGACAGGAGGCCTCAGTAGCAGCTCAATGTGAGCGATGAGAGGGTGAGATGGCTCCGTCTGTACTGCCCAGGTCTCTGCGGTAGAGCAGGGTATAGGAGGACTATCTTATCCTGTGCTAATAATCATATCCACATGGTCTATGGGCAGTGGCAAGTGCTGTATATATGTCCGTCTGGGCGTAAGAGTAGGTAAAAAAGGAAAGACTGTTAAAAACAAACTAAAATCAGAAGTCACATGAAAATCTCATAAAAAAGAAAGCTGAAAAGAAGGCCGGATATCCATCAGGTGTCAGTACAAGACGTGTATTATCCTCCGCAGTCTCTATATCTCCACCACACAATGCTGCACCTCTGGGCTGTACTCAGACTCCCTGGTGGCCACTTCATACATGGCCTGAAACCTGGCGCTCTTCTCCTTGATCATCTTCTGCCCGACCGAAGTCCGCAAACCTCGAACGCAGTGAACCCTGACCAGGCCAGACTGACCCCCAGATACAAGCCACAGGTGTGAGTCCAAGTTGGGGTTAAATCGGACCTAAAGATAACAGAACAGTTCAGAACCTGGAAACAGGGGTCCTAAGGCTACGTGTAAGTGGATGCAGGGGTCCTGCCCCTATAGACAAGCTGTGGGGGTCCTCATCCTATAGACAAGCTGTGGGGGTCCTCATCCTATAGACAAGCTGTGGGGGTCCTCATCCTATAGACAAGCTGTGGGGGTCCTCACCCTATAGACAAGCTGTGGGGGTCCTCACCCTAGAGACAAGCTGTGGGGGTCCTCATCCTATAGACAAGCTGTGGGGGGTCCTCATCCTATAGACAAGCTGTGGGGGGTCCTCATCCTATAGACAAGCTGTAGGGGGTCCTCATCCTATAGACAAGCTGTAGGGGGTCCTCATCCTATAGACAAGCTGTAGGGGGTCCTCATCCTATAGACAAGCTGTAGGGGGTCCTCATCCTATAGACAAGCTGTAGGGGGTCCTCATCCTATAGACAAGCTGTAGGGGTCCTCATCCTATAGACAAGCTGTAGGGGGTCCTCATCCTATAGACAAGCTGTAGGGGGTCCTCATCCTATAGACAAGCTGTAGGGGGTCCTCATCCTATAGACAAGCTGTAGGGGGTCCTCATCCTATAGACAAGCTGTAGGGGGTCCTCATCCTATAGACAAGCTGTGGGGGTCCTCACCCTATAGACAAGCTGTGGGGGGTCCTCACCCTATAGACAAGCTGTGGGGGTCCTCACCCTATAGACAAGCTGTGGGGGTCCTCACCCTATAGACAAGCTGTGGGGGTCCTCACCCTATAGACAAGCTGTGGGGGTCCTCACCCTATAGACAAGCTGTGGGGGTCCTCACCCTATAGACAAGCTGTGGGGGTCCTCACCCTATACACAAGATGGGGTCCTCACCTTCTAGACAAGCTGTGGGGGTCCTCATCCTATAGACCAGCTGTGGGGGTCCTCATCCTATATACAAGCTGTCAGGGTCCTCATCCTATATACAAGCTTCGGGGGTCCTCATCCTATAGACAAGCTTCGGGGGTCCTCACCTTTTGTATGGCCTCCATCTGCACACGCTCTAGGTTTACATTGCCCTTCAGCTCGTTGGCTTGCATCCTCTTGAACGGTTCCCGTTTTTTCAGATTATGGAAGTTCGTCTGAAGAAGAAGAAGAAGAAGGCGATCACCTAAAGCCGAGGGGCCGGGGACTAAACGCTGATACTACATGGACCTGGGCCTATTGTTACCCCGACTGCATTGTGCCCACTGTACAGATGAACACCCCCCCCACACCCGGACCCTCAGGACAGTCTACTGAAGAAACCTACCAGATTCATGTCCTGAAACACCAGGGTGAAGCGTCCGCTCGCCGCTCTGAAGGACTTGGGCTTGAAATGTTCCCAGTGAAAACTCTCAGCCAGGGGCCCATTCAGTGCATGGTCCCTGCCATCGGGCCCCTCTGGAGGCAGGGGCTCACAAGACACAAAGTCCACCTTATAGATAGGCTGCCAGGAGGGGACAGAGGAAGAAGTCACCAAAAATAATGGGAGATGCCAAAAATATAAAGAAACGATCATACTTGGCTCACAGGACACAAGTAAACTCTCAGGACACACGCAGGGAACCTAGTCAACTCATGGGATGCACGCAGGCACACACGTCAACTCACAGGACGCACACAGGCACACACGTCAACTCACAGGACGCACACAGGCACACACGTCAACTCACAGGACGCACACAGGCACACACGTCAACTCACAGGACGCACACAGGCACACAAGTAAACTCTCAGGACGCACGCGTGGAACCAAGTCACCTCACTGGACGCACGCAGGCACACACATCAACTCTCAGGACACACGCAGGCACACATCAACTCACGGGACGCACGCAGGCACACACGTCAACTCTCAGGACGCACGCAGGCACACAAGTCAACTCTCAGGACGCACACAGGCACACAAGTCAACTCTCAGGACGCACACAGGCACACAAGTCAACTCTCAGGACGCACGCAGGCACAAAGTCAATTCACGGGATGCACACAGGAACAGAATTCAGGTCACACAAGGGCATCATAACTCTGTACACTCACAAATCTGCGCTCGGATATTCGCTTTGTATTAATAGATGGTACGTTCATGCTGGGGAACATAATGACCATGACCTCCCCGGTGATGTCACCGCATGTGATGGAGCTGAGCCAGTCTGAGCCAGAGACGCTCTGTGGAGAGAAGAGAAAAACTGAACAGTGACGTGCAACAAAGAAGCATAAAAAGATAATGTACCCAGAGTGCCAGCCTCCACCACAATGGCCAAAGACCTCCCACACTCCATCCACTAGGAACCAGCCTCCACCACAAAGGCCAAAGACCTCCCACACTTCATCCGCTAGGAACCAGCCTCCACCACAATGGCCAAAGACCTCCCACACTCCATCCACTAGGAACCAGCCTCCACCACAAAGGCCAAAGACCTCCCACACTCCATCCACTAGGAACCAGCCTCCACCACAAAGGCTGAAGACCTGCCACACTCCATCCACTAGGAACCAGCCTCCACCACAAAGGCCAAAGACCTCCCACACTTCATCCACTAGGAACCAGCCTCCATCACAAAGGCTGAAGACCTCCCACACTCCATCCGTAGTGAACCAGCCTCGAACAGCAAAGGGCAAAGACCTCCCACACTCCATCCGCTAGAAATCAGCCTCCATCACAAAGGCCGAAGACCTCCCACACTCCATCCACTGGCAACCAGGATCCAACAAAGGCTAAAGACCTCCCACACACCATCCGCTGGCAACCAGCCTCCACTACAAAGGCCAACGACTTCCCACACTCCATCCACTGGGAACCACCTTCCAATATCAACGACCTCCCACACCCCATCCCTTGGGAACCAGTCTCCACCACAAAGGGAGAAGACCTCCCACAATCCATCCGCTGGCAACCAGCCTCCACAACAAGGGCCAAAGACCTTCCATAGTCCATCCACTGGGAACCAGCCTCCAACAACAAAGACCTCCACACCCCATCCCTTGGGAACCAGTCTCCACCACAAAGGGAGAAGACCTCCCACACTCCATCCGCTGGCAACCAGCCTCCACAACAAGGGCCAAAGACCTTCCATAGTCCATCCACTGGGAACCAGCCTCCAACAACAAAGACCTCCCACACTCCATCCGCTGGCAACCAGCCTCCACCACAAAGGGAGAAGACCTCCCACACTCCATCCGCTGGCAACCAGCCTCCACAACAAGGGCCAAAGACCTTCCATAGTCCATCCACTGGGAACCAGCCTCCAACAACAAAGACCTCCCACACTCCATCCGCTGGCAACCAGCCTCCACCACAAAGGTCAAAGACCTCCCAGACTCCATCCGCTGGCAACCAGCCTCCACAACAAAGGCTGAAGACCTCCGACACTTCATCTTCTGGGAACCAACCTCCCAACAACAAAGACCTCCCACACTCCATCCGCTAGGAACCAACCTCCACCACAAAGACCGAAGACCTCCCACACTTCATCCACTGGGAACCAGTCCCAACAACAAAGACCTCCCACACTCCATCCGGTGGGAAGCAGTCCCAACAACATGGCAAACAAAGCACCAGTCCATCCCAGTGAGGAGAGGCCAACTCTCTTGTACCACACCCTATACATATGGTAATATACCCTGTACCATACGGTATATCGTACGCCATACGTATGTAACACTGTTCAATGAGCATCCCCCCATAACACCTTGGGGTAATACAAGTGGATGCTCTTACCCACACAGTCCCCTTTCGCGGTGTAGCGAAGTATGGCTTGTAGCCCAAGAATCCGGAGTCTATGTAGTGGATGCCGCACATGCCGTGTCTGGAGAAAGAACAGGAAGGTGTGAGGTTGTGATGTGATGAACATGGCGGCTGTGTGTACGGGACACTCACGAGGCGTAGCAGTTGTCCTGTGCCACCACCACTCCGCAGTACGGCAGCAGCCACGCCAGCTCCGTGATCTGGAACCGCTTCATACTATTGACTGGAGTGTGCAGACGCCGAAGATCCCAAAACTTCAGCTGATGATCGTTTCCACATGTCGCAATGAAGTTACTGAGGACAGAAATATAAGAGGATGAAGTTATTACACTACATCATAATAAGAGGAGGTTATCACACTATAATAAAAATAGGACATCATGGGTATATTCTCCTGCCACACCCCTGGATGGCCTCTTGATGCCACTTATATGGGACTGTGTGGAGGCTCAGGTCAGATATATAACACCTGAGGAAGCCAGGCGAAACGTGCGTCGGGGTGAAGACACATGTTGTGACACTAGGACTGAGCAGTGATACTGCGGTTACTGATCTTCTAGTAGATCCATTGAGGGTTACTTCATCAGGGGATCATGTGATTCACACACTTCTCTCATATATTTCCCTATTCGGGAGCCTTACTTACATTCCTGTGACTGTAATCTATAGAATCCTATGGATGCTTCCCCTCCATACTTCATGAGTCTATAATGGCTTCACCTTCCGGCCTTCACCTCTGAGCAGGAACTGTAGTCATCCTGCACACAGGATCTGAAAGCCATAGGAGGCCTTCCTCAGAACACACAGAGGCTGAACTTCTTCACACCTCTTATGACTTCACAGGAATCAACAAATGGTCAATGATGATAGGGTTTTACATTCCAGGTTTGCTTTGGGAAGGAAGCTGCTTTCAAAACAGGGATTTTGAAAAGTAATGTATTCATTGCTAAATTAGCCGTGGTCCAGTCACAGACCTGGGATTACATTAAAATGAAAGGCTGTCCTGGAAATTCGACCTCAAGTTTATGCCCATTAAAAAGGCCACACAAAGAAAGATTGTTCACAGATTGGGGTCGGCCGCTGCTGATGTGATCCATATTTAATTTCTCCTCTCTCCAAGGATTCAGATGATAACATTAGATTGGAAAGTTTAGGCATCTCTAAGTTTCTCCCCTTTATTTTATAACTGATTTGCTTATCTGTATGTCCTTTTTATTTTTTATCGTTTATATCTTTTTATTGTAAGCAGTGTAACTTTTTATATTAAATCTTAAAACTTTAATAAGTTTGATCCTTGTAATCTCTAAAAGAATCCATGGCCTTAGTGTGTGTGATCTGACTGGCAGAAAGTAGTGTATTTTAGGGACTCATCACCCTGTGTGTTTGATGGCAGCGTGGTATGTAGCTGGGGGGTGTGTGGTCTGTGTCAGGATGTAATTTATGCTCACTTTATAGCCTAGAATAGGGATTCAGTGAGTGGAGATATTTCAACCCTTGAAGGCGCAAATTGGGTACGTGACAACAATAATTGGCAGAACAAGTTTTTCCTCATCAGGAGGTGGAGAATGCGCGCAAATCCAAAGAGGACGAATACAATGGACAGAAGCAGCCGCGGGGGAGATTTTACACCACTCTCCTCCTCTGCAGGTTTTGCTTTGATATTGACGATCTCTCTGGCAGGAGACTCTTCATCTTTACTCTTTGTGTTTGTTTGTGCCCTACTATCTGTCTGCACCGTGTGGCATTGGGACAATCATGACAACAGTGGCTGTCACTGATGGGCACCGTCCCCCGCGTATTAGTCCGCCGTTCCATCCTTTACTGAGCACTTGGACCTTTGGACCTCCGAGTTAAGAAACAGCTATAGGATAGGTTTATAAAACAGACAGTAGATGATCCCTTACCAGCTGTCTTCACACATTTCACATCTCTGACCTTGTGTCAGGGCATCTCAGGAAGGTATCCGAGCTCTACGAGTTTACATACAAGATGGCCGGAGAGGACCCGCTCTCATGGATGGTCTGCAGGAGCTCGGTGGAACAGCTTCTTTGGGTCATTTCTCAAAGCTGTTGTTACAATTCTATATTTTACCCAAATTCCATACTTTGTATCTCAAAACTTCAAGTAAATCAATCTATACATCACTCTGTATACTCTGTGTATATAAACAGCTCCAGAAAGGTTTGTCCAGTGACTGAACCTTTGTGATTTCAGCTCTGCAGGCCAGTCATTTTTATGTAAGATAAAATAATACAGATGCAATTGAAGTGAAGACTTTCAGGTTTAATTAAAGACGTTCAACAAGAAAATGTTTGGGAATTGCCGCCATTTTTCTCTATATTTGCACCTTTGTGGTGACCCCTCTGTATTTGCACCTTGTGGTGACTCCGCTGTATTTGCACCTTGTGGTGACTCCGCTGTATTTGCACCTTGTGATGACTCCTCTGTATTTGCACCTTGTGGTGATTCCTCTGTATTTGCACCTTGTGGTGATTCCTCTGTATTTGCCCCTTGTGGTGATTCCTCTGTATTTGCCCCTTGTGATGACCCCTCTGTATTTGCACCTTGTGGTGACTCCTCTGTATTTGCACCTTGTGGTGACTCCTCTGTATTTGCACCTTGCGGTGACTCCTCTGTATTTGCACCTTGTGATGACTCCTCTGTATTTGCTCCTTGTGGTGACTCCTCTGTATTTGCCCCTTGTGGTGATTCCTCTGTATTTGCCCCTTGTGGTGATTCCTCTGTATTTGCCCCTTGTGATGACCCCTCTGTATTTGCACCTTGTGGTGACTCCTCTGTATTTGCACCTTGTGGTGACCTCCTCTGTATTTGCCCCTTGTGGCGACTCCTCTGTATCTGCACCTTGTGGCGACTCCTCTGTATCTGCACCTTGTGGCGACTCCTCTGTATCTGCACCTTGTGGCGACTCCTCTGTATCTGCACCTGTGGCGACTCCTCTGTATCTGCACCTTGTGGCGACCCCTCTGTATCTGCACCTTGTGGTGACCCCTCTGTATCTGCACCTTGTGGTGACCCCTCTATATTTGCACCTTGTGGTGACCCCTCTGTATTTGCACCTTGTGGTGACCCCTCTGTATTTGCACCTTGTGGTGAACTCTCTCTATTTGCACCTTGTGGTGACTCCTCTGTATTTGCACCTTGTGGTGACCCCTCTGTATTTGCACCTTGTGGTGACTCCTCTGTATTTGCACCTTGTGGTGACTCCTCTGTATTTGCACCTTGTGGTGACTCCTCTGTATTTGCACCTTGTGGTGACTCCTCTGTATCTGCACCTTGTGGTGACCCTCTATTTGCACCTAGTAGTGACTCCTCTGTATTTGCACCTTGTGGAGAACTCTCTCTATTTGCACCTTGCGGTGACTCCTCTGTATTTGCACCTTGTGGTGACTCCTCTGTATCTGCACCTTGTGGTGACCCCTCTATTTGCACCTTGTAGTGACCGCTCTTTTTGCACCTTGTGATGACCGCTCTTTTTGCACCTTGTGGTGACCCCTCTATTTGCACCTTGTGGTGACCGCTCTTTTTGCACCTTGTGATGACCGCTCTTTTTGCACCTTGTGGTGACCCCTCTGTATTTGCTCTCTTGACGTCTTCTCTTTTTGCTCCTGATGCTCCAACCTCCTGGAGATTTTTCCTCACTTCTGGGGATGTTGTTGTTTTTCTTCACCATGGATAGGATTCAGCAATCATCCACCGCGGTTGTCTACCAGGGACGTCCAGGCCTTTATCAGTTCCCAGCTCAACAGTGAGCACTTTTGGTTGCAGAATCTACCAAACTTGTAGACTACCAATTGCTCCTCACATTTCTGCTCTCTGATGAATCTATTCTTTTATCAGCCTTATGCTGATCGGTTTCTCTCCCTCCTCTGACTGCATGTTGTAGGTTCACAGCAACAGCTTCCAAATGCAAGTGCCGCACATGGAATCAGCTCCAGACCTTTTACCTGCTTAATTGATGATGGATTAATGAGGGAATTGCCCATGAGCCAATTAAAGAGCTTCAGAGGTAATTGTAGCCTCAGGCTGCAGATCACTGATTATAACATTATAACCTGGTACCTGTCGGCTTTACACCACTCGATGCTGCGCACGGCACTGTTGTGCGCAGAGAAGCTGTGGAACGGGTACTGCTTGATCACTCCGCCCTGGCGCACCTTCTGCAGGACAGACTTGGTCTTCAAGTCCCAAATTGCAACGAGACCTAAAATAAGAAAAAAGAAGTTCTAAGATAAATGGATCCCCGAGCCGTAAGAGGACACCGGTCACCCCAATGTAACAAGTGGACTATCCCGAGCCGTGAGAAGCGCACACCGGTCACCTCAGTGTAACAAGTGGACTATCCCGAGCCGTGAGAACCGGACACCGGTCACCTCAGTGTAACAAGTGGACTATCCCCGAGCCGTGAGAAGCGCACACCGGTCACCTCAGTGTAACAAGTGGACTATCCCCGAGCCGTGAGAACCGGACACCGGTCACCTCAGTGTAACAAGTGGATTATCCCCGAGCCGTGAGAACCGGACACCGGTCACCTCAGTGTAACAAGTGGACTATCCCCGAGCCGTGAGAAGAGGACACCGGACATCTCAGTGTAACAAGTGGACTATCCCCGAGCCGTGAGAAGCGCACACCGGTCACCTCAGTGTAACAAGTGGACTATACCCGAGCCGTGAGAAGACGACACCGGTCACCTCAGTGTAACAAGTGGACTATCCCCGAGCCGTGAGAACCGGACACCGGTCACCTCAGTGTAACAAGTGGACTATCCCCGACCCGTGAGAAGCGCACACCGGTCACCTCAGTGTAACAAGTGGACTATCCCCGACCCGTGAGAAGCGCACACCGGTCACCTCAGTGTAACAAGTGGACTATCCCCGACCCGTGAGAAGCGCACACCGGTCACCTCAGTGTAACAAGTGGACTATACCGGAGCAATGAGAACTGGACACCGGTCACCTCAGTGTAACAAGTGGACTTTCCCCGAGCCGTGAGAAGCGCACACCGGTCACCTCAGTGTAACAAGTGGACTATCCCCGAGCCGTGAGAAGCACACACCGGTCACATACTCACCATCGTAGAATCCGGCTGCCAGGTGCTGGTGAGGTTTGGTTGGCATCCATGCCACGGTGAAGCATTGTCCATTATCTCCAGGGTTAGAAGTCTTAATGGATCCGACATGAAGTCTCACAACACAGTCCACCTGGAAGACATATGAGAGTCAGTGAGCCCAGCCAGGCCTCTCTTATTCATGATGGAAGGGGTGAAGAATGTATCTCCATTGTGTATTGTTGTCGGAATGTTGGACACTTATCATAAACTGGTTATATTGGCTATAAGTCTACACACCCTGTTATACGGTCAGGTTTTTTGGCATATATGTGGCGCCCCTGAGGGTCCAGTCGCCACAGTAGTACTGCACCTTTGCCAGATGTGTGGTACCCCATCCCCAGGTAAGGAGGGGACACTACCTGGTACCCAGACACCTGCATCCAACACTAGCCACTCCAGGCCAGGAGGACGCAGGGTTTGGTCAACACCCTCATCCCTGGCTGGAGATGGGGCTTAGACAGGGAGGTGGGTGGAACAGTAGGAAGGAGGAGGATAGGAGGTAGGATACGAGATAGAAAGGAAAACAACCGGAAGTGATCAGACAGGAGGAGGTGAGAGTGAAAGGTTGAGCTGCTCCAGTGAGGGAGCTGTGAAGGACTAGTATCAGGGGAGTGGAGCTGGAGGAGCTCGTCCCAGAGAGAGAGGAAGAGAGACAGAGGGAGCCAGGCAGGAGCTCCAGAGAAAGGAGTCCCAGAGGCACGGGAAGTGAGAAATACACCCGTATCCATTGCCGTTCGCAGGCAAGTGGAGGGACCAGGGCCGCAGAGGGTCACTGGGCCCAGACAAGTAGAGGAGACTTGAGGCCTCAGCTAGCCAGCCAGAGGCAGCTGCATCTCCAGGTGTAGCAGCCGAATCCACGTCATTCGCTGCAAAGGTGGCCGGATGGGGACGCCCAGTACGGTCCGGGGCCACTGGTGCCGGACACTGAATGTGAAGTGAAGGGCAGGAGGGAGAGAGCCAGCACAAGAGGAAGACGACCCGGAGAAGGTACACAGAACGGTGGGTGCCGGCTAAGTGTTTCCAATCTACCTGGGAGTGGCTGGACCCCTGGCTCGTAGGACACAGCACCCGGCATCCTCTGCTCTGCAACGTTATCACCATCTACACATTTCACACCTGCCCCGGGGTAACGCTCCACCTACGGGAAAGACAACATCTGGCTGCAAGGTCATCTGCCCCAGAGGTCTGAACTGCAGCGTCGGCCATCCCTGGTGTCATCACATTTATCCCCAAAACCCTAATCCACAAACTTTTTATTGACACCACCAGGGTCACGGAGCCGGGTCTCGATCCCCGTGACTCCCCTGCAGTACTGTAGCCTGGTTCCAAGTATCCCAGTACCCTGGAGAAGGGTGGGGTGGGGGGGAATATACAAAAATCCGACCAAAAAGAATCCCTCTAGAATGTCACCCATAATCTGGACAATTCACTTGTAAAGAAAAATTAAACCTTTTCACGTGGAACGAGAAATCTAGAGGGGTAAAAATCACCAATATAGAGGGGTAAAAATCACCAATATAGAGGGGTAAAAATCACAAATATAGAGGGGTAAAAATCACCAATATAGAGGGGTAAAAATCACCAATATAGAGGGGTAAAAATCACAAATATAGAGGGGTAAAAATCACAAATATAGAGGGGTAAAAATCACAAATATAGAGGGGTAAAATCACCAATATAGAGGGGTAAAAATCACCAATATAGAGGGGTAAAATCACAAATATAGAGGGGTAAAATCACAAATATAGAGGGGTAAAATCACCAATATAGAGGGGTAAAAATCACCAATATAGAGGGGTAAAATCACAAATATAGAGGGGTAAAATCACAAATCTAGAGGGGTAAAAAAAGAGAATTTTGTTTACGTACCGTAAATTCTTTTTTCTTTAATCATCAATGGGAGACCCAGACAATGGGGTTTAGGGCACTGCCCTCCGGAGGTCACACTAGGTACTACAAGTTTGTAGACACCGCCTCCTCCGCTTATAAACCCCTACCGCAGGGAACATCCTCAGTTTGGTCTACAAGCTGCGAGGAGGAAATAAACCACACCCGAAACATCGGGAAGAATGCCGTACACAAAACGGTTCAACAACCCGGCAAACACTGTCTCAACAGAGAACAGAGCAAATGCAAAACATGCAAAGGAACAACTGGGTGGGTGCTGGGTCTCCCATTGATGATTAAAGAAAAAAGAATTTACGGGACGTAAACAAAATTCTCTTTTTTCTGGTCATCATAATGGGAGACCCAGACAATGGGGATGTCCTAAAGCAATACCCCAGGGCGGGAAGAGTTCCTCAACAAGACGGAAAACACTTGGTTCCCTTTAAAGGTGGGCAACCGCCGCCTGGAGAACCCGCCTGCCCAAACTCGCATCCGCAGAGGCATGGGCATGCACCATATAGTGCTTAGAGAAAGTGTGCAGGCTGGACCAAGTGGCCGCCTGACACACCTGTAGAGCAGACGCTCTATGTCGCAAGGCCCAGGAGGCACCTACAGCTCTAGTAGAGTGAGCCTTCAATCCCACCGGGAGAGGCAAACCAGAAGACCGGTAAGCCTCCTGAATGGGAGCCTTGATCCATCTGGCCAAGGTCGACTTCGAAGCCGCGGACCCCTTACAGCGACCCATCGTGAGGACAAATAAGGAATCCGAACTCCTAAAGGAGGCGGTCCTGGACACATAAATGCGTACAGCTCTCACGAGATCCAGAGTATGGAGGTCGCGCTCAACCTGATGAACGGGAGCGGGACAAAATGATGGGAGAACAATCTCCTGGTTTAGGTGAAACGTTGAAACCACCTTCGGCAAGAATTCTGGCCGTGGACGCAACACCACCTTGTCTTGGTGAACCACCAGAAAGGGTGACTTGCACGAAAGTGCAGCCAATTCTGAGACCCTTCTCAGGGACGTAATTGATACCAGAAAGACCACTTTCTGGGACAGACGAGAGAGAGAGATGTCTCTCAGTGGCTCAAACGGCGGTTTCTGCAGAGCCGCCAGGACCATGTTGAGGTCCCAAGGGTCCAGAGGTCGCCTGTAAGGCGGAACCACCCGAGACACCCCCTGCAGAAATTGGCGGACCTTCGGCAGGAGCGCCAAGCGCCTGTCAAACAGCACTGAAAGTGCTGATACTTGACCTTTCAGAGAGCCAAGGGATAATCCCAACTCCAACCCCGACTGTAGGAAAGCCAACAATGTCGGGATGGACAAGGGCCACGGAGACCGTCCACCAGAGGCACACCAGGAGAAAAAGATTTTCCACGTTCTGTGGTATATCTTCCTGGAGACAGGTTTCCTAGCCCTATTCATAGTGGCAACCACTGTAGGAGAGAATCCCCTGGAAGTCAGCAGCCAGGCCTCAAGAGCCATGCAGTCAATCTGAGGGCCCTGGAATTGAGGTGGAAGAATGGGCCTTGCGCGAGTAGATCTGCGCGTTCTGGAAGAGCCCACCGGTGTCCGCCTGACAGTTGCCACAGGTCCGGGTACCAGGACCTCCGGGGCCAATCTGGAGCCACTAGAATGGCTACGCTGCACTCCGACCTGATCTTCCACAGCACCCTGGGAATCAGAGCCAGAGGCGGGAACACATATGGCAGCTGGAAGCTGGACCAACTCAGGATCAGGGCATCCGCCCCCAGAGACTGGGGGTCCCATGATCTTGCCATGTATTGGGGCACCTGATGATTCAGCCGCGAGGCCATCAGATCCACGTCCGGAGTGCCCCATCTGCCGCAGATGTCCCGGAAGACGTCTGGATGAAGAGACCACTCTCCGGCGTCCATCCCCTGTCGGCTCAGGTAGTCGGCCTCCCAATTCTCGACACCTGGGATGTGAACTGCGGAGATCAGGCAGCCGTTTTCCTCCACCCAGGATAGAATGCGGTGGACTTCGGCGAGGGCCTGAGCACTTCTGGTCCCTCCCTGATGATTTATGTAGGCGACGGCCGTCGCATTGTCGGTCTGAACCCGGATGGGCTGTCCTGACAGGAATTTCTGAAACGCCAGGAGCGCCAGATAGACCGCCTTGATCTCCAGCACGTTGATCTGCAATGCCGATTCCGACTGAGTCCAGAGGCCTTGAGCCCTGTGGTGCAAGAATACCGCACCCAGCCCTTCAGACTGGCGTCCGTGGTCACCACTAACCATGACGGTTTTAGGAAGGACCGGCCTCGTGACAGGTGACGTGGCTGGAGCCACCACTGTAGGGAGTCCCTGGTCGGTTGTGACAGTGTCACCAGCCGATTCAGCGAGATCGTCCTTTGTCCCATCTGCGAAGAATCTCCAGCTGGAGAGGACGGAGGCGAAACTGTGCGAACGGCACCGCCTCTATCGCCGCTACCATGCGTCCCACCAGTCTCATCAATACCCGTAGGGATGATTGTGGTGACAGGAGGACTGCTTGCACTCCTGATTGGATCGCCATCTGCTTGACTCGTGGCAGAGACACTAGGGCTGAGGCTGTGTGGAAGTCCATGCCCAGATATGTCAAAGACTGGGTCGGAACTAGCGTTGACTTCTGAATATTGAGGAGCCAACCGAACTGTTCCAGAGACCGCATGGTCACATCCAGGCTCTCTTGACAGAGGTGTTCTGATGGCGCCCTGACCAGCAGGTCGTCTAAATAGGGAATGACGGCATGTCCCTGCATGTGCAGGAGAGCCATCATGGAGGCCATCACTTTTGTGAACACCCGTGGTGCCGAGGCCAAGCCGAACGGCAGTGCCACAAATTGGAAGTGTTCTTCCCCCACTGCGAATCTCAACCAGCGCTGATGAGCCGGTGCGATGGGCACGTGAAGGTAAGCGTCTCGGATATCTATGGACGCTAGGAAGTCCCCTGTGACACAGCTGCGATCACGGAGCGCAGTGATTCCATACGGAACTTCCGAACCAACACGTGACGGTTGAACAACTTCAGGTCCAGAACCGGGCGGAAGGATCCGTCCTTCTTTGGGACAATAAAGAGGTTGGAGTAAAAACCCCTGAACCTCTCTCCGGAAGGCACCGGGACCACCACTCCGTCTCAGCGGAGACCCTCCAACACCTGGTAAAAAGCCTGAGCTTTTTCTGGTGACGGGACCGACCGATGGAATCGGGATATCGGTTTTGACGTCAGCTCTATCCTGTAACCTCGCGAGATCACGTCTCGAACCCACTGATCTTGAACGTGAAGCAGCCACTTGTCCTGAAAGCGAGACAAGCGGCCCCCCACCTGTGGGGAGGCAGGAAGAGAGAGCGAGTCATGTAGAGGCGGGTTTGGGGGTGGCAGCTGCCGCCCCCGCCGGCTTCTTTGGACGACTCTTAGACCGCCACTGGGAAGCGGGCTTGCCCCCTCGGTCCGTGCGAGCGGACGGTGCTGATGACTGCGAGCTGGAACGAAAGGACCACTGTTTTGGGTTCCTTTTAACGGTATACCGTGGCTTAGGCTTATTCTGCGGTATCTTAGACTCAGCAGAATCCTTAATCAGCTTGTCCAGTTCGGTGCCTAAAAGCCTGTCACCAGCAAACGGAAGATTCTGCAAAATCTTCTTGGATGTGGCATCTGAGTCCCAAAGACGCAGCCACAACAACCTGCGGATCGCTATAGCATTGGCCGAAGCCACAGCTGAGCGAGTGGCAGTTTCCAGAGTCGCCGTCCTGGCGTAGTCCGCATAGGCCTTTGCCCTCTCGGTAAGCGCCAGGACCTCTGGACTGGATCTTGCCAGGTCAGTGATACCATCCAAGCAGGTAGTAATCGCTTGTAAGGTCCAGACCGTGGCAAAATTAGGGGCAAATGACGACCCCACCGCCTCATAGGAAGACTTGGCGAGTTGCTCGACCTGTCTATCCGTCGCATCCTTCAGTGAGGAGCTATCAGAGGCAGAGAAAAGGGAGCGTGCAGCAATCCTGGTCATGGAGGCGTCCACCTTCGGGGACTGCGACCACTCCTGAAGCACCTCCTGGGGGAAGGGGAAGCGATTGTCCTTGGGTTTACGGACATAACGCCGGCCAGGATGTAACCTGGGTGCTTTAACCACCCTTCCAAAATTAGTGTGGTCCATGAAGGAGCCACTTGGTCTAGCCTCAGGCCGCAGCCATTGATAGACCTCCTTCGGGTGCACCGTCACCTCCTCAGGGGGTGTCACAAGACGTAAAGTCTCGTTGATAGAGGACACCAGATCCTCCACCCCATCTGGTGGTTCAGATACAGACACAGACCCGAAATTTGAACCCCCATCATCGTCCTCACCATCAGAGGAACGCTCCTCCTCAGAGAGAGCCTGGCGCTCGGGTGACTCCTCACGACGAGCCCGCTTAAGGGGTCTCACAGCAGAAGAGGGGGACACCCGGGGGTAACTGGACGGAGTAGCTGGGCTATCCAGCCTCCTATTAAGTGCCTCCAGGGATTGCGACATGGAGGACAGCTGAGACAACAGAGATTCATTGATCTTATTCTGAGTCTCCCATGGCCCTGGGATCACCTGGACCTCAGGGTACAGCACCGGAGCTGCTGACTCAACAGTGCCAGCCCGGGCCTCTGGGCGTCCGCAGTTATTGCAGGACCCCCCCACCAGTGTTCCATTGCATGTAGCACAGGTAATGGTGGTCTCTGCCGCCCTAGCAGCACGCTTCTTAACTGAGGACATCGCCACAGTAGGGGAAAATAAGCCAAATTGTGCAGACAAAACCGGGAGTCCCGGTGGCTTACCGACCGCAGTAAAGCGGTATGAGGAAGCGGTGTGTGTGTGTGACCTCCGCGACTGTTTCCGGTCTCCCCTCTTGGAGTGCAGGCGCACGCTGCATACAGATCCCAGCCGGGAAGAAAGATGGCCGCCGACAGAGAAACCGTGGGCGGCGCCGAAAACACGCGGGAAACACACACACACGCCCATCGATGACGTCACCGCACGGGCTGCTTCCCATCCTCCAAGCAGCCTCAGCATGAGGGAGCCGGAGCCCGCAGCGCGGGAAAGAGTGTAACAAGTTATACACAGACTGCATGTACAAACAGACATGTGCAGCCCACGGCCTCAGCCCCTGTGACACACAGGGCGGTCAGCCAGGGTGACCCCAGCACAGGGTACACCTCCAGATCCGCGGACCCGAGGGTAACGCGCGGTCTGAGTGTCAGGACACATAAAGTGACAGACACTACCCCCAGGCACACAGGAGACACAGAGTGCCTCAGTGCCGGTCCGGTCTGTAAGCACCATTTAGGGAGGCCTCGGACGGGGGTTCAGCACCAGTCCGGAGTGTAAGCACCATTTAGGGAGGCCTCGGACTGGGCTGGCTCCAGTCCGGTCTGTAAGCACCATTTAGGGAGGCCTCGGACGGAGCGGAGCTGTGCAAGGCTCCCATCTCCCACTCTCCAGAGCCCCCCAGAGAGGGATGGAAAGGAGCGCAACAGCGTACCGGGAGAACACAAAGTGTCCAGGCTCTAGGCCCTCCGGTACCTCCACCAGCGTGTTCCACAAGGGTGAGCGGGGAGGCTGTCGCAGGTCCCGACTGGAACCTTTTTACCTTGTCTTCAGACGCCATCACGTAAGCTGTGAGAATGCAGTGAAGTGCAAGCAAAGCGTGATCCTCCGAGCACACTAAGTTTAAAACTGAGGATGTTCCCTGCGGTAGGGGTTTATAAGCGGAGGGGGCGGTGTCTACAAACTTGTAGTACCTAGTGTGACCTCCGGAGGGCAGTGCCCTAAACCCCATTGTCTGGGTCTCCCATTATGATGACCAGAAAATCACAAATATAGAGGGGTAAAATCACCAATATAAAGGGGTAAAAATCACCAATATAGAGGGGTAAAATCACAAATATAGAGGGGTAAAATCAGGCATTTGCATATATCTGCACACCCTACACTGATATTGTGTTGCAATCTCCTCTGAATTTCTAGAAAAATTGCATTGTAGTGCGATCTGCTGGGGCGTCGGGTGTAGGAGAGAGAGTAAGGGACTGAAATCGTGGTTACAAACCTTTATTCATAATAAACAACGCATTTCGGTGGCGATATGCCTGATGAAGGCACTGCACACAGGAGACCCCTGCCTGATGAGGCACTGCACACAGGAGACCCCTGCCTGATGAAGGCACTGCACACAGGAGACCCCCTGCCTGATGGAGGCACTGCACACAGGAGACCCCCTGCCTGATGAAGGCACTGCACACAGGAGACCCCTGCCTGATGAGGCACTGCACACAGGAGACCCCCTGCCTGATGAAGGCACTGCACACAGGAGACCCCTGCCTGATGGAGGCACTGCACACAGGAGACCCCCTGCCTGATGAAGGCACTGCACACAGGAGACCCCTGCCTGATGGAGGCACTGCACACAGGAGACCCCCTGCCTGATGAAGGCACTGTACACAGCAGACCCTCTACCTGATGAAGGCACTGTACACAGGAGACCCTCTACCTGATGAAGGCACTGTACACAGGAGACCCCCTGCCTGATGAAGGCACTGTACACAGCAGACCCCCTACCTGATGAAGGCACTGTACACAGGAGACCTCCTGCCTGATGAAGGCACTGTACACAGGAGACCCCTACCTGATGAAGGCACTGCACACAGCAGACCCCTGCCTGATGAAGGCACTGTACACAGGAGACCCTCTACCTGATGAAGGCACTGCACACAGCAGACCCCTGCCTGATGAAGGCACTGTACACAGGAGACCCCCTGCCTGATGAAGGCACTGCACACAGGAGACCCCCATGCCTGATGAAGGCTCTGCACACAGGAGACCCCCTGCCTGATGAAGGCACTGCACACAGGAGACCCCTGCCTGATGAAGGCACTGTACACAGAGACCCTCTACCTGATGAAGGCACTGCACACAGCAGACCTCCTACCTGATGAGGCACTGCACACAGGAGACCCCTGCCTGATGGAGGCACTGCACACAGGAGACCTCCTGCCTGATGAAGGCACTGCACACAGCAGACCCTCTACCTGATGGAGGCACTGCACACATGGAGACCCCTGCCTGATGAAGGCACTGCACACAGGAGACCTCCTGCCTGATGGAGGCACTGCACACAGGAGACCTCCTGCCTGATGGAGGCACTGCACACAGGAGACCTCCTGCCTGATGAAGGCACTGCACACAGCAGACCCTCTACCTGATGGAGGCACTGCACACAGGAGACCTCCTGCCTGATGAAGGCACTGCACACAGGAGACCTCCTGCCTGATGGAGGCACTGCACACAGGAGACCTCCTGCCTGATGGAGGCACTGCACACAGGAGACCTCCTGCCTGATGAAGGCACTGCACACAGCAGACCCTCTACCTGATGAGGCACTGCACACAGGAGACCTCCTGCCTGATGAAGGCACTGCACACAGGAGACCTCCTGCCTGATGAAGGCACTGACACAGCAGACCCTCTACCTGATGAAGGCACTGTACACAGCAGACCCTCTACCTGATGAAGGCACTGTCACAAGCAGACCCTCTACCTGATGAAGGCACTGCACACAGCAGACCCTCTACCTGATGAAGGCACTGTACACAGGAGACCCTCTACCTGATGAAGGCACTGTACACAGGAGACCCTCTACCTGATGAAGGCACTGTACACAGCAGACCCTCTACCCAATGAAGGCACTGTACACAGGAGACCCTCTACCTGATGAAGGCACTGTACACAGCAGACCCCTGCCTGATGAAGAACTGTACACAGAGACCCTCTACCTGATGAAGGCACTGTACACAGCAGACCCTCTACCCAATGAAGGCACTGCACACAGGAGACCCTCTACCCAATGAAGGCACTGTCACACAGGTGACCCCTCCTGATGAAGGCACTGTACACAGCAGACCATCAACCCAATGAAGGCACTGCACACAGGAGACCCTCTACCTGATGAAGGCACTGCACACAGGAGACCCTCTACCTGATGAAGGCACTGTACACAGGAGACCCTCTACCTGATGAAGGCACTGTACACAGCAGACCCTCTACCAATGAAGGCACTGTACACAGCAGACCCTCTACCTGATGAAGGCACTGTACACAAGAGACCCTCTACCTGATGAAGGCACTGTACACAGCAGACCCTCTACCCAATGAAGGCACTGTACACAGAGACCCTCTACCTGATGAAGGCACTGTACACAGGAGACCCTCTACCTGATGAAGGCACTGTACACAGGAGACCCTCTACCTGATGAAGGCACTGTACACAGCAGACCCTCTACCCAATGAAGGCACTGTACACAGGAGACCCTCTACCTGATGAAGGCACTGTACACAGCAGACCCCTGCCTGATGAAGATACTGTACACAGGAGACCCTCTACCTGATGAAGGCACTGTACACAGCAGACCCTCTACCCAATGAAGGCACTGCACACAGGAGACCCTCTACCCAATGAAGGCACTGCACACAGGAGACCCCTTGCCTGATGAAGATACTGTACACAGGAGACCCCTGCCTGATGAAGGCACTGCACACAGCAGACCCTCTACCAATGAAGATACTGCACACAGCAGACCCCCTGCTGATTAAGGCACTGCACACAGCAACCCCCGCCTGATTAAGGCACTGCACACAGGAGACCCTCTACCGATGAAGGCACTGCACACAGGAGACCCTCTACCTGATGAAGGCACTGCACACAGGAGACCCTCTACCGATGAAGGCACTGTACACAGGAGACCCTCTACCTGATGAAGGCACTGACACAGGAGACCCTCTACCTGATGAAGGCACTGCACACAGGAGACCCTCTACCTGATGAAGGCACTGCACACAGCAGACCCTCTACCAATGAAGGACTGCCACGGAACCTCTACCTGAAAGGCACTGTACACAGCAGACCTCTACCTGATGAAGGCACTGTACACAGCAGACCCTCTGCCCGATGAAGGCACTGCACACAGCAGACCCTCTGCCCAATGAAGGCACTGCACACAGCAGACCCTCTGCCCAATGAAGGCACTGCACACAGGAGACCCTCTGCCCGATGAAGGTAGCATACAGTCACCAAAACGCACAGTGACGTTTATTATGAATAAAGGTTTGTAACCCCGATTTCAGTCCCTTATCCTCTCCCCTACACCCGGCGCTCCAGCAGACTGCACTACAATTCATTTTCCTATCCCTCTTGAGGTCACTGCGGCAGGAGCTGCTTCCAGTGGTGGCGTTTCTTAGTTTTCGGACCTGCGGTGATATCATCCCGGTCAGTGACTTCTTGGAATCAGCGTTCAGTGCAGACCGGCGGTCTCCGGCAGATGCCTTACCACCTAGGCCCTCTCCGATGTGATGTGACAAGAGCGCCCCAATGTCTAATTGTATCTAATGTCTGGCATTGTCAGTCTTTGTGGGTCTCTAGAACCTCTGATACTTTGCGGTTCAGCCTGGATACAATTAGATTGATATCTGGAGGTAGACCTAAGTGAAGGCCTCCGGATGAGGACATAACCCCTGATGGCTTATAATGCCTGGCACAACTGTCCTCTCCAGGTACCTGAATCGCTGACATTGATGTCCTTTGTATCAATGCCACGGCTCATCGACTGTGGTGGGATTGTCAGGTTCAACCCGCATGGGTCACCCTGAGGGCAGGTGCTGCCAATGATCGGTGGACGGCTGAGAATTCCCATACCCCTATAGTGAGGAGCCTCTCATATGACAGAAGACGCTCCCCATCCAACGAGACGTGTGCCCTTCATCAGAGCCCGACACCGAGTAGGGCAGAAAGAGCCGCCATTATGTAACATTAGCAACCACCCGACAGAGAGGAGGAACGGTGGACACAAGCGGATCGATACAGGTAACCAGAGATCTGCGGACAATGTCTCCAGAGATATCTGTGTGTGTGACGGGACCTTAAGACGGATCTGAGACTCGTCTGCCTCCAACTGACACCAAGCTGAACGGAGGAGGCACTCACTCACTTATTGTATTGTATTGTTATTTTCACCTTCATAATGTGGAGCTGGAGAAGGAGGTTATCAATACCCTGGACGGCAAGAAGAGCAACCACATCCATACTGTTACAAATCATCCAGACATGTCACTGGAAGGAAGGATCACCAAGATACGACTGTCTACACATCATACAAAGAGCAATCACTGGAGAAGACATCATGGTGAGAAGAATAGAAGGAACAAGGCGAAGAGGAATACCAGCAAGCCTACTATCAAGATAGCCGCGCCGAAGACCCTAGTGGACCTATGTAGGCTTGGAGAAGACCCTGGTGGAGCTATCTAGGCTTGGAGAAGACCCTGGTGGAGCTATCTAGGCTTGGAGAAGACCCTGGTGGAGCTATCTAGGCTTGGAGAAGACCCTGGTGGAGCTATCTAGGCTCGGAGAAGACCCTGGTGGAGCTATCTAGGCTTGGAGAAGACCCTGATGGAGCTATCTAGGCTGGGAGAAGATCCTGGTGGAGCTATCTAGCCTTGGAGAAGACCCTGGTGGAGCTATCTAGGCTGGGAGAAGACCCTGGTGGAGCTATCTAGGCTTGGAGAAGACCCTGATGGAGCTATCTAGGCTGGGAAAGATCCTGGTGGAGCTATCTAGGCTTGGAGAAGACCCTGGTGGAGCTATCTAGGCTTGGAGAAGACCCTGTTGGAGCTATCTAGGCTTGGAGAAGACCCCGGTGGACCTATCTAGGCTTGGAGAAGACCCTGGTGGACCAATCTAACCTTGGAGAAGACCCTGGTGGAGCTATCTAGGCTTGGAGAAGACCCTGGTGGAGCTATCTAGGCTTGGAGAAGACCCTGGTGGACCTATCTAGGCTTGGAGAAGACCCTGGTGGACCTATCTAGGCTGGGAGAAGACCCTGGTGGATCTATCTAAGCTTGGAGAAGACCCTTGTGGACCAGTCTAGGCTCAGACAAGACCCTGGTGGAGCTATCAAGGCTTGGAGAAGACCCTGGTGGACCCTATCTACACTTGGAGAAGACCCAAATGGACCCATCCAGGCTTAACCAAAGCTCAGGTGGACCTATTAAGGCTTGGAGAAGATCCTAATGGACCTATCTGGGTTCGCGCAACATCGATCTTCTTACAGAACGGTTATCCACCAAGTCGCCATGGCTCAAGATCGAGCAGAAGGCAGATAAATAGTAATTACAATTTGTATCTTCAGCCTCCTGGTGGTAGTAGACTAGCCCATGGGACACGTGTCCCCCAAGGAAGCGTTCAAGAACTTCTTCAGCTCCTTTAGTGCTGCTATCACTTTTTGGTAGCCTCACAAACCAATTTTCTTCTTATTAATGGTCGTTGAACGCCCAGTTCTAGGCTATGTAGCTGCTGTGACACATTTCAGCCCCCTCTTGATGACACCTTCAGGGTCCATAGTACCATAGATCTAATGCCTCCCCCATATGTGACTACAGGTCCTGTGCTCTTTTCTCTGACCTCCCCCATATGTGACTGTAGGTCCTGTGCTCTTTTCTCTGACCTCCCCCATATGTGACTGTAGGTCCTGTGCTCTTCTCTCTGACCTCCCCCATATGTGACTGTAGGTCCTGTGCTATTTTCTCTGACCTCCCCCATATGTGACTGTAGGTCCTGTGCCCTTTTCTCTGACCTCCCCTATGTGTGACTGTAGGTCCTGTGCTCTTTTCTCTGCTCTCCCCCATATGTGACTGTAGGTTCCGTGCTCTTTTCTCTGCCTTTCCCCATATGTGACTGTAGGTCCTGTGCTCTTTTCACTGACCTCCCCCATATGTGACTGTAGGTCCTGTGCTCTTTTCACTGACCTCCCCCATATGTGACTGTAGGTCCTGTGCTCTTTTCTCTACCTTACCCCATATGTGACTGTAGATCCTGTGCTCTTTTCTCTGCTCTCCCCGATATGTGACTGTAGTCCTTTGCCTTTCGTCAGCATCCTTTGCTCTTTCTCTGACTCCCCCAATGTGACTGTAGGTCCTGATGCTCTTTTCTCTACCTTACCCATATGTGACTGTGGGTCCTGTGCTCTTTCTCTGCCCTCCCCCATATGTGACTGTAGGTCTGTGCTCTTTTCTCTGACCTCCCCCTTATGTGACTGTAGGTCCTGTGCTCATTTCTCTGCCTCCCCCATATGTGACTGTAGGTCCTGTGCTCTTTTCTCTGACCTCCCCCATATGTGACTGTAGGTCCTGTGCTCTTTTCACTGACCTCCCCCATATGCGACTGTAGGTCCTGTGCTCTTTTCTCTGACCTCCCCCATATGTGACTGTAGGTCTTGTGCCTTTTCTCTGACCTACCCCATATGTGACTGCAGGTGCAATGGCCTTCTCCATATGTGACTGTAGGTCCATGTGCTCTTTTCTCTGCCTTTCCCCATATGTGACTGTAGGTCCTGTGCTCTTTTCACTGACCTCCCCATATGTGACTGTAGGTCCTGTGCTCTTTTCTCTGCCCTCCCCCATATGTGACTGTAGGTCTTGTGCTCTTTTCTCTGCCTCCCCCATATGTGACTGTAGGTCCTGTGCTCTTTTCTCTGCCCTTCCCATATGTGACACAGGTCCTGTGCTCTTCTCTCTGACCTGCCCCATATGTGACTGTAGGTCCTGTGCTCTATTCTCTGACCTGCCCCATATGTGACTGTAGGTCCTGTGCTCTTTTCTCTGACCTCCCCATATGTGACTGTAGGTCCTGTGCTCTTTTCTCTGACCTCCCCCATATGTGACTGTAGGTTCTGTGCTCTTTTCTCTGACCTCCCCCATATGTGACTGTAGGTCCTGTGCTCTTTTCTCTGACCTCAGCCATATGTGACTGTAGGTCCTGTGCTCTTTCTCTGCCCTCCCCCATATGTGACTGTAGGTCCTGTGTTCTTTTCTCTGACTTCCCCCATATGTGACTGTAGGTCCTGTGCTCTTTACCTCTGACGTCTCCCATATGATTGTAGGTCCTGTGCTCTTTTCTCTGACCTCCCCCATATGTGACTGTAGGTCCTGTGCTCTTTTTCTGCTACCTCCTCCGTGTGGACTGTAGGTCGTGTGCTCTTTTCTATGACCTCTCCCATATGTGACTGTAGGTCCTGTGCTCTTTTCATGACCTCCCATATGTGACTGTAGGTCCTGGGCTCTTCTTTGTCGGCCTCAATCAGTTTGCCTTACATGCAGATTGATTTGCTTTACCAATAAGCTCTATTCATCTAATCTGTCCAGATAGTACGTTTTTCCCAGAAGTCTGCGTTCCTCACGTACATTTTGGCTTTTGTCTGTGTGCAGTGGTCCTCTGGGTCTTCTCCCTATGTTTCATGTCATCCACATGCGGATGGATAGTTTATGCTGACACTGATGCCCCCTGAGCCTGCAGGATGGCTGGAATTTCTTTGGATCTTGACTGGGGCTTATCTACCATATCCTGTGTTACAACCTTTCATCAATTTCTCTCTGCAGTCCACGTCCAGGGAGATTAGCTACAGTGCCATAAATTGTAAACTTCTTGGACAAAGGAACATGAAGATCTCTGGAGATGGACGTGTACCCTTGAGATTGCTCATCTTGTTCCACAATTCTCACGTAGTTCCCTCCTCTCTCTGTCCTCCATGCTTAGTGTGGCACACACAGACACAAAGATTGAGGCAACTTCTCCCCTTTTTATCTAGTTTTAGATGTGATTCTCATATTGCCCACATCTGTTACTTACCACAGGTGAGTGTGAACGAGCGTCACATGCTGGAAACAAAGTTGTTACCCACAATTTTAGAAAGGTGCCAACAATTTTGTCTGCCCCATTTTGGGGATTTTGTGTGATATCAAATTTGATTTTTTTTCTTTATTTTTTTGTGTTGCTCTAATACCTGTGTATAACAAAGCGTGTAATTGTGATCACTGTCTGGGAGAAATACTTCATTTTATGGAACAATGTAAGGGTGTGAACACTTTTGGCCTTGACTGTATATATGTGGGGGGTGAATACTTTATATCCCCTGTATCACCATCCATCTCCGCACAGATGACACAGTCTCTGCGCTTCACTGACTTTAATTAAAAGGAACCAAGAGACGACAGAACGAGTATTGACCCAGAGCCGCCAGGAGGAGGACGGGGGTCGTCATACAGGAGCGGACGCTGCAGGATACAGTGTGCCGTATACTGATCCCTATACACAGGTGACGTGTGCCGTATACTGATCCGTACCGGTGCGTGTGCGTTACTGATCCTGTAAGGGTGACGTGTGCCGTATACCGATCCTGTACACGGGTGACGTGTGCCGTATACCGATCCCTGTACACGGGTGACGTGTGCCGTATACCGATCCCTGATACACGGGTGACGTGTGCCGTATACCGATCCTGTACACGGTGACGTGTGCCGTATACCGATCCCTGTACACGGGTGACGTGTGCCGTATACCGATCCCTGTACACGGGTGACGTGTGCCGTATACCGATCCCTATACACGGGTGACGTGTGCCGTATACCGATCCCTTACACGGGTGACGTGTGCCGTATACCGATCCCTGTACACGGGTGACGTGTGCCGTATACCGATCCCTGTACACGGGTGACGTGTGCCGTATACGATCCCTGTACACAGGTGACGTGTGCCGTATACCGATCCCTGTACACGGTGACGTGTGCCGTATACCGATCCCTGTACACGGGTGACGTGTGCCGTATACCGATCCCTGTACACGGGTGACGTGTGCCGTATACCGATCCCTGTACACGGGTGACGTGTGCCGTATACCGATCCCTGTACACGGGTGACGTGTGCCGTATACCGATCCCTATACACGGTGACGTGTGCCGTATACCGATCCCTATACACAGGTGACGTGTGCCGTATACCGATCCCTGTACACAGGTGACGTGTGCCGTATACCGATCCTGTACACAGGTGACGTGTGCCGTATACCGATCCCTGTACACAGGTGACGTGTGCCGTATACTGATCCCTGTACACAGGTGACGTGTGCCGTATACTGATCCCTATACACAGGTGACGTGTGCCGTATACTGATCCCTATACACAGGTGACGTGTGCCGTATACTGATCCCTGTACACAGGTGACGTGTGCCGTATACTGATCCCTGTACACCGGTGACGTGTGCCGTATACTGATCCCTGTACACGGGTGACGTGTGCCGTATACTGATCCCTGTACACGGGTGACGTGTGCCGTATACTGATCCCTATACACGGGTGACGTGTGCCGTATACGGATTCCTATACACGGGTGACGTGTGCCGTATACTGATCCCTATACACGGGTGACGTGTGCCGTATACTGATCCCTATACACGGGTGACGTGTGCCGTACACTGATCCCTATACACGGGTGACGTGTGCCGTACACTGATCCCTATACACGGGTGACGTGTGCCGTACACTGATCCCTATACACGGGTGACGTGTGCCGTACACTGATCCCTATACACGGGTGACGTGTGCCGTACACTGATCCCTATACACGGGTGACGTGTGCCGTACACTGATCCCTGTACACGGGTGACGTGTGCCGTATACTGATCCCTATACACGGGTGACGTGTGCCGTATACTGATCCCTATACACGGGGTGACGTGTGTGCCGTATACTGATCCCTATACACGGGTGACGTGTGCCGTATACTGATCCCTATACACGGGTGACGTGTGCCGTACACTGATCCCTATACACGGGTGACGTGTGCCGTACACTGATCCCTATACACGGGTGACGTGTGCCGTACACTGATCCCTATACACGGGTGACGTGTGCCGTACACTGACCCCTATACACGGGTGACGTGTGCCGTACACTGATCCCTATACACGGGTGACGTGTGCCGTACACTGATCCCTATACACAGGTGAGTGTGCCCGATAACACTGATCCCTAATACACAGGGTGACGTGTGCCGTACACTGATCCCTATACACGGGTGACGTGTGCCGTACACTGATCCCTATACACGGGTGACGTGTGCCGTACACTGATCCCTTACACGGGTGAGTGTGCCGTACACTGATCCCTGTACACGGGTGACGTGTGCCGTACACTGATCCCTGTACACGGGTGACGTGTGCCGTACACTGATCCCTGTACACGGGTGACGTGTGCCGTATACTGATCCCTGTACACGGGTGACGTGTGCCGTATACTGATCCCTATACACGGGTGACGTGTGCCGTATACTGATCCCTATACACGGGTGACGTGTGCCGTATACTGATCCCTATACACGGGTGACGTGTGCCGTATACTGATCCCTATACACGGGTGACGTGTGCCGTATACTGATCCCTATACACGGGTGACGTGTGCCGTATACTGATCCCTGTACACGGGTGACGTGTGCCGTATACTGATCCCTATACACGGGTGACGTGTGCCGTATACTGATCCCTATACACGGGTGACGTGTGCCGTATACTGATCCCTATACACGGGTGACGTGTGCCGTATACTGATCCCTATACACGGGTGACGTGTGCCGTATACTGATCCCTATACACGGGTGACGTGTGCCGTATACTGATCCCTATACACGGGTGACGTGGCCGTATACTGATCCTATACACGGGACGTGGCCATATACTGATCCCTATACACACGAAAACGGGTGACGTGTGCCATATACTGATCCCTATACACGGGTGATGTGTGCCGTATACTGATCCCTATACACAGGTGACGTGTGCCGTATACTGATCCCTATACACAGGTGACGTGAGCCGTATACTGATCCCTATACACGGGCGACGTGTGCCATATACTGATCCCTATACACGGGTGACGTGTGCCATATACTGATCCCTATACACGGGTGATGTGTGCCGTATACTGATCCCTATACACAGGTGACGTGTGCCGTATACTGATCCCTATACACAGGTGACGTGTGCCGTATACTGATCCCTATACACAGGTGACGTGTGCCGTATACTGATCCCTATACACAGGTGACGTGTGCCGTATACTGATCCCTATACACAGGTGATGTGTGCTGTATACTGATCCCTCTACATGGGGGACTTGTGTCGTACACCGATCCCCTATACATGGTTAGTGGGGTGTACTCTTTATGCAGGACATACAGATTTATATGTGACATTTTACATACACATGACAGTATATACAGCTGTATACAGAGGTCATTACCTTATAGATGCACGGATCAGGGAGATCTGCGGAAAAAAGAAAACAGTCAGTGACAGAAGAAATCCTGAGAAGGGAATGTGGAGGTGTATAGGGGTGTATATAGGGGTATTGTGATGTGTGCTCTATGGCTTGGGGAGGGGGGGGTGTGTGTGCGGGTGTATATAGGGGTGTAAGGGGTGTATGTCAGGGGTACCGTGATGTGTGGTCTATGGGGGGGGTATGTGTGCGGGGTGTATTTAGGGGTGTATGTCAGGGGTATTGTGATGTGTGGTCTATGGGGGGGGTATGTGTGCGGGGTGTATTTAGGGGTGTATGTCAGGGGTATTGTGATGTGTGGTCTATGGGGGGGGGGTATGTGTGCGGGGTGTATTTAGGGGTGTATGTCAGGGGTATTGTGATGTGTGGTCTATGGGGTATGTGTGTGCGGGTGTATATAGGGTGTATGTCAGGTGCATTGTGATGTGTGGTCTATGGGGTATGTGTGTGCGGGTGTATATAGGGTGTATGTCAGGTGCATTGTGATGTGTGGTCTATGGGGTATGTGTGTGCGGGTGTATGTCAGGGGTATTGTGATGTGTGGTCTATGGGGGGGTATGTGTGGAGGTGTATATAGGGGCGTATGTAAACACGTGGTCAGTATGGTTGTTCCCCCTCCCTCGTGTAATGAAAGAAAAGCCCCACACTGGTCACAGAAATAACCTGAATCTGACGAAAGTAATAATGTAATGTATGAGAATGCAGAGATGAAGGTCAGACATTGCTGTTCTGCTCCTGATATCGGTCTGGACAGAGATGATGTTCCCTTCCCTAAATATTTAGTGTCCCATTCTCCTGAGGCTTCTCTGCAGTCACACTGTGATTCCTGCACCGGTCAATGAGACGTCTGCTCCGTCCACAGAATTGTAGCGACTCCTCATTACAATCTGCTCCATTGTCTGCTGTTTGTTGCCTTTCCCCTGTTTCAGGTCTTTCTGAAGATGCTCAATAGGATTTAGGTCCAGTGTTTTCCTCTTAGCCATTCTCGGGTGTTTTGGGTCATTATCCCGATATAAGACCCATGACCTGTGACTGAGGCCAAGCTCTGACACTGGCAGCAGATTTCTCTCCAGAATCCAATGATAGTCTTGAGATTTCATTGTGCCCAGCACAGATTCAAGACACCCTGTGCCAGATGCAGCACAGCAGCCCCAGAACATAAAGCCTCCACCATGTTTCACAGTAGGGCCGTGTTCTTTTCTTGACGGGCGTCATTTTCCCGTCTGTGAACATAGAGCTGCTGTGCCTCGTCTCATCTGTCCATAGGACGATCCCAGAATCCCAAATACCTAGTTTGGCCAGCAGGATAAGGGGGCACCAAAGAGCTGCAGGTCCTGACAACGGTTTGTGACACTGATACTTTGGAGAAAACGTTCACAAGTGCAGGGAGTGTTTATGACAATCTGACGTCGATCTCGTTATCTGGGATTTTATCTTTCTGCCTCACAAAACAGCAGGGACAATTCACCAAAGCTTTTACCCCAGAATTACTGACAATGAAAAGTCATTGGCAAAAATGTTGCAGCTTTAGTCGTTCTCACATTCTCACACCATTGTCATCAAATGCTGATGAAGTGGCCAGAGCCGCGGCCGGACAGGGGCAAATCCGTGATGAGCAGTGGAGAACACTACAAATCCTACTCTAGTCATCAACCGGAGTAAGAGTATAGGGGCACACCACTTCTCAGCGAGTTATGATCCTTAAAGAGGCCACAATCACTGGAGCCGAGGTCAGTACAGTCACCGGAGAAGCCATGGTCGCTACAGTCACAGAGCCGCAGTCACCGGAGAAGCCGAGGTCACTACAGACAGAGAGCCGCAGTCACCGGAGAAGCCGAGGTCACTACAGTCACAGAGAGCCGCAGTCACCGGAGAAGCCGAGGTCACTACAGTCACAGAGAGCCGCAGTCACCGGAGAAGCCGAGGTCACTACAGTCACAGAGCCGCAGTCACCGGAGAGGCCGAGGTCGCTACAGTCACAGAGAGCCGCAGTCACCGGAGAAGCCGTGGTCGCTACAGTCACAGAGAGCCGCAGTCACCGGAGAAGCCGAGGTCACTACAGTCACACAGAGCCGCAGTCACCGGAGAAGCCGAGGTCACTACAGTCACAGAGAGCCGCAGTCACCGGAGAGGCCGAGGTCACTACAGTCACAGAGAGCCGCAGTCACCGGAGAAGCCGAGGTCGCTACAGTCACAGAGAGCCGCAGTCACCGGAGAAGCCGAGGTCACTACAGTCACAGAGAGCCGCAGTCACCGGAGAAGCCGAGGTCACTACAGTCAACAGAGGTCGCAGTCACCGGAGAGGCCGAGGTCACTACAGTCACAGAGAGCCCAGTCACCGGAGAGGCCGAGGTCACTACAGTCACAGAGAGCCGCAGTCACCGAGAGAAGCCGAGGTCGCTACAGTCACAGAGAGCCGCAGTCACCGGAGAGCCGAGGTCACTACAGTCACAGAGAGCCGCAGTCACCGGAGAAGCCGAGGTCACTACAGTCACAGAGAGCCGCAGTCACCGGAGAGGCCGAGGTCACTACAGTCACAGAGAGCCGCAGTCACCGGAGAAGCCGAGGTCACTACAGTCACAGAGAGCCGCAGTCACCGGAGAAGCCGAGGTCACTACAGTCACAGAGAGCCGCAGTCACCGGAGAAGCCGAGGTCACTACAGTCACAGAGAGCCGCAGTCACCGAGAAGCCGAGGTCACTACAGTCACAGAGAGCCGCAGTCACCGGAGAGGCCGAGGTCACTACAGTCACAGAGAGCCGCAGTCACCGGAGAAGCCGAGGTCACTACAGTCACAGAGAGCCGCAGTCACCGGAGAAGCCGAGGTCACTACAGTCACAGAGAGCCGCAGTCACCGGAGAAGCCGAGGTCACTACAGTCACAGAGAGCCGCAGTCACCGGAGAAGCCGAGGTCGCTACAGTCACAGAGCCGCAGTCACCGGAGAAGCCGAGGTCACTACAGTCACAGAGGCCGCAGTCACCGGAGAAGCCGAGGTCACTACAGTCACAGAGAGCCGCAGTCACCGGAGAAGCCGAGGTCACTACAGTCACAGAGAGTCGCAGTCACCGGAGAAGCCGAGGTCACTACAGTCACAGAGAGCCGCAGTCACCGGGAGAGCCGAGGTCACTACAGTCACAAGAGCCGCAGTCACCGGAGAAGCCGAGGTCACTACAGTCACAGAGAGCCGCAGTCACCGGAGAAGCCGAGGTCACTACAGTCACAGAGAGCCGCAGTCACCGGAGAAGCCGAGGTCACTACAGTCACAGAGAGCCGCAGTCACCGGAGAAGCCGAGGTCACTACAGTCACAGAGAGCCGCAGTCACCGGAGAAGCCGAGGTCACTACAGTCACAGAGAGCCGCAGTCACCGGAGAAGCCGAGGTCACTACAGTCACAGAGAGCCGCAGTCACCGGAGAAGCCGAGGTCACTACAAACAGTCACAGGAGAGCCGCAGGTCCTACAGAAGAAGCCGAGAGTACCATTACAGTCACAAGAGCCGCAGTCACCGGAGAAGCCGAGGTCACTACAGTCACAGAGAGTCCAGTCACCGGAGAAGCCGAGGTCACTACAGTCACAGAGAGCCGCAGTCACCGGAGAAGCCGAGGTCACTACAGTCACAGAGAGCCGCAGTCACCGGAGAAGCCGAGGTCACTACAGTCACAGAGAGCCGCAGTCACCGGAGAAGCCGAGGTCACTACAGTCACAGAGAGCCGCAGTCACCGGAGAAGCCGAGGTCACTACAGTCACAGAGAGCCGCAGTCACCGGAGAAGCCGAGGTCACTACAGTCACAGAGAGCCGCAGTCACCGGAGAAGCCGAGGTCACTACAGTCACAGAGAGCCGCAGTCACCGGAGAAGCCGAGGTCACTACAGTCACAGAGAGCCGCAGTCACCGGAGAAGCCGAGGTCACTACAGTCACAGAGCCGCAGTCACCGAGAGAAGCCGAGGTCACTACAGTCACAGAGAGCCGCAGTCACCGGAGAAGCCGAGGTCACTACAGTCACAGAGAGCCGCAGTCACCGAGAAGCCGAGGTCACTACAGTCACAGAGCCGCAGTCACCGGAGAAGCCGAGGTCACTACAGTCACAGAGCCGCAGTCACCGGAGAGCCGAGGTCACTACAGTCACAGAGAGCCGCAGTCACCGGAGAAGCCGAGGTCACTACAGTCACAGAGAGCCGCAGTCACCGGAGAAGCCGAGGTCACTACAGTCACAGAGAGCCGCAGTCACCGGAGAAGCCGAGGTCACTACAGTCACAGAGAGCCGCAGTCACCGGAGAAGCCGAGGTCACTACAGTCACAGAGAGCCGCAGTCACCGTCACGGAGAAGCCGAGGTCACTACAGTCACAGAGAGCGCAGTCACCGGAGAACCGAGGTCACACAGTCACAGAGAGCCGCAGTCACCGGAGAAACCCGAGGTCATACAGTCACAGAGAGCCGCAGTCACCGGAAAGCCGGAGGTCACTACAGTCACAGAGCGAGTCACCGAGAAGCCGAGGTCACTACAGTCACAGAGAGCCGCAGTCACCGGAGAAGCCGAGGTCACTACAGTCACAGAGAGCCGCAGTCACCGGAGAAGCCGGAGGTCACTACAGTCACAGAGAGCCGCAGTCACCGGAGAAGCCGAGGTCACTACAGTCACAGAGCCGCAGTCACCGGAGAAGCCGAGGTTACTACAGTCACAAGAGAGCCGCAGTCACCGGAGAGACCGAGGTCACTACAGTCACAGAGAGCCGCAGTCACCGGGAAGAAGGCCGAGGTCACTACAGTCACAGGAGCCGCAGTCACCGGAGAAGCCGAGGTCACTACAGTCACAGAGAGCCGCAGTCACCGGAGAGACGAGGCCAGGTCACATACAGTCACAGGAGAGCCGACAGTCACCGGAGAAGGCCGAGGTCACTACAGTCACAGAGAGCCGCAGTCACCGGAGAAGCCGAGGTCACTACAGTCACAGAGAGCCGCAGTCACCGGAGAAGCCGAGGTCACTACAGTCACAGAGAGCCGCAGTACACCGGAGAAGCCGAGGTCACTACAGTCACAGAGAGCCGCAGTCACCGGAGAGGCCGAGGTCACTACAGTCACAGAGAGCCGCAGTCACCGGAGAGGCCGAGGTCACTACAGTCACAGAGAGCCGCAGTCACCGGAGAGGCCGAGGTCACTACAGTCACAGAGCCGCAGTCACCGGAGAGCCGAGGTCACTACAGTCACAGGAGCCGCAGTCACCGGAGAAGCCGAGGTCACTACAGTCACAGAGAGCCGCAGTCACCGGAGAAGCCGAGGTCACTACAGTCACAGAGAGCCGCAGTCACCGGAGAAGCCGAGGTCACTACAGTCACAAGAGCGCAGTCACCGGAGAAGCCGAGGTCACTACAGTCACAGAGCCGCAGTCACCGGAGAAGCCGAGGTCACTACAGTCACAGAGCCGCAGTCACCGGAGAAGCCGAGGTCACCCACAGTCACAGAGAGCCGCAGTCACCGGAGAAGCCGAGGTCACTACAGTCACAGAGAGCCGCACAGTCCATCCCGGAGAAGCCGAGGTCACTACAGTCACAGAGAGCCGCAGTCACCGGAGAAGCCGAGGTCACTACAGTCACAGAGAGCCGCAGTCACCGGAGAAGCCGAGGTCACTAAGTCACAGAGAGCCGCAGTCACCGGAGAAGCCGAGGTCACTACAGTCACAGAGAGCCGCAGTCACCGAGAAGCCGAGGTCGGCCCAGTTTATCTATGCAGAAGAGCTGGGTATACCCCGGTCAGGAGAAGTGTGTTCAGTGAGATAAGAGGGGGATGTCACAGTGATGGATGGACCCCAGACTCCTCTGTCTAGACGTGACAGATCACTGCAGGGTACGAGGAGGGGTCCGGACAGCCCAGACCCCATAACACAGGAGAATGAGATCCTGATCAGTCTGTGCAGGGAGCCTCAGTATTGGAGGCTCCTCTATACCGGAGGGGAGGGGGAGATGCAGCTGCAGCTGACAGAGGAGTACGCCAGGCAGATACCATTATTATTATATAGAGGAGATGAGTGGAGGAGTAGTGACCCAGAACAGAAGTGATCCCAGGAGGATGATTAGATTGTGAGCTCCTGGGGTCAGGGATGGATGATGGGAGTAGTGTTACATTGTGTGATAGATTAGATTGTGAGCTCCAGGGTCGGGGATGGATGATGGGAGTAGTGATACATTGTGTGATAGATTAGATTGTGAGCTTCTGGGGTCGGGGATGGATGATGGGAGTAGTGATACATTGTGTGATAGATTAGATTGTGAGCTCCTCGGGTCAGGAATGGATGATGGGAGTAGTGATACATTGTGTGATAGATTAGATTGTGAGCTCCAGGGTCGGGGATGTATGATGGGAGTAGTGTTACATTGTGTGATAGATTAGATTGTGAGCTCCTGGGGTCGGGGATGGATGATCGGAGTAGTGTTACATTGTGTGCTAGATTAGATTGTGAGCTCCTGGGGTCGGGGATGGATGATGGGAGTAGTGATACATTGTGTGATAGATTAGATTGTGAGCTCCAGGGTCGGGGATGTATGATGGGAGTAGTGTTACATTGTGTGCTAGATTAGATTGTGAGCTCCTGGGGTCGGGGATGGATGAATGGGAGTAGTGATACATTGTGTGATAGATTAGAGTGTGAGCGGATGATGGGTGTCAGTATCTGGAAGTTCCGGCTCTTCCCCCATTACACACCTCATTAGTCCCTTACAATCATCCTTTATCACATTAACCCCTTCTTCCCCTGCAGTATGACGGAGAGCCTCGCTGCGAGGGGGGTCCGATGAGGTGCAGACATGCAGGGGTTAATGTCACAGGCTGCGGCCAATCAGCCGTGTAATAACCATCTGCAGGCGACAATGACACCGGGGACCACACAAGAGACCCCCATGATAGAGGGAGGGGGAGCGCAGGGTTAACCCTCTCATGTCTGGAACACATTTACCAGAAGGAAATGTGAGCGACTAAGAGGTGAATCAGAACGGGGAGGGTCTTGTGGGGTGTCCCCTGTATACGGAGGGTCTTGTGGGGTGTCCCCTGTATACGGAGGGTCTGGTGGGGTGTTCTCTGTATACGGAGGGTCTGGTGGGGTGCTCTCTGTATACGGAGGGTCTTGTGAGGTGTTCCCTGTATACGGAGGGTCTTGTGGGGTGTCCCCTGTATACGGAGGGTCTGGTGGGGTGTTCTCTGTATACGGAGGGTCTGGTGGGGTGCTCTCTGTATACGGAGGGTCTTGTGAGGTGTTCCCTGTATACGGAGGGTCTTGTGAGGTGTTCCCTGTATACGGAGGGTCTTGTGGGGGGTTCTCTGTATACGGAGGGTCTTGTGGGGGGTTCTCTGTATACGGAGGGTCTTGTGGGGTGTTCTCTGTATACGGAGGGTCTTGTGGGGTGTTCTCTGTATACGGAGGGTCTTGTGGGGTGTCCCCTGTATACGGAGGGTCTTGTGGGTTGTTCTCTGTATACGGAGGGTCTTGTGGGGTGTCCCCTGTATACGAGGGTCTTGTGGGGTGTTCCCTGTATACGGAGGGTCTTGTGGGGTGTTCCCTGTATACGGAGGGTCTTGTGGGTGTGTCCCCTGTATACGGAGGGTCTTGTGGGGTGTCCTCTGTATACGGAGGGTCTTGTGGGGTGTCCTCTGTATACGGAGGGTCTTGTGGGGTGTTCTCTGTATACGGAGGGTCTTGTGGGGTGTTCTCTGTATACGGAGGGTCTTGTGGGGTGTTCTCTGTATACGGAGGGTCTTGTGGGGTGTTCTCTGTATACGGAGGGTCTTGTGGGGTGTCCTCTGTATACAGAGGGTCTTGTGGGGTGTCCCCTGTATACAGAGGGTCTTGTGGGGTGTCCCCTGTATACAGAGGGTCTTGTGGGGTGTCCCCTGTATACAGAGGGTCTTGTGGGGTGTCCCCTGTAGACGGAGGGTCTTGTGGGGTGTTCCCTGTAGACGGAGGGTCTTGTGGGGTGTTCCCTGTATACGGAGGGTCTTGTGGGTTGTTCTCTGTATACGGAGGGTCTTGTGGGGTGTCCCCTGTATACGGAGGGTCTTGTGGGGTGTTCCCTGTATACGGAGGGTCTTGTGGGGTGTTCCCTGTATACGGAAGGTCTTGTGGGGTGTTCCCTGTATATGGAGGGTCTTGTGGGGTGTTCCCTGTATACGGAGGGTCTTGTGGGGTGTTCTCTGTATACGGAGGGTCTTGTGGGGTGTTCTCTGTATACGGAGGGTCTTGTGGGGTGTTCTCTGTATACGGAGGGTCTTGTGGGGTGTTCTCTGTATACGGAGGGTCTTGTGGGGTGTTCCCTGTATACGGAGGGTCTTGTGGGGTGTTCCCTGTATACGGAGGGTCTTGTGGGGTGTCCTCTGTATACGGAGGGTCTTGTGGGTTGTTCTCTGTATACGGAGGGTCTTGTGGGGTGTCCTCTGTATACGGAGGGTCTTGTGGGGGGTTCCCTGTATACGGAGGGTCTTGTGGGGTGTCCTCTGTATACGGAGGGTCTTGTGGGGTGTTCCCTGTATACGGAGGGTCTTGTGGGGTGTTCCCTGTATACGGAGGGTCTTGGGGAACAGGGGGTCTCGGCTATGACAGTGGCAGAGATCTTGTGGGGTTCAGGCCTTGTTGGGTTGCTGGTGAGATTCAGTCCAGTGGGTCTCAGAATCAAGGATAGGGGTAAACTCAGAGCTTTATGAAGCCGGAGTATACAGGTGTGATAACTGCTCCCTTCAGATGGAGCTACTGTAATGCACATTGCTATAAGGAGAACTGTGTTACCTTGATGCCCCACAGATGATCATTTTCACGTACCCACTTCTCAGATATGTAATTTGGGGTTGCGCCTGCAAGGGTTAATCTATCTCCTCTCACGCAATCCAGCACTCGACCTCTGTCCTATGCTGAAAGGGAGCATCAATCACACCCCGAGACTCACACCGCGCACCCAGCTTCACACCGCGCACCCAGCTTCACACCGCGCACCCAGCTTCACACCGCGCACCCAGCTTCACACCGCGCACCCAGCTTCACACATGCTGCCACCACCCACCGGATCTGGAGTGATGAGTCCCCTAAACTAAGACTTCTCAGACAATCAGCAACATCACACCCTCTCTAGGGTTATGGGTTCTTTAGAGCATATGAGGATCAATTTCTAGACCGGCTTCCATTATAATATTCTAATTCTGGGACTATGATTGGGGCTCTCACTGATTTAGTCATGCATACATCATTTATAAATTGCTCTTTTGTGTTAACCCATTCTCTTTCCCACAGTTTTGGTTTCTCAGGACGTTCCCCTGGAGAGACTGGAGTCACAATCCAGGACAGCCGCTTTGTGCTCAGATAACATAGGCTGTGACCCAGAATGTAACCATTACCTGCTGATGTCCATTCCCTCACATACATATATCACTACAATCGTATATTGCCGTGCCGAGGTCCCTGGATACATACAGACAGTGAACACGACTCGCTCTCAGGCTCACATCACGCCTGGTCCTGTATGAAACCCTCAAAGATCGGAAGAAATCGTCCATTTGGCCTCTTTACAATGAATCCAGGAAAACCAGCAACCGCTTTACACCACTAAGCACAACTGAGGAGTTCCTCTGTGTATGCGGCTCCTGATCAGCCTCCATCTGTAAGAAGATCAATCCGGCTCCGGTTAGTGAGTCTACGTCCTCGTGTTTCAGGTAAGCACGTCCTCGTGTTATGAAGAAGGAGTCACTTATCATCCGAAACGCCATGACAGACTCACAAACCAGGCAGATGCTTCTATGTGGCAGTAACATAAAGGAATCTTCATGGTGAAGAGCCGGATTCATCTTCTTACAGATCGGATGACCGGGGTCAAGGGGAGACCTGAGCCGAGCCGGACCCGAGCCGAGCCGAGCCGGACCCGAGCCGAGCCGGACCCGAGCCGAGCCGGACCCGAGCAGAGCCGGACCCGAGCCGAGCCGAGCCGGACCCGAGCCGAGCCGGACCCGAGCCGAGCCGAGCCGGACCCGAGCCGAGCCGGACCCGAGCCGAGCCGAGCCGGACCCGAGCCGAGCCGAGCCGGACCCGAGCCGAGCAGAGCCGGACCCGAGCCGAGCAGAGCCGGACCCGAGCCGAGCAGAGCCGGACCCGAGCCGAGCAGAGCCGAGCCGGACCCGAGCAGAGCCGGACCCGAGCAGAGCCGGACCCGAGCCTGTGCTCCATGATGGATACATGCAGGAGGCCGCGGTGATCTGGACTTCACAACAATCTGATGAGCCTCCTATAAGAGGTGGTGAAGACATTTCAATCATTGTCCTCAGGCACCTTCACCTTCACTGTATGGTTTGTTACCTTACTCTCTTTACACTATATAAGTTCTGCCCTCGAGGACACACCTTACACAGACTAACTGACGTATATTAAGTCATATAGTCATCATTACCTTCAATAATCAGGAGTCGGGTTAATATCTCATATATAAAGATGAATGTATGTGTGTGTGTCATAGCTCCACCCCCTTCAGGTATTCCTGCCTTATAGCCCCACCCCTACACATAGCCCCACCCCTCATAGCTCTGCCCCCTACACATAGCCCCACCCCTCATAGCTCTGCCCCCTCCACATAGCCCCACCCCCTCATAGTTCTGCCCCCTCCACATAGCCCCACCCCCTCATAGCTCTGCCCTCACCACATAGCCCCACCCCCTCATAGCTCTGCCCCCTCCACATAGCCCTATCCACTCATAGCTCTGCCCCTCCACATAGCCCCATCCACTCATAGCTCTGCCCTCTCCACAGCCCACCACTCATGCTCTGCCCTCCCACTAGCCCCCCTCATAGCTCTGCCTCACCACATAGCCCACCCCCTCATAGCTCTGCCCTCACCACATAGCCCCACCCCCTCATAGCTCTGCCCTCACACATAGCCCCCCCCTCATAGCTCTGCCCCTCCACATAGCCCCACCCCCTCATAGCTCTGCCCCTCCACATAGCCCACACTCATAGCTCTGCCCCTCCACATAGCCCTATCACTCATAGCTCTGCCCCTCCACATAGCCCACCACTCATAGCTCTGCCCTCTCCACATAGCCCCACCACTCATAGTCTGCCCCTCCACATAGCCCCACCCCCTCATAGCTCTGCCCTCTCCACATAGCCCCACCCACCTCATAGCTCTGCCCCTCCACATAGCCCCACCACCATCTCATAGCTCTGCCCCCCACATAGCCCCACCCACCCTAGTGCCCTCCACATAGCCCACCCTCATAGCTCTGCCCTCCCACATAGCCCCACACCCTCATAGCTTCTGCCCCTCCACATAGCCCCACCCCTCATAGCTCTGCCCTCTCCACATAGCCCCACCCCCTCATAGCTCTGCCCCTCCACATAGCCCCACCCCCTCATAGCTCTGCCCTCTCCACATAGCCCACCCCCTCATAGCTCTGCCCTCTCCACATAGCCCCACCCTCATAGCTCTGCCCTCTCCACATAGCCCCACTCATAGCTCTGCCCCTCCACATAGCCCCACCCCCTCATAGCTCTGCCCTCTCACATAGCCCCATCCACTCATAGCTCTGCCCCTCCACATAGCCCCACCCCCTCATAGCTCTGCCCTCCACATAGCCCCATCCACTCATAGCTCTGCCCTCTCCACATAGCCCCACCCCCTCATAGCTCTGCCCTCCAACCCCATCATAGCTTGCCCCACACCCCTCATAGCTCTGCCCTCTCCACATAGCCCCCACCCCCTCATAGCTCTGCCTTGTCTACATAGCCCCAACCACTCATAGCTCTGCCCTCACCACATAGCCCCACCCCTCATAGCTCTGCCCTCTCCACATAGCCCCACCCACTCATAGCTCTGCCCCTCACACATAGCCCCCACCCCCTCATAGCTCTGCCCCTCCACATAGCCCCATCCACTCATAGCTCTGCCTTCTCACATAGCCCCAACCACTCATAGCTCTGCCCTCCCACATAGCCCCCACCCCTCATAGCTCTGCCCTCTCCACATAGCCCCATCCACTCATAGCTCTGCCCTCACCACATAGCCCCACCCCCTCATAGCTCTGCCCTCTCCACATAGCCCCATCCACTCATAGCTCTGCCCCTCCACATAGCCCCACCCCTCATAGCTCTGCCCTATCTACATAGCCCCACCCCCTCATAGCTCTGCCCCTCCACATATCCCCATCCACTCATAGCTCTGCCCTATCTACATAGCCCCACCCCCTCATAGCTCTGCCCTCTCCACATAGCCCCACCCCCTCATAGCTCTGCCCTCTCCACATAGCCCACCCCCTCATAGCTCTGCCTCTCCACATAGCCCCACCCACTCATAGCTCTGCCCTCCACATAGCCCCACCCACTCATAGCTCTGCCCCTCCACATAGCCCCACCCCCTCATAGCTCTGCCCCTCCACATAGCCCCACCCCTCATAGCTCTGCCCCTCCACATAGCCCCATCCACTCATAGCTCTGCCCTATCTACATAGCCCCATCCCCTCATAGCTCTGCCCCTCCACATATCCCCATCCACTCATAGCTCTGCCCTATCTACATAGCCCCACCCCCTCATAGCTCTGCCTCTCCACATAGCCCCACCCCTTCATGGATGTATATGGCTCCACCCTCCAGTAAATGTTTTTATGTGCAGATGCCACAACGCTGGGTGACCGGCAGTGCCAGCTTCTACAACTTCTATAAGGCGGCTTTCACACTGGCAGTTTTGAAAAAATGCGGCGGATCTGATCAATAAACCGCATCTGCCGCATTTTCCGCCTAACGGCAGCACTTACTGCCGGCCCCATGCATTGTCTATGGGACTTGCGGTAAGTGTGCGGCAGACGCGGCTGGTGCGGTTTCAGCAGATGCGACCGCGAAAAAACCTGCGGTCAGCGGCATTTTTTTCGCGCCCGCATCTGCTGAAACCGCACCAGCCGCGTCTGCCGCACACTTACCGCAAGTCCCATAGACAATGCATGGGGCTTGTTGCAAGTTTGCTGCAAGTGCTGCCGTTAGGCGGAAGATGTGTTTATTTTGTCCGGATCCGCCAGATTCAGGCAAAACCACCGGGGTGAAAGCACAATAACTTTCCATATACAGAAGAGAATAAAATTCAATAGAATGGACCAAATACAAATAGTAGAAATCAGGAGACACAAATGCAGCACAAATACACTGACCTGACTCTGAAGGTGATAGCCTGATGCTCTATTGTGACCTGACTCAGAAGGTTATAGCCTGATACTCTATTGTGACCTGACTCAGAAGGTGATAGCCTGATACTCTATTGTGACCTGACTCAGAAGGTTATAGCCTGATACTCTATTGTGACCTGACCCGGAAGGTTACAGGCTGATACTCTATTGTGACCTGACTCGGAAGGTTATAGCCTGATGCTCTATTGTGACCTGACTCAGAAGGTTAGAGGTTGATAGTCTATTGTGACCTGACTCGGAAGGTTAGAGCCTGATACTCTATTGCGAGCTGACTCGGAAGGTTAGAGCCTGATACTCTATTGCGACCTGACTCGGAAGGTTAGAGGCTGAGACTCTATTGTGACCTGACTCAGAAGGTTATAGCCTGATGCTCTATTGTGACCTGACTCAGAAGGTTATAGCCTGATGCTCTATTGTGACCTGACTCAGAAGGTTATAGCCTGATGCTCTATTGTAACCTGACTCAGAAGGTTAGAGGCTGAGACTCTATTGTGACCTGACTCAGAAGGTTAGAGGCTGAGACTCTATTGTGACCTGACTCGGAAGGTTAGAGGCTGAGACTCTATTGTGACCTGACTCGGAAGGTTAGAGGCTGAGACTCTATTGTGACCTGACTCGGAAGGTTAGAGCCTGATACTCTATTGTGACCTGACTCGGAAGGTTAGAGCCTGATACTCTATTGTGACCTGACTCGGAAGGTTAGAGCCTGATGCTCTATTGTGACCTGACTCAGAGGGCCCCTTTACACGCGGTTACATTTCTTGGGTGGCTACAGGTAACTTACTGGTTGCAGTGAAATCATGAAGACAAGGTTCTATCTTGTTGCTGTGTACAAATGGAATAATGTCTCCGTGATTTCACTGCAACCAGTAAGTTACCTGTAGCCACCCAAGAAATGTAGCCGCGTGTAAAGGGGCCCAGAAGGTTAGAGCCTGATACTCTAATGTGACCTGACTCGGAAGGTTAGAGGCTGATACTCTATTGTGACCTGACTCAGAAGGTTATAGCCTGATGCTCTATTGTGACCTGACTCAGAAGGTTACAGGCTGATACTCTATTGTGACCTGACTCGGAAGGTTACAGGCTGATAATCTATTGTGACCTGACTCGGAAGGTTACAGGCTGATACTCTATTGTGACCTTACTCGGAAGGTGATAGCCTGATACTCTATTGTGACCTTACTCAGAAGGTGATAGCCTGATACTCTATTGTGACCTGACTCGGAAGGTTAGAGGCTGATACTCTATTGTGACCTGACTCGGAAGGTGATAGCCTGATACTCTATTGTGACCTGACTCGGAAGGTTAGAGGCTGATACTCTATTGTGACCTGACTCAGAAGGTGATAGCCTGATACTCTATTGTGACCTGACTCAGAAGGTTAGAGGCTGATACTCTATTGTAACCTGACTCAGAAGGTGATAGCCTGATACTCTATTGTGACCTGACTCAGAAGGTGATAGCCTGATGCTCTATTGTGACCTGACTCAGAAGGTTATAGCCTGATACTCTATTGTGACCTGACTAAAGGTTATAGCTGATGCTCTATGTAGACTGCTCAGAAGGTGATAGCCTGATACTCTATTGTGACCTGACTCAGAAGGTGATAGCCTGATATCTATGTGACTGACTCTGAAGGTGATAGCTGATACTCTATTGTGACTGACTCGAAGGTGATAGCCTGAGTCTATTGTAACTGACTCAGAGGTGATAGCTGATGCTTATTGTGACCTGACTCAGAAGGTTAGAGCTGATACTCTATTGTGACCTGACCGGAAGGTTAAGGCTGATACTCTATTGTGACCTGACTCGAAGGTTATAGCTGATGCTCTATTGTGACCTGACTCAGAAGGTTAGAGTGATATCTATTGTGACCTGACTGGAAGGTTAGAGCTGATACTCTATTGCGACCTGACTCGAAGGTGATAGCCTGATATCTATTGTGACCTGACTCATGAAGGTGATAGCCTGATGCTCTATTGTGACCTGACTCAGAAGGTTTAGCTGATCTTATTGTGACCTGACTAGAAGGTATAGCTGATACTCTTGTGACCTGACTCAGAAGGTTATAGCCTGATACTCTATTGTGACCTGACCCGGAAGGTTACAGGCTGATACTCTATTGTGACCTGACTCGGAAGGTTATAGCCTGATGCTCTATTGTGACCTGACTCAGAAGGTTAGAGGTTGATAGTCTATTGTGACCTGACTCGGAAGGTTAGAGCCTGATACTCTATTGCGAGCTGACTCGGAAGGTTAGAGCCTGATACTCTATTGCGACCTGACTCGGAAGGTTAGAGGCTGAGACTCTATTGTGACCTGACTCAGAAGGTTTAGCCTGATGCTCTATTGTGACCTGACTCAGAAGGTTATAGCCTGATGCTCTATTGTGACCTGACTCGAAGGTTATAGCCTGATGCTCTATTGTACCTGACTCAGAAGGTTAGAGGCTGAGACTCTATTGTGACCTGACTCAGAAGGTTAAGGCTGATACTCTATTGTGACCTGACTCGGAAGGTTAAGGCTGAACTCTATTGTGACCTGACTCGGAAGGTTAAGGCTGATACTCTATTGTGACCTGACTCGGAAGGTTAAGCCTGATACTCTATTGTGACCTGACTCGGAAGGTTGATAGCTGATACTCTATTGTGACCTGACTCGGAAGGTTAGAGCTGATGACTTATGTGACTTGATCGAGGCCTTACAGGACTTCGGAAGGTGTAGCTGATACTCTATTGTGACCTGACTCGGAAGGTTAGAAGGCTGATACTCTATTGTGACCTGACTCAGAAGGTGATAGCCTGATACTCTATTGTGACCTGACTCGGAAGGTTAGAGGCTGATACTCTATTGTGACCTGACTCAGAAGGTGATAGCCTGATACTCTATTGTGACCTGACTCAGAAGGTTAGGGCTGATACTCTATTGTGACCTGATCGAAGGTAAGCTGATATTATTGTGACCTGACTCAGAAGGTTAAGGCCTGATACTCTATTGTGACCTGACTCAGAAGGTTATAGCCTGATACTCTATTGTGACCTGACTCAGAAGGTGATAGCCTGATACTCTATTGTGACCTGACTCAGAAGGTGATAGCTGATACTCTATTGTGACCTGACTCGAAGGTGATAGCCTGATACTCTATTGTGACCTGACTCGAAGGTGATAGCCTGATACTCTATTGTGACCTGACTCAGAAGGTGATAGCCTGATACTCTATTGTGACCTGACTCAGAAGGTTAGAGGCCTGATACTCTATTGTGACCTGACCCAGAAGGTTACAGGCCTGATACTCTATTGTGACCTGACTCGGAAGGTTATAGCCTGATGCTCTATTGTGACCTGACTCAGAAGGTTAAGGCTGATAGTCTATTGTGACCTGACTCAGGAAGGTTAGAGCCTGATACTCTATTGCTGACCTGACTCGAAGGTTAGAGCCTGATACTCTATTGTGACCTGACTCGAAGGTGATAGCCTGATACTCTATTGTGACCTGACTCAGAAGGTTATAGCCTGATACTCTATTGTGACCTGACTCAGAAGGTGATAGCCTGATACTCTATTGTGACCTGACTCAGAAGGTGATAGCCTGATACTCTATTGTGACCTGACTCAGAAGGTTATAGCCTGATACTCTATTGTGACCTGACCCGGAAGGTTACAGGCTGATACTCTATTGTGACCTGACTCGGAAGGTTATAGCCTGATGCTCTATTGTGACCTGACTCAGAAGGTTAGAGGTTGATAGTCTATTGTGACCTGACTCGGAAGTTACAGGAAGGTTAGAGCCTGATACTCTATTGTGACCTGACTCGAAGGTAGTAGCCTGATACTCTATTGCGACCTGACTCGAAGGTTAGAGGCTGATACTCTATTGTGACCTGACCTCGGAAGGTGATAGCCTGATACTCTATTGTGACCTGACTCAGAAGGTTATAGCCTGATACTCTATTGTGACCTGACTCAGAAGGTTGATAGCCTGATGCTCTATTGTGACCTGACTCAGAAGGTTGATAGCCTGATGACTCTATTGTGACCTGACTCAGAAGGTTAGATGCTGAACTCTATTGTGACCTGACTCGAAGGTTAGAGGCTGAGACTCTATTGTGACCTGACTCGAAGGTTAGAGGCTGAACTCTATTGTGACCTGACTCAGAAGGTTAGAGCCTGATACTCTATTGTGACCTGACTCGGAAGGTTAGAGGCCTGATACTCTATTGTGACCTGACTCGGAAGGTTAGAGCCTGATACTCTATTGTGACCTGACTCAGAGGGGCCTCCTTTACCTGATTCAATTTTTGGGTGGTACATGTAACTTACAGGTTGCAGCTGAATATTACTGAAGACCAAGGTGATCTATCTCGTTGTGTGTAACAAATGAATCAATGGTTACCGTGATTTCACTTGTGCCAACCAGAGTTAAGTATACCTGTATGGACCGCAAGAAAGTGTAGCCTCGTATCTAAATGTGCCGACAGAAGGTTAGAGAGCCTGATACTCTATGTGACCTGACTCGAAGGTTAGAGGCTGATACTCTATTGTGACCTGACTCAGAAGGTATAGCCTGATGCTCTATTGTGACCTGACTCAGAAGGTAAGCTGATACTCTATTGTGACCTGACTCAGAGGTTAAGCTGATACTCTATTGTGACCTGACTCAGAAGGTTAAGCCTGATACTCTATTGTGACCTGACTCGAAGGTTAGACTGATACTCTATTGTGATGACTCGAAGGTTAGAGCTGATACTCTATTGTGACCTGACTCAGAAGGTTAGAGCTGATACTCTATTGTGACCTGACTCAGAAGGTGAGGCTGATACTCTATTGTGACCTGACTCAGAAGGTTAGAGCTGATACTCTATTGGACCTGACTCAGAAGGTTAGCTGATACTCTATTGTGACTGACTCAGGGTTATAGCCTGATACTCTATTGTGACCTGACTCAGAAGGTTAGAGGCTGTACTCTATTGTGACCTGACTCAGAGGTGACTGATACTCTATTGTGACTGACTCAGAAGGTTAAGGCTGATACTCTATTGTGACCTGACTCAGAAGGTTAAGCTGATACTCTATTGTGACCTGACTCAGAAGGTTAAGCCTGATACTCTATTGTACCTGACTCAGAAGGTTAGGCTGATACTCTATTGTGACCTGACTCAGAAGGTTAGAGGCTGATACTCTATTGTGACCTGACTCAGAGGGATAGCTGATACTCTATTTACTGATCGAAGGTAGGCTGATACTTATTGTGACCTGACTCGAAGGTGAGCTGAACTCATGTACTGACTCAGGTTGCCTGATACTCTATTGTGACCTGACTCAGAAGGTTATAGCTGATACTCTATTGTACTGACTCAGAAGGTAGCCTGAACTCTATTGTACCGACTCAGAGTAAGCTGTACTCTATTGTGACCTGACCAGAAGGTTAGCTGATACTCTATTGTGCCTGACTCGGAAGGTTAAGCTGATACTCTATTGTGACCTGACTCGAAGGTTAAGCTGATACTATTGTGACCTGACTCAGAAGGTTAAGCTGTACTCTATTGTGACCTGACTCGGTGTAGCTGATATCTATTGTGACCTGACTCGAAGGTTAGAGGCTGATACTCTATTGTGACCTACTAGAGTGTAGCTGATACTCTATTGTGACCTATCAGAAGGTTAAGCTGATACTCTATTGTGACCTGATCGAAGGTTAGGCTGATACTCTATTGTGACTGACTCGAAGGTTAGCCTGATACTCTATTGTGACCTGACTCAAGGTTAAGGCTGATACTCTATTGTGACCTGACTCAGAAGGTTATAGCCTGATACTCTATTGTGACCTGACTCAGAAGGTATAGCCTGATACTCTATTGTGACCTGACTCAGAAGGTTATAGCCTGATACTCTATTGTGACCTGACTCAGAAGGTATAGCCTGATACTCTATTGTGACCTGACTCAGAAGGTATAGCCTGATACTCTATTGTGACCTGACTCGAAGGTGATAGCCTGATACTCTATTGTGACCTGACTCGAAGGTGATAGCCTGATACTCTATTGTGACCTGACTCAGAAGGTGATAGCCTGATACTCTATTGTGACCTGACTCAGAAGGTGATAGCCTGATACTCTATTGTGACCTGACTCAGAAGGTTAGAGGCTGATACTCTATTGTGACCTGACTCAGAAGGTTAGAGCTGATACTCTATTGTGACCTGACTCAGAAGGTTATAGCCTGATACTCTATTGTGACCTGACTCGAAGGTTATAGCTGATACTCTATTGTGACTGACTCAGAAGGTTAAGGCTGATACTCTATTGTGACCTGACTCAGAAGGTGATAGCCTGATACTCTATTGTGACCTGACTCAGAAGGTTAGAGGCTGATACTCTATTGTGACCACTCGAGGTACTGAAGGATGATAGAGCCTGATACTCTATTGTGACCTGACTCAGAAGATTAGAGCCTGATACTCTATTGTGACCTGACTCAGAAGGTGATAGCTGATACTCTATTGTGACCTGACTCAGAAGGTTATAGCCTGATACTCTATTGTGACCTGACTCAGAAGGTTAAGCCTGATACTCTATTGTGACCTGACTCAGAAGGTGATAGCCTGATACTCTATTGTGACCTGACTCAGAAGGTGATAGCCTGATACTCTATTGTGACCTGACTCAGAAGGTTAGAGCCTGATACTCTATTGTGACCTGACTCAGAAGGTTAGAGGCTGATACTCTATTGTGACCTGACTCAGAAGGTGATAGCCTGATACTCTATTGTAACCTGACTCAGAAGGTTAGAGGCTGATACTCTATTGTGACCTGACTCAGAAGGTTAGAGCTGATACTCTATTGTGACCTGACTCAGAAGGTGATAGCCTGATACTCTATTGTGACCTGACTCAGAAGGTTAAGAGGCTGATACTCTATTGTGACCTGACTCAGAAGGTGATAGAGGCTGATACTCTATTGTGACCTGACTCAGAAGGTGATAGCCTGATACTCTATTGTAACCTGACTCAGAGGTGATAGACCTGATACTCTATTGTGACCTGACTCAGAAGGATAGAGCTGATACTCTATTGTGACCTGACACAGAAGGTGTAGCAGCTGATACTCTATTGTGACCTGACTCAGAAAGGTTAGAGGCGTGATACTCTTATTGTGACCTGACTCAGAAGGTTAGAGCTGATACTCTATTGTGACCTGACTCAGAAGGTGATAGCCTGATACTCTATTGTGAACCTGACTCAGAAGGTTAGAGCCTGATACTCTATTGTGACCTGACTCAGAAGACCTGACTCGGAAGGTTATAGCCTGATACTCTATTGTGACCTGACTCAGAAGGTTATAGCCTGATACTCTATTGTGACCTGACGCTGAAGGTTACAGGCTGATACTCTATTGTGATCTGACTCAGAAGGTTAGAGCCTGATACTCTATTGTGACCTGACTCAGAAGGATATAGCCTGATACTCTATTGTGACCTGACACTGAAGGTTACAGGCTGATACTCTATTGTGACCTGACTCAGAAGGTGATAGCCTGATACTCTATTGTGACCTGACTCAGAAGGTGATAGCCTGATACTCTATTGTTACCTGACTCAGGTGATAGCCTGATACTCTATTGTGACCTGACTCAGAAGGTGATAGCCTGATACTCTATTGTTACCTGACTCAGGTGATAGCCTGATACTCTACTGTGACCTGACTCAGAAGGTGATAGCCTGATACTCTACTGTGACCTGACTCAGAAGGTGATAGCCTGATACTCTATTGTGACCTGACTCAGAAGGTGATAGCCTGATACTCTATTGTTACCTGACTCAGAAGGTTAGAGGCTGATACTCTATTGTGACCTGACTCAGAAGGTGATAGCCTGATACTCTATTGTGACCTGACTCGGAAGGTTAGAGGCTGATACTCTATTGTGACCTGACTCAGAAGGTGATAGCCTGATACTCTATTGTGACCTGACTCAGAAGGTTAGAGCCTGATACTCTATTGTGACCTGACTCAGAAGGTTAGAGGCTGATACTCTATTGTGACCTGACTCAGAAGGTTAGAGGCTGATACTCTATTGTGACCTGACTCGGAAGGTTAGAGCCTGATACTCTATTGTGACCTGACTCAGAAGGTTAGAGGCTGATACTCTATTGTGACCTGACTCAGAAGGTGATAGCCTGATACTCTATTGTGACCTGACTCAGAAGGTGATAGCCTGATACTCTATTGTGACCTGACTCAGAAGGTGATAGCCTGATACTCTATTGTTACCTGACTCAGAAGGTTAGAGGCTGATACTCTATTGTGACCTGACTCAGAAGGTTATAGCCTGATACTCTATTGTGACCTGACTCAGAAGGTTATAGCCTGATACTCTATTGTGACCTGACTCAGAAGGTGATAGCCTGATACTCTATTGTGACCTGACTCAGAAGGTGATAGCCTGATACTCTATTGTGACCTGACTCGGAAGGTTAGAGGCTGATACTCTATTGTGACCTGACTCGGAAGGTTAGAGGCTGATACTCTATTGTGACCTGACTCAGAAGGTTAGAGCCTGATACTCTATTGTGACCTGACTCAGAAGGTTAGAGCCTGATACTCTATTGTGACCTGACTCAGAAGGTTAGAGCCTGATACTCTATTGTGACCTGACTCAGAAGGTGATAGCCTGATACTCTATTGTGACCTGACTCAGAAGGTTAGAGGCTGATACTCTATTGTGACCTGACTCAGAAGGTTAGAGGCTGATACTCTATTGTGACCTGACTCGGAAGGTTAGAGCCTGATACTCTATTGTGACCTGACTCAGAAGGTTATAGCCTGATACTCTATTGTGACCTGACTCAGAAGGTTATAGCCTGATACTCTATTGTGACCTGACTCAGAAGGTTATAGCCTGATACTCTATTGTGACCTGACTCGGAAGGTTAGAGGCGGATACTCTATTGTGACCTGACTCAGAAGGTTAGAGGCGGATACTCTATTGTGACCTGACTCAGAAGGTGATAGCCTGATAATAAAACACTGATGTTACAATAGAGTATCTTCCATATATGGTAAGTTATAGGTCACCTGATAAATATGTAGGCTAACTGTCAAAACAGTATCTATCACCTCACACATACACACAGTGAATAGGCCATTTTTGTTGGTGACTGACTAAAGCGAGAGGTTAAAATTTCCCCTAAAAACATAGTGATAGATGTTCCCCGAGTCACCTGAGGTGGCAGTATACAGCTGTATTTTCTGTCTATTTACTTTGGGAGGAGGGGGTGCTGGGAAAGGAGGGCAGTCATCTCCTACATGGGGTGGAGTGTTGTGGGGGGGATGATTTTCAGGGGGCAGTCATATCCTACATAGGGCTGAGTGTTGTAGGGGGGGCAGCTGGTTTTAAGGGGGCATTCATATCCCACATGGGGCAGGAAGTTGTGTGGGGGGGGGGCTGATTTTCATTGGGCAGTCATATCCTACATGGGGCGTGGTGTTGTGGGGGGTGGGGGGCGGAGGGATAGTTTCAGGGGGCAGTCATCTCCTTTATGGGGCTGGGCGTTGTGGGGGTGCAGATGATTTTCAGGGGGCAGTCATATCCTACATGGGGAGGGGCATGGCGGTAGAGCAGCTGGTTTTCAGGAGGCTGTCATCTCCTATATGGGGCGGGGTGTTGTGGGGAGGGGGGGGGGCGGGACGTACTGATTTTCAGGGGGCATTCCTATCATAAATGGGGTGGGGTAACAGCTGGTTTTCAGGGGGTTGTCATATCCTACATGGGGCAGGGTGTTGTGGGGGGGCAGCTGGTTTTCAGGGGGCTGTCATCTCATACATGAGGCAGGGGTGTTGTGGGCTGGTTTTCAGTGACAGTCATCTACTACAGGGGGCAGTCATCTCCTACATGGGGTGGGGTGTTGTGGGGGGGGGGGGGGTTTGGTTTTCAGGGGGCAGTCATCTCCTACATGGGGTGGGGTGTTGTGGGGGGGGGGGGGGGGGTTTGGTTTTCAGGGGGCAGTCATCTCCTACATAGGGTGGGGTGTTGTGGGGGGGTGGGGGTCTGGTTTTCAGGGGGCAGTCATCTCCTACATGGGGTGGGGTGTTGTGGGGGTCTAGTTTTCAGGGGGCAGTCATCTCCTACCTTTTCCTTGATGTTTCCGGAGGGAGTGCACAGACTCGGGGTGAGGGAGGCTGTAGAATCTGTACATGGCCGCTGGAGAACGCCACCGCCAGGAGTCCAAGCCGTGCCATCTCCGTACCCTGCACCAGAGATAATCAGTGTTATACACCAGGAGCCCCACACCACAGGAGACAGACTCATCATCTATCACACCTTACCTTCCTGGGGGTTGTGTGAGGCTCCCACCCGCCACTAGGACAAAACTTCATGTCCCATATGCAGCCGTCATCCACCGCCAGTCCGTAAGAGAGAGATGCTGCGGACGAGGCGCTAAAAGGGGTGAAAGTGAGAGAAAAAAAAAGTGTACAATAGGCAAATAAATATTTGATCCTTTGCGGAGTTTGTAAGTTTCCCACTGACACAGACATGAACAGTCTATAATGTTAAGGGTCGGTTAATGTTACCAGTGAGAGATAGAAGATCAACAATAAACTCCAGAAATCACATTGTGTAAATGATAGAAATGTACTTACATTTTGCAGAGAAATAAGTATTTGATCCCTCTGACAAACAAGACTTAATACTTGGTGTGAACCCTTGTTGGCAGCTCAGCAGTCAGACGTTTCCTGTAGTTGATGATGAGGTTTGATGTCTGGAGGGATTTTGCTCCACTCCTCTGTGCAGATCATCTGTAAATCATTAAGATTTTGGGGCTGTCACTTGGTAACTCGGAGCTTCAGCTCCTCCATATGTTTCTATGGGATTAAGGTCTGGACACTGGCTAGGCCGCTCCATCACCTTCATGTGCTTCTTTTTGAGCCGCTCCTTTGTTGCCTTGGCTGGATGTTTTGGGTCATTGTGGTGCAGGAAGACCCAGCCACGACCCATTTTTAATGTCCTGATGGAGGGAAGGAGGCTGTCACTCAGGATATTACAGTACATGGATCCATTCATTGTCCCATTGATGCGGTGAAGTCGTCCTGTGCCCTTAGCAGAGAAACACCCACAAACATAATGTTTCCCCGCCATGCCTGACTGTGGGGATGGTGTTCTGTGGGTCATAGGCAGCATTTCTATGCCTCCAAACACGGCGAGTTGAGGTAATGCCTCAATGTTTGTCTCCTCTGGGCACAGCCCCTTCTCCCAATCATCTCACAATCACCAAGGTGTCATTGGTACCTTCAGACGGGGGCAATGTGCCTTCTGGAGCAGGGGACTGTGCGGCACTGCAGGATTTAATCCATTATGGTGTAATGTGTTACAATGGTTTTCTTGGTGACAGTGGTCCCAGCTGCCTTGAGATCAGTAACAAGTTCCCCCCGTGTAGATTTAGGCTGATCTCTCCCCTCCTCATGATCCTGGATCCCCCTGTGTAGATTTAGGTTGATCTCTCCCCTCCTCATGATCCTGGATCCCCCATGTAGTTTTCGGCTGATCTCTCCCCTCCTCATGATCCTGGATCCCCTGTGTAGATTTAGGCTGATCTCTCCCCTCCTCATGATCCTGGATCCCCTGTGTAGATTTAGGCTGATCTCTCCCCTCCTCATGATCCTGGATCCCCCTGTGTAGATTAGGCTGATCTCTCCCCTCCTCATGATCCTGGATCCCCCTGTGTAGATTTAGGCTGATCTCTCCCCTCCTCATGATCCTGGATCCCCCTGTGTAGATTAGGCTGATCTCTCCCCTCCTCATGATCCTGGATCCCCCTGTGTAGATTAGGCTGATCTCTCCCCTCCTCATGATCCTGGATCCCCCTGTGTAGATTAGGCTGATCTCTCCCCTCCTCATGATCCTGGATCCCCTGTGTAGATTTAGGCTGATCTCTCCCCTCCTCATGATCCTGGATCCCCCTGTGTAGATTTAGGCTGATCTCTCCCTTCCTCATGATCCTGGATCCCCCTGTGTAGATTTAGGTTGATCTCTCCCTTCCTCATGATCTTGGATCCCCCACGAGGTGAGATCTTACATGGATCCCCAGATCGATGTGGATTGACCTCATTGTGTATTTCCTCCATTCTCTTCCTATTGCCCCCACAGGTGTCTCTTCTCCCCCAGCTTTGTCTTCCTTATGGTCTTGTAGCACATTCCAGGCTTGTGCAGGTCTGGGATCTTTTCCCTGACATCCTTACACAGCTCTGTGCTCTTCCCATGTTGTAGAGGTTACAGGTGACTGATTCATTGTGTGGACAGGAGACAATGTAACACAGCTGTGTGTAATGAGGAGCCGATAACTGCTCTGTAGAGGCCACAACTAATAATGGTTGGGAGGGGTCAAATACTTATTTCTCTCTGCAAAATGCAAATACATTTCTATCATTTACACAATGTGATTTCTGGAGTTTATTGTTGATCTTCTATCCATCACTGGTAAAATTAACCGACCCTTAAAATTAGGTGTAAATCAAAAGATTTTCCAAAAAACCTTTTGCAGGACGTCTTCAATAAAGTAAAAATGGAGACACAGAGTCGCTCCCACAACATGAAGGATCAGAGAAATCCAGCAGAGCGGAGCCTCGTTACGACCTGCAGCCGCTCTACAAAGACACCACAAAATTGTATGTGTGATAGCCTGGACTGTGGGATCTACACACTGTGTGTATGTGTGATAGCCTGGACTGTGGGATCTACACACTGTGTATATGTGTGATAGCCTGGACTGTGGGATCTACACACTGTGTGTATGTGTGATAGCCTGGACTGTGGGATCTACACACTGTGTATATGTGTGATAGCCTGGACTGTGTGATCTACACACTGTGTGTATGTGTGATAGCCTGGACTGTGGGATCTACACACTGCGTATATGTGTGATAGCCTGGACTGTGGGATCTACACACTGTGTATATGTGTGATAGCCTGGACTGTGGGATCTACACACTGTGTGTATGTGTGATAGCCTGGACTGTGGGATCTACACGCTGTGTGTATGTGTGATAGCCTGGACTGTGGGATCTACACACTGTGTGTATGTGTGATAGCCTGGACTGTGGGATCTACACACTGTGTATATGTGTGATAACCTGGACTGTGGGATCTACACACTGTGTGTATGTGTGATAGCCTGGACTGTGGGATCTACACACTGCGTATATGTGTGATAGCCTGGACTGTGGGATCTACACACTGCGTGTATGTGTGATAGCCTGGACTGTGGGATCTACACGCTGTGTGTATGTGTGATAGCCTGGACTGTGGGATCTACACACTGCGTGTATGTGTGATAGCCTGGACTGTGGCATCTACACACTGCGTGTATGTGTGATAACCTGGACTGTGGGATCTACACACTGTGTGTATGTGTGATAACCTGGACTGTGGGATCTACACGCTGTGTGTATGTGTGATAGCCTGGACTGTGGCATCTACACACTGCGTGTATGTGTGATAACCTGGACTGTGGATCTACACACTGTGTGTATGTGTGATAGCCTGGACTGTGGATCTACACACTGCGTTATGTGTGATAGCCTGGACTGTGGATCTACACACTGTGTGTATGTGTGATAGCTGGACTGTGGGATCTACACACTGTGTGTATGTGTGATAGCCTGGACTGTGGGATCTACACACTGCGTATATGTGTGATAGCCTGGACTGTGGGATCTACACACTGTGTGTATGTGTGATAGCCTGGACTGTGGCATCTACACACTGCGTGTATGTGTGATAGCCTCTCTCCTGCTCATGACGAAGTTTTATCTAAAGGGTTATCGTTTGCTCCAGCTAATACCTTTGATTCATTTGTAGCAATAAAGGACCTAAACATCTTCTCTCGAAAACTTATACTCAAGAAACTCCACTCAGGATCATCAGCCAGCTCGACGGGGACATCAGAACATGAGGCACTTCTGAATCTGGAGGATTTGCTGGAGGAATATCCACCTGATTCCAAAGGTAAATTTCCCCGGAACATTTTGCCCAGATCTACCAGATTTCCCCCCTTATCCATTTCTCCTGCTATTGAAATGTTCACAAAATTGGTTACAGAGGAGTTTAAAAAATTGAGCTCCAAGAAGCGATATAACAATCTAACATTCAAACAACGGCATGCCATTTTGGACATGCAGTCCTGGGATGACGTTGTATTTAAAGCAGCGGATAAGGGGGGCAATGTGGTGATCTGGCCAAATGACAAATATGAGAGAGAAGCGAATAGACAACTCAGAGATAGAACCACCTATTTAAAATTAGACAGAAGTCCCCTCGCTGAGTTCTCTGATGAGTTGCAGAGAATCCTGATAGGGGCCTTTGAGGAGGGAATTATCACAAAAAAAGTCCTGGAAGGCTTGACCGTGCATTCACCCAAAATACCCACTCTGTACCTCCTACCCAAAGTCCACAAAGATACCCAGAACCCCCAGGGCGTCCGATTGTTTCAGGGCTGGATGGATTATGTGATCCAGTCTGTAAATTCATCGACTATTATCTAAAACGCTTGTAGAGGAGTTACCATCATATTTACGAGATACAACGGACGTCCTGAGGAGGGTCGAAGGGATCTTTGTGGAGAATGACATGTATATGGTTACGGCTGACGTGGAGTCCCTCTACACCTGCATTGATCATGATGCAGGTGTAGAGGCGGCACGCTTCTTCCTGGAGGGGTCCAACAGGGATGGCCATCTTTGTGAGCTTATCATTGAGCTGCTCCAGTTTGTCCTGCGACACAATTTCTTTGTTTTTAAGGATAGATATTATTTACAGCAGCGCGGCACTGCCATGGGCGCGGCCTGCGCGCCTTCGTATGCGGGCTTGTTCCTCGGCCTTTGGGAGAGGGGCATGTTCGCCGGCGGAGGTGCGTGGGCTGCGTCCCATGTGCAGTGCTGGATGCGCTATATTGATGACTGTATATTTTTTTGGCAGGGCACTCTGGAGCAGCTCAGTGAGTTTATGACTGGATTAAATGACAACACTCTGAATATTAGGCTCACTTTTAAATGGAGTCAGAGATCACTTGAATTTCTTGATATCCATATGGAGGTGGATGATCGAGGCATTCTACAAACGGATGTTTTCCGTAAGGATACTTCAGTTAACTCCTTACTACATGCCTCTTCATCTCACCATCCATCAACGATTAAGGCCATCCCTGTTGGACAGTACCTCCGGATGAGGAGAGTCTGCTCCACTGAGGCCAATTTTCAACGGCAAGCAGCAGACTTGGGTGAGAGGTTCAGAACAAGGGGTTATAGTAACAGAGCCATAAAGGCAGGGTACGGTCGCGCTAACAGGACTAAACGTGATGATCTCCTCCTACAGAGGAAGAAGATGGTAGATGTGGATGGTCCATTACGCTTTATATCCACCTACAATAATGAATGGGAAGGTATGCGAGTAATCTTACAGAGATTTTGGCCTATCCTGTTAAGGGAACCTGCCCTAAGGGGATCCCTTTCTGATTATCCACGAATGACAAGTAGGAGATCTAAGAACTTGAAGGATCTCCTAGTAAAGAGCCACTATGCCCCAATAACCCCCGGAATCTTTGGTCATTCCAAGAAATTAAAAGGATGCTATCCCTGTGGACACTGCGTTGGCTGCAGGAATAGTATCATCCGTTCCAGGGAATTCTGTTCAGGTGATGGTGCTAGGAAATATACTATTAATTATTACATTACTTGTGCCAGCACACATGTGGTATATCATGCCACATGTGGTTGTGGTAAGGTATATATTGGACTTACGTCCAGGGAACTGAGGATGCGCATTAGGGAGCACATACGCGATATAGAGGGATCCAAAAATTGTGAGGATCCTAGCACCCTAAGGATGCTACCCAGACATTTTTTTCACCACCACAACAGTGATCCAAGAACGCTGAAGGTTATTGGAATTGATTTGGTAGTGGGGGGTATTAGAGGGGGCAACTTAAAAAAGACATTGGCTCAGAAAGAATCTAGGTGGATTTCAGTACTGGACACTTTAAGTCCTAAAGGGCTGAACGAAACCATCAGCTTTGTCCCGTTCCTTTGAATATGCACAGCCCTAGATAGACATACCCTGATTCTTCCTACTTTTTCTTTATTTTCTTCCTATTCTTATCTGATTTTTTTCTTCCTTTTTTCTCTTCCCCACCTTATCTCAGTTATTGAATGTACATATGTATAAAATAGTACTATATGTTTTTAATTGTTTTTAATTTTTCTATGTGTGCAGGTTACTTATGGTGTCCTCTCTGTGTCCACAGTGCCTCGTTTTTCAAGCATTATGATGGAAAACACCTAAAGAATGAAGAAGAAATATACTAATGTGTATATAAATATATAATTTGTACATTCTTCATCTATATTAAATATAGTTCCTAGGGCGGTGCGCTCCACAACCGTGCCCGACTTCCTCCCTCCTCCGGACGCGTCTACAATCGCCGCTCGCTCCGGGCGCCTGGCAACCCCTGGCGTCCGGATGTGCGCGGCAATGACGCGTTTCCGGGGGCGGGTTTGGACGCGGGATCACGGAAGTGCGAGCGCCATTACGCGCTGGGTGGTGGCTCCTCATGTGGCGTTCACCTCTTATAAAAAGGTACTGGACACTGTGAGTGACTACCTCTCCTTGAAAAAGCGGTAGTGAAACGGCGTAGGAGATGGAGGTCTAGGTGGGGGTTTTCTAACACAGCGTGCAGTCACCACTGGTATGCTATATGCCTATGTGCAGCAACATTAGCCATGAGCACTGCTCCTTGAGCATCTGATGTGGGGCTGATTGGGCCTTATTATGTTAACTCTGTATATACCATGTCTTGGAAATAAGTGCAATATGTTATCGTGGCAATGTGCAATCATGCTTAGTGCAATACCTGAGTTGTAAACTGTATTACCATGTTGTGTAAACCTCACTGCTGTATCTACAGCCAAACTTGCATTTTAAAAAAAAATGAGTGCATTTTTGTAAATAAACTGTCAATCACTTTGTTGAGCATAGCAAAGACTCTGGTTCTGTTTGTTTAAAAACACTGCGTATATGTGTGATAGCCTGGACTGTGGGATCTACACACTGTGTATATGTGTGATAGCCTGGACTGTGTGATCTACACACTGTGTTATGTGTGATAGCCTGGATGTGGATCTACACACTGTGTGTATGTGTGATAGCCTGGACTGTGTGATCTACACACTGTGTGTATGTGTGATAACCTGGACTGTGGGATCTACACACTGTGTATATGTGTGATAGCCTGGACTGTGTGATCTACACACTGTGTAGTATGTGTGATAGCCTGGACTGTGTGATCTACACACTGTGTGTTGTGTGATAGCCTGGACTGTGTGATCTACACACTGTGTATATGTGTGATAGCCTGGACTTGTGATCTACACACTGTGTTATGTGTGATAGCCTGGATTGTGGATCTACACACTGTGTATATGTGTGATAGCCTGGACTGTGTGATCTACACACTGTGTGTATGTGTGATAGCCTGGATGTGGGATCTACACACTGTGTATATGTGTGATAGCCTGGATTGTGTGGATCTACACACTGTGTGTATGTGTGATAGCCTGGACTGTGTGATCTACACACTGTGTTATGTGTGATAGCCTGGACTGTGTGATCTACACACTGTGTATATGTGTGATAGCCTGGATTGTGGGATCTACAAACTGTGTATATGTGTGATAGCCTGGACTGTGTGATCTACACACATTGCTGTATATGTGTGATAGCCTGGACTGTTGGATCTACACACTGTGTGATATGTGTGATAGCCTGGACTGTGGGATCTACACACTGTGTATATGTGTGATAGCCTGGACTGTGTGATCTACACACTGTGTGTATGTGTGATAGCCTGGACTGTGGGATCTACACACTGTGTATATGTGTGATAGCCTGGACTGTGGATCTACACACATTACTGATGTTGTTACACACGTTATGTGTGATAGCCTGGATTGTGGGATCTACACACTGTGTATATTGTGTGATGGCCTGGATTGTGGGATCTACACACTGTGTGTATGTGTGATAGCCTGGACTGTGTGATCTACACACTGTGTGTATGTGTGATAGCCTGGACTGTGGATCTACACACTGTGTGTATGTGTGATAGCCTGGATGTGTGATCTACACACTGTGTATATGTGTGATAGCCTGGACTGTGTGATCTACACACTGTGTGTATGTGTGATAGCCTGGACTGTGGGATCTACACACTGCGTATATGTGTGATACCTGGACTGTGGGATCTACACACTGGTATATGTGTGATAGCCTGGACTGTGGGATCTACACACTGTGTTATGTGTGATGGCCTGGACTGTGGGATCTACACACTGTGTATATGTGTGATAGCCTGGACTGTGGGATCTACACACTGTGTATATGTGTGAAGCCTGGACTGTGGGATCTACACACTGCGTATATGTGTGATAGCCTGGACTGTGGGATCTACACACTGTGTGTATGTGTGATAGCCTGGACTGTGGGATCTACACACTGTGTATATGTGTGATAGCCTGGACTGTGGGATCTACACACTGTGTATATGTGTGATAGCCTGGACTGTGGGATCTACACACTGTGTATATGTGTTGATAGCCTGGACTGTGGGATCTACACACTGGTATATGTGTGATAGCCTGGACTGTGGGATCTACACACTGGTGTATGTGTGATAGCCTGGACTGTGGGATCTACACACTGGTATATGTGTGATAGCCTGGACTGTGGGATCTACACACTGGTTATGTGTGATAGCCTGGACTGTGGGATCTACACACTGGTATATGTGTGATAGCCTGGACTGTGGGATCTACACACTGGTATTGTGTGATAGCCTGGACTGTGGGATCTACACACTGCGTGTATGTGTGGATAGCCTGGACTGTGGGATCTACACACTGTGTATGTGTGTGATAGCCTGGACTGTGGGATCTACACACTGTGTGTATGTGTGATAGCCTGGACTGTGGGATCTACACACTGTGTATATGTGTGATAGCCTGGACTGTGGGATCTACACACTGTGTGTATGTGTGATAGCCTGGACTGTGGGATCTACACACTGTGTATATGTGTGATAGCCTGGACTGTGGGATCTACACACTGTATGTGTATGTGGATGTGGATAACACTGTGTATATGTGGATCTGGACTGTGGATCTACACACTGTGTGTATGTGTGATAGCCTGGATGTGGGATCTACACACTGTGTGTATGTGTGATAGCCTGGACTGTGGGATCTACACACTGTGTGTATGTGTGATAGCCTGGACTGTGGGATCTACACACTGTGTAGTATGTGTGATAGCCTGGACTGTGGGATCTACACACTGTGTGTATATGTGTGATAGCCTGGATGTGGGATCTACACACTGTGTGATATGTGTGATAGCCTGGACTGTGGGATCTACACACTGTGTGTATGTGTGATAGCCTGGACTGTGGGATCTACACACTGTCTGTGTATATGTGTGATAGCCTGGACTGTGGGATCTACACACTGTGTGTATGTGTGATAGCCTGGACTGTGGGATCTACACACTGTGTATATGTGTGATAGCCTGGACTGTGGGATCTACACACTGTGTTATGTGTGATAGCCTGGACTGTGGGATCTACACACTGTGTGTATGTGTGATAGCCTGGACTGTGGGATCTACACACTGTGTATATGTGTGATACCTGGATGTGGGATCTACACACTGTGTTATGTGTGATAGCCTGGACTGTGGGATCTACACACTGTGTGTATGTGTGATAGCCTGGACTGTGGGATCTACACACTGTGTGTATGTGTGATAGCCTGGACTGTGGGATCTACACACTGTGTGTATGTGTGATAGCCTGGACTGTGGGATCTACACACTGTGTATATGTGTGATAGCCTGGACTGTGGGATCTACACACTGTGTTATGTGTGATAGCCTGGACTGTGGGATCTACACACTGTGTATATGTGTGATAGCCTGGACTGTGGGATCTACACACTGTGTGTATGTGTGATAGCCTGGACTGTGGATCTACACACTGTGTGTATGTGTGATAGCCTGGACTGTGGGATCTACACACTGCGTATATGTGTGATAGCCTGGACTGTGGGATCTACACACTGTGTTATGTGTGATGCCTGGACTGTGGGATCTACACACTGTGTGTATGTGTGATAGCCTGGACTGTGGGATCTACACACTGTGTATATGTGTGATAGCCTGGACTGTGGGATCTACACACTGCGTGTATGTGTGATAGCCTGGACTGTGGGATCTACACACTGTGTATATGTGTGATGCCTGGATTGTGGGATCTACACACTGGTGTATATGTGTGATGCCTGGATTTTGGGATCACACACTGTGTGTATGTGTGAGAGCCTGGACTGTGGGATCTACACACTGTGTGTATGTGTGATAGCCTGGATTGTGGGATCTACACACTGTGTGTATGTGTGATAACCTGGACTGTGGGATCTACACACTGTGTGTATGTATGAAGCCTGGACTGTGGGATCTACACACTGTGTGTATGTGTGATAGCCTGGACTGTGGGATCTACACACTGTGTGTATGTGTGATAGCCTGGATTGTGGGATCTACACACTGTGTATATGTGTGATAGCCTGGATTGTGGGATCTACACACTGTGTATATGTGTGATAGCCTGGACTGTGGATCTACACACTGTGTGTATGTGTGATAGCCTGGACTGTGGGATCTAACACCTGTGTGTATGTGTGATAGCCTGGATTGTGGGATCTACACCTGTGTATATGTGTGTACCTGATTGGCTCACACTGGTATGTGATACCGGACTGATCTACACACTGCGTGTATGTGTGATAGCCTGGACTGTGGGATCTACAACTGGTATATGTGTGATAGCCTGGACTGTGGGATCTACAAACTGTGTATATGTGTGATGCCTGGACTGTGGGATCTACACACTGTGTGTATGTGTGATAGCCTGGATGTGGGATCTACACACTGTGTGTATGTGTGATAGCCTGGACTGTGGGATCTACACACTGTGTGTATGTGTGATAGCCTGGACTGTGGGATCTACACACTGCGTTATGTGTGATAGCCTGGACTGTGGGATCTACACACTGCGTATATGTGTGATAGCCTGGACTGTGGATCCACACACGTGTGTATGTGTGATAGCCTGGACTGTGGGATCTACACACTGTGTATATGTGTGATAACCTGGACTGTGGGATCCACACACTGTGTGTATGTGTGATAGCCTGGACTGTGGATCTACACACTGCGTATTGTGTGATAGCCTGGACTGTGGGATCTACACACTGTGTGTATGTGTGATAGCCTGGATGTGGGATCTACACGCTGTGTGTATGTGTGATAGCCTGGATTGTGGGATCTACACACTGTGTATATGTGTGATAACCTGGACTGTGGGATCTACACACTGTGTGTATGTGTGATAGCCTGGACTGTGGGATCTACACACTGTGTATATGTGTGATAGCCTGGACTGTGGGATCTACACACTGTGTGTATGTGTGATAGCCTGGACTGTGGGATCTACACACTGTGTATATGTGTGATAACCTGGACTGTGGGATCTACACACTGTGTGTATGTGTGATAGCCTGGACTGTGGGATCTACACACTGGTATATGGTGATAGCCTGGACTGTGGGATCTACAAACTGTGTGTATGTGTGAAAGCCTGGACTGTGGGATCTACACACTGCGTATATGTGTGATAGCCTGGACTGTGGGATCTACACACTGCGTATATGTGTGATAGCCTGGACTGGTGGATCTACACACTGCGTGTATGTGTGATAGCCTGGACTGTGGGATCTACACACTGTGTATTGTGTGATAGCCTGGACTGTGGGATCTACACACTGTGTGTATGTGTGATAGCCTGGATTGTGGGATCTACACACTGTGTGTATGTGTGATAGCCTGGACTGTGGGATCTACACACTGTGTGTATGTGTGATAGCCTGGATTGTGGGATCTACAAACTGTGTATATGTGTGATAGCCTAGATTGTGGGATCTACACACTGTGTGTATGTGTGATAGCCTGGACTGTGGGATCTACACGCTGTGTGTATGTGTGATAGCCTGGATTGTGGGATCTACACACTGTGGTATGGTGATAGCCTGGATTGTGGGATCTACACACTGTGTGTATGTGTGATAGCCTGGACTGTGGGATCTACACACTGTGTGTATGTGTGATAGCCTGGACTGTGGATCTACACACTGGTATATGTGTGATAGCCTGGACTGTGGGATCTACACACTGTGTTATGTGTGATACCTGGATGTGGGATCTACACACTGTGTATATGTGTGATAGCCTGGATGTGGGATCTACACACTGTGTATATGTGTGATAGCCTGGACTGTGGGATCTACACACTGTGTGTATGTGTGATAGCCTGGACTGTGGATCTACACCTGTGTATATGTGTGATAGCCTGGATTGTGGGATCTACACCTGTGTATATGTGTGATAGCCTGGACTGTGGGATCTACACACTGCGTGTATGTGTGATAGCCTGGACTGTGGGATCTACACACTGGTATATGTGTGATAGCCTGGATGTGGGATCTACAAACTGTGTATATGTGTGATGGCCTGGACTGTGGATCTACACACTGGTGTATGGTGATAGCCTGGATGTGGATCTACACACTGTGTATATGTGTGAGCCTGGATTGTGGATCTACAACTGTGTATATGTGTGATAGCCTGACTGTGGATCTACACACTGTGTGTATGTGTGATAACCCGCGACTGGTTTTCCCCTATTGTAGAAAAATGCGTGTTATCCTACAGATCATCTGGGACACACTAATTGATGAGATCAGAGGCGACCGGACCTACAGCGAGCTGGTGTGACGAGTGATCCCAATCAGCCTGATCTCCACCAATAATACAACACAGCGAGGCCTGAAGTGCGACTGATCCCAGATCACTCCTGATCTTCCACCAATAACAACAACAGCGAGGCCTGAGTGTGCCGATGATCCCAGATCACTCACTGATCTCCACAATAATAACAACAGCGAGGCCTGAGTGTGACGAGTGATCCCAGATCACTCCTGATCTCCACAATAATAACAACAGCGAGGCCTGAGTGTGACGAGTGATCCCAGATCACTCCTGATCTCCACCAATAATAACAACCACAGCGAGGCCTGAGTGTGCCGACTGATCCCAGATCACTCCTGATCTCCACCAATAATAACAACAACAGCGAGGCCTGAGTGTGCCGACTGATCCCAGATCACTCCTGATCTCCACCAATAATAACAACAACAGCGAGGCCTGAGTGTGCGACTGATCCCAGATCACTCCTGATCTCCACCAATAATAACAACAACAGCGAGGCCTGAGTGTGACGAGTGATCCCAGATCACTCCTGATCTCCACCAATAACAACAACAACAGCGAGGCCTGAGTGTGCCGACTGATCCCAGATCACTCCTGATCTCCACCAATAATAAACAACAGCGAGGCCTGAGTGTGACGAGTGATCCCAGATCACTCCTGATCTCCACCAATAATAACAACAACAGCGAGGCCTGAGTGTGACGAGTGATCCCAGATCACTCCTGATCTCCACCAATAATAACAACAACAGCGAGGCCTGAGTGTGACGAGTGATCCAGATCACTCCTGATCTCCACCAATAACAACAACAACAGCGAGGCCTGAGTGTGCCGACTGATCCCAGATCACTCCTGATCTCCACCAATAATAACAACAACAGCGAGGCCTGAACGTGATGACTGATCCCAGATCACTCCTGATCTCCACCAATAACAACAGCGAGGCCTGACGTGACGACTGATCCCAGATCACTCCTGATCTCCACCAATAACAACAGCGAGGCCTGAGTGTGCGACTGATCCCAGATCACTCCTGATCTCCACCAATAATAACAACCACAGCGAGGCCTGAGTGTGCCGACTGATCCCAGATCACTCCTGATCTCCACCAACAACAACAACAACAGCGAGGCCTGAGTGTGCCGACTGATCCCAGATCACTCTGATCTCCACCAATAACAACAACAGCGAGGCCTGAACGTGACGACTGATCCCAGATCACTCCTGATCTCCACAATAATAACAACCACAGCGAGGCCTGAACGTGACGACTGATCCCAGATCACTCCTGATCTCCACCAATAAAACAACAACAGCGAGGCCTGAGTGTGCCGACTGATCCCAGATCACTCCTGATCTCCACCAATAATAACAACAACAGCGAGGCCTGAACGTGACGACTGATCCCAGATCACTCCTGATCTCCACCAATATACAACAACAGCGAGGCCTGAACGTGACGACTGATCCCAGATCACTCCTGATCTCCACCAATAATAACAACAACAGCGAGGCCTGAACGTGACGACTGATCCCAGATCACTCCTGATCTCCACCAATAATAACAACAACAGCGAGGCCTGAGTGTGCCGACTGATCCCAGATCACTCCTGATCTCCACCAATAATAACAACAACAGCGAGACCTGAGTGTGCCGACTGATCCCAGATCACTCCTGATCTCCACCAATAACAACAGCGAGGCCTGAACGTGACGACTGATCCCAGATCACTCCTGATCTCCACCAATAATAACAACAACAGCGAGGCCTGAACGTGACGACTGATCCCAGATCACTCCTGATCTCCACCAATAATAACAACAACAGCGAGGCCTGAGTGTGACGAGTGATCCCGATCACTCCTGATCTCCACCAATAACAACAACAACAGCGAGGCCTGAGTGTGACGAGTGATCCCAGATCACTCCTGATCTCCACCAATAACAACAACCACAGCGAGGCCTGAGTGTGATGACTGATCCCAGATCACTCCTGATCTCCACCAATAACAACAGCGAGGCCTGAGTGTGCCGACTGATCCCTGATCACTCCTGATCTCCACCAATAATAACAACAGCGAGGCCTGAGTGTGCCGACTGATCCCTGATCACTCCTGATCTCCACCAATAATAACAACAACAGCGAGGCCTGAGTGTGACGAATGATCCCAGATCACTCCTGATCTCCACCAATAATAACAACAACAGCGAGGCCTGAACGTGATGACTGATCCCAGATCACTCCTGATCTCCACCAATAACAACAGCGAGGCCTGAACGTGACGACTGATCCCAGATCACTCCTGATCTCCACCAATAACAACAGCGAGGCCTGAGTGTGACGAGTGATCCCAGATCACTCCTGATCTCCACCAATAATAACAACAACAGCGAGGCCTGAGTGTGACGAGTGATCCCAGATCACTCCTGATCTCCACCAATAACAACAACAACAGCGAGGCCTGAGTGTGCCGACTGATCCCAGATCACTCCTGATCTCCACCAATAACAACAACAACAGCGAGGCCTGAGTGTGACGAGTGATCCCAGATCACTCCTGATCTCCACCAATAACAACAACAACAGCGAGGCCTGAGTGTGACGAGTGATCCCAGATCACTCCTGATCTCCACCAATAACAACAACAACAGCGAGGCCTGAGTGTGCCGACTGATCCCAGATCACTCCTGATCTCCACCAATAATAACAACAACAGCGAGGCCTGAGTGTGACGAGTGATCCCAGATCACTCCTGATCTCCACCAATAATAACAACAACAGCGAGGCCTGAGTGTGCCGACTGATCCCTGATCACTCCTGATCTCCACCAATAAAACAACAAGCAGCGAGGCCTGAGTGTGACGAGTGATCCCAGATCACTCCTGATCTCCACCAATAACAACAACCACAGCGAGGCCTGAGTGTGATGACTGATCCCAGATCACTCCTGATCTCCACCAATAACAACAACAACAGCGAGGCCTGAGTGTGACTGATCCCAGATCACTCCTGATCTCCACCAATAACAACAGCGAGGCCTGAACGTGACGACTGATCCCAGATCACTCCTGATCTCCACCAATAACAACAGCGAGGCCTGAGTGTGCCGACTGATCCCAGATCACTCCTGATCTCCACCAATAATAACAACCACAGCGAGGCCTGAGTGTGCCGACTGATCCCAGATCACTCCTGATCTCCACCAATAATAACAACCACAGCGAGGCCTGAGTGTGACGACTGATCCCAGATCACTCCTGATCTCCACCAATAACAACAAGCGAGGCCTGAGTGTGCCGACTGATCCCTGATCACTCCTGATCTCCACCAATAATAACAACAGCGAGGCCTGAGTGTGCCGACTGATCCCTGATCACTCCTGATCTCCACCAATAAAACAACAACAGCGAGGCCTGACGGACGACTGATCCCAGATCACTCCTGATCTCCACCAATAATAACAACAGCGAGGCCTGAGTGTGACAACTGATCCCAGATCACTCCTGATCTCCACCAATAATAACAACAACAGCGAGGCCTGAGTGTGACGACTGATCCCAGATCACTCCTGATCTCCACCAATAACAACAACAACAGTGAGGCCTGAGTGTGACGACTGATCCCAGATCACTCCTGATCTCCACCAATAATAACAACCACAGCGAGGTCTGAACGTGACGACTGATCCCAGATCACTCCTGATCTCCACCAATAATAACAACAACAGCGAGGCTGAATGTGCGACTGATCCCAGATCACTCCTGATCTCCACCAATAATAACAACAACAGCGAGGCCTGAGTGTGACGAGTGATCCCAGATCACTCCTGATCTCCACCAATAATAACAACCACAGCGAGGCCTGAACGTGACGAGTGATCCCAGATCACTCCTGATCTCCACCAATAATAACAACAACAGCGAGGCCTGAGTGTGACGAGTGATCCCAGATCACTCCTGATCTCCACCAATAATAACAACCACAGCGAGGCCTGAACGTGACGAGTGATCCCAGATCACTCTGATCTCCACCAATAATAACAACAACAGCGAGGCCTGAGTGTGACGAGTGATCCCAGATCACTCCTGATCTCCACCAATAATAACAACCACAGCGAGGCCTGAACGTGACGAGTGATCCCAGATCACTCCTGATCTCCACCAATAATAACAACAACAGCGAGGCCTGAGTGTGACGAGTGATCCCAGATCACTCCTGATCTCCACCAATAATAACAACCACAGCGAGGCCTGAACGTGACGAGTGATCCCTGATCACTCCTGATCTCCACCAATAATAACAACCACAGCGAGGTCTGAACGTGACGACTGATCCCAGATCACTCCTGATCTCCACCAATAACAACAACAGCGAGGCTGAACGTGACGAGTGATCCCAGATCACTCCTGATCTCCACCAATAACAACAACAACAGCGAGGCCTGAACGTGACGAGTGATCCCAGATCACTCCTGATCTCCACCAATAACAACAACAGTGAGGCCTGAACGTGACGACTGATCCCAGATCACTCCTGATCTCCACCAATAACAACAACAACAGCGAGGCCTGAGTGTGCCGACTGATCCCAGATCACTCCTGATCTCCACCAATAACAACAACAACAGCGAGGCCTGAGTGTGCCGACTGATCCCAGATCACTCCTGATCTCCACCAATAATAACAACAACAGCGAGGTCTGAAGTGATGACTGATCCCAGATCACTCCTGATCTCCACCAATAATAACAACAACAGTGAGGCCTGAACGTGACGAGTGATCCCAGATCACTCCTGATCTCCACCAATAACAACAACAGTGAGGCCTGAACGTGACGACTGATCCCAGATCACTCCTGATCTCCACCAATAATAACAACAACAGCGAGGCCTGAGTGTGCGACTGATCCCAGATCACTCCTGATCTCCACCAATAATAACAACAGGGATTATCTATAGAATTCTACAAACATCAGTGTGTGCTCTGTATATGTAACTGTGTAACTCCTAACAGAGGCTCCACAGACTCTATTTGCATATCTGTATATGTAACTGACATTATAACATTTTACTATTATTCTTCTCATTATTATTATCATTTTTATTATTATTATCATGATCAATTTCATTATTATTATTTCTATTATTATTATTATTATTATTATCCTTATGCTTTTTATTCATACATTCCATCTTTCAGCAGTTTTGTTACTATATAACGCCTGTCAGTAACGCTGTGTACGTTGTGGATCCGCTTATTGGTGTATTGAATAAACATTAGATTTTTCCCCCTTTGCTTTAAATGAAGGATTCCTCTTTGTCACTTGAAGTTGCGGTTCTCTGTTATCATCCACCTAGGAGCGCCCCCTCCTGTGCACACGTCACCACATCCTGGTATTCTAGGAGCGCCCCCTCCTGTGCACACACATCACCACATCCGGTATTCTAGGAGCGCCCCCTCCTGTGCACACGTCACCACATCCTGGTATTCTAGGAGCGCCCCCTCCTGTGCACACATATCACCACATCCTGGTATTCTAGGAGCGCCCCCTCCTGTGCACACACACCACATCCTGGTATTCTAGGAGCCCCCCTCCGTGCACACATTCACCACATCCTGGTATTCTAGGAGCGCCCCCTCCTGTGCACATGTCACCACATCCTGGTATTCTAGAGCGCCCCTCCTGTGCACACTCACCACATCCTGGTATTCTAGGAGCGCCCCCTCCTGTCACACAGTCACCACATCCTGTATTCTAGAGCGCCCCCTCCTGTGCACACGTCACCACATCCTGGTATTCTAGAGCGCCCCCTCCTGTGCACACATTCACCACATCCTGGTATTCTAGGAGCGCCCCCTCCTGTGACACACTCACCACATCCTGGTATTCTAGGAGCGCCCCCTCCTGTGCACAACGTCACCACATCCTGGTATTCTAGGGCGCCCCTCCTGTGCACACATCACCACATCCTGGTATTCTAGGAGCGCCCCCTCCTGTGCACACATGTCACCACATCCTGGTATTCTAGAGCGCCCCCCTCCTGTCACACAGTCACCACATCCTGTATTCTAGAGCGCCCCACTCCTGTGGCACATGTACCACTCTGGTATCTAGAGCCCCCCTCCTGTATCACACATTCACTACATCCATGTTATCTATGAGCGCCCCCTCTTGCCACATATCACCACATCCTGGTATTCTAGGAGCGCCCTCTTCTTCACACATTTTAACCAATCCTTTTATTCTAGACGTCACCCCATCCTGTGCACATATATACCACATCCTGGTATTCTAGAGCGCACCCCTGTGGATCACACATGTCACTACATCCTGGTATTCTAGTAGCGCCCCCTCCTGTGCACATGATTCACCACATCCTGGTATTCTAGAGCGCCCCTCTCTGTGCACACTCACCACATCCTGGTATTCTAGAGCGCCCCCTCCTGTGCACACATCACCACATCCTGGTATTCTAGAGCGCCCCCTCCTGTGCACACATCACCACATCCTGGTATTCTAGAGCGCCCCCTCCTGTGCACACATCACCACATCCTGGTATTCTAGGAGCGCCCCCTCCTGTGCACACATCACCACATCCTGGTATTCTAGGAGCGCCCCCTCCTGTGCACACACGTCACCACATCCTGGTATTCTAGGAGCGCCCCCTCCTGTAGCACACACGTCACCACATCCTGGTATTCTAGGAGCGCCCCCTCCCATCACTGTACACCCCCCTGTCACCACATCCTGGTATTCTAGGAGCGCCCCCTCCTGTGCACACATCACCACATCCTGGTATTCTAGGAGCGCCCCCTCCTGTGCCACACTCACCACATCCTGGTATTCTAGGAGCGCCCCCTCCTGTGCACACAGTCACCACATCCTGGTATTCTAGGAGCGCCCCCTCCTGTGCACACATCATCACCACATCCTGGTATTCTAGGAGCGCCCCCTCCTGTGCACACACATCACCACATCCTGGTATTCTAGGAGCGCCCCCTCCTGTGCACACACGTCACCACATCCTGGTATTCTAGAGCGCCCCCTCCTGTGCACACGTCACCACATCCTGGTATTCTAGGAGCGCCCCCTCCTGTGCACACAATCACCACATCCTGGTATTCTAGGAGCGCCCCCTCCTGTGCACACATTCACCACATCCTGGTATTCTAGGAGCGCCCCCTCCTGTGCACACACTCACCACATCCTGGTATTCTAGGAGCGCCCCCCTCCTGTGCACACATGTCACCACATCCTGGTATTCTAGGAGCGCCCCCTCCTGTGCACACATGTCACCACATCCTGGTATTCTAGGAGCGCCCCCTCCTGTGCACACTTCACCACATCCTGTATTCTAGGAGCGCCCCCTCCTGTGCACACATCACCACATCCTGGTATTCTAGGAGCGCCCCCTCCTGTGCACATTGTCACCACATCCTGGTATTCTAGGAGCGCCCCCTCCTGTGCACACAGTCACCACATCCTGTATTCTAGGAGCGCCCCCTCCTGTGCACACATCACCACATCCTGGTATTCTAGGAGCGCCCCCTCCTGTGCACAGTCACCACATCCTGGTATTCTAGAGCGCCCCCTCCTGTGCACACGTCACCACATCCTGGTATTCTAGGAGCGCCCCCTCCTGTGCACACATGTCACCACATCCTGGTATTCTAGGAGCGCCCCCTCCTGTGCACACAGTCACCACATCCTGGTATTCTAGGAGCGCCCCCTCCTGTGCACACACTCACCACATCCTGGTATTCTAGGAGCGCCCCCTCCTGTGCACATTTCACCACATCCTGGTATTCTAGGAGCGCCCCCTCCTGTGCACACTCACCACATCCTGTATTCTAGAGCGCCCCCTCCTGTGCACACATGTCACCACATCCTGGTATTCTAGGAGCGCCCCCTCCTGTGCACACGTCACCACATCCTGGTATTCTAGGAGCGCCCCCCTCCTGTGCACAACGTCACCACATCCTGGTATTCTAGAGCGCCCCCTCCTGTGCACACAGTCACCACATCCTGGTATTCTAGGAGCGCCCCCTCCTGTGCACATTTCACCACATCCTGGTATTCTAGGAGCGCCCCCTCCTGTGCACACACGTCACCACATCCTGGTATTCTAGGAGCGCCCCCTCCTGTGCACCATCAGTCACCACATCCTGGTATTCTAGGAGCGCCCCCTCCTGTGCACACATGTCACCACATCCTGCGCCCCCTCCTGTGCACATGTCACCACATCTGTATTTAGGAGCGCCCTCCTGTGCACATTCACACACCTGGTATTCTAGGAGCCCCCCCTCCGTCACAGTCACCACATTGGTATTAGGGCGCCCTCTGTGCACATGTCACCAATCCTGGTATTCTAGGAGCGCCCTCTGTGCACAGTCACACATCCTGGTATTCTAGAGCGCCCCCTCCTTGCAACATTCACCAATCCTGGTATTCTAGGAGCGCCCCTCCTGTGCACATGTCACCACATCCTGGTATTCTAGGAGCGCCCCTCCTGTGCACTGTATTGTTTTTTTACACCATCCGTTTAACCTCCGTAATGTCCTACATGGATTGGTGGAAAACATTGTATTTAGGGTCGCAATCAATCCGATCTAGAGTTTCATCATCTGGTTCAGGAGGCCCCTGTGCACAATGCACACATTCTGTATCAGAGGCCCCTCCTGTGCACACATGCACCCATCCTGGTATTCTAGGACCCCCCCCTTGCAACATTCACCACATCCTGGTATTCAGGAGCCCCCCTCTTCCATATCACCAATCCTGGTATCTAGAGCCCCCTCGTGCACATTACACACATCCTGGTATTCTAGGAGCCCCCTCCGTGCAATATCACCCATCCTGTATTCTAGGAGCCCCCCTCCTGTGCACACATGTCACACATCCTGGTATTCTAGGAGCGCCCCTCCGTACACGTACAATCCTGGTATCTAGGACCCCCTCCTGTGAACGTCCAATCTGTATCTAGACCCCTCCGGCACTTCACCTAATCTGGTATCAGGCTCTGTGCACACATCACACATCGTATTTAGCGCCCCCTCTGTGCACATTTCACCACATCTGGATTCAGGAGCGCCCCCTCCTGTGCACACATCACACATCTGGTATTCTAGGAGCGCCCTCTTGCACACAGTCACACATCCTGGTATTCTAGGAGCGCCCCTCCTGTGACACATGTCACACATCCTGGTATTCTAGGAGCGCCCCCTCTGTCACATTCACAAAGGACCACACATCCTGGTATTCTAGAGCGCCCCCTCCTGTGCACAGTCACCACATCTATTCTAGGAGGCCCCTCTGTGCACACAGACCCACATCTGTATCTAGGAGCGCCCTCCTGTGCACACAGTCACACATCCTGGATTCTAGGAGCGCCCCTCCTGTGCACACATGTCACCACAATCTGGTATTCTAGAGCGCCCTCCTGTGACCATTCACATCTGGTATTCTGGAGGCGCACATCACATCCTGGTATTCTAGGAGCGCCCCCTCCTGTGCACACTCACACATCCTGGATTCAGGGGCCCCTCTGTGACACATCACACATCGGATCTGGCCTGCACATCACCAAACGGACAGGAGCGCCCTCCTGTGACACATTCACACATCTGGTATTAGGAGCCCCCCTCCTGTGCACACAGTCACATCCTGATTCTAGAGCGCCCTCCTGGCACTTCACACATCCTGGTATTCTAGGAGCGCCCCCTCCTGTGCCACATGTCACCACATCCTGGTATTCTAGGAGCGCCCCTCCTGTGCACACAGTCACTACATCCTGGTATTCTAGGAGCGCCCCCTCCTGTGCACAATCACCACATCCTGTATTCTAGGAGCCCCCCTCCTGTGCACATGTCACCACATCCTGGTATTCTAGGAGCGCCCCCTCCTGTGCACACTGTCACCACATCCTGGTATTCTAGGAGCGCCCCCTCCTGTGCACACATGTCACCACATCCTGGTATTCTAGGAGCGCCCCCTCCTGTGCACACATGTCACTACATCCTGGTATTCTAGGAGCGCCCCCCCTGTGCACATGTCACCACATCCTGGTATTCTAGGAGCGCCCCCTCCTGTGCACATGTCACCACATCCTGGTATTCTAGGAGCGCCCCCTCCTGTGCACACAGTCACCACATCCTGGTATTCTAGGAGCGCCCCCTCCTGTGCACACATGTCACCACATCCTGGTATTCTAGGACGCCCCCTCCTGTGCACACATGTCACCACATCCTGGTATTCTAGGAGCGCCCCCTCCTGTGCACATGTCACCACATCCTGGTATTCTAGAGCGCCCCCTCCTGTGCACACATGTCACCACATCCTGGTATTCTAGGAGCGCCCCCTCCTGTGCACATTTGTCACCACATCCTGGTATTCTAGGAGCGCCCCCTCCTGTGCACATTTAGTCACCACATCCTGGTATTCTAGGAGCCCCCTCCTGTGCACACATATCACCACATCCTGGTATTCTAGGAGCGCCCCCTCCTGTGCACATTTGTCACCACATCCTGGTATTCTAGGAGCGCCCCCTCCTGTGCACTGTCTTACACCGGTTATTCAGGATGGCCTCTCATGTGGAACCATGGTCCAATCAATCCACTGAGTTTCATCTATAGAGGCACAGCCCTGTGAATACACTTTGTCAATCACATAGCTGGGGTATTTGGAGTCGCCAAAACATGTACAAATGGTCACAAGACCAGGATATAGGAGGCATCACAATGCTTACCCATGCACACATTAAAAAAAGCTTGTCATCACACATCCAGGATATACTATAGAGGCCCTCCTGTGAGGACACATCACACCTGGTATTAGCGTCCCACTGTGACACACATCACAGGACTCACCCTGGTATACTCTAGCAGCTGGACACTCCAGGACATCACTAATCGTCACTGAGACACATCACAGGTATTCCTAGTGACGCCCTCTGTGACACATCATCACGGACATCACTGTATATACCGTCCAGTCTGTAGGACACATCACAGGGGGGGATCCCTGGACACATCACAGGGGGGATCCCTGGACACATCACAGGGGGGGGATCCCTGGACACATCACAGGAAGGATCCCTGGACACATCACAGGAAGGATCCCTGGACACATCACAGGAAAGGATCCAGAGGACTACAATCACAGAAAGGATCCCTGGACACATCACAGAAAGGATCCCTGGACACATCACAGGGGGGATCCCTGGACACATCACAGGGGGGATCCCTGGACACATCACAGTGGGGATCCCTGGACACATCACAGTGGGGATCCCTGGACACATCACAGTGGGGATCCCTGGACACATCACAGTGGGGATCCCTGGACACATCACAGGGGGGATCCCTGGACACATCACAGGGGGGATCCCTGGACACATCACAGGGGGGATCCCTGGACACATCACAGGGGGGATCCCTGGACACATCACAGGGGGATCCCTGGACACATCACAGGGGGGATCCCTGGACAGAGTGGGCCATATACCGTTCTCATACAAACCCTTTATCTGTGCTGAGGACTCCAAGGCACCATAACTGTAGAAGTGCGGGTCCAGTGTATGTGAATTCGAGCCGGTGCCGGTCATCCATTCCATGGTGACAATATAGCGCCACATACTGGCAGGAAGATGAACCCCACTGCGTCGGACACCAATCAAGAGACCACACAGGGCCCCCCACAAAAAACGTGACATCAGAGCGCTGAGGGTGAGGGGGCGAAGACTGGAACCTGCGGGGAAATAAGACACAACCTGTAACATGGAGGATACACAGTATATATAAACCATAAGGGGGGTCAGCTCACCGCACCAAGGAGAAGGTCTGTCCCAGAGAGATCCACTGTACGATCTCCTTATGTAAAAGTTTCTCCAATCTTAATATTAAAACATTAAAGAAAAAAAAAGCCTGAGGACAACATATGAAAGAGTATAAGACATAAGTCCTAAGGATCCATTAGACTAAAGGCAAACACGTTTCAGACCATGTGGGTTCAGGTCTGGAGATTGGGCTGGTCATGACAGGGTCTTGATGTGGTGCTCCTTCATCCACACATTGATGGACCTAGCTGTGTGACATGGGGCATTGTCCAGTCCTCAGAGTTGGGGCACATTGCCAGAGCAGAAGGAGGCAAGTGTTTAAGGATAACCTTGTATGCGGCTTGATTCATACGTCCTTCACAAAGATTAACCTGCCCAATTGCAGCCTTGCTGAAGCATCTCCAGATCAGTGATCCTCCAACAAAGACACTGTGGCCTATACGCCTCTCCAGGTCTCCGTCTAACCATTAGATGACCAGGTGTTGGGCAAAGGTGAAATTAGACTCATCAGAGAAGATGACCTTACTCCAGTCCTCTATGGTCCAACACTCATTGCCTTTGTCCTTTTTCATCCCACATGGTATGGTCGTTATATAGACGACATTCTCCTGCTGTGGGACCAATCATCATATCGTGTTCCTGATTTTATCTCATTTCTGAACTCCAACTATATGAATTTAAAATGTATGTATCACCTCCAGAAGAGTTCCATCACTTCAGGTGGTATTGTCATTTCACCATATAGAAAAGACACATCAACCAATGCCACCCTTCTGGCCTCATCTTGCCACGCTAAACACGTGGTGGCTAATATTCCAAAAGGGGCAGGTAAAGGGGCAGTTGGATTTGGATGATGTAAGATTTAGTAATTGGAGATACCCACTTTGGATGTGGTAGAGAGTGAGGAGGAAGGTGGAGAGTATTACTAGGGATAGCATTTTGTGCTATAGGAATGATTTTGGTAAAGAAACACCAAAGGAGTTGACTTTTATTTCAACATTTAGCCCAATAGAAAATAATATTGTGGTACCGTGTTAGCCAGAGAAATCGATGTAAATACTTAAGTCCCCAAAAAAATTTTGGAGAAAAGTATTGTAGGAGTGATACCTTTATTGGCTAAAAAGAAAAATGATATTTGTAATCTTTCAGAGCTCAAGGCTCCTTCATCAGACTATATTACACATGAATTACTGAGACATCTAAATACAAAATACAGCAGGACATAAGGAAATGGAGGTGTGCTAAGGAAATGACAATGAAGTCTTTGTTACTGATGTAGATGACTTGCAATGGTCTTTACACATCAGAAGGTCTTCTTGTGGAAGTGATAATTGTGTCTATGTAATGACTCATGAATCCAGGGGTCACATTGAGCCCAGTTGTTAGGGATTGGAACATTCTTATGAATTTGAATTCCTAGATTTTTTGTTCCCTATCATTTTTGAAGTGACCTTTCAATATCAGGACTGTCAGGTCGGCCATGCTGTGTCCAGGCTCAGAGACGTGTCTTCCTACAGCCGTGTCCAGCTTATTCCTTATTGTATGTCTACCCTGTTTCCCCGAAAGTAAGCCCCCCCGATTGTAAGGCCGCCTAGGGGTAAAGGGGGGGCCTGCTAATGTAAGGCCTCCCCCGAATATAAGGCCTTACAACCGGGGGGGGCTAATGTAAGGCCCCTAACGGGGAGAGGGGGAAGGGGAGAGCGGGCGCGGGTCACACGTCACGTGCGCCCGCTCATTAGATATGCACTGCATCCCCCTGTCAATCAGCGGCAGGGGGAGCAGTGCATTATGTATATGGGCCCCCTCCTGCTGGCACACTACCCCCCAGCCGGTGTTCTGAGGCCCCCCCTGCTGCTGCTCACGTCTTACCCTCCAGCGTCTTCTTGCAGCAGCCAGCGTGTCGGTCTTCTGTTCCCGTCCTCAGCTGTCTCCCGGATCATGTGACCGGCCGGTCGCAGTAGCGATTGACGTCATGCGCTGCAACGGGTCACATGATCCGGGAGACAGCCGAGGACGGAGAACCGACGGGCTGGCTGCTGCAAGAAGATGCTGGAGGAGGTAAGATGTGAGCAGCAGCAGCGGCAGCAAAGGGGGGGGGGGGGAGCTCACGGGGGCTCAGAACACTGTTCAGGGGCAGTGTCCCAGCAGGAGGGGGCATGTATGCCACACTGCTGGGGCTCTCTCCACACTGCTGGGGCTGCCAATATAAGACCCCCCCCCCCCCCCGAAAGAAAGACAGGGGGCCACTTTTGGCCCCCAAAAAAATGTAAGACAGGGTCTTACTTTCGGGGAAACACGGTATGTAAATTCATCCTTGTCTGTAGCTTTTGCATTGTTTCCCCAATATACATTCCTGTAGTGCACTATGTACATTGTATCATATACACCACATTGGAGGATGTACATGAATAGAAGTCCATGATCTTATAGTCCTGGCTTGTGTTGGGTGTGTGGACTGTATCGGTTGGTGATATGTGGGTACACGTCCTGCATTTATTGCTGTTACAGGGTCCTGTGCCCGTCTGTGATGATGATGTGAGGACACTTGTGACCAGGAGATTCCTTAGGTTGGGGGGCTGTATATAGGAGAGCAGGGGCAGGTCTGTGGTGTCTGTGGAATATGGGCTGAAGATCAGCACCGGTTCTCCTTAGTATGTTCATGTGAGGATTGTATGTGACCACACGGCGCCCTGCTGTTGTCCTCCTTCTGTCTGTAATCCAGGAGCGGCTTCTTGGGACCCTTGCAGCTCTGTGGATCTGTTCATCTATCACCAGTGGATGGGATCCTTGATTTAGGGATGTTTTCCTCAGTGATAGCAGCTGTAGTTCTCTGTCCTCATTGTTTGAACAGATCTGAATGTTCCTCAGATCTTAACTGTAGATTATTGATTTTTTTGTGTGTCTTGGATGGAAGCTGTTCCACCTCCGGTGCCGGATGTCCTGTGGGTTTATGGTAAATAGACCTTTGTACGGTATTGTCTTTAATGTATATGGTTGTGTCCAGAAAATGTATTTGTGACTTTGAAAAGTTGAGGGTGAGCTTGATGGTCGGGTGGAACTTGTTGAAGTTGTTGTGGAAGGTAAGCAGATCATCCTTTGAGCCTGACCAGATTATTAGTAGGTCATCAATATAGCGGAAGTATGCTAGAGGTTTGATAGTACAAGATGCCAAAAAGTCATGTTCTAGTTTAGCCATAAACAGGTTAGCATACTGTGGTGACACTTTGCTTCCCATGGCGCTGCCCATACACTGTTGGTATATATTGTTGTGCTGGAGCACAAACCTGATGAATTGCAGGGCTGGGTCCATGGTCAGATTGGTTTTTTTGGAGGAAATATTTGCATGCAGCAATCCCATCTTTGTGAGGAATGCTGGAGTAAAGGGACTCTACATCCATGGTGGCTAATATTGTGTCCTCTGGAAGTGGACCCAGGGCTGACAATCTGCAGACAATGTCTGTGGTGTCCTGGATGTAGCTGGGTGTTTGCCTCACCAAAGGGTTAATTACAATGTTCTTCACCCAGCCAGAGATCTTCTCGGTTAATGTCCCAATACCAGAGATGATGGGTCTCCCCGAATTGCCGCCTTTATGCATTTTGGGTATCGAACACAAACGGATCTGCAAAACCTACTGAAGAAACTGGCACAACTGAACAGCGACATCTTCTTTCTATCCAGATGCAAGAAGGAAAACTTGATCCCTGAAGGTCTAATGATCAGGAACACAACTCAATTTACCTACAATACACAGAGACTTTGCTACAGATCATCTGAGAGACTGCGGAATCATCTCATTGGATTTTCCTACAACAAAAAAGAGAAACGTCCAAAAAGAAATAAAATCTCTACAAGACAGAATGCAAGGAGCTGGTTCACGTCCAACCAAGGAGACATTACAGGACTTTTATAACAAATTACAATACCACATCAACAAGGAAAAGAAACTCTACAGACTCCGGAAGAAAGCAGGGCTCAATGTAGCGGAAGGAAAGCCAACGGTACAGAATCTCAATGCATCATCATCTGTTGTGAACCTCTCACAGGATGAGCAAAATGTGTCAGAAATGAAGGTTCTATCAGAGAGTCCAACATTCCGTCCCACTAAACAACTGGACACTGCTCAGCTCTGTAGTGAGATTGAGGAATTCCTCCATGATCACACAGATGATACATCACAAATCAACGTGGAAGACACACCAAAAAAGAGGACAGACTGGACCCCACCACCAGGGCACAACCAAAGTCTGGACCACTGCATACACTGTTCCCGTCAAAAAGGTCAAATCTGACATTTTGGACAAACACCTCAAAGTACTAAACAATATCAGTATGGAGGAAAGAAAAGCCATAAAATCCTTAAAATCCAACAATAATATCATCATTAAACCAGCAGAGACAAGACTTCATTGATTATTGTAAATAAGCGAGTTTACGGGAGGAAGATTTTATTTCGGATGAATTTGGTCCTTTTCCATCCCACATCAGGTGGTATGGTGGTTATATAGATGACATCCTCCTGCTGTGGGACAGACCATCATATCTCGTTCTTGATTTTACTTCCTTCCTGAACTAATTTTTGTATGTTTTTATATAGTCTGACTCTGTAACCCTTGGATTGGTTGTTCAATGAGTGGTAGGGGTAGCATAGGAGTTAAAACACTCACTTTAGACAGGTGTGGCATACAATGAGTAAGGACCACAGGGTCTGAAACATGTTTGCCTTAGTGTAATGGATCCTTTTTGGACTTATGTTTTGTACTCTTTCATATGTTATCCTCAGACTTTTTTAATGTTCTAATAAAGATTGGAGAAACCTTTTTCTTACATAAAGAGTTTGAACACTGTACAGCTTCACTTTTTATACACGGCATGTAACCTGTAATATGGAGGATACAAGGCACGCTACATGTAATATGGAGGATACACATCAAGTAACATGTAATATGGAGGTTACACAGCACGTAACCTGTAATATGGAGGATACAAGGCACGCAACCTGTACCATGGAGGACACACGGCATGTAACCTGGAATATGGAGGATACACGGCATGTAACCTGTAACATGGAGGACACACGGCATGTAACCTGTAACATGGAGGACACACGGCATGTATCCTGTAACATGGAGGACACACGGCATGTAACCTGTAACATGGAGGACACACGGCATGTAACCCGTAATATGGAGGATACACGGCATGTAACCCGTAATATGGAGGATACACGGCATGTAACCTGTAATATGGAACATACACGGCATGTAACCCGTAATATGGAGGATACACGGCATGTAACCCGTAATATGGAGGATACACAGCATGTAACCTGTGGAGGATACACAATCAGATTCCCTGCAAATGAGGGGGGTAATATGAGGGGGCGCCATGTAGCCATATCTCACCTGCCGAGGTTGTGGGGGGTGGAGTCCTCCTTTAAACCTTCTCTTTTGATGCAGAATGGAGGGGAGGTCGTCTGCAGGGGGAGGTAGATCTCAGCCTCACTGCCAAAGAAACAGACACTGAGCACATAGGGGAAAATCTGAATGTGCCGAACCGCCCCATCAGGAGGCTCAGCAGATCAGCGTGTGATCCACTCCTACAGGATCAGACACGATCATGAGGACAGTATGATCCACTGCTGGTTCTACATATCTTACCTGTGTGATAGGAAATGGCATCTGTCTGTATGTGGGATCCACTCAGGGTACTCCCAGTCTGAGTACTGGACTTCACGGCTACAGAGGAGAGACACACCTGTTAATACGACAAAGAATAAACCACGCGGTTCCACCAACAGAAACAGGACTTACAAGTCCATAGTGATCTGCGCAGCGCTCCACACCGGGACCATGAGGGTATTGTGCAGGCCGTTCTCAGCATTGCCTTTCACAAAAGCAGAGACTTTCTGGAAAACAAGAACAGGTGGTCATCAAGGAGGAACCGAGAGGACCAGGTGGTCATCAAGGAGGAACCAAGAGGACCAAGTGGTCATCAAGGAGGAACCAAGAGGACCAAGTGGTCATCAAGGAGGAACCGAGAGGACCAGGTGGTCATCAAGGAGGAACCAAGAGGACCAAGTGGTCATCAAGAAGGAACCAAGAGGACCAAGTGGTCATCAAGAAGGAACCAAGAGGACCAAGTGGTCATCAAGGAGGAACCAAGAGGACCAAGTGGTCATCAAGGAGGAACCAAGAGGACCAAGTGGTCATCAAGGAGGAACCAAGAGGACCAAGTGGTCATCAAGGAGGAACCAAGAGGACCAAGTGGTCATCAAGGAGGAACCAAGAGGACCAAGTGGTCATCAAGGAGGAACCAAGAGGACCAAGTGGTCATCAAGAAGGAACCAAGAGGACCAAGTGGTCATCAAGGAGGAACCAAGAGGACCAAGTGGTCATCAAGGAGGAACCAAGAGGACCAAGTGGTCATCAAGAAGGAACTGAGAGTAAAAGGAGAGGAGAGGCAGGAAGAAAGTGCTGACTCAGGGGTGAATAGTAATACAAGACAGAGAAAGGCAGTCCTACAAAGTGTTGACTCAGGGGGGTGAATACTAATACAAGACAGAGAAAGGTGGTCCTACAAAGTGCTGAACTGGCCGCGCCCAGTGGCTGGCCTCGGCCCCCATCCCCGGCCGCGCCCAGTGGCTGGCCTCGGCCCCCATCCCCGGCCGCGCCCAGTGGCTGGCCTCGGCCCCCATCCCCGGCCGCGCCCAGTGGCTGGCCTCGGCCCCCATCCCCGGCCGCGCCCAGTGGCTGGCCTCGGCCCCCATCCCCGGCCGCGCCCAGTGGCCGGCCTCGGCCCCCATCCCCGGCCGCGCCCAGTGGCCGGCCTCGGCCCCCATCCCCGGCCGCGCCCAGTGGCCGGCCTCGGCCCCCATCCCCGGCCGCGCCCAGTGGCCGGCCTCGGCCCCCATCCCCGGCCGCGCCCAGTGGCCGGCCTCGGCCCCCATCCCCGGCCGCGCCCAGTGGCCGGCCTCGGCCCCCATCCCCGGCCGCGCCCAGTGGCCGGCCTCGGCCCCCATCCCCGGCCGCGCCCAGTGGCCGGTCTCGGCCCCCATCCCCGGCCGCGCCCAGTGGCCGGTCTCGGCCCCCATCCCCGGCCGCACCCAGTGGCCGGTCTCGGCCCCCTGCCCGGCCGCACCCAGTGGCCGGCCTCGGCCCCCTGCCCGGCCGCACCCAGTGGCCGGCCTCGGCCCCCTGCCCGGCCGCACCCAGTGGCTGGCCTCGGCCCCCTGCCCGGCCGCACCCTCCACCCCTTGCTACCCTTTTTTCCCCACCTCTCTGGGAGCAAAGCTGCTCTTCCGGTAGAAGGAGAACTCGTCGTCAGACTCCAGTTCCTCGCTCAGGGCCTCATCATCACCATCATCCATCTCATCTATCTCGTCCTCGATGTCGTCTTCTGACACTACGAAATCCACGTCATCATCATCAGAGCCGCCGGTCTTCCCTTTCTTGCGTCTTTTCTTCCCAGGCTCATCTGGCGATTTGTGCTTTGTTTCGGGAGGGGAGGACAGGCCACATGCCGCCCATTCATCCACTATATCCTGGACATGCTTCATGGCCCTGTGGGAAAACGAGAGAGCAGCAGTCAGGGGAGCACGGGGAGCCCCAAAACGCAACATCTCTCAGGACGGACTGCGGCACTTCTGAATGAGCTCGGGGAAGGGGGGGGTATCTATGGCTCTGGAGGACGGCCCATTGTCAATGATTTCTACGGGTCCAGTTCATAGATCTCTCTAATAAGAGGACACTGGCAGTCACTGGGGGACTCACGTTCTGGCCGCCTGTCTCCTCGGACGTCCACTTGGCGTCAGCTCCACCTCCACGTTCTCGGAGTCGCTCTGCCGATCCTCCACACGACTTTGGGCCTCCAGCTCCTGAGCCGCCCGGATCAGCAGCATTTCGGCTTTAGTCTTCCGTCCTCGCTTCTTTGGGACCTTCACGGGTGTTTGCTGGAGGAGACAATCTTCAGAGGCCAAAGATTTATCCACAACGTCCAAAGGAAGAGCGTCTGAGAATAAAATAGAGGAGTGCATCAATACTGGGATGATAGAGAAGACGAATAGAAAGATGTGAAGGGAACAGGGGAGAGGGAAAAGAGGAAGAAGGGATGAAAGAGAAGACAGAAGGAATGGAAAGGAAAAAAGAAGTAAAAGGAAAGTGGTAGAGAGGGAGAGGAGGAAAAAGAAAGACGAGGAAGAGTAAAGAAGGAGTGTAAAAGGAGAAGAAAAGGAAAGCAGTAGGGGAAAAAGAGAGTCGGAAGAGGAAAAATAAAGGAGGAGAAGTGAAAGAAAGCTTAAATGGGGAGAAAGAAGGGGGGCGGCGGAAGAAGGGGGGCGGAAGAACAGAGGATGAAGAAGAAGGGAAGGGAAGATTAAGAATAAAGGAAAAGGGGAAAAGGGGAAAAGAAAGGGGAGGCGGGAGAGGAAAAATAAAGGAGGGGAAGTGAAAGAAAGCTTAAATGGGGAGAAAGAAGGGGGGTGGCGGAAGAAGGGGGGCGGAAGAACAGAGGATGAAGAAGGGAGGGGAAGATTAAGAATAAAGGAAAAGGGGAAAAGGGGAAAAGAAAGGGGAGGCGGGAGAGGAAAAAATAAGGAGGGGAAGTGAAAGAAAGCTTAAATGGGGAGAAAGAAGGGGGGCGGCGGAAGAAGGGGGGCGGAAGAACAGAGGATGAAGAAGAAGGGAAGGGAAGATTAAGAATAAGGGAAAAGGGGAAAAGAAAGAAAAGAGGAACAGGAAGGGGCGGAGGAAGAATGAGAAGGAAGAGGAAGAAGAGGGGGAAGAGAAAGAAAGGAACAGGAAAGGTAGAAGAGGAAAAAGGAATGGGATAGCAGGAAGAGGAAGGAGGGAGAGGTAAAAAAATCGAAAGAGGGACGGGAAAGGAACAGAAGGAAAAAGGGAGGGGGAAGAGAAAAGTAGGAAGAGGAAGGAGGGAAAAAGGAGAGGTGGCAGAGGAAGGAGGGAGAGAAATGGGAGAAGGGGAAAATCAAGAGTAGGAAGACAAAGAAGAAAGGGAGAAAGAGGAGAAAAAGGGAGAAGAGGAAAGAGAAAAAGAGAGGGGAAAGGAAGAGAAGGAAGTAGAAGGAGGGAAAAACGAGACAGGGTGGAGAGGAAGGAGAAGGAGGGGTAACAGAAAAGTAGGGAAAAAAAGGAGGGAGAGGAGGAAAAGGAAAAAGGGAGAGGGAAAAAAAAAAAGGGAGGATAAAAGCCCTCAGAGGACAGTCACACACCGGCAGGTGAGTTTTGCCCGTCCGGTGAAGTCGGCAGGGTGGACAGCGACTTTTTCTGGACGTCGTCAATGTGTCCAGTCACAGAGTTCACTGGAGACTGAATAACACCGAGACCTTTTCTGGCAGGAGGAGGAGTGAGAGCGGCTGTAGATAACCGAGCCGTCTTCATCTTAGGTTTAGGGTTACGTCCTCTTCTCCTCGGCTCCTTCACAGGTTCTGGATTCAGTGGGGAGGAATTCTGTAAAACATTGTCTGGACAAGGAGTCGGGGGATCCTCTGTATCAGACGGAGCAGAGCGACTCTGTCCCACAGGACCGGAACATTTGGGGGTAGAAGTCGGAGTTTGTGGGAAACTTGAGGAATCTTCACCAACCAAACAGCCATCGCTGCCATCCAGAAGAGGAGGACCTGCACACACATGACAAAGGACCAAATTACTAAGGAGAGGGAACGAGGGCTCGGGACAAAGAAGAGCAGAGAACGATGGCTCGGGACAAAGGAGAGCGAGAACGATGGCTCGGGACAAAGGAGAGCGAGAACGATGGCTCGGGACAAAGGAGAGCGAGAACGATGGCTCGGGACAAAGGAGAGCGAGAACGAGGGCTCGGGACAAAGGAGAGCGAGAACGAGGGCTCGGGACAAAGGAGAGCGAGAACGAGGGCTCGGGACAAAGGAGAGCGAGAACGAGGGCTCGGGACAAAGGAGAGCGAGAACGAGGGCTCGGGACAAAGGAGAGCGAGAACGAGGGCTCGGGACAAAGGAGAGCGAGAACGAGGGCTCGGGACAAAGGAGAGCGAGAACGAGGCTCGGGACAAAGGAAGAGCGAGAACGAGGGCTCGGGACAAAGGAGAGCGAGAACGAGGTCTCGGGACAAAGAAGAGAGAGAACGGGGGCTCGGGACAAAGAAGAGCAGAGAACGAGGTCTCGGGACAAAGAAGAGCAGAGAACGAGGTCTCGGGACAAAGAAGAGAGAGAACGAGGTCTCGGGACAAAGAAGAGAGAGAACGAGGTCTCGGGACAAAGAAGAGAGAGAACGAGGGCTCGGGACAAAGAAGAGCAGAGAACGAGGTCTCGGGACAAAGAAGAGCAGAGAACGAGGTCTCGGGACAAAGAAGAGAGAGAACGAGGGCTCGGGACAAAGAAGAGCAGAGAACGAGGTCTCGGGACAAAGAAGAGCAGAGAACGAGGTCTCGGGACAAAGAAGAGAGAGAACGAGGGCTCGGGACAAAGAAGAGCGAGAACGAGGTCTCGGGACAAAGAAGAGCAGAGAACGAGGTCTCGGGACAAAGAAGAGCGAGAACGAGGTCTCGGGACAAAGAAGAGAGAGAACGAGGTCTCGGGACAAAGAAGAGAGAGAACGAGGGCTCGGGACAAAGAAGAGCAGAGAACGAGGTCTCGGGACAAAGAAGAGCAGAGAACGAGGTCTCGGGACAAAGAAGAGAGAGAACGAGGGCTCGGGACAAAGAAGAGCAGAGAACGAGGTCTCGGGACAAAGAAGAGCAGAGAACGAGGTCTCGGGACAAAGAAGAGAGAGAACGAGGGCTCGGGACAAAGAAGAGCGAGAACGAGGTCTCGGGACAAAGAAGAGAGAGAACGAGGTCTCGGGACAAAGAAGAGAGAGAACGAGGGCTCGGGACAAAGAAGAGAGAGAACAAGAGCTTAGGACAGAGAAGAGAGAGAATGAGGGCTCGGGACAAAGAAGAGCAGAGAACGAGGTCTCGGGACAAAGAAGAGAGAGAACGAGGTCTCGGGACAAAGAAGAGCGAGAACGAGGTCTCGGGACAAAGAAGAGAGAGAACGAGGGCTCGGGACAAAGAAGAGAGAGAACAAGAGCTTAGGACAGAGAAGAGAGAGAATGAGGGCTCGGGACAAAGAAGAGCGGAGGGCATGAGGGTTCGGCACAATGAAGAGAAGAAGGAACGAGGGCTCATGACAAAGAGGAAGAGAGAGAAGGAGGACTCAGGACAAGGAGGAAGAGAGAGCTAGAGAACCAAAATTCAGGACAGAGAAGAACAAAGAGAAAGACCTTTTCTGGCAGGAGGAGGAGTGAGAGCGGCTGTAGATAACCGAGCCGTCTTCATCTTAGGTTTAGGGTTACGTCCTCTTCTCCTCGGCTCCTTCACAGGTTCTGGATTCAGTGGGGAGGAATTCTGTAAAACATTGTCTGGACAAGGAGTCGGGGGATCCTCTGTATCAGACGGAGCAGAGCGACTCTGTCCCACCGGCCGGGTACATTTGGGGGTAGAAGTCGGAGTTTGTGGGAAACTTGAGGAATCTTCACCAACCAAACAGCCATCGCTGCCATCCAGAAGAGGAGGACCTGCACACACATGACAAAGGACCAAATTACTAAGGAGAGAGACCGGGGGCTCGGGACACCCGAAGAGAGAGAGAGAGACCGGGGGCTCGGGACACCCGAAGAGAGAGAGAGAGACCGGGGGCTCGGGACACCCGAAGAGAGAGAGAGAGACCGGGGGCTCGGGACACCCGAAGAGAGAGAGAGAGACCGGGGGCTCGGGACACCCGAAGAGAGAGAGAGAGACCGGGGGCTCGGGACACCCGAAGAGAGAGAGAGAGACCGGGGGCTCGGGACACCCGAAGAGAGAGAGAGAGACCGGGGGCTCGGGACACCCGAAGAGAGAGAGAGAGACCGGGGGCTCGGGACACCCGAAGAGAGAGAGAGAGACCGGGGCTCGGGACACCCGAAGAGAGAGAGAGAGACCGGGGGCTCGGGACACCCGAGAAGAGAGAGGAGACGGGGGGCTCGGGACACCCGAACAGAGAGACCGGGGGTCGGGCACCCGAACAGAGAGACGGGCTCGGACACCCGAACAGAGAGACCGGGGGCTCGGGACACCGAAAGAGAGACCGGGGGCTCGGGACAGCCGAAGAGAGAGCCCGGGGCTCGGGACAGCGAAGAGAGAGACGAGGTGGAAAGAAGGTATAAGTGACAAACCATCATTTTCCATCAGGATTTCCTTTGGAGCCGGGAGAGAGGAGACCATCTTCTCCTGCGGGTTCTCCCTAGGCAGAGACGCAGGGTTTATAGAAGGTCTGAGGGAAGCAGCAGACTCCTGCATCGTGACCCCGGCCGGTGCACTGACACCCATGGGCAACACAGTGGGGCAGGATGGACTCTCGTCTTCTCGGCGTATTACCATGACCTCTGCTGATCGCGTATCACAGTTCTCAGAGTCAGATCCGTCCATTAACGGCAATGCCTGTCACATCCAAGACATCTCATCGTGCAGAGCCATCACCTGAGGAGGGGAGAGAGACAACTATTACATCTCCTCCATATTACACTACAGAGCCATCACCTGAGGAGGGGAGAGAGAGACAACTATTACATCTCCTCCATATTACACTACAGAGCCATCACCTGAGGAGGGGAGAGAGACAAACTATTACATCTCCTCCATATTACACTACAGAGCCATCACCTGAGGAGGGGAGAGAGACAAACTATTACATCTCCTCCATATTACACTACAGAGCCATCACCTGAGGAGGAGAGAGAGACAAACTATTACATCTCCTCCATATTACACTACAGAGCCATCACCTGAGGAGGGGAGAGAGACAACTATTACATCTCCTCCATATTACACTACAGAGCCATCACCTGAGGAGGAGAGAGAGACAACTATTACATCTCCTCCATATTACACTACAGAGCCATCACCTGAGGAGGGGAGAGAGACAACTATTACATCTCCTCCATATTACACTAGGTCAGGAAAATATGAACTCTCTCCAAGTTGTAAGTACACCCGGCTGACACTTCTCCACTTTGGTTTGTAGAGACACACTATGTTTTTCCCCTGACTCCCCCCACCCCTGTCAGGCATTTACAACCTGGCAGAGTCATAAAACCTAGCAGAGCTGAATGTGTTTCTGTTTTCCCTCCAATAAAAAGAGGGACACACACATGTAGAGTGTTTGTTCTTCAGCTACAGACCTTTAAAGTCAAATTTAATATTATACATAATAATATATAGTGCATAATACATAATAATACATATTGCCACAATTACATAAATCATATTTTTGGGGTGTGCGCATCTCGGGGATCGCACTGCCCCCTCCAACATTGCTGAAAAAGTATCAGGAACCTGGGAAACTAATTTCTGACCATTCGCAAGCCACAGACACCCCGTGTTTGGACTCTAACAAAGGGTAAAATCACAAGGGAAAATATGATGCTAATATCTTTAGCCTGTGAGCTTCAAGGACAAAGATATGAAGAAAAGGCGTTATGGATAACTCTCAAAGATGGGTGCACCTCCCGGAAAACAGCCCTTATGTGAGATCAGCAAAGTGGGAGTTCTTGGTTGTATGGCCAAGCCATAAAACAAGAGCGGCCATGTTTTGTAAGTGATGAAGGACGCAGCACGACCTGTAGCTGGAACGTTTGTTTTGTATCGTTTATAAACACTGACAATTTTTCAGAGTAAATTCTAAAAATCTGCTCAGCTTCGTTCTTCTTCTTGCCCTGAGAGAACGGTCACATCTCCCCTAAATTCACATTCACGAGTTTCCACTTTGTCTACGTTAAGTTTTAGGAAGTGAGAGGAGAAGGAGGAGGATATGGCTGATAGACACTCCGGGATTGTGGACAGCAGAGACAAGAAGGAGGAGGATATGGCTGATAGACACTCCAGGATTGAGGATAGCAGAGAGGTGAAGGAGGAGGATATGGCTGATAGACACTCTGGGATTCTGGACAGGAGAGAGGTGAAGGAGGAGGATATGGCTGATAGACACTCCGGGATTCTGGACAGCAGCGAGGAGAAGGAGGAGGATATGGCTGATAGACACTCCGGGATTCTGGACAGGAGAGAGGTGAAGGAGGAGGATATGGCTGATAGACACACGCCGTACAGCACAGGGGCCCCCTCAGCCGCCACACACACTGTACAGTACAGGGGCCCCCTCAGCCGCCACACACACTGTACAGTACAGGGGCCCCTCAGCCGCCACACACACCGTACAGTACAGGGGCCCCCTCGGCCGCACACACCGTACAGTACAGGGGCCCCCTCGGCCGCACACACCGTACAGTACAGGGGCCCCCTCGGCCGCCGCACACACCGTACAGTACAGGGGCCCCCTCGGCCGCCGCACACACCGTACAGTACAGGGGCCCCCTCGGCCGCACACACCGTACAGTACAGGGGCCCCCTCGGCCGCCGCACACACCGTACAGTACAGGGGCCCCCTCGGCCGCCCACACACCGTACAGTACAGGGGCCCCCTCGGCCGCCACACACACACAGCTACCAGTACAGTGGGCCCCCTCGGCCGCACACACAGTACAGTACAGGGGCCCCCTCGGCCGCACACACAGTACAGTACAGGGGCCCCCTCGGCTGCACACACCGTACAGTACAGGGGCCCCCTCGGCCGCACACACAGTACAGTACAGGGGCCCTCTCAGACTGCACACACCGTACAGTACAGGGGCCCCCTCGGCCGCACACACAGTACAGTACAGGGGCCCTCTCAGACTGCACACACCGTACAGTACAGGGGCCCCCTCGGCCGCACACACAGTACAGTACAGGGGCCCCCTCGGCCGCACACACCGTACAGTACAGGGGCCCCCTCGGCCGCCACACACCGTACAGTACAGGGGCCCCCTCGGCCGCCAACACACACACCGTACAGTACAGGGGCCCCCTCGGCCGCACACACCGTACAATACAGGGGCCCCCTCGGCCGCACACACCGTACAGTACAGGGGCCCCCTCGGCCGCCACACACACACACAGTACAGTACAGGGGCCCCCTCGGCCGCACACACCGTACAGTACAGGGGCCCCCTCGGCCACACACACACCGTACAGTACAGGGGCCCCCTCGGCCGCACACACCGTACAGTACAGGGGCCCCCTCGGCCACACACACCGTACAGTACAGGGGCCCCCTCGGCCACACACACCGTACAGTACAGGGGCCCCCTCACCGCCACACACACCGTACAGTACAGGGGCCCCCTCAGCCGCCACACACACTGTACAGTACAGGGGCCCCCTCGCGCCCACACACCGTACAGTACAGGGGCCCCCTCGGCCGCGCACACATCGTACAGTACAGGGGCCCCCTCAGCCGCCACACACACCGTACAGTACAGGGGCCCCCTCAGCCGCCACACACACTGTACAGTACAGGGGCCACCTCGGCCGCACACACCGTACAGTACAGGGGCCCCTCAGCCGCACACACCGTACAGTACAGGGGCCCCTCAGCCGCACACACTGTACAGTACAGGGGCCCCTCAGCCGCACACACTGTACAGTACAGGGGCCCCCTCAGCCGCGCACACACAGTGCACAGGGGCCCCTGGACTGGAGTTACAGAAGCGACCAATCACTGTGGTGCTTTCATTTCTCAGTCGTCAGGCTCATAATGAAAGCCGCGCTGTGATTGGCTGTTCTGAGCGTTGTGTCATTTCCGCCCGCTCTGTTCTATATGAGGAGAAAGCACATATTCGGTACCGTAAATCCTCCGCCGCCGTCCGCTGTGAGGCCGGGATCCGGAGCTCAGTCTGTGTCATCACGTTTAAAGTCCGCGCCCGTGTGTATGTGGGCGGGAGGGCGCGCGCTGATGACGTCATACAGTCTACAACAAAATGGCGCCCAGTGGAGCCAAATCCACACAAACATGGCGCCCGCTGCACAACACCCAGCACTAACCACAGAAACATGGCGGACGTGGCGTGTGGTCACAGATTCCTCGGTGCCTCCTATTTTCTTCCCGGTTTCTCCCTTTTCTCTCTGTAATCACTATTGTATTGGGACTTCTCTGTGGATTGACGCCTGATTTCTGGTGTGTGGAGTCCTGGGCCCCATCTCTGCTGCTCCTGTCATCATTGTGGGATAATGGTGGGATGTGTGAGTTGGTGCTGTCCCCTGCGGCGCTCACTTTCTACGTTTCGCAGCGGTGTCGCTTTACTGCTCTTATGGGCAGTGACGTAGGCTCAGGTTGCCATAGTAACACGTTATGAAGTAGCCGCAGCTATGTAGATTAATGCAGGGGCGTAACTACAACAGGTGCAGGGGGTGCAATCGCACCCGGGCCCTGGAGCCTAGAGGGGCCCCAAAAGTCCCCTTGGCTTATAGAAAAAGACTAATGCTATTAATGATTTGCAATAATTGGGGGCCCCGTTGGAGCCTTCGCATCGGGGCCCTTGGACCTGAAGTTACGCCACTGGATTAATGGGCCATCTAACACCAAGAACGTCCTGTCTCAATATCTCTCCTCACCCCCAGACTACTTCTGTATTCACCTTTACTACACAAAGGCCGGAGCTACCCTTACCAAGCGACCATCGCTCCTCCGGGGCCGGACATCATCGGGGCCACGCTGCAGTCACTGAGCGACCATCGCTCCTCCGGGGCCGGACATCATCAGGGGGCCACGCTGCAGTCACTGAGCGACCATCGCTCCTCCAGGGCCGGACATCATCAGGGGGCCACGCTGCAGTCACTGAGCGACCATCGCTCCTCCGGGGCCAGACATCATCAGGGGGCCACGCTGCAGTCACTGAGCGACCATCGCTCCTCCGGGGCCAGACATCATCAGGGGCCACGCTGCAGTCACTGAGCGACCATCGCTCCTCCGGGGCCAGACATCATCAGGGGGCCACGCTGCAGTCACTGAGCGACCATCGCTCCTCCGGGGCCGGACATCACCAGGGGGCCACGCTGCAGTCACTGAGCGACCATCGCTCCTCCGGGGCCGGACATCATCAGGGGGCCACGCTGCAGTCACTGAGCGACCATCACTCCTCCGGGGCCGGACATCACCAGGGGGCCACGCTACACTCACTGAGCAACCATCGCTCCTCCGGGGCCAGACATCTTCAGGGGGCCACGCTGCAGTCACTCAGCGACCATCGCTCCTCCGGGGCCGGACATCATCAGGGGGCCACGCTGCACTCACTGAGCAACCATCGCTCCTCCGGGGCCGGACATCATCAGGGGGCCACGCTGCAGTCACTCAGCGACCATCGCTCCTCCGGGGCCAGACTTCATCAGGGGGCCACGCTGCCGTCACTCAGCGACCATCGTTCCTCCGGGGCCGGACATCATCAGGGGGCCACGCTGCAGTCACTCAGCGACCACCGCTCCTCCGGGGCCGGACATCATCAGAGGGCCACGCTGCAGTCACTGAGCAACCATCGCTCCTCCAGGGCCGCTCTGCAGTCACTGAGCGACCATCGCTCCTCCGGGGCCGTACATCATCAGGGGGCCACGCTGCAGTCACTGAGCGACCATCGTTCCTCCGGGGCCGGACATCATCAGGGGGCCACGCTGCAGTCACTCAGCGACCACCGCTCCTCCGGGGCCGGACATCATCAGAGGGCCACGCTGCAGTCACTGAGCAACCATCGCTCCTCCAGGGCCGCTCTGCAGTCACTCAGCTACCATCGCTCCTCCAGAGCCGCTCAGCAGTCACTGAGTGACCATCGCTCCTCCGGGGCCGGACATCACCAGGAGGCCGCGCTACACTCACCGCAGCAACCATCGCTCCTCCAGGGCCAGGCTTCAACAGGGGGCCACGCTGCAGTCACTGAGCGACCATCGCTCCTCCAGGGCCGCTCTGCAGTCACTGAGCGACCATCGCTCCTCCGGGGCCGTACATCATCAGGGGGCCACGCTGCAGTCACTGAGCGACCATCGCTTCTTCAGGGCCGGACATCAGCAGGGGGCCACGCTGCAGTCACTGAGCGACTATCGCTCCTCCGGGACCTGACATCAACAGGGGGCCACGCTACACTCACTGAGCGACCATCACTCCTCCGGGGCCGACATCATCAGGGGGCTACACTGCAGTCACTGAGCGACCATCCCTCCTCCGGGGCCGGACATCATCAGGGGCCGCGCTGCAGTCACTCAGCTACCATCGCTCCTCCAGAGCCGCTCAGCAGTCACTGAGCGACCATCGCTTCTCCAGGGCCGGACATCAACAGGGGACCACGCTGCAGTCACTGAGCGACCATCGCTCCTCTGGGGCCGGACATCACCAGGAGGCCGCGCTACACTCACCGCAGCAACCATCGCTCTTCCGGGGCCAGGCATCACTAGGGGGCCGCGCTGCAGTCACTCAGTGACCAGCGCTCCTCCGGGGTCGGTCATCACTAGGGGGCCGCGCTGCAGTCACTCAGTGACCAGCGCTCCTCCGGGGCCGGTCATCATCAGGAGGCCGCAGTACACTCACCGAGCGACCATCGCTCCTCCGGGGCCAGGCATCACTAGGGGGCCGCGCTGCAGTCACTCAGTGACCAGCGCTCCTCCGGGGCCGGTCATCACCAGGAGGCCGCAGTACACTCACCGAGCGACCATCGCTCCTCCGGGGCCAGGCATCACTAGGGGGCCGCGCTGCAGTCACTCAGCGACCATCGTTCCTCTGGGGCCGGACATCACCAGGAGACCGCGCTACACTCACCATAGCAACCATCACTTCTACGGGGCTGAACATCACCAGGAGGCCGTGCTGCAGTCACTGAGTGACCATCGCTCCTCCGGGGCCAGACATCACCAGAGGGCCGCGCTGCACTAACCGAGCAACAATCGATCCTCTGGGATAGGGCGTCACAAAGGGGCCACGGTGCACTCACTGCAGCAACCATCGCTCCTCTGGGGCCGGACGTCACCAACAGGTCGTGCTAAGCTCACCTCAGCAATCATCGCTCCTCCGGGGCCGGACATCACCAGGGGGCCGTGCTGCAGTCACTGACCGACCATCGCTCCTCCGGGGCCAGACATCATCAGGGGGCCGCACTGCACTCATCGAGCGACCATCGCTCTTCCGGGGCCGGACGTCATCAGGGGGCCGCTCTGCACTCACCGAGCGACCATCGCTCCTCCATGGCTGGACGTCACCAGGGGGCGTTCAGCACTCACCGAGCAACAGTCGATCCTCTGGGATCGGACGTCACCAAGGGGCCACACTGCACTCACTGCAGCAACCATCGCTCCTCTGGGGCCGGACGTCACCAACAGGTCGTGCTAAGCTCACCTCAGCAATCATCGCTCCTCCGGGGCCGGACATCACCAGGGGGCCGTGCTGCAGTCACTGACCGACCATCGCTCCTCCGGGGCCAGACATCACCAGGGGGCCGCACTGCACTCACCGAGCGACCATCGCTCCTCCGTGACTGGACGTCACCAGGGGGCGCTCAGCACTCACCGAGCGACAGTCGAGCCTCTGGGATCAGACGTCACCAAGGGGCCACACTGCACTCACTGCAGCAACCATCGCTCCTCTGGGGCCGGACGTCACCAACAGGTCGTGCTAAGCTCACCTCAGCGACTATCGCTCCATCGGAGCCGGATGTCACCAGGGGGCCACAATGTACTCACCAAGCTACTATCGCTCCTCTGGGGCTGGACGTCAACCTGGGGCCACGCTGCACTCACTGAGCGAACATCGCTCCTCCACCGCAAACCTGAGAGTGAAATCTGGGGCCTGAAGGACGGGTGAACTGGCCAATGTTGACTTTAGAGCAGAGAATGATTCCTCACACAGAGGGGTCCAGGCAGGGGCTGGCTGGTAGATTCTGCCCTGGGGGGCAGTCTACTTTTTCCAGCCCAAGCCGAAGTGAGGACCGGGGAAGGGGGTTGCTAGTCGAGCAAGCCGGATGAAGATCGGGGGGGGGGGGGTACTAGCAGAGTAGGGCGGGGGGGGCGGTCTGCTTCACTCATCGGCCTCCACCTCGCTGCCAGCCGCGGCCCGCCGCCTGCTTCCCTGGTGTCGCTGTAAAAATATCGTTACAGTGGGCGGCCCTAAACTGGGACAATACCACCGGTCTGGGGGGCAGATGCCTCCCTGCCACCTGGGCCAGTCCGCCCCTGGGTCCAGGATACAATTTGGGGAAGCCTCCTCTTGTTCAGGTCAGTTAATGGCTCAGCCAGAGCACTGTAGTGTGGCACAAACTTCCTATAATAGCCGGCCGTACCCAGGAAGGACTGGTCCTGCTTCTTGGTTCGTGGGGTGGGCCAGGCTGTAATGGCTTCTATCTTCCCTGGTTCAGGATTTAGCAGACCTCCCCTCACCCGGTGTGCGAGGTATTGTACTTCCCTCATGGCTACCTGACACTTCCCAGGCTTCATAGTCAGACCTACAGTGTGAAGCCTCTGCAACACCTGAGAAAGATGTGCAAGATGTTCCTCCCAAGAATGACTCCAAATGGCGATATCATCTAGATAAGCAACGGCAAAACCCTCAAGTCATTCCAATAAGTGATTTACCAGCCCCTGGAAGGTGGCAGGGGCATTCTTCAAACCGAATGGCATCACCAGGAACTCAAACAGTCCCAATGGCGTTATAAAGGCCGACCTCTCCTGAGCTTCTTTGGTCATGGGTATCTGCCAATATCCCCTACCCAACTCCATGATAGTGAGGTACGATGCAATAGCTAGCTGCTCTAACAGCTCATCTATCCTCGGCATGGGGTAGACAGTGGAGGTAGTAAGTACAGGGTGGGCCATTTATATGGATACATCTAAATAAAATGAGAAAGGTTGGTGATATGAACTTTCTGTTTGTGGCACATTAGTATATGGGAGGGGGAACTTTTCCAGATGGGTGGTGACCATGACGGCCATTTTGAAGTCAGCCATTTTGGATCCAACTTTATTTTTTTCAATGGGAAGAGAGTCATGTGACACATCAAACATTGAGAATTTCATAAGAAAAACAATGGTGTGCTTGGTGTGAAGACACGGGGGTCAGTGGGTGCTCTCGTCCGGTGGCCCAGCCGCCTTTCGAAAGCCAGCATGGACCAGGGCTCATCCCAAAATGAACGCCCGAGCTCCTTAACCGTGGGTGGAACACTACTCAGACAACACAGGGTGAGGGAACCACAATATTAAGGCTTTATTGGATCCCCAGTTAACAGCATATAACACATAACCAGCAAAACACAATGTAACAGGCAGCAGTCTCACCCTCCGCTGGCTCACCAGGAATTAGAATGTTCCTGTCCCAAAGCCATCACAGCAAAGTCTGCAACCAGGTGACTGGATTGTCCCAACCTGTGTTGCTTCCGTATGCAGTCTTTTGATATCCCAGTCGAATCCGAACATTCGATGTTGAAGTCCTTGCAGTATTACAGGGGTCTCACACTCGGCTGGGTTGCTGGGCCGCACATAGAAAAACATTTATATTGGGGGGCCGCATCTCTTGTAGGACTAAGTGATATTTTTAGTAATACCAGGATTTTTTGCTCAATGTAGTAAAGTACAAATCCTGATCCCCTTCTTGTAGTAATGTCCCCATCCTGTAGTAATGTCCCCATCCTGTAGTAATGTCTTTTTCTACTGATGTCCCCATCCTGATCCCCTTTACTAGTGATGTTCCCCATCCTGATCCCCTTTACTAGTGATGTTCCCCATCCTGATCTTCTTTACTAGTGATGTTCCCCATCCTGATCCCCTTTTCTACTGATGTCCCCATCCCGATCCCCTTTAGTAGTAATGTCCCTGTTCCCTTTTGTAGTAATGTCCCCCATCCTGATCCCCTTTAGTAGTGATCTCCCTCATCCCGATCCCCTTTTCTAATGATGTCCCCCATCCTGATCCCCTTTAGTAGTGATGTCCTCCATCCCGATCCCCCTTAGTAGTGATGTCCCGCATCCTGGTCCCCTTTTGTAGTGATGTCCCCCATCCTGATCCCCTTTAGTAGTGATGTCCTCCATCCCGATCCCCCTTAGTAGTGATGTCCCGCATCCTGGTCCCCTTTTGTAGTGATGTCCCCCATCCTGATCCCCTTTTCTAGGTATGTCCCCCATCCTGATCTACTTTTATAGTGATGCCCCCCCCCATCCTGTTTTACCTTCTTTTTACACACTCACATGCACACTCACACACACATACTCTCAAACACAGACTCTCATACACACACACACTCTCACACATCCACAAATCCTCATACACACTTCTCTCACACACACACCCCCACTCACATACACACTCCCTCACTCACATACACACACCCTCACACTTTTCTCACTTTAATGGTGGATTGCTACAGTGCAGGGGGCCGCCGCAGTCCCCGCGGTGCTGACGTCCGGCCTCCGCTCTGCTATGACTTCCACCAGCCGCCACTCAGAGAAGCTCTGTTGCTCAGCAAGATCAATGCAATCTGCTATTCAGAGACCCACATGTGACGCCATATTCCACCGTCAGCTGCGGGCCTCTCATTGGCTGACAGCTTCCATTGATCTTGCTGAGTGGCAGAGCTTGTTAGTGCCGCGGACAGAAGACCTCACACAGCGGGGACTGTAGCGCCCCCTGCACTGGGACGATGCATCATTAAGTTGTCCAAGGTGCCGCGGTCCGCATAGTGAAGCCCCAGGGGCCGGCCCTCGGGCCGCGTGTTTGAGACCCCTGCAGCATTATATTCCAAGTTCTGATCCCCTTGGTCGGCACTGAAATGCCTAGGCCTGGGGTTATGGCCTGCTAATCGGACCCGTAGATCCTAGATTAGCTGCCTGTATCAAGTCCCGTGCGTCTCTAGTCGGGGCCAAAGTCCCTTGACCAAGGTCACTAGAAAAAATAATCACCCTGGTTAATGAACAGGTCTCCTTATATACCTGAGCCCTCATGCAGGTTATTGGGGACATCACGATTGGTGGAATAAAACTGTTCTCATTGGCTCGATTTCAAGCTGCCTAGACAATGTTCATTTAAATGATGTAGACAGAGAGGGGCCAATGTGAAGCCCATCTAGTCTGCCATCCATAACAACAAACAATGGTGGCTGAAGTAGTTTACATAGAATCAGCAATACACATAGTAATACAAAGGACTTTTAGGAGGATTAAGTTCTCTGGCCTTCTATGACAAAGAGGTGAGATAATTACATTACACACGGTCAACATCACCAGGCATCTACAATATTTGTAGGAACAATGAGTTTCCCCTCACAAGGTAAGAAATAAAATACAGTACAGAGAGGTGAGATAATTACACTGCCCACATTAACACTACCAGGCATCTAGAAGACTTATAGGAACAATGAGTTGCATATCACAAGGTAGAGCACAAAATGCAAAGAATTGTCTGGCTACATAAGAAATCATCCTATGTTATATATTAAAGGAGGCCATTTCATCACACTTGGTTTTAACGTAACTTTATTCTTTCATTCACCGTAGCTTGTGGCAGCCTGGCAGTAGCACTGCCCGGGGCCCCCCTCACCTGCTGCCAGTTGCATACTGTAGCTTGCGGCAGCCTGGCACTAGCACACACTAGCACTGCCCGGGGCCCCCCCTCACCTGCTGGCTACTGCTTGTCCAGCATAAATCTTCACTTTTGCTTCTCTCTCTCCTCCTGCGAGGCCGGGAATCAGTGCAGACTACAGAAACATCACACACACACAGTCACACACACACACAGTCACACACACACACACACACACACACATACACAGCGTCTGAAGGAGGCGAAGCCCAGCAACTCCTTGTAGTTGAAGTGAGAAAGTGAAACAGTCTGAGAAGCGGCTGCTCTTGCTGACAGACAGCTGCTGCTTCTTTGCTAGACCTAGTCTGGGCGGGCGCCGGGCCCCCTGAGCCGCCGGGCCCAGTTGCACTTGCGACTGCTGCGACCTCGGTAGTTACGCCACTGTCTCTTTCTCTTAATCTATTGTCTTTTCCTTTGAAGCTCGCTATAGGTGTGAATGTTTGTTCTATTGCCCTGCTGGCAGGATGCCCCCTGGTGAGACTAGAGTCAGCTAGCTGGATAACATAGGTTATGACCTTTGTGTAGTGTTGTAAAGTTTAACCCTTAGCTGCTTTAGTGTCCATTCCCCTCAGATACATATTTCACTACAGTTAGTTTCTGTGGCGTTTTTCTGATCCGCTTTTCCCTAAGGATCCATGCTAAATGGAGAAAAAGAATGCAGGACCCAAAATGGATCAGAAGCAGAGGATCTGTTTTCTGGTCCTTTGTTTGTAAAGCTGATCCAGTTTTGCTGCAGAAAAAAACGCACCAGAAAAAATAGAGCAAAAACGCTGAGTGAATGAAGCCTAACGCTCGCAGGGGGCAAGCGTGGGGGAGTGGACCCCCTGGACTGAGGCACGGAGGAGGACGGAGGCGTCTGGAGGACAAGGCCTGGATAGAGGATAGACAGAGAAGCCTGGAGTAGGACAGAGGAGTCTGGAGGGAGGAGGATGACAGAAGGGCCTGGAGAATGAGGAAGACAGGGGGTCCATGAGGGAGGAGGACAAGGCGTGGAGCGAGGAGTAAGATAATGGGGCCAGGGGAAAGAGGATAACAGTGGGGCTTAGAGGGAGCACAAAAGTATGGAGGAGGAAGATAGAAGGGCCTGGACAAAGGAGGACACCTGGGCAAGAAGGGAGGAGGAAAGGGGGGCCTGGAGGGAGGAGGACACACAAAGAGGCCTAAATGGAGGACAGACAGAGGCCTGAAGAGAGGACAGAGGAGCCTGTAAGGAGGACAGATTTGCTAAGAGGGAGTAGATGAGAGGGGTCTGAAGGAGGACAGAGGAAGAGGATAGAGGGCCAGCAGGACAGAGAAATCTAAAGGACAGAGGGGCCAGGACAGATGGGCCAATGAGAAACGTCAGAGTGGCTTGGAGGGAAGAGGATGACAGAAAGGCCTGGAGAGAGGAAGAAGGGACATGTGGGAAGATAATGACACAGGGGCCAGGAGGGAAGACAGACGGGCCAAGAGGGAAAGGTCTGAAGGAAGAGGACAGAGGAGTATGGAGGAGGAAGATAGACGTGTCTGGACGAAGGAGGATGACAGAGGGGCCTGGAGAGAGGACAGAGGGGCAAGGGGTGAGGACAGAGGGGCCAGGAGAGAGGAGAGGACAGAGGGGCAAGGAGTGAGGAGAGGACAGAGGACCTGAAGGAAGAGGACAGAGGAGTATGGAGGAGGAAGATAGAAGGGTCTGGCCGAAGGAGGATGACAGAGGGGCCTGGAGAGAGGACAGAGGGGCCAGGAGAGAGGAGAGGACAGAGGGGCAAGGAGTGAGGACAGAGGGGCCAGGAGAGAGGAGAGGACAGAGGGCCTGAAGGGAGAGGACAGAAGAGTCTGGAGGGAGTAGGACGAGAAAGGAGCCTGGAGAGGAAGATAGAGCAGCCAGGAGGGGGGAAGAGGATAGAGGGCCAGCAGGACCGAGGAGTCTGGAGGACAGATGGGCCAATGAGAAAAGACAGAAGGAGTTGAGTGGAAGAGGATGACAGAAGGGCCTGGTGGGAGGACAGAAGGGGCCTGGAGAGAGAGAGGGGCCTGGGGAGGAGGATGACAAGGGCCAGATGGCAGGACACATGGGTCAAGAGGGAGTGGTAGAGAGGGGTCTGAAGGAAGAGGACAGGGGTGTATGGAGAAGGAAGAGAAAAGAGAGGACAGAGGGGAGGCGTAGGATAGAGGGGCCAGGGAGGACAGAGGGGCCAAAAGGGAGGATATCTCAAGGATGAACACTGCTGGGGCAGTGGGATGACAGTGGGGCCTGGAGGGAGGATAGAGTATGGAAAAAGACAGAAGGGCCTGGGTGAATGAGGACAGAGGAGCCCTGAGGGAGGACAGAGGGTCCAGCAGAGGAGACAGATGGGCCTGGAGGCAGAAGAGGACAGAGGGGGCTGGTGAGAGGAGCCTGGATGTAGAACAGAGGGGCCAGGAGGGAGGACAGAGGTGTCTTCAGGGAGGACAGAGGGGCCAAAAGGGAGGACATCTCAATGGAAGGGGAACTGCTGGCTGCACAAGTATTTGATGTGATGAGAACATGAGCAGCAGTGGCCCCTCAACGCTGATTATCAGGGGCTCTAAACAATGTGATGTGATACAGGTCCTCCTCTTCTTGCGTGTTGGGTCACACGTACAGTGTTGGCCAAAGGTATTGGCACCCTCAGCCTAATACTTGGTTGCACAACCTTTAGCCAAAATAATTGCGATCAACCACTTCCGGTAACCATCAATGAGTTTCTTACAATGCTCTGCTGGAATTTTACACCATTCTTCTTTGGCAAACTGCTCCCGGTCCCTGATATGTGAAGGCTGCCATCTCCAAACTGCCATTGTTAGATCTCTCCACAGGTGATCTATGGGATTCAGGTCTGGACTCATTGCTGCCACCTTACAAGTCTCCAGTGCTTTCTCTCACACCATTTTCTAGAGCTTTTTGAAGTGTGTTTTGGGTCATTGTCCTGCTGGAAGACCCATGACCTCTGAGGGAGACCCAGCTTTCTCACACTGGGCCCTACATTATGCTGCACAATGTGTTGGTAATCTTCAGACTTCATAATGCCATGCACACGGTCAAGCAGTCCAGTGCCAGAGGCAGCAAAGCAACCCCAAACCATCAGGGAGCCTCCGCCATGTTTGACTGTAGGGAGCGTGTTCTTTTCTTTGAATGCCTCTTTTTTCTCCTGTAAACTCTATGTTGATGCCTTTGCCCTTGCTCTACTTTTGTCTCATCTGACCAGAGAACATTCTTCCAAAACGTTTTAGGCTTCTCAGGCAAGTTTTGGCAAACTCCAGCCTGGCTTTTTATGTCTCGGGGTAAGAAGTGGGGTCTTCCTGGGTCTCCTACCATACAGTCCCTTTTCATTCAGACGCGACGGATAGTACGGGTGACACTGCTGTACCCTCGGACTGCAGGGCAGCTTGAACTTGTTTGGATGTTAGTCAAGGTTCTTTATCCACCATCCGCACAATCTTGCGTTGAAATCTCTTGTCAATTTTTCTTTTCCGTCCACATCTAGGGAGGTTAGCCACAGTGCCATGGGCTTTACACTTCTTGATGACACTGCGCACAGTAGACACAGGAACATTCAGGTCTTTGGAGATGGACTTGTGCCTTGAGATTGCTCATGCTTCCTCACAATTTGGTTTCTCAAGTCCTCAGACAGTTCTTTGGTCTTCTTTCTTTTCTCCATGCTCAATGTGGTACACACAAGGACACAGGACAGAGGTGGAGTCAACTTTAATCCATGTCAACTGGCTGCAAGTGTGATTTAGTTATTGCCAACACCTGTTAGGTGCCACAGGTAAGTTACAGGTGCTGTTAATTACACTAATTACAGAAGCATCACATGATTTTTCTATTAGTGCCAATACTTTTGTCCACCCCTTTTTATGTTTGGTGGAATTAGATCCACTTTGGCTTTAGGACAATTCTCTTTGTGTTTTTTCATTGAAGACAAATTAAATGAAGATAATAATAGCAAAGAATTTGTGATTGCAATCATTTTCAGGAAGAAATTGAGTATTATCTGACAGAATTGCAGGGGTGTCAATACTTTTGGCCACAACTGTAGGGAAGTGTCACTCACATGAATCGCTGACCCTGCAGGTAACAGACACGTCTAGATCCGGAGAAAGGCTGGATGTGACAACACAGACCTTTACACTATGTGGCGTGGGTTGAATTCTCTTAATTTGGCCAGATGTATTGGTCTTCTGTTTGTTATGGCATTGTTTCTTGCCAGACTGTGTGGTGCCTTCATTGTTCTGAGTTTGTGTATTGCTAATTTAATGTAAATTACCTCACCCCCTGTCTACATCACCCAGAGGAGAATTAAGCATTCAGCTTGAAATCCAGCCAATAACAGAACAGCCTTATTCCACCAATATTGTTGGAACACAATATACCCTGAGGTGTAGGCTTGGGATATAAAAAGGTGTTATTTCAGTCACCAGGAGTTCATCTGCTTTGTGGCCTCAGTCTAGGGACTTCGGCCCCGACTGGTGGTTCACATCGTGTCTTCACATCCTACATAGCTTCAATCTAGGTGCCAGGATAACATTGTGTTTCGTATTTTGCATGGCCTCAGGCTAAAAGCTTCAGGTCCGACTAAAGGAGACCAAAACTGGACTATCAGAGACTATTTATGGAAGATCTCCAGGTTGGGACAATTCGGTCATCTGGCTACAGACTGTGTTGTGCTCAGTGCTTCCTAAGCTTGATGTTATTCCTCTCTCAGTGGGTGTCTGCTGGGAGCGACGGCTGCTGGACTGGAGTAAGACGCCCTGGAAGCCCCGAAGGCACAAACAGTCTAATCCCTGGTGATCCAGAGGAGGGTGAGACTCTGCTGCCTGTTACATTGTGTGTTGTGCTTGGTTATGTGTTATATGTCTGTGACTGTTGGGGATCCAATAAAGTCTTACCATTGTGGTTCCTCCCCTGTGTTGTCTGAGTAGTGTCTGCCCACCGGTGAGGAGTTCAGGCATTTAGTGGCATGAGTCCATGTGGTCTTTCTAAAGGCGGCCAGGCCAGTGGACGAGAGCACCCACTGACCCCCGTGTCTCCACAGAGGAGATCACCCACTGACCCCCCGTGTCTCCACAGAGGAGATCACCCGCTGACCCCCGTGTCTCCACAGAGGAGAGCACCCACTGACCCCCGTGTCTCCAGAGAGCACCCACTGACCCCCGTGTCTCCACAGAGGAGAGCACCCACTGACCCCCGTGTCTCCACAGAGGAGAGCCCCCACTGACCCCCGTGTCTCCACAGAGGAGAACACCCACTGACCCCCGTGTCTCCACAGAGGAGAGCACCCACTGACCCCCGTGTCTCCACAGAGGAGAGCCCCACTGACCCCCGTGTCTCCACAGAGGAGAGCCCCACTGACCCCCGTGTCTCCACAGAGGAGAGCACCCACTGACCCCCGTGTCTCCACAGAGGAGAGCCCCCACTGACCCCCGTGTCTCCACAGAGGAGAGCACCCACTGACCCTCGTGTCTCCAGAGAGGAGAGCACCCACTGACCCCCGTGTCTCCAGAGAGCCCCCACTGACCCCCGTGTCTCCACAGAGAACACCCACTGACCCCCGTGTCTCCACAGAGGAGAGCCCCACTGACCCCCGTGTCTCCACAGAGAACACCCACTGACCCCCGTGTCTCCACAGAGGAGAGCCCCACTGACCCCCGTGTCTCCACAGAGGAGAGAGCACCCACTGACCCCCGTGTCTCCACAGAGGAGAGAGCACCCACTGACCCCCGTGTCTCCACAGAGGAGAGCACCCACTGACCCCCGTGTCTCCACAGAGGAGAGCCCCCACTGACCCCCGTGTCTCCACAGAGGAGAGAGCACCCACTGACCCCCGTGTCTCCACAGAGGAGAGAGCCCCACTGACCCCGTGTCTCCACAGAGGAGAGAGCACCCACTGACCCCCGTGTCTCCACAGAGGAGAGAGCACCCACTGACCCCCGTGTCTCCACAGAAGAGAGCGCCCACTGACCCCCGTGTCTCCACAGAGAGAGAGCCCCCACTGACCCCCGTGTCTCCACAGAAGAGAGCGCCCACTGACCCCCGTGTCTCCACAGAGGAGAGCCCCCACTGACCCCCGTGTCTCCACACAGGAGAGCCCCCACTGACCCCCGTGTCTCCACAGAGGAGATCACCCACTGACCCCCGTGTCTCCACAGAGGAGAGCCCCCACTGACCCCCGTGTCTCCACAGAAGAGAGCGCCCACTGACCCCCGTGTCTCCACAGAGGAGAGCCCCCACTGACCCCCGTGTCTCCACACAGGAGATCACCCACTGACCCCCGTGTCTCCACAGAGGAGAGCCCCCACTGACCCGCCGTGTCTCCACAGAGGAGAGCACCCACTGACCCCCGTGTCTCCACAGAGGAGAGCCCCCACTGACCCCCGTGTCTCCACAGAGGAGAGCCCCCACTGACCCCCGTGTCTCCACAGAGGAGAGCACCCACTGACCCCCGGTCTCCACAGAGGAGAGCCCCCACTGACCCCCGTGTCTCCACAGAGGAGAGCCCCCACTGACTCGACCCCCGTGTCTCCACAGAGGAGAGCCCCCACTGACCCCCGTGTCTCCACAGAGGAGAGCCCCACCCCTGACCCCCGTGTCTCCACAGAGGAGAGCCCCCACTGACCCCCGTGTCTCCACAGAGGAGAGCACCCACTGACCCCCGTGTCTCCACAGAGAGCGCCCACTGACCCCCGTGTCCTCTACAGAGGAGAGCGCCCACTGACCCCCCGTGTCTCCACAGAGAGCCCCCACTGACCCCCGTGTCTCCACACAGAGGAGAGCACCCACTGACCCCCGTGTCTCCACAGAGGAGAGCCCCCACTGACCCCCGTGTCTCCACAGAGGAGAGCCCCCACTGACCCCCGTGTCTCCACAGAGGAGAGCCCCCCCTGACCCCGTGTCTCCACAGAGGAGAGCACCCACTGACCCCCGTGTCTCCACAGAGGAGATCACCCACTGACCCCCGTGTCTCCACAGAGAGCATCCACTGACCCCCGTGTCTCCACAGAGGAGAGGAGCACCCACTGACCCCCGTGTCTCCACAGAGGAGAGCACCCACTGACCCCCGTGTCTCCACAGAGGAGCGCACCCACTGACCCCCGTGTCTCCACAGAGGAGCGCACCCACTGACCCCCGTGTCTCCACAGAGGAGAGCCCCCACTGACCCCCGTGTCTCCACAGAGGAGAGCACCCACTGACCCCCGCGTCTCCACAGAGGAGAGCACCCACCGACCCCCGTGTCTCCACAGAGGAGAGCACCCACTGACCCCCGTGTCTCCACAGAGGAGAGCACCCACTGACCCCCGTGTCTCCACAGAGGAGAGCACCCACTGACCCCCGTGTCTCCACAGAGGAGAGCCCCCACTGACCCCCGTGTCTCCACAGAGGAGAGCACCCACCGACCCCCGTGTCTCCACAGAGGAGATCACCCACTGACCCCCGTGTCTCCACAGAGGAGAGCACCCACTGACCCCCGTGTCTCCACAGAGGAGAGCACCCACTGACCCCCGTGTCTCCACAGAGGAGAGCCCCCACTGACCCCCGTGTCTCCACAGAGAGCACCCACTGACCCCCGTGTCTCCACAGAGGAGAGCCCCCACTGACCCCCGTGTCTCCACAGAGGAGATCACCCACTGACCCCCGTGTCTCCACAGAGAGAGCACCCACTGACCCCCGTGTCTCCACAGAGGAGAGAGCACCCACTGACCCCCGTGTCTCCACAACTGGATACAAACCTGAGCAGCGCTCCAATATACTAAGTGCGGGGCTCCTCCAGAGCAGAGAGCACCAAGGAGGAGAAGGGCCACATCATGACCCCTGAAGGACATGGGAGGATCTGGTCACTTTCAATCTATGTGCGAATCTACCACAGCCGATGGCAGCCAGCATAGGACAGGGCCCAAATCCACTGTCATGTTATCCCCAATACTAATGAGATACAGAATAAACCCCCCAACAAAGCAGACTGACACACAGTAACGACACTGCAGACACAAGTTTAATAATACAGGAGAGGAGGATCCTCACTGCTGTTCCCCACTCTTCACCCCAGCAGCACCACCGGCACCGACGTGCAAGGGATCATGCCCAGATCAGTGATCACCAGATCCACCAGGTCCGGGGGCGTCACATCGTACACCAGATTCAGCAGCCGCAATGATGGGGTCTTCTCCCATTGTTTCAACGGACATCTGCCCTTCCGGGTCACAATGAGGTCATCAGGGTCATCTGCATGGGGAGAAAGTGTAAGAGTTGAAGAGGTCTGCAGGAGATTAAGTGTGCCGGAGGAGGGGTCTGCAGGAAGGTACTCGCCTCTGCGGGGTGTGCCAGAGGAGGGGTCTGCAGGAGGATACTCGCCTCTGCGGGGTGTGCCAGAGGAGGGGTCTGCAGGAGGATACTCGCCTCAGCGGGGTGTGCCAGAGGAGGGGTCTGCAGGAGGATACTCGCCTCTGCGGGGTGTGCCAGAGGAGGGGTCTGCAGGAGGATACTCGCCTCTGCGGGGTGTGCCTGAGGAGGGGTCTGCAGGAAGGTACTCGCCTCTGCGGGGTGTGCCTGAGGAGGGGTCTGCAGGAGGATACTCGCCTCCGTGGGGTGTGTCGGAGGAGGGTCTGCAGGAAGGTACTCGCCTCTGCGGGGTGTGCCAGAGGAGGGGTCTGCAGGAGGATACTCGCCTCTGCGGGGTGTGCCAGAGGAGGGGTCTGCAGGAGGATACTCACCTCCGTGGGGTGTGCCGGAGGAGGGGTCTGCAGGAAGGTACTCGCCTCTGCGGGGTGTGCCAGAGGAGGGGTCTGCAGGAGGATACTCGCCTCTGCGGGGTGTGCCAGAGGAGGGGTCTGCAGGAGGATACTCGCCTCCGTGGGGTGTGCCGGAGGAAGGTTTGCAGGAGGATACTCGCCTCTGCGGGGTGTGCCAGAGGAGGGGTCTGCAGGAGGGTACTCGCCTCTGCGGGGTGTGCCAGAGGAGGGGTCTGCAGGAGAATACTCGCCCTCGTGGAGAATGCCTGAGGAGGGTCTGCAGGAGGGTACTCGCCTCTGCGGGGTGTGCCAGAGGAGGGGTCTGCAGGAGGATACTCACCCCCGCTAAGCGTGCCGGAGTAGGGGTCTGTAGGAGGATCTCGTCCCAGTAAAGCATGCTGGAGGAGGGGTCTACAGGAGGATACTTGCCCCCGTGGAGCATGCCGGAGGAGGGGTCTGCAGGAGGATACTTGCCCCCGTGGAGCATGCCGGAGGAGGGGTCTGCAGGAGGATACTTGCCCCCGTGTAGCATGCTGGAGGAGAGGTCTGCAGGAGGATACTCGCCCCCGTGGAGCATGCTGGAGGAGAGGTCTGCAGGAGGATACTTGCCCCCGTGGAGCATGCCGGAGGAGGGGTCTGCAGGAGGATAGTTGCCCCCGTGGAGCATGCCGGAGGAGGGGTCTGCAGGAGGATAGTTGCCCCCGTGGAGCATGCTGGAGGAGAGGTCTGCAGGAGGATACTCGCCCCCGTGTAGCATGCTGGAGGAGAGGTCTGCAGGAGGATACTCGCCCCCGTGGAGCCTGCTGGAGGAGGAGTCTGCAGGAGGACATTCGCTCCCAACGGAGTGTGCCAGGAGGGATCTGCAGGAAGATACTCTCCCCAACGGAGCGTGCCAGGGGAGGGTCTGCAGAATACTTGCCCCCAGCAAAGCATGCAGGGGAAGCGGTCTGCAGGAGGATACTCGCCTCCGACAGAGCGTGCTGGCGGAAAGGTCTGCGGGAGGACACGCACCCAAAGGAGCATGCCAGAGGAGGGGTCTGAAGGAGAATACTCGCCCCCAGTGGAGCGTGCAGACGGAGCGGTCTGCGGGAGCACACTTTCCCCCAGTGAAGTGTGCTGGAGGAAGGGTCTGCAGGAGGATACTTGACCCCAGCAAAGCGTGCCGAAGAATGGGTCTGCAGGAGGATACTCGCCCCCAACAGAGCCTGCCGGCGGAGTGGTGTGCAGGATGATACTTACCCCTAGCGAAGCATGCCGGAAGAATGGTCTGCAGGATACTCGCCCCCGCAGAGTGTGTTGGCGGAGGGATCTGCAGGAGGATACTCGCCCTAGAGGAGCATGCTGGAGGAGGGGGTCTGCAGGAGGATACTCGCTCTATGTACTGTGCCAGTTGTCACCCCGAGGGTAACATGATTGTGACAGCAGGGACCCTGGCTAGGGGGAGGAGCGGGACAGGGACCCCTGCTAGGGGAGAAGCAGGACAGGGACCCCGTCTGGGGGTGATCCAGGTCAGGGGCCGCTCTTACCCAGCTCATTGGAGACAAAAGAGTCGGTCTGGACCTTCTCGCAGAACTTGTAGGTCTCGCAGCAGACTAGCACCGGCACATTGTGAGCCTTCGCGATCAGCGCGATCTGGGAGGTGCCGACCCGGGACATGACGTAGCCGTTCGCCAGCAGAGCGTGGGCCCCGAGGAAAACCTTGGATACCTGAGGAAAGAGGACACAGTCACAGCCTGAGGACAGACGTAAATAGACCCAAATGGATGGTGATTTTGACCCGCGCAAACTGTACGTTAAAAAGGATCGCAAGGAATCAACGAGAAATGGCGCCTTTATTCAATGCATTTAGAGCCGGTCCTCGCTCCTTCTTTAGGAATGCAACCATGAATGACGGAGCGAGGACCGGCTCTGAACACATTGAATAAAGGCGCCATTTCCCCTTGATTCCTTGTGATCCTGTTCATTGTACAGTTTACGCGGGATATACAATCACCGCCCATTAGGATCTATTATTAGGCCACCACCGTGTTGGTGTGGAGTGTGGATCCGCGGCGGCTGCACCACACACATTTACTGGTTGTGGCTCACACAAACGATCCAGGGCAGCAGGGAGATGGGCCACTTCCTGGATCACGTCTTATAAAAGGATAAGACCCCATCAGTATCCTCACCTTCAGCGAGGACAGACGTATGACCTTCAATAACCCCCGAAATCAACAACACAGGAGGGAAAGAACCGGAGCTCTTATCATCTGTGACCGCAACACCCACAATATACCTCATCCTCCAGAGCTGCACTCACTATTCTGCTGTTACATTATGTCTTATCCTCCAGAGCTGCACTCACTATTCTGCTGTTACATCATGTCTTATCCTCCAGAGCTGCACGCACTATTCTGCTGTTACATCATGTCTTATCCTCCAGAGCTGCACGCACTATTCTGCTGTTACATCATGTCTTATCCTCCAGAGCTGCACTCACTATTCTGCTGTTACATCATGTCTTATCCTCCAGAGCTGCACTCACTATTCTGCTGTTACATCATGTCTTATCCTCCAGAGCTGCACTCACTATTCTGCTGTTACATCATGTCTTATCCTCCAGAGCTGCACGCACTATTCTGCTGTTACATCATCTTATCCTCCACAGCTGCACTCACTATTCTGCTGTTACATCATGTCTTATCCTCCAGTCACCTCCAGAGCTGCACACACTATTCTGCTGTTACATCGTGTCTTATCCTCCAGTCACCTCCAGAGCTGCACTCACTATTCTTCTGTTACATCGTGTCTTATCCTCCAGTCACCTCCAGAGCTGCAGTCACTATTCTTCTGTTACATCATGTCTTATCCTCCAGTCACCTCCAGAGCTGCAGTCACTATTCTGCTGTTACATCATGTCTTATCCTCCAGTCACCTCCAGAGCTGCACTCACTATTCTGCTGCTACATCGTGTCTTAAGCCCCAGTCACACATAACGATATCGTTAGAGAGATCGTTGTAACTGTGACGTTACAACGATCTCTCCAGCGATATCGTTCTGTGTGACACTTTGCAGCGATCAGGCCCCTGCTGTGAGGTCGCTGATCGCTGCAAAGTGCTGTGGGTCATTTTTAGATCGTTGGTTTCCCGCTGGTCAGCACGCATCGCTGCGTGTGACTGCAAGAAACCAGCGATCTGTGACCTCACAGGGCTTGTTACTATGGTAAACACCGGGTATCCAGGCAGCGCGTGCTGTCTAGATATCCGGCGTTTACCATGGTTACCAGCGTCCTCCCTGCTTAGCACTGCCTGTAAGCAGGGAGAACGCTGGTAACTATGATAAACAGCAAGTATCTAGGCAGCGCGCGTTGCTTGGATACCCGGTGTTTATGATAGTTACCAGCGTTCTCCCTGCTTACAGGCAGCTCTAAGCAGGGAGAACGCTGGTAACTATGATAAACAGCGGGTATCCAGGCAGCGCGCGCTGCCTGGATACCCCGCTGTTTATCATAGTTACCAGCGTTCTCCCTGCTTAGCACTGCCTATAAGGCAGCGCTAAGCAGGGAGCGATGTGGGAGGTGGCTCCCATGGCCTGATCGCTGGGGAGATCTGCCTGTTTGACAGCTCCCCAGCGATCAGGTAACGACGCTCCAGCGATCCCGGCAGGTCGTTATCGCTGTTGGGATCGTTGGAGCAATCGTTATGTGTGACAGCACCTTTATCCTCCAGTCACCTACAGAGCTGCACGCACTATTCTGCTGTTATATCGTGTCTAATCCTCCAGTCACCAACAGAGCTGCACTCACTATTCTGCTGTTATATCGTGTCTTATCCTCCAGTCACCTCCAGAGCTGCACTCACTATTCTGCTGTTACATCGCATCTTATCCTCCAGTCACCTCCAGAGCTGCACTCACTATTCTGCTGTTATATCGTGTCTTATCCTCCAGTCACCTCCAGAGCTGCACTCACTATTCTGCTGTTACATCATGTCTTATCCTCCAGAGCTGCAGTCACTATTCTGCTGTTACATCGTGTCTTATCCTCCAGTCACCTCCAGAGCTGCACTCACTATTCTTCTGTTACATCGTGTCTTATCCTCCAGTCACCTCCAGAGCTGCAGTCACTATTCTTCTGTTACATCATGTATTATCCTCCAGTCACCTCCAGAGCTGCAGTCACTATTCTTCTGTTACATCATGTCTTATCCTCCAGTCACCTCCAGAGCTGCAGTCACTATTCTGCTGTTACATCATGTCTTATCCTCCAGTCACCTCCAGAGCTGCACTCACTATTCTGCTGTTATATCGTGTCTTATCCTCCAGTCACCTCCAGAGCTGCACTCACTATTCTGCTGTTACATCATGTCTTATCCTCCAGAGCTGCAGTCACTATTCTGCTGTTACATCATGTATTATCCTCCAGTCACCTCCAGAGCTGCAGTCACTATTCTTCTGTTACATCATGTCTTATCCTCCAGTCACCTCCAGAGCTGCAGTCACTATTCTGCTGTTACATCATGTCTTATCCTCCAGTCACCTCCAGAGCTGCACTCACTATTCTGCTGTTATATCGTGTCTTATCCTCCAGTCACCTCCAGAGCTGCACTCACTATTCTGCTGTTACATCATGTCTTATCCTCCAGAGCTGCAGTCACTATTCTGCTGTTACGTGGTGTCTTATCCTCCGGTCCCCTCCAGAGCTGCGGTCAGTCCTCACCTCGGGCAGGATGTAGGAGATGGCAGTGATCAGGATGTAGGTGCAGTGGATGCCACCCTTCACCAGTCTCCGCAGGGTCTCTCTGCCCTCCAGTTTCGGCCGGCTGTCCACCACGATGACTCGGAACCTCTTGCCGCTCTTGTGCGCTTCGCAGAGTGTGAAGGTCACCAGGGAGGAGCTGGGGGGGGGGACAGAAGGGGCGTCAGGTGCTAAGGGCCCCAGTGTGGGGGAGGGGCGTCAGACAGAGGGGCCCCAGGCGGGGGAGCCAGAGGGGCCCGCACTCACCAGCCGTAAACCAGGATGACGTCGTCCTCGCTGATCTTCTCTGCCGCAGACTTGGCGATGGCCTGAGCCGCCAGATGGATCTTCTCATTGAAGAAGCCGTCAATGCAGCGATACAGATGATTCTTAGCCTGAAGAGGAGCCCATGTCAGGCACTACAACTCCCAGCATGCCCCACAGTAACCCCACCAGGGTGCAGTGCTCGCCTCATCCGCGGAGGGGCCCGCACTCGCCTCCCCCGCGGAGGGGCCCGCACTCGCCTCGTCCGCGGAGGGGCCCGCACTCGCCTCGTCCGCGGAGGGGCCCGCACTCGCCTCGTCCGCGGAGGGGCCCGCACTCGCCTCGTCCGCGGAGGGGCCCGCACTCGCCTCGTCCGCGGAGGGGCCCGCACTCGCCTCGTCCGCGGAGGGGCCCGCACTCGCCTCGTCCGAGGAGGGGCCCGCACTCGCCTCGTCCGCGGAGGGGCCCGCACTCGCCTCGTCCGCGGAGGGGCCCGCACTCGCCTCGTCCGCGGAGGGGCCCGCACTCGCCTCGTCCGCGGAGGGGCCCGCACTCGCCTCGTCCACGGAGAGTCCACACTTACCTCCTCCTCCCCCATCTGGCTGCTGATGCTGGAGATTTCCTTCTTGATGTATTTGATGGCGTTTCCCATACTGGCTGATAGAGGGCGACACTGAGTCAGGAAGCTGCAGAGTGAGAAAGAGCCTGATTGTAAGAGCCCAACATACAGCTTCACCCCCCAACACCCATCCTCTACAGCGCCCCACACCCATCCTCTACAGCCCACCCATCATCCAGCCTCCCCCCATACCCATTCTCTACAGCGCCCCACACCCATCCCCTACAGCCCACCTAACCACCATCCACAGCCTCTCCCCCCACCCTCCCTTATCATCCACAGCCCCCTTCCCCACAGACACACACCCATCATCCACAGCCTCTACCTCATCATGTTCAGCCCTACCCATCATCTACGCCCCCCCCCCCATCATTCACAGCCTCTCCTCCTCCATCATCCACACAACTCCACCCACCCCCATGATGCAGCCCCCACAAAACCCATCATCCACACCCCCCACCTTGGTCATCCACAGCACACAAAGCGGTGGCCACCAGTAGCCCTGGCAATCAGCCAGCCGCTCCCCCTCGGGCCCCTCACCTGATGGCCGGCTTCAGCTTGTTCACCAGGTCTCGTGCCAGCTCCTCGTGGGGTGGAGTGCTGTAATCCCGGATCACCTGCAGTGGGAGTAGCAATGAGGGCGGAGCTCAGAGGGTTGGTGGGTGGGGTCATTATTAGGGCAATTGTTAGGACTTTGTATTTTCTGTGCATCTTGCCCCTTAACAACATGGTTGCTTCATGTGATCCTCCTCTCAGCCTTTATAAACCCCAGCCTACCGTCTGGCCATGCTCGAGTATTCAGTTGAATCCCTGGCTCCCTGTGATATTCCACTCCAGCTTTTCCCGTGTCTGCAGTCCTTCTCCAGGAACGCTGTGCAGCTTCCCTGTTACTTTTGTGCACTTGTAGTTTCTCTGGACTGTGCTGGACTTTTCTTAAACTTCACTGCACAGTTTCTAATTCAGGTCTTGTTCTTGTGACGACCTTTCCCAGGCCTTCCGGGGAGTTATCAGACTGATTCTGATGTGAACTGCTTCTAAAGAGACTTCCCTGTTTGTTGATGAACTCGCTTTATCTCACATTTATTCACGGTTACGTGTTATAGTGAAATATGTATGTGAGGGAATGGACACCAGCAGTTAATGGTTATATGCTGGGTCACAGCCTATGTTATCTGAGCACAAAGCGGCTTTCCTGGATTGAGACCCCAGTCTCTCCAGGGGGGAAAGGCCTGTCCGGAGAAACCACAGAGTGGAGCCGTTTTACACCTCTTAAGCCACTGAAGACTCCACCAAATGGGACCTAGTACAGCCTGACCATTTATATTAACTGTGGGAAAGAGAAAAGCAGAATAACAGACTGCAAAATTAAGGGTTCTGCAAGTTTCTCCCCTTTTATTTTATAACTGTTTCTTGCATATATGTATGTTACTTTTACTTTTTATTGCTATACCTTTTATATTAAAGCTTAAAACATTAATAAGTCTGAACCTTGTATGCCCTAAAGAATACATAACCCTAGAGAGGGTGCAACCTTGTTGTCTTAGTTTAGGGGGACTCATCGGCCCCAAACCCAGTGAGTGGTGGCAGCGAGTGTGAAGCGGGGTGCGCGGTCTGAGTCGGGGTGTGATTGATGCTCCCTTTCAGCACAGGACATGGTCGAGTGCTGGATTGAGTGAGAGGAGATGGGGTTGCGCCTGCAAGGGTTAATCTAAGTCACGTGCTGAGGAGTGGGTACGTGACACGTGTGTTTAAGTCTAAATGTCATTTTTTTTAAGACAAAACCCAATCCTGCCCTGGTTGTTAATGATGGGTCACACAGCAGCAAGGATAATGATTTTTTTATGGTATGTGAGTTATTTTCTCAACTTTTTTGTGCTCCTTTAAAATCTGCATTTTATGTCTGTGTGGGCGTGGCCAGCAGCTGATAGTGAGCAGTGCAATGTGACAGCAGAGATCATGACTGAGCTGTGTGGAGACAGATGACAGATCAGAAGCTTGTGCCAGGGAAATGAATTTGCACTGATCCTGTCATTCTGATATTGCTTAGCAACTGTGCTCTAATCTTGACTAATCTGATACATTGTTTCCGCACTAGCAGTAGTGCACAGTGTAGGCCCCGCCCCCATTTACCTTATATGGTTACATGCTCCGTATTCAGTGTGAGAAGCTTCTAGATGGATCTGACTGAGAATGAACATATGTCTGTAAGGAAAAAGCAATGTTTCTTACAGGTAGCCATGTTGTTCAGATCTACCAGCACGCCCTCCTAGGAGAGACCCCCACCTTTTTGCCCTGGGCAGTATGTTAATTAGCATGAGTATGCCACTTCCCTGGCCAACAGGCCACACAATGGAGGCTTCCTGATGAATGCAGGGAGATGACACTTTTGTCCCCAGTCAACCCTGGGAAAGGGAATATGTTAATTAACCTGAGGAAATTGTCATTTAGCCAAGAGTAAGAGGTAGGTGACTGCTGAAGCCCAGAGGCAAACAGGCAAAGGAAGACCCCCTGTGTCTTGGCATAGAAGTGTAGAAAACCAATTTCCCCAGGCTGCCAATTCAATGGAAGACTTAATTACTGCCCAGACTTAGAGACTCCAAGGGTATAATCTGAATATCTTATGAACCGCCGCTCATATAAAAATATCAAGCGTAAATATAGCATCCAGAGATTCAGACGATCCTGGCACATATTTAAGTGTGAGACCATCGGAAGTACCCTAAACTTGATATTGGCCAATACGGTATCAGCAGTGGGTTCATGTGTCATATCAAGGCAAAGCTAAAATCATAACTGAAAATATGAGCGCCTTGTCTTCAGCCTTTGACATTCCCAGGCAAAGTTATGGAAAATAATAACTCTTGTACATCTCATATCTCACCTCAGGGGTTGGTGGGTGTTACGAGATGGCCCAGAGGCAGGAGATGGGTGTGAGATGGGAAGGCATCTTACAGTATAGATAGCCCATCTCTACCCATCTTCGTCCCTTGTGGTGCCATCAGCACTAAGGTAACTGCTCACATGTGTGTGTAATTCTGTGTATTCCATTTATCCTTCTATTTGCATAACTGACTGTAATATTTATAACATCTTAATAATAACTGTAAATATTAATATCTCGTGTACCATTAGGGTGATTAAATAAAGAGAATTTTGTTTACGTACCGTAAATTCTTTTTCTTTAATCATCAATGGGAGACCCAGACAATGGGGTTTAGGGCACTGCCCTCCGGAGGTCACACTAGGTACTACAAGTTTGTAGACACCGCCTCCTCCGCTTATAAACCCCTACCGCAGGGAACATCCTCAGTTTGGTCCATAAGCTGCGAGGAGACAAATAAACCACACCCGAAACATCGGGAAAGAAACCGTGCACAGACGATCCAACAACCCGGAAGAAACTGTCCCAACAGGGAACAGATCAAATGCAAAACATGCAACGGAACAACTGGGTGGGTGCTGGGTCTCCCATTGATGATTAAAGAAAAAAGAATTTACGGTACGTAAACAAAATTCTCTTTTTTCTGGTCATCATAATGGGAGACCCAGACAATGGGGATGTCCTAAAGCAATACCCCAGGGCGGGAAGAGTTCCTCAACAAGACGGATAACACATGGTTCCCTTTAAAGGTGGGCAACCGCCGCCTGGAGAACCCGCCTGCCCAAACTTGCATCCGCAGAGGCATGGGCATGCACCATATAGTGCTTAGAGAAAGTGTGTAGGCTGGACCAAGTGGCCGCCTGACACACCTGTAGAGCAGACGCTCGATGTCGCAAGGCCCAGGAGGCACCTACGGCTCTGGTAGAGTGAGCCTTCAATCCCACCGGGAGAGGCAAACCAGAAGACCGGTAAGCCTCTTGAATGGAAACCTTAATCCATCTGGCCAAGGTTGACTTCGAAGCCGCGGACCCCTTACAGCGACCTGTCGTAAGAACAAATAAGGAATCCGAACTCCTGAAGGAGGCAGTCCTGGACACATAAATGCGTATAGCTCTCACGAGATCCAGAGTATGGAGGTCGCGCTCAACCTGATGAACGGGAGCAGGGCAAAATGATGGGAGAACAATCTCCTGGTTCAGGTGAAAAGTTGAAACCACCTTCGGCAAGAATTCTGGCCGTGGGCGCAACACCACCTTGTCTTGGTGAACCACCAGAAAGGGTGACTTGCACGATAGTGCAGCCAATTCTGAGACCCTTCTCAGAGATGTAATCGCCACCAGAAAGGTCACTTTCTGGGATAGACGAGATAGAGAAACATCCCTCAGAGGCTCAAACGGCGGTTTTTGTAATGCCGCCAGGACCATGTTAAGGTCCCAAGGGTCCAGAGGTCTCTTGTAGGGCGGAACCATCCGTGACACCCCCTGCAGAAATTGACGGACCTTCGGGAGGAGCGCCAAGCGCCTGTCAAACAGCACTGAAAGTGCTGATACTTGACCCTTCAAAGAGCCAAGGGATAATCCCAATTCCAAACCCGACTGTAGGAAGGCCAACAATGTCGGGATGGACAATGGCCACGGAGAGCGGCCCCCAGAGGCACACCAGGTAAAAAAGATCTTCCACGTTCTGTGGTACATTTTTCTGGAAACTGGCTTCCTAGCCCGATTCATAGTGGCAACCACCGTAGGGGAGAAACCCCTGGATGTCAGCAGCCAGGCCTCAAGAGCCATGCAGTCAATCTGAGGGCCCTGGAATTGAGGTGGAAGAATGGGCCTTGCGCGAGTAAATCTGCGCGATCTGGAAGAGCCCACCTGTGTCCGCCTGACAGTTGCCACAGGTCCGGATACCAGGACCTCCTGGGCCAATCTGGAGCCACTAGAATGGCTACCCTGCACTCCGACCTGATTTTCCACAGAACCCTGGGAATCAGAGCCAGAGGAGGGAACACATACGGCAGCTGGAAACTGGACCAACTCAGGATCAGGGCATCCGCCCCCAGAGACTGAGGATCCCAGGATCTCGCCATGTATTGCGGCACCTGACGATTGAGCCGCGAGGCCATCAGATCCACGTCCGGAGTGCCCCATCTGCCGCAGATGTCCCGGAAGACGTCTGGATGTAGAGACCACTCTCCGGCGTCCATCCCCTGCCGGCTCAGGTAGTCGGCCTCCCAGTTCTCGACCCCTGGGATGTGAACTGCGGAGATCAGGCAGTTGTTGTCCTCCGCCCAGGATAGAATGCGGTGGACTTCGGCGAGGGCCTGAGCGCTTCTGGTCCCTCCCTGATGATTTATGTAGGCGACGGCCGTCGCATTGTCGGACTGTACCCGAATGGGCTGTCCTGACAGGAACTTCTGAAACGCCAGGAGCGCCAGATAGACCGCCTTGATCTCCAGGACGTTGATCTGCAACGTCGACTCCGACTGAGTCCAGAGGCCTTGAGCTCTGTGGTGTAAGAACACCGCACCCCAGCCCTTCAGACTGGCGTCGGTGGTCACCACTAACCATGATGGTTTGAGAAACGACCGGCCCCGTGACAAGTGACGGGGCTGGAGCCACCACTGCAGGGAGTCCCTGGTCGGTTGTGACAGTGCCACCAACCAATTCAGAGATATCGCTCTCTTGTCCCATCGGCGAAGAATCTCCAGCTGGAGAGAACGGAGACGAAACTGTGCAAAGGGCACCGCCTCTATCGCCGCTACCATGCGTCCCACTAGTCTCATCAACGCCCGAAGGGATGAGTGAGGTGACAGGAGAACATTTTGTACTCCTGAGTGGATCGCCAGCTGCTTGGCCTGAGGTAGAGACACCAGGGCCGAGTCCGTGTGGAAGTCCATGCCCAGATATGTCAATGACTGGGTCGGAACCAGGGTCGACTTCTGAGTATTGAGAAGCCACCCGAACTGTTCCAGAGACTTCATGGTCACCTCCAGGCTCACCCGACAAGGTCTTCCGATGGCGCCCTGACCAATAGGTCGTCCAGATAGGGTATGACGGCGTGACCCTGCACATGCAGGAGAGCCATCATAGAGGCCATCACCTTCGTGAACACCCGTGGTGCTGAGGCCAACCCGAAGGGTAGGGCCACAAATTGGAAGTGTTCGTCCCCCACTGCGAATCGTAACCAGCGCTGATGAGCCGGTGCAATGGGCACGTGAAGGTAAGCGTCCCTGATATCGATGGACGCTAGGAAGTCGCCCTGTGACACAGCCGCGATCACGGAGCGCAGTGATTCCATGCGGAACTTCCGAACCAACACGTGACGGTTGAACAATTTGAGGTCCAGAACCGGGCGGAAGGATCCGTCCTTTTTCGGGACAATAAAGAGGTTGGAGTAAAAACCCCTGAACCTCTCTGCCGTGGGCACTGGGACCACTACTCCGTCTCTGCGGAGTCCCTCCAACACCCGGTGAAAAGCCTGAGCCTTTTCTGGGGATGGAACAGACCGATGGAATCGGGATATCGGCTTTGACGTCAGCTCTATCCTGTAACCTCGCGAGACCACGTCTCGAACCCACTGATCTTGAACGTGAAGTAGCCACCTGTCCTGGAATCGAGACAAGCGGCCCCCCACCTGTGGGGAGGCAGGATGAGAGAGCGAGTCATGTCGAGGCGGGCTTGGGGGTGGCAGCAGCTGCCCCCGCCGGCTTCTTCTGACGACTCTTGGAGCGCCACTGGGAAGCGGGCTTGCCCCCTGGGTCCGCGCGAGCGGACGTCGCGGATGACTGCGAGCTGGAGCGAAAGGACCACTGTTTAGGGTTCCTTTTCACGGTATACCGTGGCTTAGGCTTATTCTGCGGGATCTTAGACTCAGCAGAATCCTTTATCAGCTTGTCCAGTTCGGTGCCAAAAAGCCTGTCGCCCGAGAATGGAAGATTCTGCAAAATCTTCTTAGACGTGGCATCTGAGTCCCAAAGACGTAGCCACAACAACCTGCGGATCGCTATAGCATTGGCCGAAGCCACAGCCGAGCGAGTGGCAGTTTCCAGAGACGCCGTCCTGGCGTAGTCCGCATAGGCCCTTGCCCTCTCGGTAAGCGCCAGGACCTCCGGACTGGACCTTGCCAGGTCAGAGATACCATCCAAGCAGGTAGTAATCGCTTGTAAGGTCCAGACCGTGGCAAAATTAGGGGCAAATGAAGACCCTACAGCCTCATAGGAAGACTTGGCGAGTTGCTCGACCTGTCTATCAGTCGCATCCTTCAATGAGGAGCTATCAGAGGCAGAGAAAAGGGAGCGTGCAGCAATCCTGGTCATGGAAGCGTCCACCTTCGGGGACTGCGACCACTCCTGAAGCACCTCCTGGGGGAAGGGGAAGCGATTGTCCTTGGGTTTACGGACATAACGCCGCCCAGGATGTAACCTGGGTGCTCTAATCACCCTTCCGAAATTAGTGTGGTCCATGAAGGATCCACTTGGTCTAGCCTCTGGCCGCAGCCATTGATAGACCTCCTTCGGGTGCACCGTCACCTCCTCAGGGGGTGTCACGAGACGTAAAGTCTCGTTGATGGAAGACACCAGATCCTCCACCCCGTCTGGTGGTTCAGATATAGACACAGACCCGAGAGTAGAACCCCCATCATCTTCCTCACCATCAGAGGAACGCTCCTCCTCAGAGGGAGCCTGGAGCTCGGGTGACTCCTCACGACGAGCCCGCTTAAGGGGTCTCACAGAAGAAGAGGGAGACACCCGGGGGTAACTGGAAGGAGTAGCTGGGTTTTCCAGCCTCCTATGAAGTGCCTCCAGGGATTGCGACATGGAGGACAGCTGGGACAACAGAGATTCATTGATCTTATTCTGCGTCTCCCATGGCCCTGAGATCACCTGAACCTCAGGGTATAGCACCGGAGCTGCAGACTCAGCAGAGCCAGTCCGGGCCTCTGGGCGTCCGCAGTTATTGCAGGACCCCTCCACCAGTGTCCCATTGCATGTAGCACAGGTAATGGTGGCATCTGCCGCCTTAGCAGCACGCTTCCTAACTGAGGACATAGCCACAGTAGGGGATGTATAAGCCAAGTCGTACAGACAAACAAACCGGGGATCCCGGTGGCTTACCGACCGCAGTAAAGCGGTGGGAGGAAGCGGTGTGTGTGCGTGACCTCCGCGAGTTCCGGTCTCCCTCTGAAGTGCAGACACGCGCTGCCGTAGATCCCAGCCGGGAAGTGAGGGAGAAGATGGCCGCCGCCAGTAAAGTAGTGGGCGGCGCCGAGAACACGCGGGAAGCACACACACACGCCCCCCCGGTGACGTCACCGCAAGGGCTGCCTCCTCTCCTCCAGGCAGCCTCATAATGGAGGTGCTGGAGCCCGCAGCGCGGGAAATAGTGTAAAACACAGTACACACACTCAGACTGCAATTACATCCAAAGATCAGCAGTCTACGGCCTCAGCCCCTGTGACACACAGGGCGGTCAGCCAGGGTGCCCCCAGCACAGGGTACACCTCCAGATCCGCGGACCCGAGAGTAACACGCGGTCTGAGTGTCAGGACACATAAAGTGACAGACACTACCCCCAGGCACACAGGAGACACAGAGTGCCTCAGTGCCGGTCCGGTCTGTAAGCACCATTTAGGGAGGCCTCGGACGGGGGTGCAGCACCAGTCCGGAGTGTAAGCACCATTTAGGGAGGCCTTGGACGGGGGTTCAGCCCAGTCCGGAGTGTAAGCACCATTTAGGGAGGCCTCGGACTGGGCTGGCTCCAGTCCGGTCTGTAAGCACCATTTAGGGAGGCCTCGGACGGAGCGGAGCTGTGCAAGGCTCCCATCTCCCACTCTCCAGAGCCCCCCAGAGAGGGATGGAAAGGAGCGCGACAGCGTACCGGGAGAACACAAAGTGTCCAGGCTCTAGGCCCTCCGGTACCTCCACCTGCGTGTGCCACAAGGGTGAGCGGGGAGGCTGTCGCCGGTCCCGACCAGGACCATATTACCTTGTCTTCAGACGCCATCACGTAAGTAGTGAGAATGCAGTGAAGTGCAAGCAAAGCGTGATCCTCCGAGCACACTAAGTTTAAAACTGAGGATGTTCCCTGCGGTAGGGGTTTATAAGCGGAGGAGGCGGTGTCTACAAACTTGTAGTACCTAGTGTGACCTCCGGAGGGCAGTGCCCTAAACCCCATTGTCTGGGTCTCCCATTATGATGATCAGAAAATATAAAATTAATCTTGAGTTGCTCTTTTTATCTTGATCACGATTCCCACGTCCGTGTGCTCATGTAACGCTACCTGGGTTGGTTTCTGACCCAATATAAGCATTAGTGCTTGTGTTATTCAGGGCCTCTGGCAGTGACGGGGTGGAGGAGATTATATGTGCTTCTAGCTGCGGGCTAGAAGGCATATACCACACTCACTGAGAGGTGCCTTAATAAACCAGCACAGGCAAGGCAGCTGCGGCTCTTATTTATCCTCAGGCAGTTCTCTGACTGACCTGGGTTTAACAGGAGGCGCTGTGGAGCTGCCAGGTTCGGTGGCCGATTCTCCACAAGTGGTGGCAGCGGTGGGATCAAGATAATAGTGTGTGGGACCCAGCTCCCTAACACTAAGGACTGCTGGCAGTAGCTTTTGCTGTCAGGGTCCTAAAATCAACTCAACACTAGACAGTCAGAGTGCAAATATAAGGTGTGTGGGTGCATCAGGTTGCAGCTGTGTGTCAGTGACCAGGAGGTGCTAAGCTGCCCCAGGGTACCAGGAGCCAAGCGCTGCAGAGGGCACTTGCTGCGGTTGATATGGAAGAGGTGGTGGAGGACAGTGTTGATCCAGGCGAGGAGGAGTCCATGCCCGGGTCCTCAAGCAGCCAATCTCCAGTGGTCTACAGCCCCGCAGTGGGTAGATGACCACCTGCTTTTTTCTCCAGCCTGTCGGCTCAGATACCCTCCTTCCAGCTGCCCCTGCTCGCCTTGAGGCCGGAGACCATGGCGCCTATGAGGCTCTCATTGTAGCTGCAGAGTGACACGCAGAACATGAACGTGCTTACCAGCTGGAGCTAGCCCGCCTCAGGATCTCGCAGCCGGTTCCAGCCAACCAGGAGCCAAAGCCACACAAGGTCCGAAGTCGAGGACTTTCCACTTCTGGAGAAGGATGGCGACCTGGACCCTAACCAGTGGGCCAAGTACCCCTCAAATGGGGGGGCTGGTAAGTCCATAGGCGCCTTGGGGGGACTTCCCTGCCGGGGAGTTGCAGCATTATGCGAGCCTCAAGCGGGCCCTGATCCGACAGTTCAACCTCACCCCGGAGTCCTACCGCAAGAAGTTCCGGAGCCTGCAGAGGGGTCCAAAGGATATCTGGACCGACCACATGCGGGCCCTCCTGAGCAGCTGACCACTGGGTCAAGGGGTTGGAGCGCAGCACAGCCCAGGAGATCCAGGAGTTGTTTGTGATGGAGCAATTCCTGTGGAACTGTCCCGAGGACCTCCAACAGTTCATCCGCGACCGGAAACCGGAGGGGGCCTGTGAGACCGCGGTCCTGGCAGACGAGTACACGAACAACCGAGTGCCTGAGACCAGGAGGACCAGCAGCAGCACCTGGAGAGGGGGTAAGACCAACCCTGCACCCGTGACCCCGGCCCCCAGAGTGCAGGGGCAGCCCCTCTATTACCCCATGTTCCCCTCTCCAGGTTGGCAGCAGAATCCAGACGGTGTCATCTCTGCAACCAACTGGGACACTTCAAGGCTATGTGTCCCCAGCGCCAATGGGCTCCGTCCCCGACCCAGCAAATGGTCCAATGTTCCTAATGATGTTCATGATGTTGATGTTCTTGATGAGGGTGAAGGTGGTGACACAATGCAGAGCCAGGTAATGAAGGGATCAGGTGAACCCTGACACTGCACACACAGGGCTGACAGGGGGAGTTATGGGAGATCTGAACAACATGGCTACCAGTAAGAAACATGGCTTTATCCTTACAGTCTGCTTCACACAGTCTAGTGGGGACACCTCGTGGAAGGTTTATGAATGGTTTTCTTCCAGATTTCACTTATATAAAGTATATCTGAAAGTTTATTATAATCTTTTGCTCTACATTATTATTATTATTATTATTAATAAATAAAAATGTACACTGCGGTTTCACTTTAAATATAGACTTATTCAACTTTAAATTGGTTTCATATTGTCTGTGCTCCCATCTGCTAATAGATCCCTGAGTAATCCTACACTACATTACAGCAATGCTACATGTGTTATAGGTGGGTCAGTATTATAGCTCCATTCTTAGGGGAGGAGTCAGTATTGGGGTGGAGCTCTGTTCCTCAGGGGCGGGGTCTCACCTGCTTGAAGCAGTGGAGCAGGGCGATGCAACGCGAGTTGGAGCCGGTGATGATGCCCTGAGAGTACTGGAGCCCGAGCCGCACCACGGACGGATGTATCCTGGAGGGAGGGATGCTGGGAGAGAACAGGGAGGAGTTAGGGAGGAGTTAGGGCGGGGTCTGGCTGCATCCCACACAGTGATCCTCAGTCTCACCTCATCTGCTGGGTCAGGGGCATCTTGCGGCTGTACTGGTTCAGGTGGGAGAAGAGGCTGACCTTCCTGCCATAGTCCTGCCGAAGGGGAACCTGTAGATAATAGGACCAGTGACCCCTCCAGTCACACCACGGACCTCCAGCACCCACACACCCCTCCCCAGAGCACCGGTCACACCACGGACCTCCAGCACCCACACACCCTTCCCCAGAGCACCGGTCACACCACGGACCTCCAGCACCCACACACCCTTCCCCAGAGCACCGGTCACACCACGGACCTCCAGCACCCGCACACCCCTCCCCAGAGCACCGGTCACACCACGGACCTCCAGCACCCGCACACCCCTCCCCAGAGCACCGGTCACACCACAGACCTCCAGCACCCACACACCCTTCCCCAGAGCACCGGTCACACCACGGACCTCCAGCACCCACACACCCCTTCCCCAGAGCACCGGTCACATCACGGACCTCCAGCACCCGCACACCCCTCCCCAGAGCACCGGTCACACCACGGACCTCCAGCACCCGCACAACCCTCCCCAGAGCACCGGTCACATCACGGACCTCCAGCACCCGCACACCCCTCCCCAGAGCACCGGTCACACCACGGACCTCCAGCACCCGCACACCCCTCCCCAGAGCACCGGTCACACCACGGACCTCCAGCACCCGCACACCCCTCCCCAGAGCACCGGTCACACCACGGACCTCCAGCACCCGCACACCCCTCCCCAGAGGGCAGGTCACACCACGGACCTCCAGCACCCGCACACCCCTCCCCAGAGGGCAGGTCACACCACGGACCTCCAGCACCCGCACATCCCTCCCCAGAGCACTGGTCACACCACGGACCTCCAGCACCCGCACACCCCTCCCCAGAGCACTGGTCACACCACGGACCTCCAGCACCCGCACACCCCTCCCCAGAGCACTGGTCACACCACGGACCTCCAGCACCCGCACACCCCTCCACAGAGTGTCGGTCACACCACGGACCTCCAGCACCCGCACACCCCTCCACAGAGTGTCGGTCACACCACGGGACCTACAGCACCCGCACACCCTCCCCAGAGTGTCGGTCACACCACAGACCTCCAGCACCCGCACACCCCTCCCCAGAGCACTGGTCACACCACGGACCTCCAGCACCCGCACACCCCTCCCCAGAGCACTGGTCACACCACGGACCTCCAGCACCCGCACACCCCTCCCCAGAGCACTGGTCACACCACGGACCTCCAGCACCCGCACACCCCTCCCCAGAGCACTGGTCACACCACAGACCTCCAGCACCTGCACACCCCTCCCCAGGGCTTCGGTCACACCTTGCACCTCCAGCACTCGCACACCCCTCCCCAGAGCACTGGTCACACCACAGACCTCCAGCACTCGCACACCCCTCCCCAGATCACTGGTCACACCACGGACCTCCAGCACCCGCACACTCCTCCCCAGAGAACTGGTCACACCACGGACCTCCAGCACCCGCACACCCCTCTCCAGAGCACTGGTCACACCACGGACCTCCAGCACCCGCACACCCCTCTCCAGAGCACTGGTCACACCACGGACCTCCAGCACCCGTACACCCCTCTCCAGAGCACTGGTCACACCACGGACCTCCAGCACCCGTACACCCCTCTCCAGAGCACTGGTCACACCAGGGGCCACTCACCTGCAGCCTCTCCAGTTTCTTTGCCAACTTTTTCTGTGCGTCCGGATCATCCACAAGAACGTGTTCAGGAAGACGCTTCACTGCAGAAGAAAGAAACATTGGAGGATGACGACAGAAGCAAGAAAAAGACGAGGAGGAGCAGACGGCGGAGGGCAGGCAAAAGACGAGGAGGAGCAGACGGCGGAGGGCAGGCAAAAGACGAGGAGGAGCAGACGGCGGAGGGCAGGCAAAAGACGAGGAGGAGCAGACGGCGGAGGGGAGGCAAAAGACGAGGAGGAGCAGACGGCGGAGGGGAGGCAAAAGACGAGGAGGAGCAGACGGCGGAGGGGAGGCAAAAGACGAGGAGGAGCAGACGGCGGAGGGGAGGCAAAAGACGAGGAGGAGCAGACGGCGGAGGGGAGGCAAAAGACGAGGAGGAGCAGACGGCGGAGGGGAGGCAAAAGACGAGGAGGAGCAGACGGCGGAAGGGGAGGCAAGACGGGAGGGAGCAGACAGGAGGAGCAGACGGCGGAGGGGAGGCAAAAGACGAGGAGGAGCAGACAGCGGAGGGGAGGCAAAAGACGAGGAGGAGCAGACGGCGAGGGGAGGCAAAAGACGAGGAGGAGCAGACGGCGGAGGGGAGGCAAAAGACAGAGGGGGAGCAGACGGCGGAGGGGAGGCAAAGAAAGAGAGGAGCAGACAGCGGGGGCAGGCAAAAGAGAGGAGGAGCAGACGGCGGAGGGGAGGCAAAAGCGACGAGGAGGGGAGCAGACGGCGGAGGGAGGCAAAGAAGAGGGAGCAGACGGCGGGGAGGCAAAGAGAAGAGGAGCAGACGGCGGGGAGGCAAAGACGAGGGGACAGAGGGCGGCAAGCAAAAGACGAGGGGGAGCAGACGGCGGCAAGCAAAGACGGGGAGCAGAAGCAGCAAGCAAAGACGAGGGGGAGCAGACGCAGGCAGCAAGCAAAGAGAGGGGAGCGGGCGCGCAAGCAAAGATAGGGGGACAGACGGCGGCGGCAAGCAAAAGACGAGCGGGAGCAGACGGCGGGGAGAGGTGGGAGAATGAGGTGCGTCACCTGTTTGGCCCTCAGGGGCCGCTGTCTTCACCTTGGTGGGTGGTGCTCCAGCATTTGGCTCCGCCTTCTTGCTCTGTTTCTGGGATCGCTCGGCTTCTTGTTTCGCCCGTCTCTCGGCTCGCAGCTCCGCTTTGCTCTTTCCTCCAGATTGAGGCTCAGACAAGATGGCGGCCAGAGACGAATCGACAGGAGGAACAACAGAGGGAGGAGGCAGCGGCTGGGAGGAATCTACTGCAACAAGACAGCAGAGACAGAGATCAAGATGTCATCGTCACCTTTCATCACTGACCCCCAATCTAAAAGGTCCCACAGTCACCTCTGTGGGGGGTGCCCTCCTGCCCCACCACCGCTGGGGTCACCGGGGACACCACCACCACCGCCGCCGTTGCACTCGGCTTCTCTTTGCTTTTCTTCTGCTGCTTCTTTTCCTTCCGGAGCCGAAGCTTCTCCTCTTTGGAGAGATCCTGACCCTTCACCTGGAGACAGGACAGAGGTCAATGTCCCACCAGCCCCGGGACCACCATCCCTGTGACACCCCTCCACCCCCCTCCCACATGGTCCCAGCTCCCCCCATGGCCTCACAACCTCCCCAGCAACCTCAACCCTCACAGTCCTGGACCTAATAAACAACCCCAGCCATTTCCCCGACCTCACCGGGCCGACCTTCCGACCTCACGGGCCGACCCGCCGACCTCACCGGGCCGACCCTCCGACCTCACCGGGCCGACCCTCCGACCTCACCGGGCCGACCCTCCGACCTCACCGGGCCGACCCTCCGACCTCACCGGGCCGACCCTCCGACCTCACCGGGCCGAGCTCCTTGACAGATTTTCCCTGACCGCTCCTCCCCGTACAATTTCCCCAAACATCTCCGCGACCAATGCCCCGACCTCCCCAGCTCCTCCCCCTTGGATCCCTCGATCCATCCAGGCCCTCTCCTGTGGGTCCCCTCGTTCTCCCCGTCTCCTCTGATCACAGCTGGTTCTCACCTTCATCGGGGCCGAATCCATCTTCTGCTTCTCTGCATCTGGGAACAACAAGAAGAATCAGCGGAGGAAGGACAAAGGGGAGGAGGAAGGACAAGGGGGAGGAGGAAGGACAAGGGGGAGGAGGAGGAAGGACAAGGGGGAGGAGGAAGGACAAGGGGGAGGAGGAAGGACAAGGGGGAGGAGGAAGGACAAGGGGGAGGAGGAAGGACAAGGGGGAGGAGGAAGGACAAGGGGGAGGAGGAGAAGGACAAGGGGGAGGAGGAAGGACAAGGGGGAGGAGGAGGAAGGACAAGGGGGAGGAGGAAGGACAAAGGGGAGGAGAGAAGGACAAGGGGGAGGAGGAAGGACAAGAGGGGAGGAGGAAGGACAAAGGGGAGGAAAAGAGGAAGAAGGAAGAGAAGAAGAGGAGGGAAGAAAAGGAAGAGGAAGGAGGAGAGGAGAGGAAGAGAGGAGAAGGAAGAAGGAGAAAGGGAAGAGGAGGAAGGAAGAAGAGGAGAGAAGGAAGGAAGAGAGAGGGAAGAAGAGGAGGAAGAAGAGGAGAGAGGAGGAAGAAGAGAGGAAGGAAGAGAGGAGAAGGAGAGAAGAGGAGGAAGAAGAGGGAAGGAGGAAGAGAGAGGAGGAGAAGAAGAGGAGGAAAGAGGAGGAAGAAGAGAAGAAGGAGGAAGAAGAAGGAAGGAGGAAGAAGAGGAGGAAGGAGGAAGAAGAGGAGGAAGGAAGGAAGAAGAGGAGAAGGAGGAAGAAGAGGAGGAAGGAGAAAGAAGAGAGAGGAAGGAGGAGAAGAAGAGGGAGGAAGGAGGAAGAAAGAGGAGGAAGGAGGAAGAAAAGGAGGAAGGAGGAAGAAAAGGAGGAAGGAGAAGAAGAAGGAGGAGAGAAGAAGAGGAGGAAGAAAGGAGGAAGGAGAGGAGAGAGAGGGAGGAGGAAGAAGAGGAGGAAGAAGAATAGGAAGAAGAATAGGAAGAAGAGGAGGAAGGAGGAAGAGAAGAGGAGGAAGAGAAGAGGAGGAAGAGAAGAGGAGGAAGAGAAGAGGAGGAAGAGAAGAGGAGGAAGAGAAGAGGAGGAAGAGAAGAGGAGGAAGAGAAGAGGAGGAAGAGAAGAGGAGGAAGAAGAGGAGGAAGAAGAGGAGGAAGAAGAGGAGGAAGAGAAGAGGAAGAAGAGAAGAGGAGGAAGAAGAGGAGGAAGAAGAGAAGAGGAGGAAGGAGGAAGAAGGAAGAAGAGAAGAGGAGGAAGAAGAGGAGGAAGAAGAGAAGAGGAGGAAGGAGGAAGAAGGAAGAAGAGAAGAGGAGGAAGAGGAGGAAGAAGAGAAGAGGAGGGGGACACCGAGTGACCCCGCTCCCCCGCACCATGTCTACACTACATGAGGAGACATCACTGTACAGGTACAATGTAGAACAGTGACGTCACAGCTCCGCTGTCAGGTATATGACAGTGACGTCACAGGTGTCCCGGATGCCTCTCTCTCTCTCTTTCTGTCTCTCTTTCTCACCCGTTTCTCCGCTCTCCTTCATGTTTCTTCCTCTCCTCCCGGCGGCTCCGGTGTGTGACGTCACAGCGCCACCATGTGGACGGAGGATGCGGCCACCATCTTACATCCTGGCAACACGACAGAGCAGCCAATCACCAGGCACGTCACTGACGCCGGAAAAAGGCGGAGGCGCCATCTTTACTGTGGGCAAAATACATGGAGCAGAACGTAAGAGAAGGGCAGTCACAGCCCCGCCCCGACACGTGACCATGGTGTAATACTGTAGTAACCTCAGCCCCGCCCCCACCATCTGGATATCTATCTACATAATTACCAGCTCCACCAGGGTCTTCTCCAAGCCTAGATAGGTCCACCAGGATCTTCTCCCAGTCTAGATAGGTCCAGCAGGGTCTTCTCCCAGTCTAGATAGGTCCAGCAGGGTCTTCTCCCAGTCTAGATAGCTCCACCAGGATCTTCTCCCAGTCTAGATAGGTCCAGCAGGGTCTTCTCCCAGTCTAGATAGGTCCAGCAGGGTCTTCTCCCAGTCTAGATAGGTCCAGCAGGGTCTTCTCCCAGTCTAGATAGGTCCAGCAGGGTCTTCTCCCAGTCTAGATAGGTCCAGCAGGGTCTTCTCCCAGTCTAGATAGGTCCAGCAGGGTCTTCTCCCAGTCTAGATAGCTCCACCAGGGTCTTCTCCCAGCCTAGACAGCTCCACCAGGGTCTTCTCCCAGCCTAGACAGCTCCACCAGGGTCTTCTCTAAGCCTAGATAGGTCCAGCAGGGTCTTCTCCCAGTCTAGATAGGTCCAGCAGGGTCTTCTCCCAGTCTAGATAGGTCCAGCAGGGTCTTCTCCCAGCCCAGATAGTTCCACCAGGGTCTTCTCCCAGCCCAGATAGTTCCACCAGGGTCTTCTCCCAGCCCAGATAGCTCCACCAGGGTCTTCTCCCAGCCTAGATAGCTCCACCAGGGTCTTCTCCCAGCCCAGATAGTTCCACCAGGGTCTTCTCCCAGCCCAGATAGCTCCACCAGGGTCTTCTCCCAGCCTAGATAGCTCCACCAGGGTCTTCTCCAAGCCTAGATAGCTCCACCAGGGTCTTCTCCCAGCCTAGATAGCTCCACCAGGGTCTTCTCCCAGCCTAGATAGCTCCACCAGGGTCTTCTCCCAGCCTAGATAGCTCCACCAGGGTCTTCTCCAAGCCTAGATAGCTCCACCAGGGTCTTCTTCAAGCCTAGATAGCTCCACCAGGGTCTTCTTCAAGCCTAGATAGCTCCACCAGGATCTTCTCCAAGCTTAGATGGGTCCACCAGGGTCTTCTCCAAGTGTAGATATCTCAACCAGGGTCTTCTCCAAGCCTAGATAGCTCCACCAGGATCTTCTCCAAGCCTAGATAGCTCATCCAGGGACTTCTCCAAGCCTAGATAGCTCCACCAGGATCTTCTCCAAGCCTACATAGCTCCACCAGGGTCTTCTCCAAGCCTAGATAGCTCCACCTGAGTCTTCTCCAAGCCTAGATAGCTCCACCAGGGTCTTCTCCCAACCTAGATAGCTCCACCAGGGTCTTCTCCCAGCCTAGATAGCTCCACCAGGGTCTTCTCCCAGCCTAGATAGCTCCACCAGGGTCTTCTCCAAGCCTAGATAGCTCCACCAGGGTCTTCTTCAAGCCTAGATAGCTCCACCAGGATCTTCTCCAAGCTTAGATGGGTCCACCAGGGTCTTCTCCAAGTGTAGATATCTCAACCAGGGTCTTCTCCAAGCCTAGATATCTCAACCAGGATCTTCTCCAAGCCTAGATAGCTCCACCAGGGTGTTCTCCCAGCCTAGATAGGTCCACCAGGGGCTTCTCCAAGCCTAGATAGGTCCACCAGTATGTTCTCCAAGCCTAGCAGGGGCGTAACTACCGGCATAGCAGACGTAGCGGTCGCTTTGGGGCCCGGCCCTTGTGGGGGACCCAGCGCCGCTATGCTGCTATCCGGTCAGCTACAGGCCCCCCCCAGTAGGTATATACAGGCCCCCCACTCCTCTGCTGCACACGTCACCTGTAGAGGAATACATCATACTTACTTATCTCTGCCGGCTGCCGCCGCTCTGCACCGCGCTCCGTCTTCATCCGGCTTCTTCCTGGTTGTGACGTCATTGCCTGCACCCGGCGGTCACAACCAGGAAGAAGCCAGATGAAGACGGAGCGCGGTGCAGAGCGGCGGCAGCGGCAGCCGGCAGAGATAAGTAAGTATGATGTATTCCTTTACAGGTGACGTGTGCAGCAGAGGAGGAGTGGGGGACCTGTATATACACACTGGGGGCCTGTATATTCCCACTGGGGGCCTGTATATTCCCACTGGGGGCCTGTATATACTCACTGGGGCCCTGTATATACCCACTGGGGCCCTGACTGTATATACCCACTGGGGGCCTGTATATACCCACTGGGGGCCTGTATATACCCACTGGGGCCCTGAATATACCCACTGGGGCCCTGTATATACCCACTGGGGCCCTGACTGTATATACCCACTGGGGGCCTGTATATACCCACTGGGGGCCTGTATATACCCACTTGGGGCCTGTATATACCTACTGGGGGCCTGTATATTCCCACTGGGGGCCTGTATATTCCCACTGGGGGCCTGTATATACTCACTGGGGCCCTGTATATACCCACTGGGGCCCTGACTGTATATACCCACTGGGGGCCTGTATATACCCACTGGGGGCCTGTATATACCCACTGGGGCCCTGAATATACCCACTGGGGCCCTGTATATACCCACTGGGGCCCTGACTGTATATACCCACTGGGGGCCTGTATATACCCACTGGGGGCCTGTATATACCCACTTGGGGCCTGTATATACTCACTGGGGCCCTGTATATACCCACTGGGGCCCTGACTGTATATACCCACTGGGGGCCTCTATATACCCACTTGGAGCCTGTATATACCCACTGGGGCCCTGAATATACCCACTGGGGCCCTGTATATACCCACTGGGGAGGCTGCTGTATACCACTGGGGCTGCTGTATATACTGCTGGGGCCTGTATATACCACTGGGGAGGCTGCTGTATACCACTGGGGCTGCTGTATATACTGCTGGGTCCTGTATATACCACTGGGGAGGCTGCTGTATACCACTGGGGCTACTGTATATACTGCTGGGGCCTGTATATACCACTGGGGAGGTTGCTGTATACCACTGGGGCTGCTGTATATACTGCTGGGGCCTGTATATACCACTGGGGAGGTTGCTGTATACCACTGGGGCTGCTGTATATACCACTGGGGAGGTTGCTGTATACCACTGGGGCTACTGTATATACTGCTGGGGCCTGTATATACCACTGGGGAGGCTGCTGTATACCACTGGGGCTGCTGTATATACCACTGGGGAGGTTGCTGTATACCACTGGGGCTGCTGTATATACCACTGGGGAGGCTGCTGTATACCACTGGGGCTGCTGTATATACCACTGGGGAGGCTGCTGTATACCACTGGGGCTACTGTATATACTGCTGGGGCCTGTATATACCACTGGGGAGGCTGCTGTATACTACCACTGGGGAGGCCTGTATACCACACTGCTGGGGGCTGTATACCTATGCTGGGGTCCACCCTCGGCTTATACACGAGTCAATAGGTTTTCCCAGGTTTTGGGGGCAAAAGTAGGGGGGTCGGCTTATACACGAGTATATACGGTAAACTGGGTGGCGTCAGACTGTTAACACTGATTCGGTAAGGGGGTGTGTCTTGAAGGGGGCGTGTCATTGGGGGCGTGTCTTGGAGGGGGCCCCGTTCAAAAGTTTGCTATGGGGCCCTGCCAGTTCTAGTTACGCCCCTGAAGCCTAGATAGCTCCACCATGGGCTTCTCCCAGCCTAGATAGGTCCACCAGGGTCTTCTCCAAGCCTAGATAGGTCTACCAGGGGGATAGCTCCACCAGGGGCTTCTCCAAGCCTAGATAGGTCCACCAGGATCTTCTCCAAATCTAGATAGCTCCACCAGGGTCTTCTCCAAATCTAGATAGCTCCACCAGGGTCTTCTAACAGCCTAGATAGTTCCACCAGGATCTTCTTCAAATCTAGATAGCTCCACCAGGGTCTTCTCCAAATCTAGATAGGTCCACCAGGGTTTTCTCCAAGCCTAGACAGCTCCACTAGTCTCTTCTCTAAGCCTAGATAGGTACACCAGGGTCTTCTCCAAGTGTAGATAGCTCCACCAGTCTCTTCTCTAAGCCTAGATAGGTACACCAGGGTCTTCTCCAAGTGTAGATAGCTCCACCAGTCTCTTCTCTAAGCCTAGATAGGTCCACCAGGAACTTCTCCCAGCCTAGATAGGTCCACCAGGGTCTTCTCCCAGCCTAGATAGCTCCACCAGGGTCTTCTCCCAGCCTAGATAGCTCCACCAGGGTCTTCTCCCAGCCTAGATAGGTCCACCAGGGTCTTCTCCCAGCCTAGATAGGTCCACCAGGGTCTTCTCCAAGTGTAGATAGCTCCACCAGTCTCTTCTCTAAGCCTAGATAGCTCCACCAGGATCTTCTCCAAGCCTAGATAGCTCCACCAGGATCTTCTCTAAGCCTAGATAGGTAACACCAGGGTCTTCTCTAAGCCTAGATAGGTACACCAGGGTCTTCTCCAAGTGTAGATAGCTCCACCAGTCTCTTCTCTAAGCCTAGATAGGTACACCAAGAACTTCTTTAAGGTAAGGTAAGGTTGAGATAGTAACCTTGGCCATAGTTGGTGATGTCCTCTTGATAATGACCTCCCGCGTGGTTAGTAATGACCTCAACCATGGTAGGTGCTGACATTGGAGATGTTTGATGATGATCTTGGGAGGGCAATTATCTGGGAGAGGTTTGGTAATGACTCCAGTGGTGCCGTATATGTATGAGTCAGAGTCACCCCCCACTGTAGCCTCCTGATATCTGCAGGCCGGGGTGTGGGCCCGACTCTACCATGATGGTCATCATGTTCTTCTTGTGTTTTATGCACCAGTGTCTGGACATTCTCCTCCTCCATCACCAATAACCCATTAACCAGATGGTAAACAGAACCTCTGAGCCCGTATCACACCACCGGCCGGTGCAGTCACTGAGGATCCAGACATCATGGCAGCCTTCATCACGCTCATCCTCATCATCGCTGGCACAACGGCGCACAGTGAAGGTAGGAGTCAGCGGATAATAAGAGGAGACATGAAGGATCAGGGCAGCTGCACCAACACCAGGGGGCGTAAGAGGGTCAAAGGGTTCATCATCAATTCTGGAGGTCCTGAGGTAGAGAATTAGGCAGCGACCGACTGCTGAGACCTGACCCTTCTCCTGCTCAGACCTGACCCCTCAAGACCCAGGCCCTGTTACAGATCCAGCTGAAGCAGTGGGCCCCTCTAGACCCAGGCCCTGTTACAGATCCAGCTGAAGCAGTGGACCCCTCTAGACCCAGGACTGGTCACTGATTCAGCTGAAGCAGCGGGCCCCTCTAGTCCCAGGCCCAATTACAGATCCAGCTGAAGCAGCGGGCCCCTCTAGACCCAGGCCCTGTTACAGATCCAGCTGAAGCAGCGGGCCCCTCTAGACCCAGGCCCAATTACAGATCCAGCTGAAGCAGCGGGCCCCTCTAGACCCAGGCCCGGTTACAGATCCAGCTGAAGCAGCGGGCCCCTCTAGACCCAGGCCCTGTTACAGATCCAGCTGAAGCAGCGGGCCCCTCTAGACCCAGGCCCTGTTACAGATCCAGCTGAAGCAGCGGGCCCCTCTAGACCCAGGCCCTGTTACAGATCCAGCTGAAGCAGCGGGCCCCTCTAGACCCAGGCCCGGTTACAGATCCAGCTGAAGCAGCGGGCCCCTCTAGACCCAGGCCCTGTTACAGATCCAGCTGAAGCAGCGGGCCCCTCTAGACCCAGGCCCTGTTACAGATCCAGCTGAAGCAGCGGGCCCCTCTAGACCCAGGCCCTGTTACAGATCCAGCTGAAGCAGCGGGCCCCTCTAGACCCAGGCCCAATTACAGATCCAGCTGAAGCAGCGGGCCCCTCTAGACCCAGGCCCTGTTACAGATCCAGCTGAAGCAGCGGGCCCCTCTAGACCCAGGCCCTGTTACAGATCCAGCTGAAGCAGCGGGCCCCTCTAGACCCAGGCCCTGTTACAGATCCAGCTGAAGCAGCGGGCCCCTCTAGACCCAGGCCCGGTTACAGATCCAGCTGAAGCAGCGGGCCCCTCTAGACCCAGGCCCTGTTACAGATCCAGCTGAAGCAGCGGGCCCCTCTAGACCCAGGCCCAGTTACAGATCCAGCTGAAGCAGCGGGCCCCTCTAGACCCAGACCCAGTTACAGATCCAGCTGAAGCAGCGGGCCCCTCTAGACCCAGGCCCTGTTACAGATTCAGCTGAAGCAGCGGGCCCCTCTAGACCCAGGCCCGGTTACAGATCCAGCTGAAGCAGCGGGCCCCTCTAGACCCAGGCCCGGTTACAGATCCAGCTGAAGCAGCGGGCCCCTCTACACCCGGGCGTGGTTACAGATCCAGCTGAACCAGCGGGCCCCTCTAGTCCCAGGCTCGGTTACAGATCCAGCTGAAACAGCAGGCCCCTCTAGACCCAGGCCTGGTTACAGATCCAGCTGAAGCAGCGGGCCCTCTAGACTCAGTTACAGATCCAGCTGAAGCAGCGGGCCCCTCTAGACCCAGGCCCGATTACAGATCCAGCTGAAGCAGCGGGCCCCTCTAGACCCAGGCCCAGTCACTGATGTAGCTGAAGCAGCGGGCCCCTCTAGACTCAGGCCTGGTTACAGATCCAGCTGAAGCAGCGGGCCCCTCTAGACCCAGGCCTGGTTACAGATCCAGCTGAAGCAGCGGGCCCCTCTAGAGCAAGGCCCGGTTACAGATCCAGCTGAAGCAGCGGGCCCCTCTAGAGCAAGGCCCGGTTACAGATCCAGCTGAAGCAGCGGGCCCCTCTAGACCCAAGCCCGGTCACTGATCCAGCTGAAGCAGTGGGCCCCTCTAGACCGAAGCCCGATCACTGATGTAGCTGAAGCAGCGGGCCCCTCTAGACCCAGGCCCAGTTACAGATCCAGCTGAAGGAGCAGGCCCCTCTAGACCCAGGCTTGGTTACAGATCCAGCTGAAGTAGCCAGCCCCTCTAGCCCCAGGCCCGGTTACAGATCCAGCTGAAGCAGAGGCCTCCTCTAGCCCCGGGCTGAATCACAGATCTAGCTGAAGCAGCCGGCCCTCTAGACCCAGGCCCGGTTACAGATCCAGCTGAAGCAGCGGGCCCCTCTAGACCCACGCCTGGTTACAGATCCAGCTGAAAGTAGCGGACCCCTCTAGACACAGGCCTGGTTACAGGTCCAGCTGAAGTAGCGGGCCCCTCTAGACCCAGGCCTGGTCACTGATGTAGCTGAAGCAGCGGGCCCCTCTAGACCCAGGCCGTTACAGATCCAGCTGAACAGCAGGCCCCTCTAGACCTAGACCGGTTACAGATCCAGCTGAAGCAGCAGGGCCCTCTAGACTCAGTTCACAGATTCAGCTGAAGCAGCGGGGCCCCTCTAGACCAGGACCCGTTACAGATCCAGCTGAAGCAGCGGGCCTCTAGACCAGCAGTCACTGATTAGTAAGCATCGGGCCTCTAAGCAAGCCGGTTACAGATCCAGCTGAAGCAGCGGGCCCCTCTAGACCAGGCCCGGTTACAGATCCAGCTGAAGCAGTGGGCCCCTCTAGACCCAGCCCGGTCACTGATCCAGCTGAAGCAGTGGGCCCTCTAGACCAGGCCCGATCACTGATGTAGCTGAAGCAGCGGGCCCCTCTAGACCCAGGCCGTTACAGATCCAGCTGAAGGAGCGGGCCCCTCTAGACCCAGGCTTGGTTACAGATCCAGCTGAAGCTAGCGGCCCCTCTAGCCAGGCCCGGTTACAGATCCAGCTGAAGCAGGGCCTCCTCTAGACCCAGGCCGATCACAGATCAGCTGAAGCAGCCGGCCCTCTAGACCCAGGCCCGGTTACAGATCCAGCTGAAGGAGCGGGCCCCTCTAGACCCAGGCTGTTACAGGTCCAGCTGAAGTAGCGGGCCCCTCTAGACCCAGGCCTGGTCACTGATGTAGCTGAAGCAGCGGGCCCCTCTAGACCCAGGCCCGGTTACAGATCCAGCTGAAGCAGCGGGCCCTCTAGACCCAGGCCCGGTTACAGATCCAGCTGATGCAGCAGGGCCCTCTAGACCCAGGCCCAGTCACTGATTCAGCTGAAGCAGCCGGCCCCTCTAGACCAAGACCCGGTTACAGATCCAGCTGAGGCAGCGGACCACTCTAGACCCAGGCGCAGTTACAGATCCAGCTGAAGCAGCGGGCCCCTCTAGACCCAGGCCCGGTTACAGATCCAGCTGAAGCAGCGGGCCCTCTAGACCCAGGCCCGGTCACTGATCCAGCTGAAGCAGCGGGCCCTCTAGACCCAGGCCCAGTCACTGATGTAGCTGAAGCAGCAGGCCCTCTAGACCCAGGCCTGGTTACAGATCCAGCTGAAGCAGCGGGCCCCTCTAGACCCAGGCCTGGTTACAGATCCAGCTGAAGCAGCGGGCCCCTCTAGAGCAAGGCCGGTTACAGATCCAGCTGAAGCAGCGGGCCCCTCTAGAGCAAGGCCCGGTTACAGATCCAGCTGAAGCAGCGGACCGCTCTAGACCCAGGCCCGGTTACAGATCCAGCTGAAGCAGCGGGCCCCTCTAGATCCAAGCCCGGTCACTGATCCAGCTGAAGCAGTGGGCCCCTCTAGACCGAGGCCCGGTCACTGATGTAGCTGAAGCAGCGGGCCCCTCTAGACCCAGGCCCGGTTACAGATCCAGCTGAAGGAGCAGGCCCCTCTAGACCCAGGCTTGGTTACAGATCCAGCTGAAGTAGCCAGCCCCTCTAGCCCCGGGCCCGGTTACAGATCCAGCTGAAGCAGAGGCCTCCTCTAGCCCCGGGCTGAATCACAGATCTAGCTGAAGCAGCCAGCCCTCTAGACCCAGGCCCGGTTACAGATCCAGCTGAAGCAGCGGGCCCCTCTAGACCCACGCCTGGTTACAGATCCAGCTGAAGTAGCAGACCCCTCTAGACCCAGGCGCAGTTACAGATCCAGCTGAAGCAGCGGGCCCCTCTAGACCCAGGCCTGGTTACAGATCCAGCTGAAGCAGCGGGCCCTCTAGACCCAGGCCCGGTCACTGATCCAGCTGAAGCAGCGGGCCCTCTAGACCCAGGCCCAGTCACTGATGTAGCTGAAGCAGCAGGCCCCCCTAGACCCAGGCCTGGTTACAGATCCAGCTGAAGCAGCGGGCCCCTCTAGACCCAGGCCTGGTTACAGATCCAGCTGAAGCAGCGGGCCCCTCTACAGCAAGGCCCGGTTACAGATCCAGCTGAAGCAGCGGGCCCCTCTAGAGCAAGGCCGGTTACAGATCCAGCTGAAGCAGCGGACCGCTCTAGACCCAGGCCCGGTTACAGATCCAGCTGAAGCAGCGGGCCCCTCTAGACCCAGGCCCGGTCACTGATCCAGCTGAAGCAGTGGGCCCCTCTAGACCGAGGCCCGGTCACTGATGTAGCTGAAGCAGCGGGCCCCTCTAGACCCAGGCCCGGTTACAGATCCAGCTGAAGGAGCAGGCCCCTCTAGACCCAGGCTTGGTTACAGATCCAGCTAAAGTAGCCAGCCCCTCTAGCCCCGGGCCCGGTTACAGATCCAGCTGAAGCAGAGGCCTCCTCTAGCCCCGGGCTGAATCACAGATCTAGCTGAAGCAGCCGGCCCTCTAGATCCAGGCCCGGTTACAGATCCAGCTGAAGCAGCGGGCCCCTCTAGACCCACGCCTGGTTACAGATCCAGCTAAAGTAGCGGACCCCTCTAGACACAGGCCCGGTTACAGGTCCAGCTGAAGTAGCGGGCCCCTCTAGACCCAGGCCTGGTCACTGATGTAGCTGAAGCAGCGGGCCCCTCTAGACCCAGGCCCGGTTACAGATCCAGCTGAAGCAGCAAGCCCCTCTAGACCTAGGCCCGGTTACAGATCCAGCTGAAGCAGCAGGGCCCTCTAGACCCAGGCCCAGTCACTGATTCAGCTGAAGCAGCCGGCCCCTCTAGACCAAGACCCGGTTACAGATCCAGCTGAAGCAGCGGACCACTCTAGACTCAGGCGCGGTTACAGATCCAGCTGAAGCAGCGGGCCCCTCTAGACCCAGGCCCGGTTACAGATCCAGCTGAAGCAGTGGGCCCCTCTAGACCCAGGCCCGGTCACTGATCCAGCTGAAGCAGCGGGCCCTCTAGACCCAGGCCCAGTCACTGATGTAGCTGAAGCAGCGGGCCCCTCTAGACCCAGGCCTGGTTACAGATCCAGCTGAAGCAGCGGGCCCCTCTAGACCCAGGCCTGGTTACAGATCCAGCTGAAGCAGCGGGCCCCTCTAGAGCAAGGCCCGGTTACAGATCCAGCTGAAGCAGCGGGCCCCTCTAGACCCAGGCCCGGTCACTGATCCAGCTGAAGCAGCGGGCCCCTCTAGACCCAGGCCCGGTTACAGATCCAGCTGAAGGAGCAGGCCCCTCTAGACCCAGGCTTGGTTACAGATCCAGCTGAAGTAGCCAGCCCCTCTAGCCTCGAGCCCGGTTACAGATCCAGCTGAAGCAGAGGCCTCCTCTAGCCCCGGGCTGAATCACAGATCTAGCTGAAGCAGCCGGCCCTCTAGACCCAGGCCTGGTTACAGATCCAGCTGAAGCAGTGGGCCCCTCTAGACCCACGCCTGGTTACAGATCCAGCTGAAGTAGCGGACCCCTCTAGACCCAGGCCCGGCTACAGGTCCAGCTGAAGTAGCGGGCCCCTCTAGACCCAGGCCTGGTCACTGATGTAGCTGAAGCAGCGGGCCCCTCTAGACCCAGGCCCGGTTACAGATCCAGCTGAAGCAGCAAGCCCCTCTAGACCCAGGCCCGGTTACAGATCCAGCTGAAGCAGCAGGGCCCTCTAGACCCAGGCCCAGTCACTGATTCAGCTGAAGCAGCCGGCCCCTCTAGACCAAGACCCGGTTACAGATCCAGCTGAGGCAGCGGACCACTCTAGACCCAGGCGCAGTTACAGATCCAGCTGAAGCAGCGGGCCCCTCTAGACCCAGGCCTGGTTACAGATCCAGCTGAAGCAGCGGGCCCTCTAGACCCAGGCCCAGTCACTGAGGTAGCTGAAGCAGCGGGCCCCTCTAGACCCAGGCCTGGTTACAGATCCAGCTGAAGCAGCGGGCCCCTCTAGACCCAGGCCTGGTTACAGATCCAGCTGAAGCAGCGGGCCCCTCTAGAGCAAGGCCCGGTTACAGATCCAGCTGAGGCAGCGGGCCCCTCTAGAGCAAGGCCCGGTTACAGATCCAGCTGAAGCAGCGGGCCCCTCTAGACCCAGGCCTGGTTACAGATCCAGCTGAAGCAGCGGGCCCCTCTAGAGCAAGGCCCGGTTACAGATCCAGCTGAGGCAGCGGGCCCCTCTAGAGCAAGGCCCGGTTACAGACCCAGCTGAAGCAGCGGTCCGCTCTAGACCCAGGCCCGGTTACAGATCCAGCTGAAGCAGCGGGCCCCTCTAGACCCAAGCCCGGTCACTGATCCAGCTGAAGCAGTGGGCCCCTCTAGACCGAGGCCCGGTCACTGATGTAGCTGAAGCAGCGGGCCCCTCTAGACCCAGGCCCAGTTACAGATCCAGCTGAAGGAGCAGGCCCCTCTAGACCCAGGCTTGGTTACAGATCCAGCTGAAGAAGCCAGCCCCTCTAGCCCCGGACCCGGTTACAGATCCAGCTGAAGCAGAGGCCTCCTCTAGCCCCGGGCTGAATCACTGATCTAGCGAAGCAGCCGGCCCTCTAGACCCAGGCCCGGTTACAGATCCAGCTGAAGCAGCGGGCCCCTCTAGACCCACGCCTGGTTACAGATCCAGCTGAAGTAGCGGACCCCTCTAGACCCAGGCCCGGTTACAGATCCAGCTGAAGTAGCGGGCCCCTCTAGACCCAGGCCTTGTCACTGATGTAGCTGAAGCAGCGGGCCCCTCTAGACCCAGGCCCAGTTACAGATCCAGCTGAAGCAGCAAGCCCCTCTAGACCCAGGCCCGGTTACAGATCCAGCTGAAGCAGCGGGCCCCTCTAGAGCAAGGCCCGGTTACAGATCCAGCTGAAGCAGCGGGCCCCTCTAGAGCAAGGCCCGGTTACAGATCCAGCTGAAGCAGCGGACCGCTCTACACCCAGGCCCGGTCACTGATCCAGCTGAAGCAGCGGGCCCCTCTAGACCCAGGCCCGGTCACTGATCCAGCTGAAGCAGTGGGCCCCTCTAGACCGAGGCCCGGTCACTGATGTAGCTGAAGCAGCGGGCCCCTCTAGACCCAGGCCCGGTTACAGATCCAGCTGAAGGAGCAGGCCCCTCTAGACCCAGGCTTGGTTACAGATCCAGCTGAAGCAGAGGCCTCCTCTAGCCCCGGGCTGAATCACAGATCTAGCTGAAGCAGCCGGCCCTCTAGACCCAGGCCCGGTTACAGATCCAGCTGAAGCAGCGGGCCCCTCTAGACCCACGCCTGGTTACAGATCCAGCTGAAGTAGCGGACCCCTCTAGACCAAGGCCTGGTCACTGATGTAGCTGAAGCAGCGGGCCCCTCTAGACCCAGGCCCGGTTACAGATCCAGCTGAAGCAGCAAGCCCCTCTAGACCCAGGCCCGGTTACAGATCCAGCTGAAGCAGCAGGGCCCTCTAGACCCAGGCCCAGTCACTGATTCAGCTGAAGCAGCCGGCCCCTCTAGACCAAGACCCGGTTACAGATCCAGCTGAAGCAGCGGGCCCCTCTAGACCCAGGCCTGGTTACAGATCCAGCTGAAGCAGCGGGCCCCTCTAGAGCAAGGCCCGGTTACAGATCCAGCTGAAGCAGTGGACCGCTCTAGACCCAGGCCCGGTTACAGATCCAGCTGAAGCAGGGGGCCCCTCTAGACCCAAGCCCGGTCACTGATTCAGCTGAAGCAGTGGGCCCCTCTAGACCGAGGCCCGGTCACTGTTGTAGCTGAAGCAGCGGGCCCCTCTAGACCCAGGCCCAGTTACAGATCCAGCTGAAGGAGCAGGCCCCTCTAGACCCAGGCTTGGTTACAGATCCAGCTGAAGTAGCCAGCCCCTCTAGCCCCGGGCCCGGTTACAGATCCAGCTGAAGCAGAGGCCTCCTCTAGCCCCGGGCTGAATCACAGATCTAGCTGAAGCAGCCGGCCCTCTAGATCCAGGCCCGGTTACAGATCCAGCTGAAGCAGCGGGCCCCTCTAGACCCACCGCCTGGTTACAGATCCAGCTGAAGTAGCGGACCCCTCTAGACCCAGGCCCGGTTACAGGTCCAGCTGAAGTGTTGAGGGCAGAATTCAATCACAAATCCATCAGTCACTCCTAATTGGTAATTGCCTCATTTAGGCAAATTACGCACGTCTGCGTTATCGCAAGTAAATGATACGGACACCAGAGCCGTCTCAAGCCTTACTCATCATGCCTACGCCGTATAAGATCAAGCACTGCGCAGACTTTTATTGAAACACACATTTTTGTACAGAAAGCAAGAGGCGTGTTAGAATTCTGGAACTTTCTACAAAATAATCATCTCCTAATTGGTCAATCCTTATCTAGTTATTTGAATCCTAAATTCCTTTCTTAATAAACTGCATAAAGCGTGGGCGCCATCTAGTGTATAACAGACAACATAACATTTCAAATTAGAATTTATAAAAAGAGAGAGAGAAAAATGGTGTGATATTTAACTCTATAAATTCCATCCTCAACAGATGTAGCGGGCCCCTCTAGACCCAGGCCTGGTCACTGATGTAGCTGAAGCAGCGGGCCCCTCTAGACCCAGGCCCGGTTACAGATCCAGCTGAAGCAGCAAGCCCCTCTAGACCCAGGCCCGGTTACAGATCCAGCTGAAGCAGCAGGGCCCTCTACACCCAGGCCCAGTTACAGATCCAGCTGAGGCAGCGGACCACTCTAGACCCAGGCGCAGTTACAGATCCAGCTGAAGCAGCGGGCCCCTCTGGACCCAGGCCCGGTTACAGATCCAGCTGAAGCAGTGGGCCCCTCTAGTCCCAGGCTCGGTTACAGGTCCAGCTGAAACAGCAGGTCCCTCTAGACCCAGACCTGGTTACAGATCCAGCTGAAGCAGCGGGCCCTCTAGACCCAGGCCCAGTCACTGATGTAGCTGAAGCAGCGGGCCCCTCTAGACCCAGGCCTGGTTACAGATCCAGCTGAAGCAGCGGGCCCCTCTAGACCCAGGCCTGGTTACAGATCCAGCTGAAGCAGCGGGCCCCTCTAGAGCAAGGCCCGGTTACAGATCCAGCTGAAGCAGCGGGCCCCTCTAGAGCAAGGCCCGGTTACAGATCCAGCTGAAGCAGCGGACCGCTCTAGACCCAGGCCCGGTTACAGATCCAGCTGAAGGAGCGGGCCCCTCTAGACCCAAGCCCGGTCACTGATTCAGCTGAAGCAGTGGGCCCCTCTAGACCGAGGCCCGGTCACTGATGTAGCTGAAGCAGCGGGCCCCTCTAGACCCAGGCCCAGTTACAGATCCAGCTGAAGGAGCAGGCCCCTCTAGACCCAGGCTTGGTTACAGATCCAGCTGAAGTAGCCAGCCCCTCTAGCCCCGGGCCCGGTTACAGATCCAGCTGAAGCAGAGGCCTCCTCTAGCCCCGGGCTGAATCACAGATCTAGCTGAAGCAGCCGGCCCTCTAGACCCAGGCCCGGTTACAGATCCAGCTGAAGCAGCGGGCCCCTCTAGACCCACGCCTGGTTACAGATCCAGCTGAAGTAGCGGACCCCTCTAGACCCAGGCCCAGTTACAGGTCCAGCTGAAGTAGCGGGCCCCTCTAGACCCAGGCCTGGTCACTGATGTAGCTGAAGTAGCGGGCCCCTCTAGACCCAGGCCCGGTTACAGATCCAGCTGAAGCAGCAAGCCCCTCTAGACCCAGGCCCGGTTACAGATCCAGCTGAAGCAGCAGGGCCCTCTAGACCCAGGCCCAGTCACTGATTCAGCTGAAGCAGCCGGCCCCTCTAGACCAAGACCCGGTTACAGATCCAGCTGAAGCAGCGGACCACTCTAGACCCAGGCACGGTTACAGATCCAGCTGAAGCAGCGGGCCCCTCTAGACCAAGGCCCGGTTACAGATCCAGCTGGAGCAGCGGGCCCCTCTAGAGCAAGGCCCAGTTACAGATCCAGCTGAAGCAGCGGACCGCTCTACACCCAGGCCCGGTTACAGATCCAGCTGAAGCAGCGGGCCCCTCTAGACCCAGGCCCGGTCACTGATCCAGCTGAAGCAGTGGGCCCCTCTAGACCGAGGCCCGGTCACTGATGTAGCTGAAGCAGCGGGCCCCTCTAGACCCAGGCCCGGTTACAGATCCAGCTGAAGGAGCAGGCCCCTCTAGACCCAGGCTTGGTTACAGATCCAGCTGAAGTAGCCAGCCCCTCTAGCCCCAGGCCCGGTTACAGATCCAGCTGAAGCAGAGGCCTCCTCTAGCCCCAGGCCTGGTTACAGATCCAGCTGAAGTAGCGGACCCCTCTAGACCCAGGCCCGGTTACAGGTCCAGCTGAAGTAGCGGGCCCCTCTAGACCCAGGCCTGGTCACTGATGTAGCTGAAGCAGCGGGCCCCTCTAGACCCAGGCCCGGTTACAAATCCAGCTGAAGCAGCAAGCCCCTCTAGACCCAGGCCCGGTTACAGATCCAGCTGAAGCAGCAGGGCCCTCTAGACCCAGGCCCAGTCACTGATTCAGCTGAAGCAGCCGGCCCCTCTAGACCAAGACCCGGTTACAGATCCAGCTGAAGCAGCGGACCACTCTAGACCCAGGCGCGGTTACAGATCCAGCTGAAGCAGCGGGCCCCTCTAGACCCAGGCCCGGTTACAGATCCAGCTGAAGCAGCGGGCCCCTCTAGACCCAGGCCCGGTCACTGATCCAGCTGAAGCAGCGGGCCCTCTAGACCCAGGCCCAGTCACTGATGTAGCTGAAGCAGCGGGCCCCTCTAGACCAAGGCCTGGTTACAGATCCAGCTGAAGCAGCGAGCCCCTCTAGACCCAGGCCTGGTTACAGATCCAGCTGAAGCAGCGGGCCCCTCTAGAGCAAGGCCCGGTTACAGATCCAGCTGAAGCAGCGGGCCCCTCTAGAACAAGGCCCGGTTACAGATTTAGCTGAAGCAGCGGACCGCTCTACACCCAGGCCCGGTTACAGATCCAGCTGAAGCAGCGGGCCCCTCTAGACCCAGGCCCGGTCACTGATTCAGCTGAAGCAGTGGGCCCCTGTAGACCGAGGCCCGGTCACTGATGTAGCTGAAGCAGCGGGCCCCTCTAGACCCAGGCCCGGTTACAGATCCAGCTGAAGGAGCAGGCCCCTCTAGACCCAGGCTTGGTTACAGATCCAGCTGAAGTAGCCAGCCCCTCTAGCACCGGGCCCGGTTACAGATCCAGCTGAAGCAGAGGCCTCCTCTAGCCCCGGGCTGAATCACAGATCTAGCTGAAGCAGCCGGCCCTCTAGACCCAGGCCCGGTTACAGATCCAGCTGAAGCAGCGGGCCCCTCTAGACCCACGCCTGGTTACAGATCCAGCTGAAGTAGCGGACCCCTCTAGACCCAGGCCCGGTTACAGGTCCAGCTGAAGTAGCGGGCCCTTCTAGACCCAGGCCTGGTCACTGATGTAGCTGAAGCAGCGGGCCCCTCTAGACCCAGGCCCGGTTACAGATCCAGCTGAAGCAGCAGGGCCCTTTAGACCCAGGCCCAGTCACTGATTCAGCTGAAGCAGCCGGCCCCTCTAGACCAAGACCTGTTTACAGATCCAGCTGAAGCAGCGGACCACTCTAGACCCAGGCGCGGTTACAGACCAAGCTGAAGCAGCGGGCCCCTCTAGACCCAGGCCTGGTTACAGATCCAGCTGAAGCAGCGGGCCCCTCTAGACCCAGGCCCAGTCACTGATCCAGCTGAAGCAGCGGGCCCTCTAGACCCAGGCCCAGTCACTGATGTAGCTGAAGCAGTGGGCCCCTCTAGACCCAGGCCTGGTTACAGATCCAGCTGAAGCAGCGGGCCCCTCTAGACCCAGGCCTGGTTACAGATCCAGCTGAAGCAGCGGGCCCCTCTAGAGCAAGGCCCGGTTACAGATCCAGCTGAAGCAGCGGGCCCCTCTAGAGCAAGGCCCGGTTACAGATCCAGCTGAAGCAGCGGACCGCTCTAGACCCAGGCCCGGTTACAGATCCAGCTGAAGCAGCGGGCCCCTCTAGACCTAGGCCCGGTCACTGATCCAGCTGAAGCAGTGGGCCCCTCTAGACCGAGGCCCGGTCACTGATGTAGCTGAAGCAGCGGGCCCCTCTAGACCCAGGCCCGGTTACAGATCCAGCTGAAGGAGCAGGCCCCTCTAGACCCAGGCTTGGTTACAGATCCAGCTGAAGTAGCCAGCCCCTCTAGCCCCGGGCCCGGTTACAGATCCAGCTGAAGCAGAGGCCTCCTCTAGCCCCGGGCTGAATCACAGATCTAGCTGAAGCAGCCGGCCCTCTAGACCCAGGCCCGGTTACAGATCCAGCTGAAGCAGCGGGCCCCTCTAGACCCACGCCTGGTTACAGATCCAGCTGAAGTAGTGGACCCCTCTAGACCCAGGCCCGGTTACAGGTCCAGCTGAAGTAGCGGGCCCCTCTAGACCCAGGCCTGGTCACTGATGTAGCTGAAGCAGCGGGCCCCTCTAGACCCAGGCCCGGTTACAGATCCAGCTGAAGCAGCAAGCCCCTCTAGACCCACGCCTGGTTACAGATCCAGCTGAAGTAGCGGACCCCTCTAGACCCAGGCGCACTTACAGATCCAGCTGAAGCAGCGGGCCCCTCTAGACCCAGGCCTGGTTACAGATCCAGCTGAAGCAGCGGGCCCCTCTAGACCCAGGCCCGGTCACTGATCCAGCTGAAGCAGCGGGCCCTCTAGACCCAGGCCCAGTCACTGATGTAGCTGAAGCAGCAGGGCCCTCTAGACCCAGGCCCAGTCACTGATTCAGCTGAAGCAGCCGGCCCCTCTAGACCAAGACCCGGTTACAGATCCAGCTGAAGCAGCGGACCACTCTAGACCCAGGCCCGGTTACAGATCCAGCTGAAGCAGCGGGCCCCTCTAGACCCAGGCCCGGTTACAGATCCAGCTGAAGCAGCGGGCCCCTTTAGACCCAGGCCCGGTCACTGATCCAGCTGAAGCAGCGGCCCCTCTAGACCCAGGCCCGGTCACTGATCCAGCTGAAGCAGTGGGCCCCTCTAGACCCAGGCCCGGTCACTGATGTAGCTGAAGCAGCGAGCCCCTCTAGACCCAAGCCCGGCTTCAGTTCCAGCTGAAGCAGCAGGCCCCTCTAGACCCTGGCCTGGTCACAGATCCAGCTGAAGCAGCCAGCCCCTCTAGCCCCGGGCCCGGTTACAGATCCAGCTGAAACATCAGGCCCCTCTAGACCCAGGCCCGGTCACTGATCCAGCTGAAGCAGTGGGCCCCTCTAGACCGAGGCCCGGTCACTGATATAGCTGAAGCAGCGGGCCCCTCTAGACCCAGGCCCGGTTACAGATCCAGCTGAAGCAGCAGGCCCCTCTAGACCCAGCCTTGGTTACAGATCCAGTTGAAGTAGCCAGCCCCTCTAGCCCCGGGCTGGTTACAGATCCAGCTGAAGCAGAGGGCCCCTCTAGCCCCGGGCTGAATCACAGATCTAGCTGAAGCAGCCGGCCCTCTAGATCCAGGCCTGGTTACAGATCCAGCTGAAGCAGCGGGCCCCTCTAGACCCACGCCTGGTTACAGATCCAGCTGAAGTAGCGGGTCCCTCTAGACCCAGGCTCGGTTACAGGTCCAGCTGAAGTAGCGGGCCCCTCTAGACCCAGGCCTGGTCACTGATGTAGCTGAAGCAGCGGGCCCCTCTAGACCCAGGCCTGGTTACAGATCCAGTTGAAGCAGCAGGCCCCTCTAGACCCAGGCCTGGTTACAGATCCAGCTAAAGCAGCCAGCCCCTCTCGTCTGGGGCCTTATTACAGATCCAGCTGAAGTAGCGGGCCCCTCTAGCCCCAGGCCCTGTTAAAGATCCAGCTGAAGCAGCGGGCCCCTCTAGACCCAGGCCCGGTTACAGATACAGCTGAAGCAGCGGGCCCCTCTAGACCCAGGCCCGGTTACAGATACAGCTGAACCAGCGGGCCCTTCTAGACCCAGGTCCGATTACAGATCCAACTGAAGCAGTGGGCCCCTCTAGACCCAGGCCCGGTTACAGATCCAGCTGAAGCAGTGGGCCCCTCTAGACCGAGGCCCGGTCACTGATATAGCTGAAGCAGCGGGCCCCTCTAGACCCAGGCCCAGTCGTTATGTCCCTGCTCTCAGTATTGATTGCAATAAATCTCTCAGAAATGTTGTAGCGCAAACATAACAATAGACATTTGGAGTCCATACATTATGGTAAACTATTACAAACCGGTATTACTGATCATACTGATACAGACAACGTGTTCATTGTGACTAAATGTTGTGATTTATTTATCCCAATTATCTGCCATTGATTTATGTGTTTGTGGAAAGTCTTGAATTGTGGGGGTTCATTACCCCATTGTCTGATGTTTGCCATTTACCCCCAATAGCTGGAGGGCAAAGGTGAACTACATTTACACCTCATTCATTTGCACTTGTGCAAGGTTGTGAAATTTGTGACCTAACAGCGATCTCGCTAGCAATGTCGCTCAGTGTGACGGGGGCATTAGTCTATATAAGCCCAGAGAAACAGAAGCTGTTGTGTGCCTGTGGTCGTGTGAACTGATGAACCGGACACATGATGGTCACGACTCCTCTCTGTGTGGTGAATATACAATAGTGTACACAATATCATACTGTTCCTATAATTCTAGTTTTATATTAACCTTTATAATAAAATTGCTTGATTGTTTTCTGTGAAGTCGTATCTGAACCTTAGTGTTAAAAACTTGGCAAAACAAATGTATGAGAAGCTGAATATGCACAAATCCCTTCATTTACTCCAGGGCGGTCACGATGGGGTCTCACCTGGGAGACTTGTGACAGGTTTGGGCCCTGTGTCTATTCTGTATTGAGACTTCATTTTTAATGTGTTTCTTTCCTTTGGTAGTGTTGAACCAATGCTCCCTAGTTCTCACCCAGGTGTGGCTACTCTGTGATCACTCCCATCTCCTTTATAAGGTCACATGGTGACAGCATAGTTTGCTGGTGATTGAACTCTATTCCTGGCCAAGCTTCCTGAGGTGTAGGTACCATTCTGGAGAACCTGACCGCTGCCAAGGAACATGGTAGCAGGCGTGAAATTGCCTGGGTAGTTTCCCTGTCTGTCTCCCCTTCCCTCTTGTTGTTGTTATTGCAGTGGTTGGGACTAGTGCTCCCACCGGCCACCTCCCTATTGAGGGTTGACATCAGGGCCAGCAAAAGACTAGGTATCTTACTCAGCAACCTGGTGAAAGAACCCGTATGGGGATGGTAGGGAGATCAGGGCACAGGCGCAGCTGGGTGCAGGTCACCTCTTCCCCACTCCCTATGAGTAGGACCCCCATTGTCTTTGTGCCCCTCTAGTTTCCCCTGTCTGTAGTCTTGTGTAGTGCACTGGACACTGTTGGTCTGTGCGGCACTGTCACACACTGTATCCGGAGCCTCCCTAGTCCGCGATATGACAAGGGGGGAATGTCCTTATCACACAAAAGTTGCAATACTAATAATAATACTTATAATGGAGTTGTCATGAATAGAGACTTAATTACGGTTATTTTAGGTACCGCTACACTCAATCCATTGTGACATTGACCATGACTCTCGTCCTGTCTCCACAGCTTGCTCCCATGGCGTCCAGTGCTCTGCAGAGGTTGTCGTCTACGCTGACAGTTTCCGATACGGCAGAAATTACCATTTATTGGAGCCGGTGCGGGGGTTCATAGAACGTCTTCAGAACGTCACCCGCCATCAGGTTATGCTGCATTTATATGATTACGACTTCAAGACGCTCCAGGAGCATTTCCGAAATCACAGGGGGTCGGTGGGATTCATCCCCCAGAAAGACTTCATTGTGGATTTCGTGAACTCCATGACGTGGAGACCTCAGCCCGGTGTCACCCGCAAGGCACACGTCCTGATCTTCATGGTTAGAGATGGCAACCCATACTTGTTCATGAAGCCCAAAATACACAAACTGAAGAGAGCCGGGGTGGAGGTATTCGTGCTGAAAGTGGATAAGTTCCAGGACTATGAGTTATACGACATTGTGTACTACCCGCCAAGGACCCATCTGTATACCATGCTGGAATACACAAGCCCTGAAGAGGCTCTGTCCGAGCTGGCCAAGTCCGTGTGCCGCAGCATCGAGGCCAATGAGAAGGGAGCCAAGAAAGCTCGTAAGTCTGTAGAGCGTGACTGCAACCTGGACGATTCGGAGAAACCCCAGACCATACCGGTCCTCGCGGTATCATTGTCCTGTTATACCAAACCTCCAAAATCTGGCCCTTTCTCCTGATATACCAGACCCCGGGACATACCGGACCTGGCGGCATCCTTGTGTTATATCGGACCCCGGGACATACCGGACCTGGTGGCATCCTTGTGTTATATCGGACCCCGGGACATACCGGACCTGGCGGCATCCTTCTGTTATATCGGACCCCGGGACATACCGGACCTGGCGGCATCCTTCTGTTATATCGGACCCCGGGACATACCGGACCTGGTGGCATCCTTGTGTTATATCGCACCCCGGGACATACCGGACCTGGTGGCATCCTTGTGTTATATCGCACCAGGGGACATACCGGACCTGATGGCATCCTTGTGTTATATCGGACCGCGGGACATACCGGACCTGGTGGCATCCTTGTGTTATATCGGACCCCGGGACATACCGGACCTGGTGGCATCCTTGTGTTATATCGGACCCGGGGACATACCGGACCTGGTGGCATCCTTGTGTTATATCAGACCCCGGGACATACCGGTCCTGGTGGCATCCTTGTGTTATATCGGACCCCGGGACATACCGGACCTGGTGGCATCCTTGTGTTATATCGGACCGCGGGACATACCGGACCTGGTGGCATCCTTATGTTATATCGGACCCCGGGACATACCGGACCTGGTGGCATCCTTGTGTTATATCGGACCCCGGGACATACCGGTCCTTGTGGCATCATTTTCCTGTTATACTGGACCCCGGGACATACTGGTCCTGGTGGCATAATTTTCCTGTTGTACTGAACCCTGGGACATACCGGTCCTGGGGGCATCATTTTCCTGTTGTACTGGACCCCGGGACATACCGGTCCTGGGGGCATCATTTTCCTGTTGTACTGGACCCCGGGACATACCGGTCCTGGTGGCATCATTTTCCTGTTATACTGGACCCCGGGACATACCGGTCCTGGTGGCATCATTTTCCTGTTATACTGGACCCCGGGACATACCGGTCCTGGTGGCATCATTTTCCTGTTATACTGGACTCCGGGACATACCGGTCCTGGGGGCATCATTTTCCTGTTATACTGGACCCCGGGACATACCGGTCCTGGTGGCATCATTTTCCTGTTATACTGGACCCCGGGACATACCGGTCCTGGGGGCATCATTTTCCTGTTATACTGGACCCCGGGACATACCGGTCCTGGTGGCATCATTTTCCTGTTGTGCTGAACCCTGGGACATACCGGTCCTGGGGGCATCATTTTCCTGTTGTACTGGACCCTGGGACATACCGGTCCTGGGGGCATCATTTTCCTGTTATACTGGACCCTGGGACATACCGGTCCTGGGGGCATCATTTTCCTGTTATACTGGACCCCAGGACATACCGGTCCTGGTGGCATCATTTTCCTGTTATACTGGACCCCGGGACATACCGGTCCTGGTGGCATCATTTTCCTGTTGTACTGAACCCTGGGACATACCGGTCCTGGTGGGATCATTTTCCTGTTATACTGGACCCCGGGACATACCGGTCCTGGTGGCATCATTTTCTTGTTATACTGGACCCCGGGACATACCGGTCCTGGGGGCATCATTTTCCTGTTATACTGGACCCCGGGACATACCGGTCCTGGTGGCATCATTTTCCTGTTATACTGGACTCCGGGACATACCGGTCCTGGTGGCATCATTTTCCTGTTATACTGGACTCCGGGACATACCGGTCCTGGGGGCATCATTTTCCTGTTATACTGGACTCCGGGACATACCGATCCTGGGGGAATCATTTTCCTGTTATACTGGACCCCGGGACATACCGGTCCCGGTGGCATCATTTTCCTGTTATACTGGACCCCGGGACATACCGGTCCTGGTGGCATCATTTTCCTGTTGTACTGAACCCTGGGACATACCGGTCCTGGTGGCATCATTTTCCTGTTATACTGGACCCTGGGACATACCGGTCCAGGGGGCATCATTTTCCTGTTGTACTGGACCCCGGGACATACCGGTCCTGGTGGCATCATTTTCCTGTTATACTGGACCCCGGGACATACCGGTCCTGGTGGCATCATTTTCCTGTTATACTGGACCCCGGGTCATACCGGTCCTGGGGGCATCATTTTCCTGTTATACTGGACCCCGGGACATACCGGTCCTGGTGGCATCATTTTCCTGTTATACTGGACCCCGGGACATACCGGTCCTGGTGGCATCATTTTCCTGTTATACTGGACCCCGGGTCATACCGGTCCTGGGGGCATCATTTTCCTGTTATACTGGACCCGGGACATACCGGTCCTGGTGGCATCATTTTCCTGTTGTACTGAACCCTGGGACATACCAGTCCTGGTGGGATCATTTTCCTGTTATACTGGACCCCGGGACATACCGGTCCTGGTGGCATCATTTTCCTGTTATACTGGACCCGGGACATACCGGTCCTGGGGGCATCATTTTCCTGTTATACTGGACCCCGGGACATACCGGTCCTGGTGGCATCATTTTCCTGTTATACTGGACTCCGGGACATACCGGTCCTGGTGGCATCATTTTCCTGTTATACTGGACCCCGGGACATACTGGTCCTGGTGGCATAATTTTCCTGTTGTACTGAACCCCGGGACATACCGGTCCTGGGGGCATCATTTTCCTGTTGTACTGGACCCCGGGACATACCGGTCCTGGGGGCATCATTTTCCTGTTATACTGGACCCCAGGACATACCGGTCCTGGGGGCATCATTTTCCTGTTGTACTGGACCCCGGGACATACCGATCCTGGGGGCATCATTTTCCTGTTATGCTGGACCCTGGGACATACCGGTCCTGGTGGCATCATTTTCCTGTTATACTGGACTCCGGGACATACCGATCCTGGGGGAATCATTTTCCTGTTATACTGGACCCCGGGACATACCGGTCCCGGTGGCATCATTTTCCTGTTATACTGGACCCCGGGACATACCGGTCCTGGTGGCATCATTTTCCTGTTGTACTGAACCCTGGGACATACCGGTCCTGGTGGCATCATTTTCCTGTTATAACTGGACCCTGGGACATACCGGTCCTGGGGGCATCATTTTCCTGTTGTACTGGACCCCGGGACATACCGGTCCTGGTGGCATCATTTTCCTGTTATACTGGACCCCGGGACATACCGGTCCTGGTGGCATCATTTTCCTGTTATACTGGACCCCGGGACATACCGGTCCTGGTGGCATCATTTTCCTGTTATACTGGACCCCGGGTCATACCGGTCCTGGGGGCATCATTTTCCTGTTATACTGGACCCCGGGACATACCGGTCCTGGTGGCATCATTTTCCTGTTATACTGGACCCCGGGACATACCGGTCCTGGTGGCATCATTTTCCTGTTATACTGGACCCCGGGACATACCGGTCCTGGTGGCATCATTTTCCTGTTATACTGGACCCTGGGACATACCGATCCTGGCGGCATCATTTTCCTGTTATACTGGACCCCGGGACATACCGATCCTGGCGGCATCATTTTCCTGTTATACTGGACCCCGGGACATACCGGTCCTGGCGGCATCATTTTCCTGTTATACTGGACCCTGGGACATACCGGTCCTGGTGGCATCATTTTCCTGTTATACTGGACCCCGGGTCATACCGGTCCTGGTGGCATCATTTTCCTGTTATACTGGACCCCGGGACATACCGGTCCTGGGGGCATCATTTTCCTGTTATACTGGACCCCGGGACATACCGGTCCTGGGGGCATCATTTTCGTGTTATACTGGACCCTGGGACATACCGGTCCTGGTGGCATCATTTTCCTGTTATACTGGACCCCGGGTCATACCGGTCCTGGGGGCATCATTTTCCTGTTATACTGGACCCTGGGACATACCGGTCCTGGTGGCATCATTTTCCTGTTGTACTGGACCCCGGGACATACCGGTCCTGGCGCCATCCTTCTTATATTATACCAGACCCCAAGAAATACCAGTCTGGCGGCATGAATGACCCCAGGAGAATTTTGTCCTCAGATATTGAGGGAATGAATCCGGCACGTAGTCTAACGAGTCTGAGCTGGGGACCTCTATAGATTCAAGCTGCTGTGTGATATAGCTGCTGCGCACCTCTTTTTCTGTCCTGGAGAGGTTCCTGACATTTCCACCTTCCATGATGCTCCTGGAACGTCTGGGATGTAAAGTATTGTCTTCATGACCAGCTTGGATCCTTCTTCAATCATCCTACGTATAGGGTTATGTATAATGCATGATCTCTGATCCTTCTGTCCTTCAGTCTTTTCTCAGGTCAGGTTGTCCGATGGTGTTGACCACTGCCAGGGAAGAGTGGAGCTTCTGTACAATGACACCTGGGGTTGGCTCAGTGATAAACACTGGGACCGGCATGGAGCCGATGTCATCTGCAGGCAGCTGGGCTGTGGACCTTCTCTGGAGGCCATGAAAGGAGAAGTGTTTGGGCCGGCGTCTGGGAACGTCCTGGAAGAGGTGGACTGTACTGGAGATGAGCGAGATGTTTCAGAGTGTTTATTGGGAAGATGGAGTGAACCCGACCCTGCGAGACCTGAGCAGAGCGCGGGGGTCCGCTGTCTGTCCTCAGGTGTGTCTTACAACATTACTATCAGGACTGTGAATATCATGATTACCTTTTGGCCATTCTTGCCCTCTTCCAGAATAGTGTACTTTGCTTCATGAGCTCTTTGTCTTCTTGCCTTTATAAACCCCATTCCAGCCTTAAGTCAGTTCTAGAGTATTCTGCCTCTGTTTCCTGTTCCTAGTAGCTTGTGAAGTTCTCTGCCTGCTCCTGCAACTCCTCTGTGAATCTCCTGTTAAATTGTAGGGAAACACCGACGCAATCCATCATTTCTTCAATTTCTTTATTTCACCTAAATGATTAAAAGCATCACAGCGCCTCGCAGGGGAAGCTAGACTCGCTTCAAAGAAACCTTCTTAGACATTAGCACATTAATAATAAAAATCACATATAGTTATACAAAAAAAACCACACCCACAGCTGAAACCAAGGACATATATACAATTAAGGAAGAAGAAGTAACCCCTCTCCGGTCCAGCGTTCAGGGAGAATGTAAAGTATATATAGCAGCGCTATGGTATGTGGTGGTACACTACAGTACATGTATAGCAGCGCTATTGTATATGGCGGTACATTACAGTACATGTATAGCAGCGCTATTGTATATGGCGGTACATTACAGTACATGTATAGCAGCGCTATGGTATATGGTGGTACATTACAGTACATGTATAGCAGCACTATAGTATATAGTGGTATATTACATTACATGTATAGCAGCACTATAGTATATGGCGGTACATTACAGTACATGTATGGCAGCACTATAGTATATAGTGGTATATTACATTACATGTATAGCAGCACTATAGTATATGGCGGTACATTACAGTACATGTATAGCAGCGCTATAGTATATGACGGTACATTACAGCACATGTATAGCAGCGCTATAGTATATGGCGGTACATTACAGTACATGTATAGCAGCACTATAGTATATGGTGGTACATTACAGTACATGTATAGCAGCGCTATAGTATATGACGGTACATTACAGCACATGTATAGCAGCGCTATAGTATATGGCGGTACATTACAGCACATGTATAGCAGCACTATAGTATATGGCGGTACATTATAGTACATGTATAGCAGCACTATAGTATATGGCGGTACATTACAGCACATGTATAGCAGAACTATAGTATATGCAGGTACATTATAGTACATGTATAGCAGCATTATAGTATATGGTGGTACATTACAGCACATGTATAGCAGCATTATAGTATATTGCGGTACATTACAGCACATGTATAGCAGCGTTATGGTATATGGCAGTACATTACAGTACATGTATAGCAGCGCTATGGTATATGGCGATACATTACAGCACATGTATAGCAGCACTATAGTATATGGCGGTACATTACAGTACATGTATAGCAGCGCTATGGTATATGGTGGTACATTACAGTACATGTATAGCAGTACTATAGTATATGGCGGTACATTACAGTACATGTATGGCAGCGCTATGGTATATGGCGGTACATTACAGTACATGTATAGCAGCACTATTTTAAATGGCAGTACATTACAGTACATGTATAGCAGTGTTAAAGTATATGGTGGTACATTACAGCACATGTATAGCACCGCTAAAGTATATGGCGTTACATTACAGTACATATATAGCAGCGCTATGGTATATGGTGGTACATTACAGTACATGTATAGCAGCGCTATGGTATATGGCGGTACATTACAGTACATGTATAGCAGCACTATGGTATATGGCGATACTCCGCTACCCGCGGCCCCCCTGATCCTCATGGCCTCGGCTCCTCCACAGTAAAAGTAAAAATAAAAAAATCCTCAGTGAGGATACTCCCCTGTCCGCCGGCTCGCTCCACCTCCGTCTTCTAGGTCCTACAGGCCTTTAGGACCTGTCTTTGCCTGGGAAACCGATCAGCTGATCGGTCACATAACCGCTAACTGCCGGGGGGGCAGGATGGAGCAGGGGGGGCAGGATGGTGATGGAGGGGACAGCATGGAGCGAGCGGGGCAGGATGGAGGGGGGCAGGATAGAGGCGGAGGGGGGCAGGATGGTGGCGATCGGGGCAAGATCGAGACGCCTGTGCAGGATGGTGGCGGGGGGGGCAGGATGGAGTCGGCGGGGCAGGATGGAGCCAGTGGGGCAGGATGGAGCCAGTGGGGGGGGGAACAGGATGGAGCTGGGTGGGCAAGATGGTGCGAGCGGGGCAGGATGGAGCCGGCGGCGCAGGATGGAGCCGGGGGGGGGGCAGGATGGAGTCGGCGGGGTAGTATGGTGGTGATCGGGGCAGGATGGAGCTGGCTGGGCAGGTTGGAGCCGGTGGAGGGGGGGCAGGATGGAGTCGGCGGAGGGGGAACTGTTGTGAATTCTGCTTGTGGGCTCCCTCCTGTGGTTGTGGCTGGTAATGCAGTTGATCCTGTTTTGCACTCTTGGTCAGGTGGATTGGATAATTGCAATTCTGACTGGGGTATTTAAGGTTGCAGGATTTCCTCAGTCCTTGCCAGTTGTCAATGTTCCTGGAGGTGTTTCACCTCTGTCTGGTCTCTCCTGCCCTGCTGCAAGACTTCCAAGCTAAGTGTATGGTTTAGTATTTTTGTGGCACACATGCAGTGTGCTTGTTTTCTGAAATGGTCTATTTTTGCTCAGAGTGCATGCTGTGTTAACTTGCTTTCTGTTAGGAAGTTTTCTTCCTAGGATTTTTGTGGTATTCATTTGTTATGGGCTTGTTCAGCTTTTTGTGTCAGTATACATATATTGAGAATTGTAGGATTCACAGGAGGTTTGCAGATCTAGAGGGCGCCGAGTCTTGAGTAGACTCAGGTTATTTTATCTGCAGTGGATATTTTTGAAGGGATTTTATACTGACTGCAATAGTATCCTGTCCTGTCTTTATCTATCTAGCTAGAAGTGGCCTCATCTTTGCTAGATTCTGTTTTCTGCCTGAGTGAGTCTTTTCCTCTCTTACTCACAGTCAATATTTGTAGGGGGCTTTCTATCCTTTTGGGGTTCTGCTCTGAGGCAAGATAGCATTCCTGTTTCCCTCTTTAGGGGTAGCTAGTTCTCGGGCCGTGTTGAGATGTCTAGGGTATGGTTAGTCACATCCCACGGCTACTTCTAGTTGCGGTGTTAGGTCAGGAACTGCGGTCAGTACAGGTACCACTTGCTCCTGTGAAGTATATTCATGCGGCTCCAAGGTCACCGGATCATAACAGGGGGCAGGATGGAGCCGGCAGAGGGGGAGCAGGATGGAGCCGGCAGAGGGGGAGCAGGAAGGAGCCGGCCGAGGGGGGGCAGGATGGAGCCAGCGGAGGGGGGCAGGATGGAGCCAGCGGAGGGGGGGCAGGATGGAGCCGGCAGAGGGGGAGCAGGATGGAGCCGGCCGAGGGGGAGCAGGATGGAGCCGGCCGAGGGGGGGCAGGATGGAGCTGGCCGAGGGGGGGCAGGATGGAGCGGAGGGGGGGCAGGATGGAGCCGAGGGAGAGCAGAATGGAGCCGGGGGAGCAGGATGGAGCCAGGGAGGGGCAGGATGGAGCCGGGGAGGGGCAGGATGGAGCGATCAGGGCAGGATGGAGTCGGCGGGGCAGGATGGAGGCGGGGGGTCAGGATGGAGGCGGCGGGGCAGGATGGTGGCGATCGGGGCTGGATGGAGGCGGGGGGCAGGATGGAGACGGGGGGGCAGGATGGAGTCGGGGGGGGGGCAGGATGGAGATGGGGGGGCAGGATGGAGACGGGGGGGGGCAGGATGGAGACGGGGGGCAGGATGTAGACGGGTGGGGGGCAGGATGGAGACGGGGGGCAGGTGAAGGCGGGGTACAGGATGGAGGCGGGGGGGGCAGGATGGAGCCAGTGGGGCAGAATGGAGTGAGCGGGGCAGGATGTAGCCGGGGGGGGGGGCAGGATGAAGTCGGGCAGGGGGGGTAGGATGGAGCCGGGCAGGGGGGGTAGGATGGAGCTGGGGGGGCGGGATGGAGTCGGGGGCAGGATGGAGCCAGGGAGGGAGGGCAGGATGGAGCTGGGGAGGGGGGCAGGATGCAGGCGGGGCGGCAGGATGGAGCGAGCGGAGCCAGGGGAGCAGGATGGAGTGATCGGGGCACAGCTGTAGAAGTGTTGTGCTAGGACCTTGCATGATGTCAGAATGACTTCGGGGTTCGGCGCTGTGATTGGCCCTCTCGCGGTCATGTGATATGCACATCACATATCACGACCGCGAGCGGGCTAATCACAGCGCCGAATGCCGATGTCATTCTGACATCATGCAAGGTCCTAGCACAACACTGCCTGCTCCCGGTTACTGAGCACTCGGTGTCGGCGGAGGGTAAGTATAACAATCTTTATTATTTTTAATACATTTGTCTTTATTTTACATTTGATTTTGCAGTGTATAATACACTGCGAAATCAAATTACTAAAGAAGTAGCCCTAAGGAGCAGGGGGACGCGGGGGAGTGCGAGCAGGGCAGGAGGAGCGTGGATGGAGCAGGGGGACGCGGGGAGTGCGAGCAGGGCAGGAGGAGCGAGGGAGGAGCAGGGGGACGCGGGAGTGCGAGCAGGGCAGGAGGAGCGAGGGAGGAGCAGGGGGACGCGGGGAGTGCGAGCAGGGCAGGAGGAGCGAGGGAGGAGCAGGGGGACGCGGGGAGTGCGAGCAGGGCAGGAGGAGCGAGTGAGGAGCAGGGGGACGTGGGTAGTGGAGCAGGGCAGGAGGAGCGAGGGAGGAGCAGGGGGACGCGGGGAGTGCGAGCAGGGCAGGAGGAGCGAGGGAGGAGCAGGGGGACGCGGGGAGTGCGAGCAGGGCAGGAGGAGCGAGGGAGGAGCAGGGGGACGCGGGGAGTGCGAGCAGGGCAGGAGGAGCGAGGGAGGAGCAGGGGGACGCAAGGAGTGCGAGCAGGGCAGGAGGAGCGAGGGAGGAGCAGGGGGACGCGGGGAGTGCGAGCAGGGCAGGAGGAGCGAGGGAGGAGCAGGGGGACGCGGGGAGTGCGAGCAGGGCAGGAGGAGCGAGGGAGGAGCAGGGGGACGCGAGGGAGGCGAGAGGGCAGGAGGAGCAGGCGGGACGCGGGGAGTGCAAGCAGGGCAGGAGGAGTGAGGGGGCCTAGAGGAGAGGTGCGCAAATTCTGAATTTGCGTGCCGCGCGGCTCTTTTGCATACGCTGCGCTCATTGGCCGCCGCGTCTGCTGGCGATTTCCGTGACAGGCAGAGAACATTAGATTATATAGTAGATGTGATTTTTTATTATTAATGTGCCAATGACTAAAGGTTTCTTCGAAACGAGTCTAGCTCCCCTGCGAGGATGATGTGATGGTCTAGCTCCCCTGCGAGGATGTTGTGATGGTCTAGCTCCCCTGCGAGGATGATGTCATGGTCTAGCTCCCCTGCGAGGATGATGTGATGGTCTAGCTCTCCTGCGAGGATGATGCGATGGTCTAGCTCCCCTGCGAGGATGATGTGATGGTCTAGCTCCCTGCGAGGATGATGTGATGGTCTAGCTCCCCTGCGAGGATGATGTGATGGTCTAGCTCCCCTGCGAGGATGATGTGATGGTCTAGCTCCCCTGCGAGGATGATGTGATGGTCTAGCTCCCCTGTGAGGATGATGTCATGGTCTAGCTCCCCTGCGAGGATGATGTGATGGTCTAGCTCCCCTGCGAGGATGATGTGATGGTCTAGCTCCCCTGTGAGGATGATGTGATGGTCTAGCTCCCTGCGAGGTGATGTGATGGTCTAGCTCCCCTGTGAGGATGATGTGATGGTCTAGCTCCCCTGCGAGGATGATGTGATGGTCTAGCTCCCCTGCGAGGTGATGTGATGGTCTAGCTCTCCTGCGAGGATGATGTGATGGTCTAGCTCCCCTGCGAGGATGATGTGATGGTCTAGCTCCCCTGCGAGGATGATGTGATGGTCTAGCTCCCCTGTGAGGATGATGTGATGGTCTAGCTCCCCTGCGAGGATGATGTGATGGTCTAGCTCCCCTGTGAGGATGATGTGACGGTCTAGCTCTCCTGCGAGGATGATGTGATGGTCTAGCTCCCCTGCGAGGATGATGTGATGGTCTAGCTCTCCTGCGAGGATGATGTGATGGTCTAGCTCTCCTGCGAGGATGATGTGATGGTCTAGCTCCCCTGTGAGGATGATGTGATGGTCTAGCTCCCCTGTGAGGATGATGTGATGGTCTAGCTCCCCTGCGAGGATGATGTGATGGTCTAGCTCCCCTGTGAGGATGATGTCATGGTCTAGCTCCCCTGCGAGGATGATGTGATGGTCTAGCTCCCCTGCGAGGATGATGTGATGGTCTAGCTCCCCTGCGAGGATGATGTGATGGTCTAGCTCCCCTGCGAGGATGATGTGATGGTCTAGCTCTCCTGCGAGGATGATGTCATGGTCTAGCTCCCCTGCGAGGATGATGTGATGGTCTAGCTCTCCTGCGAGGATGATGTGATGGTCTAGCTCCCCTGCGAGGATGATGTGATGGTCTAGCTCCCCTGCGAGGATGATGTGATGGTCTAGCTCTCCTGCGAGGATGATGTGATGGTCTAGCTCCCCTGCGAGGATGATGTGATGGTCTAGCTCCCCTGCGAGGATGATGTGATGGTCTAGCTCCCCTGCGAGGATGATGTCATGGTCTAGCTCCCCTGTGAGGATGATGTCATGGTCTAGCTCCCCTGCGAGGATGATGTGATGGTCTAGCTCTCCTGCGAGGATGATGTGATGGTCTAGCTCTCCTGCGAGGATGATGTGATGGTCTAGCTCCCCTGCGAGGATGATGTGATGGTCTAGCTCCCCTGCGAGGATGATGTGATGGTCTAGCTCCCCTGCGAGGATGATGTGATGGTCTAGCTCTCCTGCGAGGTGATGTGATGGTCTAGCTCTCCTGCGAGGATGATGTGATGGTCTAGCTCCCCTGCGAGGATGATGTGATGGTCTAGCTCTCCTGCGAGGATGATGTGATGGTCTAGCTCCCCTGCGAGGATGATGTGATGGTCTAGCTCTCCTGCGAGGATGATGTGATGGTCTAGCTCCCCTGCGAGGATGATGTGATGGTCTAGCTCCCCTGCGAGGATGATGTGATGGTCTAGCTCCCCTGCGAGGATGATGTGATGGTCTAGCTCCCCTGCGAGGATGATGTGATGGTCTAGCTCCCCTGCGAGGATGATGTGATGGTCTAGCTCCCCTGCGAGGATGATGTGATGGTCTAGCTCCCCTGCGAGGATGATGTGATGGTCTAGCTCCCCTGCGAGGATGATGTGATGGTCTAGCTCCCCTGCGAGGATGATGTGATGGTCTAGCTCCCCTGCGAGGATGATGTGACGGTCTAGCTCTCCTGCGAGGATGATGTGACGGTCTAGCTCCCCTGCGAGGATGATGTGACGGTCTAGCTCCCCTGCGAGGATGATGTGATGGTCTAGCTCCCCTGCGAGGATGATGTGATGGTCTAGCTCCCCTGCGAGGATGATGTGATGGTCTAGCTCCCCTGCGAAGATGATGTGATGGTCTAGCTCCCCTGCGAGGATGATGTGATGGTCTAGCTCCCCTGCGAGGATGATGTGATGGTCTAGCTCCCCTGCGAGGATGATGTGATGGTCTAGCTCCCCTGCGAGGATGATGTGATGGTCTAGCTCCCCTGTGAGGATGATGTCATGGTCTAGCTCTCCTGCGAGGATGATGTCATGGTCTAGCTCCCCTGCGAGGATGATGTGATGGTCTAGCTCTCCTGCGAGGATGATGTGATGGTCTAGCTCCCCTGCGAGGATGATGTGATGGTCTAGCTCCCCTGCGAGGATGATGTGATGGTCTAGCTCCCCTGTGAGGATGATGTCATGGTCTAGCTCCCCTGCGAGGATGATGTGATGGTCTAGCTCCCCTGCGAGGATGATGTGATGGTCTAGCTCCCCTGTGAGGATGATGTCATGGTCTAGCTCCCCTGCGAGGATGATGTGATGGTCTAGCTCCCCTGCGAGGATGATGTGATGGTCTAGCTCCCCTGCGAGGATGATGTGATGGTCTAGCTCCCCTGCGAGGATGATGTGATGGTCTAGCTCCCCTGCGAGGATGATGTGATGGTCTAGCTCCCCTGCGAGGATGATGTGATGGTCTAGCTCCCCTGCGAGGATGATGTGATGGTCTAGCTCTCCTGCGAGGATGATGTGATGGTCTAGCTCCCTGCGAGGATGATGTGATGGTCTAGCTCCCCTGCGAGGATGATGTGATGGTCTAGCTCCCTGCGAGGATGATGTGATGGTCTAGCTCCCTGCGAGGATGATGTGATGGTCTAGCTCCCCTGCGAGGATGATGTGATGGTCTAGCTCCCTGCGAGGATGATGTGATGGTCTAGCTCCCTGCGAGGATGATGTGATGGTCTAGCTCCCTGCGAGGTGATGTGATGGTTAGTCTCCTGCCGAGGATGATGTGATGGTCTAGCTCCCTGCGAGGATGATGTGATGGGCTAGCTCCTGCGAGGATGATGTGATGGTCTAGCTCCCCTGCGAGGTGATGTGATGGTCTAGCTCCCTGCGAGGATGATGTGATGGTCTAGCTCCCTGCGAGGATGATGTGATGGTCTAGCTCCCCTGCGAGGATGATGTGATGGTCTAGCTCTCCTGCGAGGATGATGTGATGGTCTAGCTCCCTGCGAGGATGATGTGATGGTCTAGCTCCCTGCGAGGATGATGTGATGGTCTAGCTCCCTGCGAGGATGATGTGATGGTCTAGCTCCCTGCGAGGATGATTGATGGTCTAGCTCCCCTGCGAGGATGATGTGATGGTCTAGCTCCCCTGCGAGGATGATGTGATGGTCTAGCTCCCCTGCGAGGATGATGTGATGGTCTAGCTCCCCTGCGAGGATGATGTGATGGTCTAGCTCTCCTGCGAGGATGATGTGATGGTCTAGCTCCCCTGCGAGGATGATGTGATGGTCTAGCTCCCCTGCGAGGATGATGTGATGGTCTAGCTCCCCTGTGAGGATGATGTCATGGTCTAGCTCCCCTGCGAGGATGATGTGATGGTCTAGCTCCCCTGCGAGGATGATGTGATGGTCTAGCTCCCCTGTGAGGATGATGTCATGGTCTAGCTCCCCTGCGAGGATGATGTGATGGTCTAGCTCCCCTGCGAGGATGATGTGATGGTCTAGCTCCCCTGTGAGGATGATGTGATGGTCTAGCTCCCCTGCGAGGATGATGTGATGGTCTAGCTCCCCTGCGAGGATGATGTGATGGTCTAGCTCCCCTGCGAGGATGATGTGATGGTCTAGCTCTCCTGCGAGGATGATGTGATGGTCTAGCTCCCCTGCGAGGATGATGTGATGGTCTAGCTCCCCTGCGAGGATGATGTGATGGTCTAGCTCCCCTGCGAGGATGATGTGATGGTCTAGCTCCCCTGTGAGGATGATGTCATGGTCTAGCTCCCCTGCGAGGATGATGTGATGGTCTAGCTCCCCTGCGAGGATGATGTGATGGTCTAGCTCCCCTGCGAGGTGATGTGATGGTCTAGCTCTCCTGCGAGGATGATGTGATGGTCTAGCTCCCCTGCGAGGATGATGTGATGGTCTAGCTCCCCTGCGAGGATGATGTGATGGTCTAGCTCTCCTGCGAGGATGATGTGATGGTCTAGCTCCCCTGCGAGGATGATGTGATGGTCTAGCTCCCCTGCGAGGATGATGTGATGGTCTAGCTCCCCTGCGAGGATGATGTCATGGTCTAGCTCCCCTGCGAGGATGATGTGATGGTCTAGCTCCCCTGTGAGGATGATGTGATGGTCTAGCTCTCCTGCGAGGATGATGTGATGGTCTAGCTCCCCTGCGAGGATGATGTGATGGTCTAGCTCCCCTGCGAGGATGATGTGATGGTCTAGCTCCCCTGCGAGGATGATGTGATGGTCTAGCTCCCCTGCGAGGTGATGTGATGGTCTAGCTCTCCTGCGAGGATGATGTGATGGTCTAGCTCCCCTGCGAGGATGATGCGATGGTCTAGCTCCCCTGCGAGGATGATGTGATGGTCTAGCTCTCCTGCGAGGATGATGTGATGGTCTAGCTCCCCTGCGAGGATGATGCGATGGTCTAGCTCCCCTGCGAGGATGATGTGATGGTCTAGCTCTCCTGCGAGGATGATGTGATGGTCTAGCTCCCCTGCGAGGATGATGTGATGGTCTAGCTCCCCTGCGAGGATGATGTGATGGTCTAGCTCCCCTGCGAGGTGATGTGATGGTCTAGCTCTCCTGCGAGGATGATGTGATGGTCTAGCTCCCCTGCGAGGATGATGTGATGGTCTAGCTCTCCTGCGAGGATGATGTGATGGTCTAGCTCCCCTGCGAGGATGATGTGATGGTCTAGCTCCCCTGCGAGGATGATGTGATGGTCTAGCTCCCCTGCGAGGATGATGTGATGGTCTAGCTCTCCTGCGAGGATGATGTGATGGTCTAGCTCTCCTGCGAGGATGATGTGATGGTCTAGCTCCCCTGCGAGGATGATGTGATGGTCTAGCTCCCCTGCGAGGATGATGTGATGGTCTAGCTCCCCTGTGAGGATGATGTGATGGTCTAGCTCCCCTGCGAGGATGATGTGATGGTCTAGCTCCCCTGTGAGGATGATGTGATGGTCTAGCTCCCCTGTGAGGATGATGTGATGGTCTAGCTCCCCTGCGAGGATGATGTGATGGTCTAGCTCCCCTGCGAGGATGATGTGATGGTCTAGCTCCCCTGCGAGGATGATGTGATGGTCTAGCTCTCCTGCGAGGATGATGTGATGGTCTAGCTCCCCTGCGAGGATGATGTGATGGTCTAGCTCCCCTGCGAGGATGATGTGATGGTCTAGCTCCCCTGCGAGGATGATGTGATGGTCTAGCTCCCCTGCGAGGATGATGTGATGGTCTAGCTCCCCTGTGAGGATGATGTGATGGTCTAGCTCCCCTGCGAGGATGATGTGATGGTCCAGCTCCCCTGCGAGGATGATGTGATGGTCTAGCTCCCCTGCGAGGATGATGTGATGGTCTAGCTCCCCTGCGAGGATGATGTGATGGTCTAGCTCTCCTGCGAGGATGATGTGATGGTCCAGCTCCCCTGCGAGGCGCTGTGATGGTCCAGCTCCCCTGCGAGGATGATGTGATGGTCTAGCTCCCCTGCGAGGATGATGCGATGGTCTAGCTCCCCTGCGAGGATGATGTGATGGTCTAGCTCCCCTGCGAGGATGATGTGATGGTCTAGCTCTCCTGCGAGGATGATGTGATGGTCCAGCTCCCCTGCGAGGATGATGTGATGGTCTAGCTCCCCTGCGAGGATGATGTGATGGTCTAGCTCCCCTGCGAGGATGATGTGATGCTTCTAATCATTTATGTGAAATGAAGAAATGATGGATGGGGTCGGTGTTTTCCTACAATTAGACTGGCTCAGGCCAAGCCGCCACACCGGTGCGGGAGTCCGGGAGTAATGGGCGGTGGAGCGGCGCCTCTTCCCTCTCCCTCATCGTGAATCTCCATGTTACTGCTCATCAGAGGTTCTGCTCTCTACACCTGTTCCCAGCATGCCTTCTGCTCTGGCTGCTCCTCTGCAGCGCCTCTTGCCTCACCTGCCTTTGCTGACACATAAGCTGGTTACTGCTCTGTCGCTTCCTACATTTTATAATAATAATAATCTTTATTTCTATAGCGCCAACACATTCCGCAGCTTCACAATACAAAGTTCACGTTTAAACAATCATAAGAAACAGTTAGAAAATACAATACAATACAAAGCATAATATAATACAATAATTAGAGCACAATAATGACAGCCCTGGTCATAAGAGCTTACAATCTAACAATGAGGTGGGGGTGACACAGTACAGGGGCTTATTACAATGATGGTATAGTCATAGAGGAGATGGGGAACACATAGGAGCAGTATAAGTGGCCGCCAACCATTATTTGTGATCCACTTGAGACTGGTGGAGTGGATAGGCTGTGTCTAAGAGACTTCGACTAGGGATCATGATAGGCCGCCCTAAAAAGATCTGTTATTAGGGATCGCCTGAAACTATGTAACTTGTGGATACACCTAATTTCTTGTAGTAGAGCATTCCAGAGAATTGGTGCAGCTCAGGAGAAGTCTTGGAGCCGGGAGTGGGAGGTTCAGATTAATGTAGAAGTGAGTCTAAAGTCACCTCCAGAGCAAAGAGAACGGGTGGGGTGATAGACAGAGATGAGGGAGGAGATGTAGGGGGGTGCTGCACTGTGAGGAGGACGGGTGGGGTGATAGACAGAGATGAGGGAGGAGATGTAGGGAGGTGCTGCACTGTGAAGAGAACAGGTGGGGTGATAGACAGAGATGAGGGAGGAGAGGTAGGGGGGTGCTGCACTGTGAGGAGGACGGGTGGGGTGATAGACAGAGATGAGGGAGGAGATGTAGGGGGTGCTGCTCTGTGAAGAGAACAGGTGGGGTGATAGACAGAGATGAGGGAGGAGAGGTAGGGAGGTGCTGCACTGTGAAGAGAGCGGGTGGGGTGATAGACAGAGATGAGGGAGGAGATGTAGGGGGGTGCTGCACTGTGAAGAGGACGGGTGGGGTGATAGACAGAGATGAGGGAGGAGATGTAGGGGGGTGCTGCATTGTGAAGAGGACGGGTGGGGTGATAGAGATGAGGAGATGTAGGGGGTGCTGCACTGTGAAGAGGATGGGTGGGGTGATAGACAGATGAGGGAGGAGATGTAGGGGGGTGCTGCACTGTGAAGAGGACGGATGGGGTGATAGACGAGGGAGGAGATGTATGGGGGTGCTGCACTGTGAAGAGAACGGGTGGGGTGATGGACAGAGATGAGGGAGGAGATGTAGGGGGGTGCTGCACTGTGAAGAGGACGGGTGGGGTGATAGACAGAGATGAGGGAGGAGATGTAGGGGGTGCTGCACTGTGAAGAGGACGGGTGGGGTGATAGACAGAGATGAGGGAGGAGATGTAGGGAGGTGCTGCACTGTGAAGAGAACAGGTGGGGTGATAGACAGAGATGAGGGAGGAGATGTAGGGAGGTGCTGCACTGTGAAGAGAACAGGTGAGGTGATAGACAGAGATGAGGGAGGAGATGTAGAGGGGTGCTGCACTGTGAAGAGGACGGGCGGGGTGATAGACAGAGATGAGGGAGGAGATGTAGGGGGGTGCTGCACTGTGAAGAGGACGGGTGGGGTGATAGACAGAGATGAGGGAGGAGATGTAGGGAGGTGATCCACTGTGAAGAGCTTTGTGGGTGAGAACAAGCAGTTTGAAATGGATCCTATAGTGTATAGGCAGCCAGTGTAATGACTGGCACAGAGCGGATCCTATAGTGTATAGGCAGCCAGTGCAATGACTGGCACAGAGCGGATCCTATAGTGTATGGGCAGCCAGTGCAATGACTGGCACAGAGCGGATCCTATAGTGTATAGGCAGCCAGTGTAATGACTGGCACAGAGCGGATCCTATAGTGTATAGGCAGCCAGTGCAATGACTGGCACAGAGCGGATCCTATAGTGTATAGGTAGCCAGTGCAATGACTGGCACAGAGCGGATCCTATAGTGTATGGGCAGCCAGTGCAATGACTGGCACAGAGCGGATCCTATAGTGTATAGGCAGCCAGTGCAATGACTGGCACAGAGCGGATCCTATAGTGTATGGGCAGCCAGTGCAATGACTGGCATAGAGCAGAAGCATCTGAGTATCGGTTAGCTAGATATGTGATCCTGGCTGCTGCATTAAGGATGGGCTGGAGAGGGGACAGTCTAGTGCAGGGGAGGCCAATTAATAGAGAATTACAATAGTCAAGGCAGGAGTGAATCAGGGCCACAGTGAGAAAGGGGCAAATTCTAGAGATGTTGTTCAGGTGCAAGCCGCAAGAGCGGGCGAAAGATTGTATATATGGGGTGAAGGAAAGCTCAGTGTCAAACATAACACGCAGACAGCGAGCCTGCTGACTAGGTGATATCATGGTGCCGCACACTGAGAGAGATGTCAGATTTAGAGAGGTTAGTGGAGGGCGGGAGCAGAAGTAGTTCAGTGTTGCAAAGGTTGAGTTTCAGATAGAGAGCAGACATGATATTGGAAACTGCTGTTAGACAGTCATTGGTGTTCTTTATTAGAAAAAAGGTCAGGGGAAGAAGTGTATAGTTGTGTGTCATCAGCATAAAGATGGTACTGAAAGCCAAAAAGCAAGGCAAGGTACTTTCACCATCAGCTGAGGCACGTGCCTCTGTGCCTCTGTGCCTGGGGCTGTGCCTCTGTGCCTGGGGCTGTGCCTCTGGGGCTGGGGCTGTGCCTCTGTGCCTGGGGCTGTGCCTCTGTGCCTGGGGCTGTGCCTCTGGGGCTGGGGCTGTGCCTCTGTGCCTGGGGCTGTGCCTCTGTGGCTGCGGCTGTGTGGCTGCGGCTGTGTGGCTGTGTGTGTGTGGCTGCGGCTGCTTGGCTGTGTGTGGCTGGGACTGTGTGGCTGGCTGTGGCTGTGTGTGTGGCTGGCTGTGTGTGGCTGACTATTTGCCTGTGTGGTGTGTGTGGCGGTCTGTGTGTGGCTGGCTATGGTTTTCTATGTTGCTGTCTATGTGGCTGGCTGTTTGTGTGTGGCTGGCTGTAGCTGTATGTGTGGCTGGCTGTGGCTGTAGTTGTATGTGTGACTGGCTGTGGCTGTAGCTGTATGTGTGGCTGGCTGTTTGTGTGGCTGGCTGTCTCGGTGGCTGGTTGTGTGTCTGTCTGCGTCTATATGTGGCTGGTGGCTGTCTATGTGGCTACATGTGTGTGGCTGTAGCTCTGTGTGGCTGTATGTGGGTAGCTGGCTGTGTGTCTGTGTGTGGCTGGCTGTGTGTGTCTGGCATTGTGTGGCTGGCTGAGGCTGTGTGTGGCTGGTTGTGTGTGGCTGGCTGAGGCTGTGTGTGTGGCTGGCTGAGGCTGTGTGTGTAGCTGGCTGAGGCTGTGTGTGTGGCTGGCTGAGGTTGTGTGTGTGGCTGTGTGGCTGGCTGAGGCTGTGTGTGGCTGGCTGAGGCTGTGTGTGGCTGGCTGAGGCTGTGTGTGTGGCTGGCTGAGGCTGTGTGTGTGGCTGGCTGAGGCTCTGTGTGGCTGAGGCTGTGTGTGGCTGACTGTGTGTGGCTGACTGTGTGTGGACTGGCTGAGGCTGTGTGTGGCTGGCTGTGTGTGGCTGGCTGAGGCTGTGTGTGTGGCTTGGCTGAGGCTGTGTGTGTGGCTGGCTGAGGCTGTGTGTGGCTGGCTGAGGCTGTGTGTGGCTGGCTGAGGCTGTGTGTGGTGCTGACTGTGTGTGGCTGGCTGAGGCTGTGTGTGGCTGGCTGAGGCTGTGTGTGGCTGACTGTGTGTGGCTGGCTGAGGCTGTGTGTGTGGCTGGCTGAGGCTGTGTGTGGCTGGCTGAGGCTGTGTGTGGCTGGCTGTGTGTCGCTGTGTGTGGCTGGCTGAGGCTGTGTGTGTGGCTGGCTGAGGCTGTGTGTGGCTGACTGTGTGTGGCTGGCTGTGTTTTGCTGGCTGAGGCTGTGTGTGTGGCTGGCTGATGCTGTGTGTGTGGCTGGCTGAGGCTGTGTGTGGCTGACTGTGTGTGGCTGGCTGTGTTTTGCTGGCTGAGGCTGTGTGTGGCTGGCTGAGGCTGTGTGTGTGGCTGGCTGAGGCTGTGTGTGGCTGACTGTGTGTGGCTGGCTGAGGCTGTGTGTGGCTGGCTGAGGCTGTGTGTGGCTGGCTGAGGCTGTGTGTGGCTGGCTGAGGCTGTGTGTGGCTGGCTGAGGCTGTGTGTGGCTGGCTGTGTGTCGCTGGCTGTGTGTGGCTGGCTGAGGCTGTGTGTGTGGCTGGCTGAGGCTGTGGCTGGCTGAGGCTGTGTGTGGCTGGCTGAGGCTGTGTGTGGCTGGCTGAGGCTGTGTGTGGCTGGCTGAGGCTGTGTGTGGCTGGCTGAGGCTGTGTGTGGCTGGCTGAGGCTGTGTGTGGCTGGCTGAGGCTGTGTGTGGCTGGCTGTGTGTCGCTGGCTGTGTGTGGCTGGCTGAGGCTGTGTGTGTGGCTGGCTGAGGCTGTGGCTGGCTGAGGCTGTGTGTGGCTGGCTAAGGCTGTGTGTGGGTGGCTGAGGCTGTGTGTGGCTGGATGAGGCTGCGTGTCTGTGTTGCTGACCACTGAGACCCCAAAATCCTTACAAACGGAGCTTTGAAGATCACCATGTAAATGGAGCTGTGGCTGATTATTCCCTCTGCTGCACCATTCACATGTGGCTCTTCAGATAACTCCTTTAAGAAAGTGGTGAGGGCCACGACAACGTAAAAGCAAGATTTACGGATTGGGGCTGTTTGTTGATATAGTGTGTGGGCTGCTGGGGCTTGTTTTCCAGGGCTGCTTTTTGGTCCCAGTCCGGCCCTGGCTATGTGCCCACTGTGCATATTTCTTTGTGCAGCTTCAAAAACACAGATATTACAAAAACACATGCATGTGATTCTGGTGCGTTTCTGCTGCATTTTTCAGCTCATTAGAATGGAGGCAACTGGAAACCGCAGCCCACAAAAGCACAAGATAATTGACAGGGACTTAAAAGAACGCATATAGTGGGCACATAGACTTTGAGTTTCCCTCTGCACTTTGTTGTCACCCTGTGTAATAATATAGACTTTTTCACCTATAAACTGTGTTCTGTTTTGTCTTTGCTCCACGTAAAGAGATTCCTGAGTTATCCATTGCAATTAATACAATTACTAACATGGCTCCTTTCCTCATTACCACAGGTGTCGGCACTGTACGACTGGTCAGTGGCTCTGGACCTTGTGATGGGATAGTGGAGGTTTCTCTGAATAACACATGGAATAGAGTCTGTCTATGGAACTTTGATGTGCGCGAGGGCTCGGTGGTTTGCAGACAGATGGGGTGTGGACCTCTTGTAAAGATTCAGGAGAACATGGTGGGAGAAGCTGGTGTCACATGGAGGACGGTGGAAGAGACACATTGTTCGGGGTCAGAGTCTCGGCTATCTGAATGCAGCCTCAGTGTGTGGAGCTCACAGCCGTGTCTCCACAACATCCACGTGGGCGTCGTCTGCTCCACGTCAGGTGCGACCACCGCTAAGGTGCCATACACTTCATTTACACACTGCAGGGTTATCGTGTATACTGGACGTCTGGCAGGGCACATTCTTCTTCATTACACATTAAGGTTGAGGCACTGAGCTTGCTGGTTACACAAAAATCAGGAACAGTGGATAAAAAGCGTATCCAGCGCCCTTCCAAGAAAGAACCATGTTATCAGCGCCTCTCACTGCAAGGAAAGTCAACTATACTGAGCTGGGACTTATGGTTCTAGGAGGCACAGGGTTGTGGTTACACAACTTAGAGGCATAGGGCTTAGGAGTTACACTACTAGGTGACAGAACTTGACACTTCTAGAAGGCACAGGGCTTACAGAGACACTTCTTGGATGCTCAGAGCTTGGTGTTTGCTTTATTAGGAAGAATAAAGCTTGGTGGAAAAACAATGCAAGGGCTTGATGTGGCACCCCTGTGGTAGTTAACTCCATTGAATTCAAGTATTCTATGATGGATTCCCTATGCATGCACACACTTCCCAAACTCTGATTAGTGGGCTGGGTACAAAATGCCTGTTTAGGGCTGTGCCAGACACTGGTTGGAGAGGGCATAGCTGTAGTGAGGAGTAGGGAGAGGTGGCATTAGGAGTAACTTAAACACTTATTAGACAGAGTCAGACAGTGGATGAGTGTGGGACTGCGAACAGCCTTCGGGCTGTACAGGACACAAGCTGTGGACGAGGTACCAGGACTTCAGGCTGTCAGAACTTCATGCCTGGCAGTAAACTGGAGGCTGCTGGGCTGCAAGCTTAGTAGCCACACTGTGGGACTACCAGAGGCACAGTGACTGTCAAAGAGCTAGAGTAGCAGTGCGGGTCCGGGGTCTCCACAAGGCCGGGTCACCTGCCTGCCTGCTAATAGCCATGAGGAAGGAAGGAAGAGGCACATGGGGAAGCAGATAGTATCTAGAATCTCAACCTTAGGAGAAAGTCAGCTGGAAGGCCATATACCCATCCAGTCCTTCTCAGACTGACCAGATCACCTGGGCTGGTGAACCAGTACCCTAGATCTGCTGATGAACTGCTAAAAAGAGTTAAAAGGTAAAGAACAGAGACTGTCTCCCTGCTGCGACTACTCCACACGTCTGTCCACCACGACAGCTCCTATCATCTCAACTTCTCCTACTACTAATACACCTCAGGGCCCAGCTCCTGCTGAGGGGAGTGCTCCATCAAGCTGCTCTACCATCTTCCCAATGGGGAACACTTCCTGCAGCACTGGTCACCCCTGACCAGATCCCTCAGCTGGCATCATGACAAACTCTATAAACTCTTAATTCATCTGTAAATACTACCCCCCTTTTTCAAATCTGGTTAGGGCCACGGAGCTGGGCAATTGCCACCGTGATATACCGACAGACTGCCGGCCTGCCAAGTATCCCAGCCTTCTATGACTGTGACATTGACCGTTACATTACTTTATATCACACAGCGCTGCCCATAGATCTACTGTATAAGGCTTCAGGACCGCAGACAGCGGCGCACATGCTATAGCAATAGCTATAGTATGTGCGCTGCTCTGAGGAGCCCGTCGCTTTCATTCATAAAACTGTACAGCAGCTGTCAGGAGGCAGATGCTGTACAGAGGTGATTATACCATTATATGCCCACCTGAGTGGGTGGAAGGTCTCTAGGGGAGTGGGCACCCCCTAGAGACATTATAGAAACATTTATTAAGCAAATTTACAGTTTAACAAAACACATAACGCTTTGCTTATCCCGGCGACATATAATGCTGGAATCAGTTATGTACAGCAGCTGACTCCTGACAGCTGCTGTACAGTTTTATGAATGAAAGCGTCGGGCTCCTCTGAGAGCGGCGCGCATACTATTGCTATTGCTATAGTATGTGCACCGCTGTCTGAGGTCCTGAAGCCATTTACAGTAGATCTATGGGCAGCGCTGTACAAAACTGTACAGCTGCTGTCAGGAGTCAGCTGCTGTACATAACTGATTCCAGCATTATATGCCCACCTGAGTGGGTGGAAGGTCTCTACGGGGAGTGGAAATCTCAGGAAGGGATCCATTTTACATGTAAAAAATGGATCACCAAAATAGATCAAGAAGGCACAGTGTGAACATGGCCTTAGCGGGTGGGATGATGCCTCCAGGTCTGTACCCCTATAATTTAGTCTCCGTAGCCTCACGTCTACCTTGTGTTGTCTTTGTATCCTGCAGCCATTTCCAAGGTGTCATTGAGGGAAGGAAGCAGCGCATGTTCTGGCAAAGTCAAGGTCTTTCATAACAACTCCTGGAACGCGGTTCCGGCCTTTGAGTGGGATGTGGAGGAGGAGGCCGTACTGTGCAGACAGCTGGGCTGTGGACTCGCCATAGAACGTGCTCATGTCAAGGCCATGTCAATACCCAAAGGAAAGGACACTAGGACGGATCTGCGCAGCATCTACTGTGCCGGCCAGGAGGAAAGTCTGTATCAATGCAGCTCTGTGATGTCCAAAGGATACAGGTGCGATTCTGGGGAAGCCGAGGTGCTGTGCTCACAATCAGGTATGAAGATCCAGTACAGGTGAGGCTACACAACGTGTCTGGTGGGAGAGGAGGCTACACAACATGTCTGGTGGGAGGGGAGGCTACACAACATGTCTGGTGGAAGAGGAGGCTACACAACATGTCTGGTGGGAGAGGAGGCTACACAACATGTCTGGTGGAAGAGGAGGCTACACAACATGTCTGGTGGAAGAGGAGGCTACACAACATGTCTGGTGGGAGAGGAGGCTACACGTCATGTCTGGTGGGAGAGGAGGCTACACGACATGTCTGGTGGGAGAGGAGGCTACACAACGTGTCTGGTGGGAGAGGAGGCTACACAACATGTCTGGTGGGAGAGGAGGCTACACAACATGTCTGGTGGGAGAGGAGGCTACACGACATGTCTGCTGGAAGAGGAGGCTACACAACATGTCTGGTGGGAGAGGAGGCTACACGACAAGTCTGGTGGAAGAGGAGGCTACTCAATATGTCTGGTGGGAGAGGAGGCTACACGTCATGTCTGGTGGAAGAGGAGGCTACACAACATGTCTGGTGGGAGAGGAGGCTACACGACAAGTCTGGTGGAAGAGGAGGCTACTCAATATGTCTGGTGGGAGAGGAGGCTACTCAATATGTCTGGTGGGAGAGGAGGCTACACAACATGTCTGGTGGGAGAGGAGGCTACACGACATGTCTGGTGGGAGAGGAGGCTACACAACATGTCTGGTGGGAGAGGAGGCTACACGTCATGTCTGGTGGAAGAGGAGGCTACACAACATGTCTGGTGGGAGAGGAGGCTACACGACATGTCTGGTGGGAGAGGAGGCTACACAACATGTCTGGTGGGAGAGGAGGCTACACAACATGTCTGGTGGGAGAGGAGGCTACACAACGTGTCTGGTGGGAGAGGAGGCTACACAACATGTCTGGTGGGAGGGGAGGCTACACAACATGTCTGGTGGAAGAGGAGGCTACACAACATGTCTGGTGGGAGAGGAGGCTACACAACATGTCTGTTGGAAGAGGAGGCTACACAACATGTCTGGTGGAAGAGGAGGCTACACAACATGTCTGGTGGGAGAGGAGGCTACACGTCATGTCTGGTGGGAGAGGAGGCTACACGACATGTCTGGTGGGAGAGGAGGCTACACAACGTGTCTGGTGGAGAGGAGGCTACACAACATGTCTGGTGGAAGAGGAGGCTACACAAATGTCTGGTGGAGAGGAGGCTACACAACATGTCTGGTGGGAGAGGAGGCTACACAACATGTCTGGTGGGAGAGGAGGCTACACACATGTCTGGTGGGAGAGGAGGCTACACAACATGTCTGGTGGGAGAGGAGGCTACACAACATGTCTGTGGAAGAGGAGGCTACACAACATGTCTGGTGGGAGAGGAGGCTACACACAACTTAGGTCTGTGTTGGGAGGGAGGCTACACACATGTCTGGTGGGAGAGGAGGCTACACACATGTCTGGTGGGAGAGGAGGCTACACGACATGTCTGGTGGGAGAGGAGGCTACAACATGTCTGGTGGAGAGAGCTACAATGTGGGAGAGGAGGCTACACAAATGTCTGGTGGGAGAGGAGGCTACACAACATGTCTGGTGGAGAGGAGGCTACACGCATGTCTGGTGGAGAGGAGGCTACACAACATGTCTGGTGGAGAGGAGGCTACACAACATGTCTGGTGGAGAGGAGGCTACACACATGTCTGGTGGAGGGTAACAAGTCTGGTGAGAGGAGGCTACACAACATGTCTGGTGGGAGAGGAGGCTACACAACATGTCTGGTGGGAGAGGAGGCTCACACGTATGTCTGGTGGAAGAGGAGGCTACACAACATGTCTGGTGGGAGAGAGAGGCTACACACATGTCTGGTGGGAGAGGAGGCTACACAACATGTCTGGTGGGAGAGGAGGCTACACAACATGTCTGGTGGGAGAGGAGGCTACACGACATGTCTGGTGGGAGAGGAGGCTACACACATGTTGGTGGGAAGGAGGCTACACAACATGTCTGGTGGGAGAGGAGGCTACACACAAGTCTGTCTGGTGGGAGAGGAGGCTACACACATGTCTGGTGGGAGAGGAGGCTACACAACATGTCTGGTGGGAGAGGAGGCTACACAAATGTCTGGTGAGAGAGTGGAGGCTACTACAACATGTCTGTGTGGAGAGGAGCTACACAACATGTCTGGTGGAAGAGGAGGCTACACAACATGTCTGGTGGAGAGGAGGCTACACACATGTCTGGTGGAGAGAGGAGGCTACACAACATGTCTGGTGGAGAGAGGAGGCTACAAACATGTCTGGTGGGAGAGGAGGCTACACAACATGTCTGGTGGGGGAAGGAGGAGCTACACAAGATGTCTGTGTGGGAGAGGAGGCTACCACATGTCTGGTGGAGAGAGGAGGCTACACAACATGTCTGGTGGAGAGGAGGCTACACAACATGTCTGGTGGGAGAGGAGGCTACACAATGTCTGGGGGAGAGGAGGCTACACGACATGTCTGGTGGAAGAGGAGGCTACACAACATGTCTGGTGGGAGAGGAGGCTACACATTGTCTGGTGGGAGAGGAGGCTACACAACATGTCTGGTGGGAGAGGAGGCTACACGTCATGTCTGGTGGAAGAGGAGGCTACACAACATGTCTGGTGGGAGAGGAGGCTACACAACATGTCTGGTGGGAGAGGAGGCTACACAACATGTCTGGTGGGAGAGGAGGCTACACAACATGTCTGGTGGAAGAGGAGGCTACACAACATGTCTGGTGGGAGAGGAGGCTACACAACTGTCTGGTGGAAGAGGAGGCTACACAACATGTCTGGTGGGAGAGGAGGCTACACAACTGTCTGGTGGGAGAGGAGGCTACACACATGTCTGGTGGGAGAGGAGGCTACACGAACATGTCTGGTGGGAGAGGAGGCTACACAACAGTGTCTGGTGGGAGAGGAGGCTACACACATGTCTGGTGGGAGAGGAGGCTACACAACATGTCTGGTGGAGAGAGGAGGCTACACAACATGTCTGGTGGGAAGAGGAGGCTACACGAAAGTCTGGGGAAGAGGAGGCTACACAACATGTCTGGTGGAGAGGAGGCTACACAACATGTCTGGTGGGAGAGGAGGCTACACAACATGTCTGGTGGGAGAGGAGGCTACACACATGTCTGGTGGGAGAGGAGGCTACACAACATGTCTGGTGGAGAGAGGAGGCTACACAACATGTCTGGTGGGAGAGGAGGCTACAACAATGTCTGGTGGGAGAGGAGGCTACACAACATGTCTGGTGGAGAGGAGGCTACACACATGTCTGGTGGGAGAGGAGGCTACACAACATGTCTGGTGGGAGAGGAGGCTACACACATGTCTGGTGGGAGAGGAGGCTACAACTGTTGGTGGAGAGGAGCTACACAACATGTCTGGTGGAGAGGAGGTAACAATGTCTGGTGGAGGAGGCTACACAACATGTCTGGTGGGAGAGGAGGCTACACAAACATGTCTGGTGGGAGAGGAGGCTACACGACATGTCTGGTGGAGAGGAGGCTACACAACATGTCTGGTGGGAGAGGAGGCTACACAACATGTCTGGTGGAGAGAGGAGGCTACACAACATGTCTGGTGGGAGAGGAGGCTACACAAGACATGTCTGGTGGGAGAGGAGGCTACACAACATGTCTGGTGGGAGAGGAGGCTACACATACAGTCTGGTGGGAGAGGAGGCTACACAACATGTCTGGTGGGAGAGGAGGCTACACAACTGTCTGGTGGAGAGAGGAGGCTACACAACATGTCTGGTGGGAGAGGAGGCTACACACATGTCTGGTGGGAGAGGAGGCTACACAAATGTCTGGTGGGAGAGGAGGCTACACAACATGTCTGGTGGGAGAGGAGGCTATACACAACATGTCTGGTGGAGAGGAGGCTACACACATGTTGGTGGGAGAGGGGCTACACAACATGTCTGGTGGAAGAGGAGGCTACACAACAGTCTGGTGGGAGAGGAGGCTACACAACATGTCTGGTGGGAGAGGAGGCTACACAACATGTCTGGTGGGAGAGGAGGCTACACCAATGTCTGGTGGGAGAGGAGGCTACCAAATGTCTGGTGGAGAGAGGGGCTACAACATGTCCATGTCTGGTGGGAGAGGAGGCTACACGACATGTCTGGTGGAAGAGGAGGCTACACGACATGTCTGGTGGGAGAGGAGGCTACACAATGTGTCTGGTGGGAGAGGAGGCTACACGTCATGTCTGGTGGGAGAGGAGGCTACACAACATGTCTGCTGGAAGAGGAGGCTACACAACATGTCTGGTGGGAGAGGAGGATACACAACATGTCTGGTGGGAGAGGAGGCTACACGACATGTCTGGTGGGAGAGGAGGCTACACGACGTGTCTGGTGGGAGAGGAGGCTACACAACATGTCTGCTGGAAGAGGAGGCTACACAACATGTCTGGTGGGAGAGGAGGATACACAACATGTCTGGTGGGAGAGGAGGCTACACAACATGTCTGGTGGGAGAGGAGGCTACACAACATGTCTGCTGGAAGAGGAGGCTACACAACATGTCTGGTGGGAGAGGAGGATACACAACATGTCTGGTGGGAGAGGAGGCTACACAACATGTCTGGTGGGAGAGGAGGCTACACAACATGTCTGGTGGGAGAGGAGGCTACACAACATGTCTGGTGGGAGAGGAGGCTACACAACATGTCTGGTGGGAGAGGAGGCTACACAACATGTCAGGTGGGAGAGGAGGCTACACGACATTGACCAAATATACATTTTCTATACTGTATGTAGAACATATTGTCTGTTGCCATCACACTTATGTGATACTTGTGTCTTCTACAGGGATTTCTAAGGTGAGGCTGGTTGGTGGAGGCTCTCCGTGCTCCGGTCGGGTGGAGGTCTTCTATAATCAGGCTTGGGGCACCGTGTGTGATGAGAGCTGGGATCTCTCTGATGCCCATGTGGTCTGCAGACAGCTGGGATGTGGATCTGCAAAACAGATCCCCGGAGCCGCCGCACGTTTCGACCCTGGAACTGGACCAATATGGCTGGAAAAGCTGTTCTGTAACGGCACCGAGCCCCTGATATCCCGGTGTGCCGGAGTCACGTCCACAAACAGCTTGTGTGTCCACGCTCAGGACGCGGGCGTGACCTGTACAAGTGAGCATTCATCATACTGTACCCAGGAGTGTAATATACATGTAATGCAGACCCCCTGTGTAATATACATGTAATGCAGACCCCCTGTGTAATATACATGTAATGCAGACCCCCCTGTGTAATATACATGTAATGCAGACCCCCCTGTGTAATATACATGTAATGCAGACCCCCCTGTGTAATATACATGTAATGCAGACCCCCCTGTGTAATATACATGTAATGCAGACCCCCCTGTGTAATATACATGTAATGCAGACCCCCCTGTGTAATATACATGTAATGCAGACCCCCTGTGTAATATACATGTAATGCAGACCCCCCTGTGTAATATACATGTAATGCAGACCCCCCTGTGTAATATACATGTAATGCAGACCCCCTGTGTAATATACATGTAATGCAGACCCCCTGTGTAATATACATGTAATGCAGACCCCCCTGTGTAATATACATGTAATGCAGACCCCCCCTGTGTAATATACATGTAATGCAGACCCCCCCTGTGTAATATACATGTAATGCAGACCCCCCCTGTGTAATATACATGTAATGCAGACCCCCCTGTGTAATATACATGTAATGCAGACCCCCCTGTGTAATATACATGTAATGCAGACCCCCCTGTGTAATATACATGTAATGCAGACCCCCCTGTGTAATATACATGTAATGCAGACCCCCCTGTGTAATATACATGTAATGCAGACCCCCCTGTGTAATATACATGTAGACCCCCCTGTGTAATATACATGTAATGCAGACCCCCCTGTGTAATATACATGTAATGCAGACCCCCCTGTGTAATATACATGTAATGCAGACCCCCCTGTGTAATATACATGTAATGCAGACCCCCCTGTGTAATATACATGTAATGCAGACCCCCTGTGTAATATACATGTAATGCAGACCCCCCTGTGTAATATACATGTAATGCAGACCCCCCTGTGTAATATACATGTAATGCAGACCCCCCTGTGTAATATACATGTAATGCAGACCCCCCTGTGTAATATACATGTAATGCAGACCCCCCTGTGTAATATACATGTAATGCAGACCCCCCTGTGTAATATACATGTAATGCAGACCCCCCTGTGTAATATACATGTAATGCAGACCCCCCCTGTGTAATATACATGTAATGCAGACCCCCCCTGTGTAATATACATGTAATGCAGACCCCCCTGTGTAATATACATGTAATGCAGACCCCCTGTGTAATATACATGTAATGCAGACCCCCTGTGTAATATACATGTAATGCAGACCCCCCTGTGTAATATACATGTAATGCAGACCCCCCTGTGTAATATACATGTAATGCAGACCCCCCTGTGTAATATACATGTAGACCCCCCTGTGTAATATACATGTAATGCAGACCCCCTGTGTAATATACATGTAATGCAGACCCCCCTGTGTAATATACATGTAATGCAGACCCCCCTGTGTAATATACATGTAATGCAGACCCCCCTGTGTAATATACATGTAATGCAGACCCCCCTGTGTAATATACATGTAATGCAGACCCCCCTGTGTAATATACATGTAATGCAGACCCCCCTGTGTAATATACATGTAATGCAGACCCCCCTGTGTAATATACATGTAATGCAGACCCCCCCTGTGTAATATACATGTAATGCAGACCCCCCCTGTGTAATATACATGTAATGCAGACCCCCCTGTGTAATATACATGTAATGCAGACCCCCCTGTGTAATATACATGTAATGCAGACCCCCCTGTGTGATGTCAGATAGGCGTCATCATGTGTCTCTCTATGAATGTTTCATGGGTTCACATGTTTTGAGTGTTATTGATTTCGTGTGATTGGATGATAGATTATTGTGGATTACATGAGATTATTGTGTTTCTGCAGGATCGGTGCCGTTGTAGCTGATGTCGTGGAGTCGGTGGATTCTCTTCTGAAGTCGTCCCTGTTTTGTTGTCTCCTTTATGTTCCCACCTAAATCCTGGACCTGATCCTCTGCCCCCATCATATCGGATCTAATTGTAGGAACAGCCGCAGCCTGATACAATGTCATCCTCAGGATAATGGCCGTGATTAAAGAACAGAAAGAAAATGAGTGACAGCTGTCATAGTGTCAGAGGGATCAGGACAGAGAGAGGTCATCAATTACTGCTGACTGATGCTTGGATTGTCAACCATGGATTCCTGACAGGTCTTGGGATCATTGAGTGTGGGTTGGTGACATGTCTTGGGATCATTGAGTGTGGGTTGGTGACAGGTCTTGGGATCATTGAGTGTGGGTTGGTGACATGTCTTGGGATCATTGAGTGTGGGTTGGTGACAGGTCTTGGGATCATTGAGTGTGGGTTGGTGATAGATCTTGGGATCATTGAGTGTGGGTTGGTGACAGGTTTTGGGATCATTGAATGTGGGTTGGTGACAGGTCTTGGGATCATTGAGTGTGGGTTGGTGACAGGTCTTGGGATTATTGAGTGTGGGTTGGTGACAGGTCTTGGGATCATTGAGTGTGGGTTGGTGACTGGTCTTGGGATCATTGAGTGTGGGTTGGTGACAGGTCTTGGGATTATTGAGTGTGGGTTGGTGACAGGTCTTGGGATCATTGAGTGTGGGTTGGTGACAGGTTTTGGGATCATTGAATGTGGGTTGGTGACTGGTCTTGGGATCATTGAGTGTGGGTTGGTGACAGGTCTTGGGATCATTGAGTGTGGGTTGGTGACAGGTCTTGGGATCATTGAGTGTGGGTTGGTGACAGGTCTTGGGATCATTGAGTGTGGGTTGGTGACAGGTCTTGGGATTATTGAGTGTGGGTAGGTGACAGGTCTTGGGATTATTGAGTGTGGGTTGGTGACAGGTCTTCAGATCATTGAGTGTGGGTTGGTGACATGTCTTGGGATTATTGAGTGTGGGTTGGTGACAGGTCTTGGGATCATTGAGTGTGGGTTGGTGACTGGTCTTGGGATCATTGAGTGTGGTTTGGTGACAGGTCTTGGGATCATTGAGTGTGGGTTGGTGACAGGTCTTGGGATCATTGAGTGTGGGTTGGTGACAGGTCTTGGGATCATTGAGTGTGGGTTGGTGACAGGTCTTGGGATCATTGAGTGTGGGTTGGTGACAGGTCTTGGGATCATTGAGTGTGGGTTGCTGACAGGTTTTGGGATCATTGAGTGTGGGTTGGTGACAGGTCTTGGAATCATTGAGTGTGGGTTGCTGACAGGTCTTGGGATCATTGAGTGTGGGTTGGTGACTGGTCTTGGGATCATTGAGTGTGGGTTGGTGACAGGTCTTGGGATTATTGAGTGTGGGTTGGTGACAGGTCTTGGGTTTATTGAGTGTGTGTTGGTGACAGGTCTTGGGATCATTGAGTGTGGGTTGGTAACAGGTCTTGGAATCACTGAGTGTGGGTTGCTGACAGGTCTTGGGATCATTGAGTGTGGGTTGGTGACAGGTCTTGGGATCATTGAGTGTGGGTTGCTGACAAGTTTTGGGATCATTGAGTGTGGGTTGGTGACAGGTCTTGGAATCATTGAGTGTGGGTTGGTGACAGGTCTTGGGATTATTGAGTGTGGGTTGGTGACAGGTCTTGGGATCATTGAGTGTGGGTTGGTGACAGGTCTTGGGATTATTGAGTGTGGAGTGGTGACAGGTCTTGGAATCACTGAGTGTGGGTTGGTGACAGGTCTTGGGATCATTGATGTGGGTTGGTGACAGGTCTTGGGATTATGGAGTGTGCGTTGCTGACAGGTCTTGGGATCACTGAGTGTGGGTTGGTGACAGGTTTTGGGATCATTGAATGTGGGTTGGTGACAGGTCTTGGGATCATTGAGTGTGGGTTGGTGACAGGTCTTGGGATTATTGAGTGTGGGTTGGTGACAGGTCTTGGGATCATTGAGTGTGGGTGTGGTGACTGGTGGTTGGGAATCATTGGATGAGTGTGGGTTGGTGACTAGGTCTTGGGATCATTGATGTGGTTGTGGGGTTATGGGGTGACTGGTCTTGGGATCATTGAGTGTGGGTTGGTGACAGGTTTTGGGATCATTGAATGTGGGTTGGTGACTGGTCTTGGGATCATTGAGTGTGGGTTGGTGACAGGTCTTGGGATCATTGAGTGTGGGTTGGTGACAGGTCTTGGGATCATTGAGTGTGGGTTGGTGACTGGTCTTGGGATCATTGAGTGTGGGTTGGTGACAGGTCTTGGGATCATTGAGTGTGGGTTGGTGACTGGTCTTGGGATCATTGAGTGTGGGTTGGTGACAGGTTTGGGATCATTGAGTGTGGGTTGGTGACTGGTCTTGGGATCATTGAGTGTGGTTGGTGACAGGTCTTGGGATCATTGAGTGTGGGTTGGTGACAGGTCTTGGGATCATTGAGTGTGGGTTGGTGACAGGTCTTGGATTATTGAGTGTGGGTGGTGACAGGTCTTGGGATTATTGAGTGTGGGTTGGTGACAGGTCTTCGGATCATTGAGTGTGGGTTGGTGACATGTCTTGGGATTATTGAGTGTGGGTTGGTGACAGGTCTTGGGATCATTGAGTGTGGGTTGGTGACTGGTCTTGGGATCATTGAGTGTGGTTTGGTGACAGGTCTTGGGATCATTGAGTGTGGGTTGGTGACAGGTCTTGGGATCATTGAGTGTGGGTTGGTGACAGGTCTTGGGATCATTGAGTGTGGGTTGGTGACAGGTCTTGGGATCATTGAGTGTGGGTTGGTGACAGGTCTTGGATCATTGAGTGTGGGTTGGTGACAGGTCTTGGGATCACTGAGTGTGGTTGCTGACAGGTCTTGGGATCATTGAGTGTGGGTTGGTGACGGTCTTGGATCATTGAGTGTGGGTTGGTGACAGGTTTGGGATCATTGAGTGTGGTTGGTGACAGGTCTTGGATCATTGAGTGTGGGTTGGTGACAGGTCTTGGGATCATTGAGTGTGGGTTGGTGACAGGTCTTGGAATCACTGAGTGTGGGTTGCTGACAGGTCTTGGGATCATTGAGTATGGGTTGGTGACAGGTCTTGGGTTCATTGAGTGTGGGTTGGTGACAGGTCTTGGGATCATTGAGTGTGGGTTTGTGACAGGTCTTGGGATCATTGAGTGTGGGTTGGTGACAGGTCTTGGGATCACTGAGTGTGGGTTGCTGACAGGTCTTGGGATCATTGAGTGTGGGTTGGTGACAGGTCTTGGGTTCATTGAGTGTGGGTTGGTGACAGGTCTTGGGTTCATTGAGTGTGGGTTGGTGACAGGTCTTGGGATCATTGAGGTGGGTTGGTGACAGGTCTTGGGATCATTGAGTGTGGGTTGGTGACAGGTCTTGGGTTCATTGAGTGTGGGTTGGTGACAGGTCTTGGGTTCATTGAGTGTGGGTTGGTGACAGGTCTTGGGATCATTGAGGGTGGGTTGGTGACAGGTCTTGGGATCATTGAGTGTGGGTTGGTGACAGGTCGTGGGATCACTGAGTGTGGGTTGTGACAGGTCTTTGGATCATTGAGTGTGGGTTGGTGACAGGTCTTGGGATCATTGAGTGTGGGTTGGTGACAGGTCTTTGGATCATTGAGTGTGGGTTGGTGACAGGTCTTTGGATCATTGAGTGTGGGTTGGTGACAGGTCTTGGGATCATTGAGTGTGGGTTGGTGACAGGTCTTTGGATCATTGAGTGTCGGCTGGTGACAGGTTTTTCAATTCTCCAACCTTTTCTATCTCCATCATCTTCCAACCTTCTCTAACTTTATCATCTCCAACTTTCTCTATCTCCATATTATTTCAGCATTCACTATTTATACCATCTCCTAACCTTCTCCATTTCCATCTCTCCAGTCTTCTCCATCTCCATCCTCTTTCATCCTTCTCCATCTCTATATTCTCCCAGCCTTCTTCATCTCTATCTCTTTCATCCTTCTTCATCTCCATCCTCTTCCAGCCTTCTCTATCTCTTATCTTCTCCCAGCCTTCTCATCTCCATCCTCTTCCAGTCTTCTCCATCTCCATCCTTTTCCAGTCTTCTCCATCTCCATCCTTTTCCAGTCTTCTCCATCTCCATCCTCTTCCAGCCTTCTCTATCTCTTATCTTCTCCCAGCCTTCTCCATCTCCATCCTTTTCCAGTCTTCTCCATCTCCATCCTTTTCCAGCTTTCTTCATCTCCATCCTTTTCCAGTCTTCTCCATCTCCATCCTCTTTCATCCTTCTCCATCTCTATATTCTCCCAGCCTTCTCCATCTTCATCCTCTTCCAGTCTTCTCCATCTCCATCCTTTTCCAGCCTTCTCCATCTCCATCCTCTTCCAGCCTTCTCTATCTCTTATCTTCTCCCAGCCTTCTCCATCTCCATCCTCTTCCAGTCTTCTCCATCTCCATCCTTTTCCAGTCTTCTCCATCTCCATCCTTTTCCAGTCTTCTCCATCTCCATCCTCTTCCAGCCTTCTCTATCTCTTATCTTCTCCCAGCCTTCTCCATCTCCATCCTCTTCCAGTCTTCTCCATCTCCATCCTTTTCCAGTCTTCTCCATCTCCATCCTTTTCCAGTCTTCTCCATCTCCATCCTCTTCCAGCCTTCTCCATCTCCATCCTCTTCCAGCCTTCTCTATCTCTTATCTTCTCCCAGCCTTCTCCATCTCCATCCTCTTCCAGTCTTCTCCATCTCCATCCTTTTCCAGTCTTCTCCATCTCCATCCTTTTCCAGTCTTCTCCATCTCCATCCTCTTCCAGCCTTCTCTATCTCTTATCTTCTCCCAGCCTTCTCCATCTCCATCCTCTCCCAGCCTTCTCCATCTCCATCCTCTCCCAGCCTTCTTCATCTCCATCCTCTCCCAGCCTTCTCCATCTTCATCCTCTTTCAGTCTTCTTCATCTCCATCCTCTCCCAGCCTTCTCCATCTTCATCCTCTTTCAGTCTTCTTCATCTCCATCCTTTTCCAGTCTTCTCCATCTCCATCCTCTTTCATCCTTCTTCATCTCTATATTCTCCCAGCTTTGTCCATTGATTCCATCTCTGCAGGTCATTACCTTTTTGGACAATGTAACGTGATTTTGTTATTCCTAATCTCAGAAGAGCCGGTCTATAGATGTGAGTCTATGGCTATAATAACATAACCTAAGATTGCTCTGATTCCTCATAGTGGCAGGGTTACTTCATGATACTAAAGATTCATTAAGGTCATGAGACTGGTGACAATCAGATCCTAGTGCTGAACTAAGGAAACGTGATGATGGAGACGTCTAAGAACATGAGGATGTCCCACATCTGTGAACCGTACTGAGAAAACTGACCCCAGTCCCTGGACTGACACACAGACACCTGCAATTGGAAGGACAGACAGACACCAGCAGCTGGACAAAGACACGTGCGGCTGGACAGACGGAGAGACACCAGCAGCTGGACAAAGACACGTGAGGCTGGACAGACGGAGAGACACCAGCAGCTGGACAAAGACACGTGCGGCTGGACAGACAGACACCAGCAGCTGGACAAAGACACGTGAGGCTGGACAGACGGAGAGACACCAGCAGCTGGACAAAGACACGTGCGGCTGGACAGACGGAGAGATACCAGCAGCTGGACAAAGACACGTGAGGCTGGACAGACGGAGAGACACCAGCAGCTGGACAAAGACACGTGCGGCTGGACAGACAGACACCAGCAGCTGGACAAAGACACGTGCGGCTGGACAGACGGAGAGACACCAGCAGCTGGACAAAGACACATGCGGCTGGACAGACAGAGAGACACCAGCAGCTGAACAAAGAAACGTGCGGCTGGACAGACGGAGAGACACCAGCAGCTGGACAAAGACACGTGAGGCTGGACAGACGGAGAGACACCAGCAGCTGGACAAAGACACGTGCGGCTGGACAGACAGACAGACACCAGCAGCTGGACAAAGACACGTGCGGCTGGACAGACAGAGAGACACCAGCAGCTGGACAAAGACACGTGCCGCTGGACAGACAGACACCAGCAGCTGGACATAGACACGTGCGGCTGGACAGACAGACACCAGCAGCTGGACAAAGACACGTGTGGCTGGACAGACAGACAGACACCAGCAGCTGGACAAAGACACGTGAGGCTGGACAGACAGACACCAGCAGCTGGATAAAGACACGTGCGGCTGGACAGACAGAGAGACACCAGCAGCTGGACAAAGACACGTGCGGCTGGACAGACAGACACCAGCAGCTGGACAAAGACACGTGAGGCTGGACAGACAGAGAGACACCAGCAGCTGAACAAAGACACGTGTGGCTGGACAGACAGACAGACACCAGCAGCTGGACAAAGACACGTGAGGCTGGACAGACAGACACCAGCAGCTGAACAAAGACACGTGCGGCTGGACAGACAGACACCAGCAGCTGGACAAAGACACGTGAGGCTGGACAGACAGAGAGACACCAGCAGCTGAACAAAGACACGTGTGGCTGGACAGACAGACAGACACCAGCAGCTGGACAAAGACACGTGAGGCTGGACAGACAGACACCAGCAGCTGGACAAAGACACGTGCGGCTGGACAGACAGACAGACACCAGCAGCTGGACAAAGACACGTGAGGCTGGACAGACAGACAGACACCAGCAGCTGGACAAAGACACGTGCGGCTGGACAGACAGACAGACACCAGCAGCTGAACAAAGACACGTGCGGCTGGACAGACGGAGAGACACCAGCAGCTGAACAAAGACACGTGTGGCTGGACAGACAGACACCAGCAGCTGAACAAAGACACGTGTGGCTGGACAGACAGACAGACACCAGTAGATGGACAAAGACACGTGCGGCTGGACAGACAGACACCAGCAGCTGGACAAAGACACGTGTGGCTGGACAGACAGACAGACACCAGCAGCTGGATAAAGACACGTGCGGCTGGACAGACAGAGAGACACCAGCAGCTGGACAAAGACACGTGCGGCTGGACAGACAGACAGACACCGGCAGCTGCACAAAGACACGTGAGGCTGGACAGACAGACACCAGCAGCTGGACAAAGACACGTGTGGCTGGACAGACAGACAGACACCAGCAGCTGGATAAAGACACGTGCGGCTGGACAGACAGAGAGACACCAGCAGCTGGACAAAGACACGTGCGGCTGGACAGACAGACAGACACCGGCAGCTGCACAAAGACACGTGAGGCTGGACAGACAGACACCAGCAGCTGAACAAAGACACGTGAGGCTGGACAGACAGACAGACACCAGCAGCTGGACAAAGACACGTGAGGCTGGACAGACCGACACCAGCAGCTGGACAAAGACACGTGAGGCTGGACAGACAGAGAGACACCAGCAGCTGGACAAAGACACGTGAGGCTGGACAGACCGACACCAGCAGCTGGACAAAGACACGTGAGGCTGGACAGACAGAGAGACACCAGCAGCTGGACAAAGACACGTGAGGCGGGACAGACAGAGAGACACCAGCAGCTGGACAAAGACACGTGAGGCTGGACAGACCGACACCAGCAGCTGGACAAAGACACGTGAGGCTGGACAGACAGACACCAGCAGCTGGACAAAGACACGTGAGGCTGGACAGACAGAGAGACACCAGCAGCTGGACAAAGACACGTGCGGCTGGACAGACAGAGAGACACCAGCAGCTGGACAAAGACACGTGAGGCTGGACAGACCGACACCAGCAGCTGGACAAAGACACGTGAGGCTGGACAGACAGAGAGACACCAGCAGCTGGACAAAGACACGTGAGGCTGGACAGACAGAGAGACACCAGCAGCTGGACAAAGACACGTGAGGCTGGACAGACAGACAGACACCAGCAGCTGGACAAAGACACGTGAGGCTGGACAGACAGAGAGACACCAGCAGCTGGACAAAGACACGTGAGGCTGGACAGACAGACAGACACCAGCAGCTGGACAAAGACACGTGCGGCTGGACAGACAGAGAGACACCAGCGCCTGCACCTGAGTCAATAAGAGTTAAAAATATTTTTGCCTCAGGGAACAAGAATATAAAATTAATGAGAAGTGATCAAAAAATGGAAAATTGTAGAAAGGCGGAAAACACAGCGGGAGGAGACGGGAACAAGAGAAGTGATGTGAGGGGGAGGAAGCCGAGGAATGGAGGCCAACAATGAACTGGAGAAAAGCTCCCCAGGACACAGATGGTGAGAGTGGGAGAAACATGCCGCACAATGAGGGCCCCACACAGAGCATGCAGGGGCCCGAGCTAGTCACAGCCCAGAATGAGGCTCTGTGGGCACGCTGCACTGTACTAATGCCATCCAGAAACATAAGGAGAATACAAGAACCAGGCAGACCCGCACCATGCTGTGCCTCAGTGGGCCCTCAGGGTCTGCTCAAGGTTCTTAGGTCTTCATCTATTGTCTAGGTGATGGGTGATGAAGTCTGTAGATGTTTCCACCACCATCTTCTCAGTTCAGTGAGTTATCAGAGTCCAGACATGAAGCCCTCAGGAGCGCTACAGCGGATGGGTAGATGTTATTATCCAAAGCTTCTTCACTGCTTCTGTGGCGCCCCCTGAGGGTCCAGTTACTACAGAGGTACTGCACCGTAGTCAGAGGTGTGGTACCCCCAACCCCAGGTAGACAGGGGACACTACCCGGTACCCAGACACCGTACGCACCATTAGGCACTTCAGACCAGAAAGATGGGGGAACTGGTCAAACCTCCATCCCTGGCTGGAGATGGGACTAAGAGAAGGTGGAACTGTAGGAAGAGGAGCCACTTGGAGGAAGGAGTTTAGAAGGACACACTAGAACATAGATAAAAGGAGACACCAGGAAGTGTAACCACAAGGAGAGAGAGGAGTGAGGAGCAGAGGAGTGAGGAGTCACAGGAGAGATGTGAGGAGTGAGGAGCAGAGGAGTCGCAGGAGAGAGAGGAGTGAGGAGCAGAGGAGTCACAGGAGAGATGTGAGGAGACAGAGGAGTGAGGAGCAGAGGAGTCACAGGAGAGATGTGAGGAGAGAGAGGAGTGAGGAGCAGAGGAGTCGCAGGAGAGATGTGAGGAGAGAGGAGTCGCAGGAGAGATGTGAGGAGAGAGGAGTGAGGAGCAGAGGAGTCGCAGGAGAGATGTGAGGAGACAGAGGAGTGAGGAGCAGAGGTGAGGAGCAGAGGAGTCGCAGGAGAGATGTGAGGAGAGAGAGGAGTGAGGAGCAGAGGAGTCGCAGGAGAGATGTGAGGAGAGAGAGGAGTGAGGAGCAGAGGAGTCGCAGGAGAGATGTGAGGAGACAGAGGAGTGAGGAGCAGAGGTGAGGAGCAGAGGAGTCGCAGGAGAGATGTGAGGAGAGAGAGGAGTGAGGAGCAGAGGAGTCGCAGGAGAGATGTGAGGAGAGAGAGGAGTGAGGAGCAGAGGAGTCGCAGGAGAGATGTGAGGAGACAGAGGAGTGAGGAGTCACAGTGAGAGCGAGAGTCACAGGAGAGATGTGAGGAGACAGAGAGTGAGGAGTCACAGAGAGAGGAGCAGAGGAGTCGCAGGAGAGAGTGAGGAGACAGGAGTGAGGAGCAGAGGTGAGAGCAGAGGAGTCGCAGGAGAGATGTGAGGAGAGAGGAGTGAGGAGCAGAGGAGTCGCAGGAGAGATGTGAGGAGAGAGAGGAGTGAGGAGCAGAGGAGTCGCAGGAGAGATGTGAGGAGACAGAGGAGTGAGGAGCACAGTGAGGAGCAGAGGATCACAGGAGAGATGTGAGGAGACAGAGGAGTGAGGAGTCACAGGAGAGGAGCAGAGGAGTCGCAGGAGAGATGTGAGGAGAGAGAGGAGTGAGGAGCAGAGGAGTCGCAGGAGAGATGTGAGGAGACAGAGGAGTGAGGAGCAAAGAGTCGCAGGAGAGATGTGAGGAGAGAGAGAGTGAGGAGCAGAGGAGTCGCAGGAGAGATGTGAGGAGACAGAGGAGTGAGGAGCAAAGGAGTCGCAGGAGAGATGTGAGGAGAGAGAGGAGTGAGGAGAAGAGGAGCAAGGATCGCAGGAGAGATGTGAGAAAAGGCGTCTGAAATTGGGCAGAGAGTTCATCCCAAGACAAGGAAGGCAGGGGAGCCGACGAGGAGCTCCAGGACAGGAAGGGGTCCAGAGGCACGGAAGAGAGCAATCACCGAGGGCTTGTATCCATTGCCTTGCAGGCAAGTGGAGGCACCAGGGCCGCAGAGGGTCACGGCCCAGACTGAGAGTGAACTAAGGACTCAGCTAGGGAACTGGAGGAAGCTGCATCTCCAGGAGCAGCAGCCACGTCAGTCACTGCAAAGGGGGCCGTATAGGGCCAAAGGGGACAGTGAGAGAACGTCGCCCGGGAGGGTCCGCGGCCACTTGTGCAGGACACTGAGGTGAGGTGCAGGCCGGAGGGAGAGAGCCAGCACAAGCGAGACGACACCAGGAAAGGTACACAGAATGGGGTGCCGGCAAGTGTCTTCTAATTACCTGGGTGGGACTGGATCCTCTGTTCATAGGACACAGCACCTGTCTGGCTGTGGCTGCTAAAGAAGAGGAGTAAACGAGTGAAACTGCACCAGTCGTGTCCTCACGTTATTCCGGCGTCCTCAGCCCTGCACTACAAAGTCATCACCCTATATACATTGACACATTACTGCCTCGGGGTCCTGCTCCACCTACAGAGAGCGACAACACCTGGCTGCACCGTCATCTGCCCCGGACTGAACTACTGCGTCAGCCATCCCTGGCCGAGCACCATAGGTGGCGTCACGACAACCATCCCCCCAAAACCAAAACCAAACACCCCGCTTGTATTCACCGTCCGGGCCACAGACCGGGTCACGCCACCGTGACATCCCATTCCCGACAACTTCGTCAGAGTAATCCCACGGGGCACGTCACTTCTCCACATCTACACACAACTATGAACTTTCCCTGCTCGCTCCACTCCTCCACCTGACCATGACACTCCCTTACATCCAATCATGAACTTTCCCGCCCGGGTCCGCCGGAAAAATGGTCTTGCATAAAAAGCCGGTCCCCCGTGCAAAAACAGGAGCTCCCAGTCCAATCGCGTCCCTTCTCTCCTCCTCCTCCATCACAACCAACTACCAGAACAAAACTTTATCAATCCTCAGATTGAGTGACAGAGCAGTGATGCAATACAAAGATTTTCCTAAATCCGAGCAAAATTGTATTTTTATTGCACAGTTCGTCTATTATTCAGATCGCAGCATTCATGACATTATTTAAGTATTGTTTTGTTAACACTTTATAAAGATATGGGACAGCAGTGAGTGTCACTGACATCTAGTAGTCAAGAGTCGCCGCTACAGGTGTCACAAAGCACTCCATTTGCATCGCTACAGGTGTCACAAAGACCATGCATCGCTACAGTTCCAAAGCACTCCATTGCTGCTACAGGTGTCACAAAGCACTCCCATTTGCATCGCTACAGGTGTCACAAAGCACTCCATTTGCATCGCTACAGGTGTGACTTTTACTCCTAGTCGTTACCATTAGGCATATCTCTATACACCCTCTTACAAGAGCAGAGAAAGTGGAGTAAACGGGTTTGGAACACAGAACTGTGTGTGAGACTGTTCAATTCCCACCTTAGAAGCAGTAGATGAAAGCCGCACAGGCCGCAGGAGTCTGCCTGTGAGATGGTCCGAACTTTCCCTGCAGCCAGACCGGCCCCGCTGGTCCACCACTACCCTAATGACCCCTGCATCCGACCCACTCCACCTGTGGGGAGCAACACCATCATAGCTGCCATCCCATCATCCCCAGAGGTCCTGGTTTGCAGCGGTCGGTCAGGGGCGTCATGATAACCACCCCTATAAATTCCCCTATCCCATGAACTGCAGCGTCTGCCATCCCTGGCCGAGCACCGTAGGTGGCGTCACGACAACTATCCCCCCAAAACCAAACACCATAACTTCCCTCAAATTTTTATTGACCGGTCCGGGGCACAGACCAGGTCACGCCACCGTGACATCCTGATCCCGCAGACAACATCGCCAGAAATGAGGGAGAGGCCCGGTTCCGAGTACCCATGGCCCCACGGGCTAGTCAAACTTGGCATCACGAACAGGATGTACCGACCCGATGTTGCTGGGTCTCGTGCGCCTTCCGAACTGTACAAAGAGACTCTGCTTTTGTGGCCAGGGTAATGGCAGCCACAATAGACTGAGACCAAGTGCTGGCTGGGCCGGCCCGCTATCCCCCATATGGCCAGGCCAGCATGCAGTGGGAAAAATGGCCTACACCCCCTTCACCCTCCAAGAGTCAGGGGGTGGGCCAAAAGACTGTTTTACTCCACTCAGAGGTGCGACCGATGGCAAGGAAGCAGAGACATGCCCATGAAAGGAGGGATAGACCAGCACTCTGGCGCAAACTGGGCAAGGTGTGGCAGGAACTCCAGCATCTGTGGCCTGGTCGGCAAGATGGCGGAGCAAAGGCCAAGACAACCGGAGTGTGGGTGGCAGCGGAGGACTCCCCCAGCTCACCAGGAAGGGCCTGAGCCAAGTACCTAGCTGGACCCTGCCTTCCTGCAAGAGGAGGTCCAGGAGTTAAGCCGCCAGCTGGTGAAGGCCCAGATCACCACCAGTGGCCAATGGTGGAAGACCCTACTGGCAAAGGCGACTGCACAAGGGGCTGCTTCTCATCTGGTCCCCGACCTTAAACGCTGAGAGCAGAGGAGAGGAACCCGGTGCCTGCACAGACCAAAGAGGAGGTAGGCGAGGCGCCATCCCAGAAGGGACTGAGACCCTAGTTGGTCTGCTGAACCCCCTTGTGCCCCCATCCCTGGCCCAGCGCCGACCAACCTGGCCTGGGAGCAGACTTGGTTGATGGGGAGGGACTTGAGCACCACTACCCAAGAATCACCAGCCCAGGAGGTCAGAGGCAACCCAGTCATCTTCCGGTGGAGCAATCCCTGTGGGAAAGCTGATGGGGTTCCCGGGAAAGGAAGAGGAGACCCTAACCTGGTCCGAGCACCTGAGACGGCGGATTCAGCCCAATGGGAGGGAGGCCGAACGGAGGACCCAACAGCGAGCGCTGGAAGAGCGCAATATGCGGGCAAAGGCTGAAGCCCGCAAGACCCAGTCCACCAGTAAAGGTCCATGCCTGGAAGGAACTGTGACCACTTTCCATCTCGGCAGCGGCTGGGGCTTCCTCCGGGTACAGGGGCAAGTAAGGAGCTCTTCATCTCACGTCGGGACATGTAGGAGCACCTGCCCAAGGGTCACCCAGGCAGGAATCTACACCCCGGGGACCAAGTCACATTTGGGCGGCAGGAGGGAGAGTGAGGTCCCTACGCCCCTCGTGTACGGCGGGTGCGTCCCGAGGCAGACGCAGCCGGGGAGCCCAACCCTGAGAGACGCGCACAGCCTCCCGTGCGGGAAACAGAAACTCACCCATGCTGGGACAATCGCAGCCAGTGTCGCCAGGAGCACGAGTGGCGAGACCAGACGCGCTGCTGTGGCAGCTGGAGTGAAAGGGACTAGTGAAGCTATGTACATAGTTGATTTTGTTTAGTGTGTGTTCGTGCCTTCTAAGTGTGCCTTAATTAACCTGTTGACACGAAGCAAAACCCACTCGGTGTGGCTGAAAAAGTTGGTCTTACGTCCTGTCGCCCACCCAGGACCACCGTTGGGGGTTTCTTTGTGGTGGGTTCCCCCGAAGAAAAGAACTGAACTCAACAATCATTGAGGCACACGGGAGGGACAATTGTTGAAACCAAAAACTTTGATTTGCACTTTTAATAACTACCCCTTTTTTATACAACCATATACCGTGTGTTTTTGTTATGTAACGTTTAAGCCCAGAACCTCCCGTAAGGGAAGAAGCCTTCTTGTGTTTGTTTCATTGTTGTTTTACATGCATGTTAAAAAAATTGAGTTTCCAATGCAACATCATTTAACCTGTGTCTTAGCACGAGGACGTGCTAATGTTTGCTAAGGGGAATGTGGTCGCCCCTGCAGTCTGGTCGCCACAGAGGGGTACTGCACCCAATCCATGGGTGTGGTATTCCCAGTCTGTAGTAACCAGGTTGATAGTCCAGTCACCCACAAACACACCAACACACCCGGTCCCATGGACAGCGGGTGACACCAGTCAGTGGGACGGTGGAGAGAGAAACGTGGTGGGTGGGAAGTTAGCAGGAAGCAGTCAGGAAGAGGAAAGGGTACAATAAAGGGAAACACCACAGGAAGTAGTCAGTCATTCGGCGGAGTCAGTGAGCGGGGACAGTAAGACCGAGGCCGGTTGGAGAGAATGTTGGCGGAGTAAGCTGTTGAAACGACCTGGAGGACTTGAGCAGCGATGAGGCTCATCCCGGGTCCGAGGCAACAGACTGCAGAGAGACAGAGGGAGCCCTAGGGGCGCGGGCAGTGAGCGATCCACCTGTGCCCCCGAATCTGAAGTAAAGCGGAGGGGCAGGGCGAGCACCAGGGATCCCACCCTGAAGTTGGCGAGGCGACTCCAAGCTCCAACCACAGAACTGAAGGTCATGAGATCTAGAGGAGCTGTGGCCTACTCCCAACACATCCCTGAGAAGGCAGCTGTACTAGGGTCAGGGGGCACAGCCGGTCGCCCGACAGGCCATGGCTGCTAGATTGTGGCACAGTGTGCAGAGGCGCTGCAGGATGAGGCGAGCGAGGCTGAGGAAGAACGACCCGAGAGGGAAGGGAACACGAAAGGGGTATACATCTGCTACGACTACCCGGACTGCAATTGAACCTAAGCTGTAATCTTTGGTGCGAGCAGTGAGCGAGCTTTGACATAGTCTAGTGTGAGCTCATCATCTGGCCATGATCTAATGCAGTGACAAGTGCATAACTTTCTGGAAGACCACTTAAAGAATGACGCAGCCTACACACAGCCATAGATTAATGATTTTTCTAAAAACGTCCTAGCTGATGACGCTCTATTCATATCTGGCCATCTAGCAGTCGTCAGCTTATTAGGTACAGCTGCAGCTCATGCCCGTGGTTCCCATCTGACTTCTGGTCTATGGACAGACCCTCCTTAGAAGACTGTAGGTGCAGCTACATGAATAAAGCTGACGTTACTGCTAAGTATGATTATCAGATATGCTTTTGCCATAATCCCCAGCCTCCTTCGCCAGTTTGAAACAGTTTTTAGCAAATCATGCACACATCATGTCTTAACTTAATCGGGGTATGGGGTGGTTGTTCTTATATACAGCTCAATTTTTAATTCTCCAATACTAGAGTCAATCTCTAGGTGTTCTTATATAGTCTCATATGCCATCTGAGCTTAGACTAGAACAACTTTCTCATGAGATAAAGCTTATTGCTAAGATTTGATCTTTCATGCACTTTCTGTAACTCATCCCACATCTCCTTTGCAGTTGCACACTTGCATATATGCACAATCTGATCATCATCTACACTGAGGGAGATAGTGCTTTGTGTTTTCTGATCCTTCTCTACCCAATCATCAGGTAATGAATGAGGCACTTGTTCCTGTGTATATTTCTACATACCTTCTCTTATGAGCAGCATCTTTACCTTGAATTTCCAGGACTGATAGTTCTGATTGGTGAGACTTTGCACTGAGAACTTGCAGTGATCCCTGCTTGTGGACATCTTCTCTGTTGCTCTGTGCTGCTTTTGTTTCTGTTGCTGTATTAATCTTCTGTGTTCTGTGTCACTCCTGGGGTTGTGTGTCACGCTGGGGTTCTGTGTCACTCCTGGGTTGTGTGTCATTCCTGGAGTTGTGTGTCACGCTGGGGTTCTGTGTCACACTGGGGTTCTGTTTCACTCCTGGGGTTCTGTGTCACGCTGGGCCCATAACCTGTTGGCAGCAGATCATTCAGGATACTCTTAAGCGTGTTGACAACAGAACAGAGCTTTAATTAGCAATAAACAGGTACAGATATGATAGGTTTTGTGGAATCAGGAATATATGTGGCGCCCCTGCGGTCTGGTCGCCACTAAGGGATACTGCACCCACACCAACACACCCGGTCCCAGGTAGTCAGATGGCTCAGGCATCTTGTGGATGGCGGGGGTAGGAAAGGTGGTGGGTGAACAGGAAGTAGGAAGTGGTCAGGGAAAGGAAAGGAACAAAGGGAAAACACCACAGGAAGTAGGGTCAGTCATCGGACGAGGTCAGCTGAGGACAGGATAGAGAGGAAGGGCCTTGAGGACATGAGCAGGGTCTCATCCGGGGCCCTGAGGCCAGAGACCACGAGGAGACAAAAGGAGCACGATTGGCATGGGCTGTGAGCGATCCACCCATGCGCCCGAATCTGAAGTGAAGCAGTGGGGCAGGACGAGAGCCAGGGACCCGGCCCTGAAGATGGCGAGGAGACTCCATGCTCCAACCACAGAACCGGTGGCCACGAGATCTTGAGAAGCTGTGGCCAACTCCTAGCACATCCGCCGAGAAGGCAGCCGTACTAGGGCCAGGCGGACACAGCAGGTCGCCCCACGATGGCCCGTGGCTACTGGATTGGGGCTCTGTGCACGGAGGCGCGTGCAGGACGGAGGAGAACAGGCAGCACAGAGGAAGAGAGGCCTGTGAGGGAAGGCATACGAAATGGGTGTACTTCACAAGCCATCCTGGTTGCTAAGGACTACCCGGACCGCCAATCTACTTGAGCTGTAACTTGTGTTGCGTGTGGAGGAGAGCTCAGTAAACCGGGTTTGGAACTCAGCATTGTATCAGACTGTTTCTTTCCTGCCTGAGGAGTGGTAGACTGCCACACCACACAGGCAGCAGGAGCCTGCCTAGGAGAAGCCCCGCAATCAGCTCAGCCCCACTGGCTCTCCAGCACTCCAATATCCCCCTTGCATCAGATGCCCTGGGGACCTGCTCCACCTGTGGGGAGCGATACTATCACTGCTGCCATCCCATCATCCCCAGGGGTCCCGGTCTGCAGCAGCGGTCACCAACGACTGCATACCACGGGTGGCGTCATGACAAACACCTCCAACAAATCCCTTCAATCCAAAAACTCTTTTCCCCTTTTTATTGACCGCCCATCTCGGGTGGCCACGGACCGGGTCACGCCACCATGACAGCCCCCAAGACGCTCCAGGATGGCAAGAGAAGCCCAGCTTCGAGTACCCCACAGCCCCCACTGGGGGGAGCCATATACATATCTTAAGTGTCTCTGTGCAGCATCAGCAGGCTGCTTCTCCTCTCATGCACAGACACAGGAAATTGGGAACAGTCACATGGTCTTTCCTGTGTGTGAGCCTCTGGGAGTGTTTTTTTTTTTTTTTATCTAACTTTATAGACAATGCAGAAACCTAGCAATAGAACACTTATATATACAGGAATGCAGTTGTTGCACTAAACATATTCCAACAACTGTTCATTTCCCGGCAGAAGAGCGGTAGACTGAAACGCCATGCAGGCCGCAGGAGTCTGCCTGTGAGTTGCTCCAAATATTCCCTGCTGCCAGACCAGCCCTGCTGGCCCACCATCACCCTAATAACTGCCGCTCCGAATGCCCTGGGGACCCGCTCCATCCGTGAGGAGTGACACCATCATAGCTGCCATCCCATCATCCCCAGAGGTCCCGATTCGCAGCGGCGGTCACTAATAGCCGCATACCATGGGTGGTGTCATGACAACCACCCCCATAAGTTCCCCTATCCCATGACTTTTTTATTGACTGCTCCAGGGCCACGGACCGGGTCACGCCACCGTGACATCCCGATCCCACAGACAACATCGCCAGAAGTGAAGGAGAGGCTCGGTTCCGAGTACCCCCACCGGGCGAGGCAAATAAAATGGTGGGCACACCATCCAGAAGGTTAAAACCATTAAAGCTATATTCCCTGGTAAAAAAACAAACAAACCTCCTCCTCCTCGCCCTACCCCCAAGGTAGTGGTCCTGGGACCACTACTTTTCTCCATATACACTCTTGGCCTAGGGCAACTCATTGAGTCCCACGGCCCCCAGTATCACCTCTACGCCGACGACACCCAAATCTACTTGTCCGGCCCCGACATCACCTCCCTACTCTCCAAAATCCCACAATGCCTTTTTGCCATCTCATCCTTCTTCTCTGCTCGCTTCCTTAAACTCAACGTGGACAAAACTGAATTCATAGTCTTCCCCCCAAGAAATTCCCCCCCCCACTTCCCAACCTATCCATCTGCGTCAATGACTGCACCCTCTCCCTAGTCTCCCAAGCCAAGTGCCTCAGGGTTATCCTTGACTCCTCCCTATCCTTCAAGCCCCACATCGAAGCTATCTCCACATCCCTCCGCTCCAGCTTAGAAACATCTCACGGATCCGCTCCTTCCTCACCCACGACACCGCTAAAACACTTATTCATGCCCTCATCATCTCCCGCTTTGACTACTGGAACCTCCTTCTCACTGGCCTCCCATCCAACTCCCTCACACCTCTCCAATCTATCCTCAATTCTGCTGCCCGACTAATCCATCTGTCCTCCCGCTACTCCCCTGTCTCCCCCCTCTGCCAAGCCCTTCACTGGCTCCCAGCCTTCAAGAGATCCCAGTTCAAAACACTAACCATGGCATACAAAGCGATACACAACCTGTCCCCACCATACATCTCTGACCTGGTCTCCCGATACCTTCCCTCACGCAACCTCCGTTCCTCCCAAGAATTCCTCCTCTACTCCCCCCTCATCACCTCTTCACACAACCGAGTCCAGGACTTCTCCCGGCATCTGCCTTACTCTGGGACTCCCTGCCCGAACACATCAGACACTCTCCTACCCTGAGAAGCTTCAAGTGTCACCTGAAGACTCACCTATTCCGTCAAGCCTACAAGCTGCCATGAGACCCAGGCGAACGCCCCATACCTGACATTCCCCCATCCTACTATATCCTAACCCGCCCCTCATAGACTGTGAGCCCTCATGGACAGGGTCCCTGCCCCTCCTGTACGTCCTGATCGCCTAGATTTAGTGTACTTGTTCTTGTCTCCCTCATCCTCATGTAAAGCGCCATGGAACCTAATGGCGCTATATAAATAAATAATAATAATAATAATAAAGTCTCAACCTCTGATTGGGTTTTTGTGAAGCGCCCAGCGAGCACCAAGGAGCTATTTTTATTAATGACATGGTGGGTGTAGTGCTGGGGCGGCTGATTTCTACTTCAGTATACAGGAGCATTACAGCAATGAGAGGAAAGCCCCGGTGGTGAAGACGTGTCCACTGTCCATACACTGAATGAGCATTTACTATGCATGTGTCCGACAGCACACGCTCATCATCCCTATTCACTAGAGTAGTTGTCATCGTCTTGTTCCGGGGTTGCTGTCATCTATACGAAGTTCCACAGGGCGAAACGCAGCATCTGCAGTGAATAGACAATGCATTGGTAACGCCGCTGATTACAGGAGACGGTCTTCATAATTACAACAATGAAGACGTCCAATTATCTAAAGTGAATAGAAGTTAGAACAAAGGGCTGCATGACTCCGATACCGGCGGCTCCCTCCCCTCACATCCCATATGGCGAGGACTGTGATTATACAATCAGCCCGATCCTCCCTCTCACCAACCGGAATGTTCATGTAATAGCGAGGATCTAGAATTCTGATCCCAGTCCGGTAATCTCAGAAATGAGACCCCAACAGCACCGAGGGGTAATGTCACCCATAAGAAGATGTCTGACAACCTCCACCTATAGGTCACGTAGACATAAGAGGAGAGGTGGACACATTTGGGACATCAGTAGCTTGTATGCTTCATTACACAGAACCAGAACCACACGTGTAATGTAGAGATGTCTGTCCCTCAGAGAGATACACCTGTCCGTCCCCTCGAGTTCACGTCTCCGACTCTCAGAGAATTTATTATATCTTCGTTTCAAAAATGTTCATGTGTCGGCCCACCGGTCTGGTCGCCACAAAGGGGTACTGCACTCAATAACCAGGTGTGGTATCTCAGTCCAAAAGGAAAATGGGATGAACTTAGGCCCCACCAAACACACCCACACACCCTAGGACCCAGGGGACCATGGGCGAACCTGGGACGGAGGGCCCAGTCAAAAAGGAGACAAGGAAGAACAGCCAGTGGGGAGTTAGTTAGTTAGTTAGTTAGTGAGTAAAGAAGTCAGTGAGTGATGAGTGAAGGAGGTGGAAGCCAAGTGTGCAGACTAACACAGAGAGAAAACCAAAGGGGCACAGGTGGAGAGACAGACATCCTCGGCACCCAGACTGGGAGAGTTGGACGGAGGGGTTGGTCAAGAACCAGGGAACTGGCCCTGAGAGTGGTGAGGACGCTGCATGCCTGAACCACCGAACCAGAGGCCACGTAACCTCCAGGAGTGGTGGCCGCAACTCGACGCACCCGCTGAGAAGGCAGCCGACCTAGGGTCAGGAGACAGGTACCAGTCACCCAACAGGGCCCATGGCTGTTAGATCGGGGCACTGGTTGTGGAGGCGCTGACAGGAGAGGTGAAGAGGTAGCGCTGGGAGAGTGACCAGAGAACGCAGAGGCATACGAAGGGGTCCAGGGCAAACTATCCCAATTCCTTGTGGACAGACCAGACTGGACTTGGTAGAGAAAAATGCCCGGCAGTCAACTGCAAGTGAAGTGAGTAAACCAGGTGCAAAATTCCAACACTGTGTGAGATTGTGTTATTCCTTGCCTGCGGAGCCGCCGACTGCCACAGCAGACAAGGTAAAGAGGCCCAGTGTGAATGCGGCCTGACAAAGCCATTGCTATACAGTTTATCTGCCACAGGGTTCCCGCTTGACCTACGGGGAGCGACAGCATCAGGATGCTGTACTAACAACCCCGGAGGTCTGACCTGCAGCGTTGGTCCATACTGACCGAAAACCGTAGGTGGCTTCACGAACAATTCCCCTATAAACTATAATCCCATCCAACGCATCCCCAAACCTGATCCCCAGCCAGACTGTTGGGCTAACTGCCACGGGGTCACGGAAGCAGGGTCACAACCCCTGTGACTCCCCCGGCAGAATTCATAGCCCGGTACCGAGTACTCCACGGCCCTGGGAGTGGGCGAGTCATTCATGTGTGAGATCCCTCAGAGAGGTTCACGAATCCATTTGTATAGAGATGTCATTATTTCTATCACCCCAGAGAGGTTCATGTCCGTCCCCTCAGAGATGGTAAAGTATCCATTCCTTCAGAGATATTCAAGTGTCTGTGCCCTCAGAGTGGTTCACGTGTCTGTCCTCTCAGAGAGGTTTACATGTTCATCCCCTCAGAGAGGTTCATGTGTCCGTCACCTCAGAGACGTTCATGTGTCAGTCACCTCAGAGGCGTTCATGTCTCCTTCTCCTCAGAGAGGTTCACTTGTTCGTCCCCTCAGAGAGGTTCATGTGTCCATCCCCTCAGAGAGGTTCATGTGTCCTTCTCAGAGAGGTTCATGTGTCCGTCACCTCAGAGACGTTTCTTCCCTTCAGAGAGGCTCATGTGTCTGTTCCCTCAGAGTGGTTCATGTGTCTGTCCCCTCAGAGAGGTTCATTTGTCCTTCCCCTCAGAGAGGTTCATGTATCTGTCCCCTCAGAGAGGTTCATTTGTCCTTCCCCTCAGAGAGGTTCATGTGTCTGTCCCCTCAGAGAGGTTTATGTATCTGTCCCCTCAGAGAGGTTCATGTATCTGTCCCCTCAGAGAGGTTCATATGTCCGTCACCTCAGAGAGGTTCATGTGTCCGTCCCCTAATAGAGGTTCACTTGTCCGTCACCTCAGAGAGGTTCATGTGTCCTTCCCCTCACAGAGGTTTATGTGTCCGTCACCTCAGAGAGGTTCATGTGTCTGTCCCCTCAGAGAGGTTTATGTGTCTGTCCCCTCAGAGAGGTTCATGTGTCTGTCCCCTCAGAGAGGTTTATGTGTCCGTCCCCTCAGAGAGGTTCATGTGTCTGTCCCCTCAGAGAGGTTCATGTATCTGTCACCTCAGAGAGGTTCATGTGTCTGTCCCCTCATAGAGGTTCACTTGTCCGTCACCTCAGAGAGGTTCATGTGTCCTTCCCCTCACAGAGGTTTATGTGTCCGTCACCTCAGAGAGGTTCATGTATCTGTCCCCTCAGAGAGGTTCACTTGTCCGTCACCTCAGAGAGGTGCATGTGTCCGTCCCCTCAGAGAGGTTCATGTGTCCGTCCCCTCAGAGAGGTTCATGTGTCCATCCCCTCAGAGAGGTTCATGTGTCTGTCCCCTCAGGGTACCTTTACACGCCGCTACTGGAGGATGGATACAACCCGCTACTTCACGTGCACGAGCACGCCCAAACGGTTACAAACGGGAAACGCACCACCTTTACACGCCGCCACAAGGTGCGCTACGCTACGCTACATCTACAGCTAGATACATCGCCGGCTGTCTCAAGTAGCCATCTGTAGCTCATCTTACCTCATTTACACACCGCTACAACCAGCTAATATGGGCAGACCTGGTGCAGCAGGGACAGCACATAGGCGTGCCACAATTGTGGAGTACGAGACGTCCGTACGCTGATACGACAAAGCAAGAAACCCATGATTGGCCAGGCATCACAGGAGGCTGATTAATACATGACGCCCGAGCAATTGTGTAGTGTGACTGGGCAGCTCCTTAAATATGCCGCCCTGTGCAGCGACCACCAATCGCAACGCAGGAGCTTCCTCCAATGATCGCTGAAGGAGCGCGGTATCCCGGAGGCTGTGTCACGCCCCAGCTACATTCCAGGTACATCGCCTGGTGTATAGACATCCCTTCTGTAGCTTCTTTACACGCCGATACAGCTCGCTGCAATCGGCTTTGTAGCCATCTGTTTTCGAGCAGTGCTCGGAAACAGATGTATCTGTTGCCGGCTGCCTCCTACCGTCTTCAATGCCGCTACTACGGGCTATATTGGCGCTACAAGCTACATTTGTAGCCTGTAGCGGGTTGTATCCATCCTCCAGTAGCGGCGTGTAAAGGTACCCTCAGAGAGGTTCATGTATCTGTCCCCTCAGAGAGGTTCATGTGTCTGTCCCCTAAAGGTACCTTTACACGCCGCGACGGCAGGCTGGATACATCGCGCTACAGGCTACAGATGTAGCTTGTAGCGTCAATGTAGCCCGTCGTAGCGGCGTCTGAAGACGCGACGCTACAGCCGGCGACAGATACATCTGTTTATGGGCTCTGCTCGAAAACTGATGGCTACAACGCCGATGGTAGCGAGCTGTATCGGCGTGTAAAGAGGCAACGGAAGGGAACTCTGGACACCCGGGGCTGTAGCTGCAATGTAGCTAAGGCGTGTCCCAGGCTCCGGGATACCGCGCCCCATCACCGATCATTGGAGGAAGCTCCTGCATGACGATTGGTAGTCGCTGCCTAGGGCGGCATATTTAAGGAGCTGACCAGTCACAACACACAATCGCTCGAGCGTGCTGGATGTCTCAGCCTCCTGCGATGCCTGGCCAATCAGGATGATATTGCGCTGTCCTATCATCGTACGGACGGCTCGTAATCCAAGATTGTGGCACGCCTATGTGCTGTCCCTGCTGTACCAGGTCCGCCCATAGTAGCTTATTGTAGCGCTGTGTAAACGTGGTACGCTAAGCTACAGCTGGCTACTTCACACACCCGGCGATGTAGCTAGCTACAGATGTAGCGTGGCGTAGCGCACCTTATGGCGGCGTGTAAAGAGGGTGCGTTGACCGTTTGTAGCCGTTTGAGCGTGCTCGTGCACGTGAAGTAGCGGAATGTATCCAGCCTGCCGTCGCGGCGTGTAAAGGTACCTTTAGAGATGTTCATGTGTCTGTCCCCTCAGAGTGGTTCATGTGTCTGTCCCCTAAGAGATGTTCATGTGTCTGTCACCTCAGACAGGTTCATGTGTCTGTCCCCTCAGAAAGGTTCACTTGTCCGTCACCTCAGAGAGGTTCATGTGTCCATCCTCTCAGAGAGGTTCATGTATCTGTCCCCTCAGAGAGGTTCATGTGTCCATCCCCTCAGAGAGGTTCATGTGTCTGTCCCCTCAGAGTGGTTCATGTGTCTGTCCCCTAAGAGATGTTCATGTGTCTGTCACCTCAGACAGGTTCATGTGTCTGTCCCCTCAGAGAGGTTCATGTGTCCGTCACCTCAGAGAGGTTCACTTGTCCGTCACCTCAGAGAGGTTCATGTGTCCATCCTCTCAGAGAGGTTTCATGTGTCTGTCCCCTCAGAGAGGTTCATGTGTCCATCCCCTCAGAGAGGTTCATGTATCTGTCCCCTCAGAGAGGTCCATGTATCTGTCACCTCAGAGAGGTTCATGTGTCCGTCACCTCAGAGAGGTTCATGTTTCTGTCCCCTCAGAGAGGTTCACTTGTCCGTCACCTCAAGAGGTTCATGTGTCCATCCCCTCAGAGAGGTTCATGTGTCTGTCCCCTCAGAGAGGTTCATGTGTCTGTCCCCTCAGAGAGGTTCATGTTTCCGTCCCCTCAGAGAGGTTCATGTGTCCGTCACCTCAGAGAGGTTCATGTATCTGTCACCTCAGAGAGGTTCATGTTTCTGTCCCCTCATAGAGGTTCACTTGTCCGTCACCTCAGAGAGGTTCATGTGTCCTTCCCCTCACAGAGGTTTATGTGTCCGTCACCTCAGAGAGGTTCATGTGTCTGTCCCCTCAGAGAGGTTTATGTGTCTGTCCCCACAGAGAGGTTCATGTGTCTGTCCCCTCAGAGAGGTTTATGTGTCCGTCCCCTCAGAGAGGTTCATGTGTCTGTCCCCTCAGAGAGGTTTATGTGTCCGTCCCCTCAGAGAGGTTCACTTGTCCGTCACCTCAGAGAGGTTCATTGTTCCTTCCCCTCACAGAGGTTTATGTGTCCGTCACCTCAGAGAGGTTCATGTATCTGTCCCCTCAGAGAGGTTCACTTGTCCGTCACCTCAGAGAGGTGCATGTGTCCTTCCCCTCAGAGAGGTTCATGTGTCTGTTCCCTCAGAGAGGTTTATGTGTCCGTCACCTCAGTGAGGTTCATGTGTCTGTCCCCTCAGAGAGGTTCATGTATCTGTCCCCTCAGAGAGGTTCATGTATCTGTCCCCTCAGAGAGGTTCATGTGTCCATCCCCTCAGAGAGGTTCATGTTTCTGTCCCCTCAAGAGGTTCATGTGTCTGTCCCCTCAGAGAGGTTCATGTGTCTGTCACCTCAGAGAGGTTCATGTGTCCGTTCCTTCAGAGAGGTTCATGTGTCTGTCCCCTCAGAGAGGTTCATGTGTCCGTTCCTTCAGAGAGGTTCATGTGTCTGTCCCCTCAGAGAGGTTCATGTATCTGTCCCCTCAGAGAGGTTCATGTGTCTGTCCCCTCAGAGAGGTTCATGTGTCCTTCCCCTCAGAGAGGTTCATGTGTCTGTCACCTCAGAGAGGTTCATGTATCTGTCCCCTCAGAGAGGTTCATGTGTCTGTCACCTCAGAGAGGTTCATGTGTCCGTTCCTTCAGAGAGGTTCATGTGTCTGTCCCCTCAGAGAGGTTCATGTGTCTGTCCCCTCAGAGAGGTTCATGTATCTGTCCCCTCAGAGAGGTTCATGTGTCTGTCACCTCAGAGAGGTTCATGTGTCCGTTCCTTCAGAGAGGTTCATGTGTCTGTCCCCTCAGAGAGGTTCATGTGTCTGTCCCCTCAGAGATGTTCATGTGTCCATCACCTCAGAGAGGTTCATGTGTCTGTCCCCTCAGAGAGGTTCATGTGTCTGTCACCTCAGAGAGGTTCATGTGTCCGTTCCTTCAGAGAGGTTCACGTGTCCGTTCCTTCAGAGAGGTTCATGTGTCTGTCCCCTCAGAGAGGTTCATGTGTCTGTCCCCTCAGAGAAGTTCATGTGTCTGTCCTCTCAGAGAGGTTCATGTGTCCGTCCCCTCAGAGTGGTTCATGTATCTGTCCTCTCAGAGAGGTTCATGTGTCTGTTTCCTCAGAGAGGTTCATGTGTCCGTTCCTTCAGAGAGGTTCACGTGTCCGTTCCTTCAGAGAGGTTCATGTGTCTGTCCCCTCAGAGAGGTTCATGTGTCTGTCCCCTCAGAGAGGTTCATGTATCCATCCCCTCAGAGAGGTTCATGTATCTGTCTCTTCAGAGAGGTTCATGTGTCTGTCCCCTCAGAGAGGTTCATGTGTCTGTCCCCTCAGAGAGGTTCATGTGTCCGTCCCCTCAGAGAGGTTCATGTGTCCTTCCCCTCAGAGAGGTTCATGTGTCCGTCACCTCAGAGAGGTTCATGTGTCCGTCACCTCAGAGAGGTTCATGTGTCCGTTCTTTCAGAGAGGTTCATATGTCTGTCCCCTCAGAGAGGTTCATGTGTCTGTTTCGGGCCCCACGGGACAGGGGTACTCGGCACCGGACCGGACGGTGCCGGGGAAGTCACGGGTGGCTTGGTCCGGACCGTGTCCCTGGCTCGGCAAATAAAGGGGAATATTTACAGGGGAAATGTCAGTCGTGACGCCACCCACTTGATGCGGCCAGTGATGGGGGCCGCCGCTGCTGCAGAACCTCCGGGGGTGATGGAGCGGCAGCGGAGATGGTGTAGTTCCAGTGGGAAGAACTGTATCCCCCGGGCAGTAAGGGTTAAGGCTATGGTGAGGTTGTAACACACTTACTTCGCAGACGCTGCAGGGATCTCTCCTCCTGGCTGGTGCTGACAGGCTGTAGGGAAAGAATGGTGTGCTGATAGAGGCAGACAAGAGAGGCAATTCAGGGTTTTCCGTGTCTTTACTCTTTGTTTCCTTCAAGCCAGTTACAAGTCATTTGCAGTTCTTACAGTTCAAGCACAGTTCTCAATACACGGGTACATTCTCCCTCTCCGGGTTCCCTTTGCTCTGCAGCTAGGCCTCTCCCTCTCCCTGACCCCTCACACAGTCTGTAGTGTCCTTTCCGGGCTATTGCATTCTCTTTACTCGGTGTTGTGCGACACTGGACAGTATGGCGGTGACTCGGGCTCCTGTGAGTCCTAAGTGCGTCACTGAGCTGCCTGTCCTTAAGGGTAGGGATCTCAATCTGGAACTCAGACCCCTCGTCGTGTTGTTTGGGGATACCGGTGAACTACGGTCCCCTCTAGAGCCGACACTCTACTCAGCCCAGCCTCCAGCAGTCCTCAGCACGAGGCTCTGCCAGGCTCTCTCCTTCTGTTCCTTCCAGTATCCTAGGAGGGCTACTCCTCCTGTAGTCAGTGGCTTCGGCTGCTGGCTAGGGCCCGGGTTACACCGTCCCTTCTCTGTTCTGTCACACTCCTGGTGGCATCAGCGTCGGATGGGCTTTCTCTCCCCTCTGGCTCGCACTGGCTCAGTACGGATTCTGCGCTCCTAGCCTTGCACTCACAGAACGTGTGATTGTCTTTCTGTCTCAGCTTAGCTCAGCTTCTCCTCTTTGCTTCTCAGCACTCTGGCCTACTGATCTCCTTCACTCCTCCCCCTTCCTATATACTGTCAGTCACCTGACTACGTGTTTGCCCAACCCACTCCTCTGAATCCACCACCCCTCGATCTCATAGAGTTCTAATCTCAGGGCTGGATGTTACCTTCTCCTACACGTGGGTTGTGTGGGCTGTGAGGGTGTTGTTGTGCAACTTGTCCTACCTGCCTGGCTGCAGTTCCCTTTGTGGCCTCCTGGACGCAGGGGCACCACATCTGTCCCCTCAGAGAGGTTCACGTGTCCGTTTCTTCAGAGAGGTTCATGTATCTGTCCTCTCAGAGAGGTTCATGTATCTGTCCCCTCAGAGAGGTTCATGTGTCTGTTTCCTCAGAGAGGTTCATGTATCTGTCCCCTCAGAGAGGTTCATGTGTCCGTCACCTCAGAGAGGTTCATGTGTCCGTCACCTCAGAGAGGTTCACTTGTCCGTCCCCTCAGAGAGGTTCATGTGTCCGTCACCTCAGAGAGGTTCATGTGTCCCGTCACATCAGCTGGTCGCCACTAGATGGCGCAGCTGCTGAGATTGGAAAGTCAGTCTCCCCACACACACCACACACACCCAACACACTCCCTATCCTAAATCTAGTGACTCTATGCCCAGAAATGGGATAGCGGGAGGAGCCAGGTGGTGGGTGGAAAGTTAGAGAAGGACCCGGTTAGGTGAGGTAACAAGAGAACAAAAAGGACACATCACCAAGCCCAGAGTGTGGAGAGGAAGAGTGAGAGACCAGTAAGTCCAAGAAAGTCAAGGAGTGAAGTCAAGTGCAGTCAGAAGGAGAGGCGAGAACACCACCAGACAGGACTGCGAGGACGCGGAGCCAGCAGCCTGTGCCACTATGAGGCTCAAGACTGTAGACTGCTGTGAGGAAAAGAAGGAGTCCGGGTGTACTTGAATTAGCGAGGTCACTGGGGGACTGGGCAGGAACCAGAGCGCCGGCTCTGCTGAAGTGGCCAGAAAGCTGCATTCTCCAACCACAAACCCCGGTGGGGTGCGGGGCCTTTATGTCCGAGACCCAACCTCCGGTGCAGTGAAGAGAAGACCGTCATATTAGGGCTAGGGGACCCGGTAGGTCACCAATTGAATGTCTGTGACCGCTGGATCGTAGCTAGAATGCAGAACAGACCGAAAAGGCCCAAAAAGGACACGAAAGAGGGTGACGCAGACGTACCATCCCGGCTGCTTAGACCACACTGCAGTAGCTAATGAACTGTTGTAAATGTGGCACCCTATACCAGGTAACCACAGGCTTCCCTGGGACACTGAAAGATTTCCCACAGCGAGTCACCCACTTACACCCAACACCTTCCACTCCAGGCCTGTAGGGGGAGCTCAACTGGTTGCCCTTAAGCCAGGTCCCCTATAAATACAGGTGCTGGAGGGAAATTAGCCAGAGTGTGCAGTCACTACAAGAACTGTGAGACAGTGTGCAGACGCTAGAAGAGCTGCAGGAGCTCAGAGACTAGTGAGCTGAGCTGGTACTGGAGCCGCGCTAGCAGGGGCGTAACTACAATAGGTGCAGGGGTTGCGATTGCACCTGGGCCCTGAGGCCTAGGGGGGCCCCAAAAGTCCCTTTGGCCTATAGAAAAAGACTAATACTATTAAAGATTTGCAATAATTGGGGGCCCCATTGTAGCTTTCGTCACCGGGACCCCTGGGCCTGAAGTTACGCCACTGTGCGCTAGGCCCAGACCAGTACACACCAGAGTCAGAGGGAGACCCGCAGAGTAGGGATCGAAAGCAAGAGGAGAGAAACGTGTTACAAAGGGGGCAGAGGGGTCATACCGACTCACCCCAGCAGAGTACCGGTCACTGGAGTCCGAGTCTGCAGGGACACAGGAGATAGACCCAGCAGAGAAACCAGCACCACGAGGAGGCTTAGCTTCCTGGACACCCGCAGCAACAACAGTTGAGAGCCAGGGACTGCAGGGAGAGAGACGGCAGTGGCCAAAAGAGAGACCTCAGTGCAGCAACCGGGGTGTAGAGAGAGAAGTAACGGTCCAGTCAGGTTCCATACCTGCCCGACTCAGAACAGGTAAGCTAAACAAGGAGGCCTACAACCCTACTCGCTGTGGAGATCCTAAGGTGTTTTCCTTCACTCCGGACGTGTGTACCTGTAACCGAACATCAGTAAAGGTACCAAAAGACTTTCATGTGTGCGTGTCCCTCCTTCCACCTGCACCACACCGACTGCGCTCCCCTACTCCAACCTTGTGCAGAAACGACGGTGCTGCCCTATTCCACCATCACAACCCTTAGCCCCGGGGACCCCGCTCCTCCTGTAGGGAGCTACTCCATCTTGCTGCTGCCCATCACCCCCGAGGCCCCAGCAGCGCCGGTGCCATCACCGGAATCTACAGGTGGCGTCACGAATAGACATTCTTAGTATTTTCCTTTTCCACATTTTTCATTGACCACTAGGCCCACAGCCTCAGGCACCGCTACCCGTGACTCCCAAACCGCGCCTGAGATCTGAGTCCCCTGGGCCTGGGTGGGACAGTCTGGCGTCACGAACAGGATCCCGTGCCCGGTGTAACCGGGTACTGTGCGCCGTATATAGACTGTGTTGTGAACTGTAATCTAATCCGCCATTGCTGCGCCACAGAGCGGGAAAGAAAGCGGGCGTTACAGTGCAAGGGCGCGAAGATAGGCCCCGCCCCACGCTCTGACGAGAACCGCCGGATGCAGCAGTCAGATCCGGAAATTCCCAAGGTGCTCCACTCCCCGCCCTCCGAGCCGACTACTTTCATTCTTCAAAGACTGGCAGCGATTCACTAGGGGGGAGCGGTGTAGTCACCCCACTGCAATTGGAATTATGGTCACTAGGTGGAACCCTAGAGTTAACACCCACACACTAGGTTAGTAGGTGGGAGGGACCCCGGGAGGATATATAGTGGCCTCTAGGGGGAGCTAGAGAGTTAGTAAGTGAGAAGAGTCAGAGGGAGCCAGGCAGCCAGCCTGAAGGGAAGCCAGAAGGGCCTCCTCAGCTGAGGGCCCAGAAAAGCTAAAGAACAGATCCCAGAAAGAGAGCAAGTAACCCAGCAAGGGAGTTCACTCTAGTGGGGAAGTGAGTAACCAGAAGGTTTGCCCCAAAGGAAGCAACGGGGTACCGGAGCCCGCAACTGTGAGTTCCTATAAGGCTCATAGAGAATCCGATGACCGGGGATATTACAGATACGACCCGACTCCCAAAGAGCCCACAAGAGGGGAATCAGTTCTGCAGTTGGATCCTGCGAAGGACAGTAAGAGATTCATCCAACGGGTACAAGGGAGAGGAGACTAGGAAATGCAGCAGGAGGTCAGATCATCTTTAAGAGTCAGACTTCACCGCCACTGGGAGGGAAGGAAAGAAGGAACAAGCAAGGAACACAAAGAGGGATCCATCTAACGGCCAGAAAATCCGTAGCATTTGCCATTATATCATCAACTGCACTGCTGAACTGTATGACTTTGATCCCCGATCGTGAACCCGCCTGCCGCCGTTAATGGAGCCCCGAGCGGAGAGCCCGCAGTCGTCAATCCATCCGGCGGTGCTATACCATTACCGCCACCTGCACCAGTAGCTCCGATAATGCCGATATCTCTGCCGTACGTCCCGAATGCAGCCTGGTTACCCAAGTATGACGGCCAGCCCGGCACCCTGGACGCATTCCAGAGGAAGATATGTACCGTGCTGGATATGTACGCGATGAACGGTAAGCAGAGAGCATCAGTAGTGATGGGACTGTTAACAGGCGCAGCAGAGCTGGAAACCCGAAATTGGTCTGAGGGAGATCAGGGGTCTGTTGTGCAAATATTTGAAAAGTTAAAGAGAGTTTTTGATCATCATACTGAGACTGAATGAAGACTGTTATTTTACCATTGCAAGCAAGGGGCACAGGAAAGTATCCTAAATTATTCCCTACGCCTGCAAGAGGCACTGAGACTTCTTAAACAAGCTGATCCCGGTGGCGTTAGAGATGAAAACAAAACGGCGGTTCCAAACGCCTGGATTTACTTTCTGGCAGGGCAAGGCCAACATATGAGGGGGTGGAAAGACATTAATAATTCTATCACGGGATCAGGATGCAGACTCTTATCGCAATTATCCGGCAGGGATCCACTAGTTCAAGGGCTGGAAGATGGAACACTTGAGAGATTGGGAACTCAGTTACCAACAGTTCAATTAGTCCAAAAGAGCTGGACAGCTTTAAAAAAGATTCGGGGATTGCAGGGATTAACGACTTACTCACCAATCTGGGATAACGTACACCTGGAGGAATTTCGTAAAATGGGTTCGATGATACCGTGGCAAAAGAAAGGGGTGCAATATGTGGGACAATTGTTAAAAGAGGGGAGGATGCGCCCATTTTCCGAAATGAGAGAGGCTTATAACATTCCGGGAGCCTGGGAACTTCAGTACCTGGGGATTCAACATGCATGGAGGGCACAAAGACGGAGTGTGGATATGAATATTTCTAAAGATATTACGATAGACTATATCTGTTCGTCAGGGACTTCCAAAGGAGTAATTTCAGGGATTTACAATGACTTGTTACATACTTTTCTGGAAGGGTTCCGACCAAAAGCTAAAAGTAAATGGGAGGGTGATGTGGGGGATATAACAGAGGAGCAGTGGGAAACAATACTTGAAACAGTACCCAGACTATCCCTAAGCGAACAAGCAAGATTATCCCAACTATATATAATCCACAGGACGTACAAGACTCCGATGGTACTGCATAGAGCGGGACTGAGACGGGATTCGTGTTGTCCGAGGTGCAGATCGGAGGGGGCTGACTTGATACATATGTTGTGGTTGTGCCCTCGCTTGTCAGCTTTCTGGACAAAGGTTATCACCAAAATAGAAAGAGTATATGACTGTATGATTCCAAAAAATCCAATTATATGTGTACTGGGGGATGTGTCGGAGATTCCAGTGTCTGAGGCGAGCAGGTTGGCAGTCGCTAGACTATTATATGTCGCGCGAAAGCTGATAGCTAGTAAATGGATAGAGCAGGAACCCCCGACAAGGCAAGAATTTATCCGAAAGGCACAACAAACTATAAGGCAAGAAGAACTAGTATATAAGAGAAGGAATAAAGATCAAACTTTTGAACAAATTTGGGCGGCCTGGGTGGCATGTAATTGAGGAGGATCCGATCCAAAGAAATGGAAAGAACGAATACAAACATTAATGATGGAGCGTACGGGAAGGGGGGGGGGAGGGTGGGGAGAGGGCTTTTTCCGGGTGGGGTACAAGGGAATATGTGGTTATATATTTTATGCAATATCTGGATTGTTAACTGTTAAAAAGAAAAATCCTTGGATTTGATTGATTATGTTTGTTGTTGAAATAAATAAAAACAACTGGTTAAAAAAGAGATGAAAACAAAACGCTTATTGAACAATGTAATGGGCCTCAAGTTACCGGATGATAGTAAGCAAGCGCGCTGGTGGTCTCTCCAAAACCCTGATGCAGAGTTTGCCACCCTGAAAGAACTAACCGTTAAGGGACAGCAGCTCCCAGCAGTGCCAGACTTAACCCCACAGCCGCGATGAGTTAAAACCCCCTCGTCACCAGAAGCACCTTCCTCATCCCCAGCAGTAGAAACCAGCATGCAGACTGTGACCCCTGACCGGTTTGACAGCCTGTGCTCCAAGGTGCGCCAGCTGACCAAAGAGGTGGCAAAGCTCCGAGGTGCCAGGCAACCCAAGACAGAGACACAGCCACCAGCCAAGATCCAGTTCGCTGACAGCCCGGATGACGTTACATGAATGAAGAAGAGGACACCACCGCTTCGAGGGAGGAACACGGACCGCTACAGTGCCTGCGGACAACCCGTCGCAAGTGCAACAAAGCAGGGCACATCTACCGGTTCTGCCCTTTAAACGAGCAGCCCCTGGGGCCGAAGGGCCAACCCCAGGAGTAGACAGTCCAGGCCCGTCAAGCTGGGAGCGCAGGTACGTGGGAGATCGTCCGTACCTGTCCATCATCATCGACGGCACGGCTACCACTGCACTGGTAGATACGGGATCCCAGGTGACCACCATCCCGAGTATCCTTTACAAACGGTTCTGGTTTGAGATAAAACTGGAACCCCCAAACCCTGACTTGAACATTGTAGCAACTAATGGGTTACCCATTAATGTAGAGGGGCATTGGGAGGCAACAGTAAAGGTGGGGAGGGTGCAATTAAAGAACCAGGGATTTATAGTGGTTCAGGACAAACCAAATGAGCGGGATCCACATGTGATATTGGGTACCAATGTGATGGTTAACTGTCTAGTTGAAGTGCTGTTTTTGCTTCAACAGATTGCACATACCGCTAAACCAGGCGAGAGGAGAGCTCTTCAGAAGGAGATCCGAGCTCTCGTGTATCAGCAGCAGGTAACGATGTCAAATGGTGAAATTGGCAGTGTACGGGTGACAGATCCCATTCCTATTGTAGTGCCACCAAGAAGTGAGATGATGATCTGGTGTCGAGCAGCCATAGGCCTCAGAGGGCAGGACTACCAAGCTGTAGTAGAACCTGTAATGTCCGATAGTAGTCCTACACTCCTGACAGCCAGGGGGTGGTTGATGTAAGAAAAGGAAATGTCCCTGTACGTGTATTAAACTATGGTGATGACAAAGTAAAATTGCCAAGGTGTTCCACTGTTCCTAAGTTGTACCATGTAGATAACAACTCAATACATGAAGCTGAATCACTAGCTCAGACAATGTCAAACGAACCCCATCACTCCAAGGGTCAGCTAGAGAAATGGTGTCAGGAGCTCAGTGTAGGAACTGACAATACACCTACTCACCAGAAAAATTGAGTATACCGGGTAGTTCGGGAGTATGAGCAAGTGTTCAGCAAACATCCACTTGATTTTGGGAGGATTAAAGGGGTACACCATCATATACCCACAGGGAACCATCCCCCCATTAAAGAAAGATACAGGCCTATACCACCCACACACTACCAGAAAGCAAAAGAGATGCTACAGGACATGAAGAATGCAGGGGTTATCAGAGATAGTTGTATCCCCTGGGCAGCACCACTGGTCCTGGTTAAAAAGAAAGATGGTAGTATGAGGATGTGCGTAGACTATAGGCAAATCAATAAAGTCACACACAAGGATGCATACCCGTTACCCCGCATAGAGGAGTCACTAGCTGCATTAAAATCTGCCAATTACTTCTCAACCTTAGATCTTACTAGTGGGTACTGGCAGGTCTCCGTTGCAGAAGAAGATCATGAGAAGACTGCATTCACAACACCAATGGGGTTATGTGAGTTCAACAGCATGCCATTCGGGTTATGCAACGCACCAGGAACATTCCAGAGGCTGATGGAGTGCTGCCTAGGCCACAGAAACTTCGAGACTGCACTGATATACCTGGACGATGTCATAGTGTACTCCAAGACCTATGAAGATCATCTACAACACTTGAGTGAAGTGTTTGAATCGTTGTCCAAGTATGGTATGAAGTTGAAATCTTCAAAATGTCACTTGTGTCCGTTCCCTCAGAGAGGTTCATGTGTCTGTCCCCTCAGAGAGTCAGGGACAGGTCCCCCATTGTTTTAGTGTCCCCTCTGTACCCTTGTTTGTTGTGTTGTGCACTGAACACCCGTAGGTCTGAGTGTGACGCCCCAGGGTGTGGGGTACTCGGGTATCAGGCGGCAGAAGGGTTAACTGTGTAACGGGGAATGGCGGCCGCGCCAGATCCCGTGTCCCGGGGGAAGGTTCTTTTGAAAAGGGGGTTATATGCAAGGGATTATTTACAAAGTTAGCTGTCGTGACGCCACCTGCAGTTCCTGGTGAAGTAGCACCAGCGCCGCCACAGTCCTCCGGAGGTCGGTGGTATTGCGGCTGAGATGTTGTAGTCCTCCGCAGGCAGGGCTAGGACCTCCGGGGCAGCAATCCTGTGAAAGGAATAAGTTCATGGAAAGAAGATGCAGCAGAGTCAAAGTCACTTCACTCCGGGTACTTTACTGGAACTTTAGCAGCAATGGTTACAGCTCTCAGTGCAGTAAGATGTTAAAAGACAAGTAGCTAACGGGTGGCTGCAAGCGGATCTCAGGTAGCTGGATGGAACCCTCAGCGTGTGCCTTTTCTATTTCGATTCTTCCCTGCTTCCCGGTAGTTTGCATGAAGTCTGACCCCATAAAGCGGATCTGGCCTCCTGCTGTCTCTCACTCTCCTCGCTCCGTCGTGGTTACCCTCTGCTGGCCGTCCGACGAACCATCAAGCGGTGCCTGGTACCCTCTTCTGGTCGCTTAACAGTCTGGGCAGTATATAGATATACCCCTCAGTACGATGGATTTTCTGTGGTCCCTGGTGGATCCCACAGGTGCGGGCTCCGGTGCCCGGTAAGCTGCCGGGGTTGGACTCTCTGAAGTCCCTCTCTTCCCTCAGGTTGGCTGTCTGCGCCTGGGATCTGCTTTCAGTCATTCCTGGGTCCCTCAACCGAGAGACCCTCCTTACTCCCTCAGGCTCACTGCCTGGCTGCTAGCTGAGCTCACTCGTTCCCCCTGGAGGTGGTACCTCCCACCATGTGATCTAGTGTGGGGGTGCTTGTGTGTAGGTTCCACCCATCAGCCTGAAATCTACTTGCAGCTGGAGTATCTGCACCGCTTTTATGGGTTCAGTACCCCTCTGTGACGCCTGCTTGGCGGGGCGCCACATGAGCTCAACTGTTATGTGGTATATTCAGACAGTGTATGGCGGTATTATTCTGTCACTATATGATGATATTATTCAGTCAGTGTATGGAGGTATTAGTCAGTCAGTGAATGGCGGTATTATTAAGTCACTAATATTATTCTGTCAGTATATGGAGATATTATTGTATGGTAATATTAGTCAGTGTATGACGGTATCATTCAGTCAGTGTATGGTGGTATTATTCAGTCTTTATAATAATAACTAGCTGTAGTACCCGGCTACGCCCGGTTAATAAATAACTGCTGTTGGCTATAACAAAATAGAATTTGAATATGTCATATTAATGATCTGTAAGAAAATAGAAGCTGAGCTGTGATTGGTTGCTATTGGCAGCCTAATAAATCTCCAGCCAATAGTAAACCCTCCCCCCGGCCGGGCAGTATATGTTACCTCACACATACACATAATAGACAGCTCATGTGACTGACATCTGCCTTAATTCCCTATATGGCTCATGTGCTGCACATTGGCTGTTTTTAATCAGATGTTTATGTTTGGAAATTAAAGATAGCACACGTATGAGGCGAGTTGTGTGAGGTGATCTGTGCACATCTGTGTCTGTCTGTGTGGTGTGTGTGTCCCTGGGGTGTGTGTATGTGTGTGTCCCAGTGGTGTGTGTGTGTCCCTGTGGGGGTCCCTATGGTGTGTGTCCTTTTGGGGGGAGGGGTGTCCCTGTGGTGTGTGTCCTTGTGGGGGAGGGGTGTCTGTGTGGTGTGTGTCCATCCCTATGGAATCTGTGTGTTCCTGTGGGGTGTGTGTGTCTGTGGGGTGTGTATGTGTGTATGTCCCTGTGGTGTGTGTGTCCCTGTGGGGTGAGTGCATGTGTCCCTATAGGGTGTGTATGTGTGTGTGTCCCTGTGGGGGGGTGTCTCTGTGTTGTGTGTGTCCCCCCTTGCGGGAGGTGTGTGTCTCTGTGTTGTGTGTGTCTCTTTGTGGTGTGTGTTTGTGTTCGGGTGTGTGATGAGTATCCAATGTTGGGGCTCCACCTTAGCTGTTACTCTTTGTGCGCATGTGGTGTATATACATGTCCCCGTGTGTGGTGAATATCTCATGTTGGGGCCCCACCTTAGTGACTATATACTGGTATGTGCTGTTAGTCTTTGGCGCTATCATTAAGCCCCTCTCATGCACAACTGTCAACTGGTAACTGTCACTTTTTCCCCATTATGTAGATAGGGGCAAAATTGTTTGGTGAATTGGAACGCGCGGGGTCAAAATTTCGCCTCACAACATAGCCTATGACGGTCCCGGGGTCCAGACGTGTGACTGTGAAAAATTTTGTGGCTGTAGTTGCGACGGTGTAGATGCCAATCCTGGACACACACACACACATACATACATTCACACATTCAGCTTTATATATTAGATTGCAGGGGTTGGGGTGCCTGTCCTGCAGGGGTGGGGAACCTCAGGCGCCAGGGCTACATGTGGCCCTCAATGACTTGTTTGCAGATTCCTGGGACCGCAGTGCTCAGGCTGGCAGACACGTTTTGCCAACTGTCTGCCCTTTAAATCCAGCTCTCCAGTGATCTCTATGCCCCAGCCTCGGCCTCCCCAGTGAGGTATATGCTTTCAGCCTCTCCTGTGATGTCTATGCCCCCAGCCTCGGCCTCCCCAGTGAGGTATATGCTCCCAGCCTCTCCTGTGATCTCTATGCCCCACCTCAGCCTCCCCAGTGAGGTATATACCCTCAGCCTCTCCTGTGATCGCTATGCCCCAGCCTCAGCCTCCCCAGTGAGGTATATGCTCCCAGCCTCTCCTGTGATCTCTATGCCCCAGCCTCAGCCTCCCCAGTGAGGTATATGGTCCCAGCCTCTCCTGTGATCTCTATGCCCCAGCCTCAGCCTCCCCTGTGAGGTATATGCTCCCAGCCTTTCCTTTCATCTCTATGCCCCAGCCTAACCCTCCCCAGTGAGATATATGCTCCCAGCCTCTCCTGTGATGTCTATGCCCCAGCCTCACCCTCCCCAGTGAGGTATATACCCTCAGCCTCTCCTGTGATCTCTATGCCCCAGTCTCAGCCTTCCCAGTGATGTATATGCTCCCAGCCTCTCTTGTTATCTCTATGCCCCAGCCTCGGCCTCCCCAGTGAGGTATATGCTCCCAGCCTCTCCTGTCATCTCTATGCCCCAGCCTCACCCTCCCCAGTGAGGTATATACTCCCAGCCTCTCCTGTGATCTCTATGCCCTAGCCTCACCCTCCCCAGTGAGGTATATACTCCCAGCCTCTCCTGTGATCTCTATGCCCCAGCCTCGGCCTCCCCAGTGAGGTATATACTCCCAGCCTCTCCTGTGATCTCTATGCCCCAGCCTTGGCCTCCCCAGTGAGGTATATGCTCCCAGCCTCTCCTGTGATCTCCATGCCCCAGCCTCGGCCACCCCTGTGAGGTATATGCTCCCAGCCTCTCCTGTGATCTCTATGCCCCAGCCTCGGCCTCCCCAGTGAGGTATATACTCCCAGCCTCTCCTGTGATCTCTATGCCCCAGCCTCACCCTCCCCAGTGAGGTATATACCCTCAGCCTCTCATGTGATCTCTATGCCCCAGCCTCGGCCTCCCCAGTGAGGTATATGTTCCCAGCCTCTCCTGTGATCTCCATGCCCCAGCCTCGGCCACGCCTGTGAGGTATATGCTCCCAGCCTCTCCTGTGATCTCTATGCCCCAGCCTCGGCCTCCCCAGTGAGGTATATACTCCCAGCCTCTCCTGTGATCTCTATGCCCCAGCCTCGGCCTCCCCAGTGAGGTATATGCTCCCAGCCTCTCCTGTGATCTCTATGCCCCAGCCTCAGCCTTCCCAGTGAGGTATATGCTCCCAGCCTCTCCTGTGATCTCTATGCCCCAGCCTCGGCCTCCCCAGTGATGTATATGCTCCCAGCCTCTCCTGTGATCTCTATGCCCCAGCCTCGGCCTCTGCAGTGAGGTATATGTCCCAGCAACATGACCAATATCCCCCTTCTCTTAGAGAAGCCGCTCCAGCCACCACAGTAGGGTGAGTTGATTGTTTAACCAAATATACCAGGTAATATCAAGTCGATCATTTTGTGCGGCCCCCGAGGATTGTAGAAATTTCCAAAGAAAATGGTTCCCCGCCGCTGCTGTACCGGATCCATGTTGTGGCATTATGTTCTTCTGCCACCGCGCAGCATTAGATGATCACCCGCTTTACCGAGAGCAAACATTATAGGATGAGGATCTAATGTCTGGAGGTGGTGATCGACTCCTGTAAATCTACCCTATGTATGGTATATATGTATGAATGACGGCCGGGGTCCGTTCAGTGGGGCATTGTGTATGGGGGCAGCGTCCGTCCTTCCATCAGGGGCTGGTGTCTGTCTGGGGCTGTTCTCTCAGACCATCCCTCTGCACATTCACATTTCCCATCATTTGGGTGATGACGGAGGTGTGAGTAGTGTCCTGAGATTTAATGGCTCTGCATGATGAGCTCATCCATTGGCAGGGCCTCCGGAGCAGCAGTCTTGGCTTCACAGCGGCCTGGAGATCTCAGCAGTCCCTCCCGCACTCGGCAGGATGCTGGCGCTCTCCTCCGTGGACTCGCACTGACCTTGCAGATCTCAGTTCTGATGCTGTTTTCTGACTCTCGGAGATAATCTCTGTCGGTGTATTTGCCCCAGGCTCTGAGGATATAAGATCTCCATCACCATCCACCCCATATTTCTGGACATCTTGGTGATAGTCTACCTGACCGGCCGGTGAATCTGGACACTCACCATTAATGACAAGTCACAACTAGGGATAGACACCATTATTCATCAGCCCCGTGTCCGAGGTTTATGGAGGTTCATCTTCCCTCTCAGAGGAGCGGGCACAGTGGCCCGAATTACCTGAAGCCCACCGGGCAAATTCCCAGCATGCCCGCCTGTCAGTCCAGGCCTGATTCATCCTCAGCGGCCCAAACTACCAGAAGCCCACCGGACAAATACCCAGCATGCCCGTCTGTCAGTCCAGGCCTGATTCATCCCCAGTGGCCCGAATTACCTGAAGCCCACCGGGCAAATTCCCAGCATGCCCGTCTGTCAGTCCAGGCCTGATTCATCCTCAGCGGCCCAAACTACCAGAAGCCCACCGGGCAAATTCCCAGCATGCCCGTCTGTCAGTCCAGGCCTGATTCATCCTCAGCGGCCCAAACTACCAGAAGCCCACCGGGCAAATTCCCAGCATGCCCGTCTGTCAGTCCAGGCCTGATTCATCTTCAGCGGCCCATAAAGGCAGATTTATTTTTATCTGGTTTTAGGATGAATATTTATGGAGCCATTGCCCCAGATTACATAGTAACATAGTATTTAAGGTTGAAGGAAGACTTTACGTCCATCTAGTTCCCCCCATAGCCTAACATGATCCAGAGGAAGGCAAAAAACCCCATGTGGGAACACTAAGCTCCACATTGGGGGAAAAATTCCTTCCTGACTCCAGATACGGCAATCAGACTAGATCCCTGGATCACCGCCCGATCAAAGGATCTAGTATGTATAACTGGTAATATTATAGTTTTCAAGAAAGGCGTCCAGGCCCCTCTTAAATGTTAGTAGTGACTCCGTCATTACACCATCATGTGGAGAGAGCTCCATAGTCTCACTGCTCTTACAGTAAAGAATCAGCGTCTGTGATTATGATTAAACCTTCTTTCCTCCAGACGTAGAGGACGCCCCCTTGTCCCCGTCTCTGTAGAGGACGCCCCCTTGTCCCTGTCTCTGTAGAGGACGCCCCCTTGTCCCCGTCTCTGTAGAGGATGCCGCCTTGTCCCCGTCTCTGTAGAGGACGCCCCCTTGTCCCCGTCTCTGTAGAGGATGCCGCCTTGTCCCCGTCTCTGTAGAGGACGCCCCCTTGTCCCCGTCTCTGTAGAGGACGCCCCCTTGTCCCCGTCTCTGTAGAGGACGCCCCCTTGTCCCCGTCTCTGTAGAGGATGCCCCCTTGTCCCCGTCTCTGTAGAGGATGCCCCCTTGTCCCCGTCTCTGTAGAGGACGCCCCCTTGTCCCCGTCTCTGTAGAGGCCGACCCCTTGTCCCCGTCTCTGCAGAGGACGCCCCCTTGTCCCAGTCTCTGCAGAGGACGCCCCCTTGTCCCAGTCTCTGTAGAGGACGCCCCCTTGTCCCCGTCTCTGTAGAGGACACCCCCTTGTCCCCGTCTCTGTAGAGGACACCCCCTTATCCCCATCTCTGTAGAGGACGCCCCCTTGTCCCCGTCTCAGGCCTAAGAGTAAAGAGATCATTAGAACGGTCTCTGTACTGTACGGTATTGCAGACCCCTCAGTCCTCTAATAACCTGTCTTGGTATTGTAGACCCCCCAGTCCTCTAATAACCTGTCTTGGTGTTGGAGACCCCTCAGTCCTCTAATAACCTGTCTTGGTATTGCAGACCCCTCTGTCCTCTAATAACCTGTCTTGGTATTGCAGACCCCTCAGTCCTCTAATAACCTGTCTTGGTATTGCAGACCCCTCAGTCCTCTAATAACCTGTCTTGGTGTTGCAGACCCCTCAGTCCTCTAATAACCTGTCTTGGTATTGTAGACCCTTCAGTCCTCTAATAACCTGTCTTGGTATTGCAGACCCCCCAGTCCTGTAATAACCTGTCTTGGTATTGCAGACCCCTCAGTCCTCTAATAACCTGTCTTGGTATTGCAGACCCCTCAGTCCTCTAATAACCTGTCTTGGTATTGCAGACCCCTCAGTCCTCTAATAAGCTGTCTTGGTATTGTAGACCCCTCTCAGTCCTCTAATAACCTGTCTTGGTATTGCAGACCCCTCAGTCCTCTAATAACCGGTCTTGGTATTGTAGACCCCCCTCAGTCCTCTAATAACCTGTCTTGGTATTGTAGACCCCTCAGTCCTCTAATAACCTATCTTGGTGTTGTAGACCCCCCTCAGTCCTCTAATAACCTGTCTTGGTATTGCAGACCCCTCCAGTCCTCTAATAACCTGTCTTGGTATTGTAGACCCCCAGTCCCTCTAATAACCTGTCTTGGTATTGTAGACCCCTCAGTCCTCTAATAACCTGTCTTGGTGTTGTAGACCCCCCTCAGTCCTCTAATAACCTGTCTTGGTATTGCAGACCCCTCCAGTCCTCTAATAACCTGTCTTGGTATTGTAGACCCCCCAGTCCTCTAATAACCTGTCTTGGTATTGTAGACCCCTCAGTCCTCTAATAACCTGTCTTGGTGTTGTAGACCCCCCTCAGTCCTCTAATAACCTGTCTTGGTATTGCAGACCTCTCAGTCCTCTAATAGCCTGTCTTGGTATTGTAGACCCCTCAGTCCTCTAATAACCGGTCTTGGTATTGTAGACCCCCTCAGTCCTCTAATAACCTGTCTTGGTATTGTAGACCCCTCAGACCTCTAATAACCTGTCTTGGTGTTGTAGACCCCCCTCAGTCCTCTAATAACCTGTCTTGGTATTGCAGACCCCTCAGTCCTCTAATAACCTGTCTTGGTATTGTAGACCCCCCAGTCCTCTAATAACCTGTCTTGGTATTGCAGACCCCTCAGTCCTCTAATAACCTGTCTTGGTATTGCAGACACCTCAGTCCTCTAATAACCTGTCTTGGTATTGCAGACCCCTCAGTCCTCTAATAACCTGTCTTGGTATTGCAGACCCTTCAGTCCTCTAATAATCTGTCTTGGTATTGCAGACCCCTCAGTCCTCTAATAACCTGTCTTAGTATTGCAGACCCCCAGTCCTCTAATAACCTGTCTTGGAATTGAGACCCCTCAGTCCTCTAATAACCTGTCTTGGTATTGCAGACCCTCAGTCCTCTAATAACCTGTCTTGGTATTGCAGACCCCTCAGTCCTCTAATAACCTGTCTTGGTATTGAGACCCCTCAGTCCTCTAATAACCTGTCTTGGTATTAGAGACCCCTCAGTCCTCTAATAACCTGTCTTGGTATTGCAGACCCCTCAGTCCTCTAATAGCCTGTCTTGGTATTGTAGACCCCTCAGTCCTCTAATAACCTGTCTTGGTATTAGAGACCCCTCAGTCCTCTAATAACCTGTCTTGGTATTGCAGACCCCTCAGTCCTCTAATACCTGTCTTGGTATTGTAGACCCCTCAGTCCTCTAATAACCTGTCTTGGTATTGTAGACCCCTCAGTCCTCTAATAACCTGTCTTGGTATTGCAGACCCCTCAGTCCTCTAATAACCTGTCTTGGTATTGCAGACCCCTCAGTCCTCTAATACTGTCTTGGTATTGAGACCCCTCAGTCCTCTAATAACCTGTCTTGGTATTGAGACCCCTCAGTCCTCTAATAACCTGTCTTGGTATTGCAGACCCCTCAGTCCTCTAATAACCTGTCTTGGTATTGCAGACCCCTCAGTCCTCTAATAACCTGTCTTGGTATTGCAGACCCCTCAGTCCTCTAATAACCTGTCTTGGTATTGTAGACCCCTAGTCCTCTAATAACCTGTCTTGGTATTGTAGACCCTCAGTCCTCTAATAACCTGTCTTGGTATTGTAGACCCCTCAGTCCTCTAATAACCTGTCTTGTATTGTAGACCCCTCAGTCCTCTAATAACCTGTCTTGGTATTGCAGACCCCTCAGTCCTCTAATAACCTGTCTTGGTATTGTAGACCCTCAGTCCTCTAATAACCTGTCTTGGTATTGCAGACCCCTCAGTCCTCTAATAACCTGTCTTGGTATTGCAGACCCCTCAGTCCTCTAATAACCTGTCTTGGTATTTTAGACCCCCCTCAGTCCTCTAATAACCTGTCTTTTTTTTTTTTTTTTTTTTTTTTTTTTTTTTTTTTTTTTTTTTTTTTTTTTTTTTTTTCAGACCCCCAGTCCTCTAATAACCTGTCTTGGTATTGCAGACCCCCCAGTCCTCTAATAACCTGTCTTGGTATTGCAGACCCCCCAGTCCTCTAATAACCTGTCTTGGTATTGTAGACCCTCAGTCCTCTAAGAACCTGTCTTGGTATTGTAACCCTCAGTCCTCTAATAACCTGTCTTGGTATTGCAGACCCCCCAGTCCTCTAATAACCTGTCTTGGTATTGTAGACCCATCAGTCCTCTAAGAACCTGTCTTGGTATTGTAAACCCCTCAGTCCTCTAATAACCTGTCTTGGTATTGCAGACCCCCAGTCCTCTAATAACCTGTCTTGGTATTGCAGACCCCAGTCCTCTAATAACCTGTCTTGGTATTGCAGACCCCTCAGTCCTCTAATAACCTGTCTTGGTGTTGCAGACCCCCAGTCCTCTAATAACCTGTCTTGGTATTGCAGACCCCTCAGTCCTCTAATAACCTGTCTTGGTATTGAGACCCCTCAGTCCTCTAATAACCTGTCTTGGTATTGAGACCCCTCAGTCCTCTAATAACCTGTCTTGGTATTGCAGACCCCTCAGTCCTCTAATACCTGTCTTGGTATTGAGACCCCTCAGTCCTCTAATAACCTGTCTTGGTATTGAGACCCCTCAGTCCTCTAATACCTGTCTTGGTATTGAGACCCCTCAGTCCTCTAATAACCTGTCTTGGTATTGAGACCCCTCAGTCCTCTAATACCTGTCTTGGTATTGTAGACCCCTCAGTCCTCTAATAACCTGTCTTGGTATTGAGACCCTCAGTCCTCTAATAACCTGTCTTGGTATTGAGACCCCTCAGTCCTCTAATAACCTGTCTTGGTATTGAGACCCCTCAGTCCTCTAATAACCTGTCTTGGTATTGAGACCCCCTCAGTCCTCTAATAACCTGTCTTGGTATTGCAGACCCCTCAGTCCTCTAATAACCTGTCTTGGTATTGCAGACCCCTCAGTTCCTCTAATAACCTGTCTTGGTATTGTAGACCCCTTAGTCCTCTAATAACCTGTCTTGGTATTGTAGACCCATCAGTCCTCTAATAACCTGTCTTGGTATTGTAGACCCCTCAGTCCTCTAATAACCTGTCTTGGTATTGTAGACCCCTCAGTCCTCTAATAACCTGTCTTGGTATTGCAGACCCCTCAGTCCTCTAATAACCTGTCTTGGTATTGTAGACCCCTCAGTCCTCTAATAACCTGTCTTGGTATTGCAGACCCCTCAGTCCTCTAATAACCTGTCTTGGTATTGCAGACCCCTCAGTCCTCTAATAACCTGTCTTGGTATTTTAGACCCCCCTCAGTCCTCTAATAACCTGTCTTGGTATTGCAGACCCCTCAGTCCTCTAATAACCTGTCTTGGTATTGAGACCCTCAGTCCTCTAATAACCTGTCTTGGTATTGTAGACCCCTCAGTCCTCTAATAACCTGTCTTGGTATTGTAGACCCCTCAGTCCTCTAATAACCTGTCTTGGTATTGCAGACCCCTCAGTCCTCTAATAACCTGTCTTGGGATTGCAGACCCCTCAGTCCTCTAATAACCTGTCTTGGTATTGCAGACCCCTCAGTCCTCTAATAACCTGTCTTGGTATTGCAGACCCCTCAGTCCTCTAATAACCTGTCTTGGTATTGCAGACCCCTCAGTCCTCTAATAACCTGTCTTGGTATTGCAGACCCCTCAGTCCTCTAATAACCTGTCTTGGTATTGTAGACCCCTCAGTCCTCTAATAACCTGTCTTGGTATTGCAGACCCCTCAGTCCTCTAATAACCTGTCTTGGTATTGCAGACCCCTCAGTCCTCTAATAACCTGTCTTGGTATTGCTAGACCCCTCAGTCCTCTAATAACCTGTCTTGGTATTGCAGACCCCTCAGTCCTCTAATAACCTGTCTTGGTATTGCAGACCCCTCAGTCCTCTAATAACCTGTCTTGGTATTGCTAGACCCCTCAGTCCTCTAATAACCTGTCTTGGTATTGCAGACCCCTCAGTCCTCTAATAACCTGTCTTGGTATTGCAGACCCCTCAGCTCCTCTATAACCTGTCTTGTATTGTCAGACCCCTCAGTCCTCTAATAACCTGTCTTGGTATTGCAGACCCCTCAGTCCTCTAATAACCTGTCTTGGTATTGCAGACCCCTCTATCCTCTAATAACCTGTCTTGGTATTGTAGACCCCTCAGTCCTCTAATAACCTGTCTTGGTATTGTAGACCCCTCAGTCCTCTAATAACCTGTCTTGGTATTGAGACCCTCAGTCCTCTAATAACCTGTCTTGGTATTGTAGACCCTCAGTCCTCTAATAACCTGTCTTGGTATTGCAGACCCCTCAGTCCTCTAATAACCTGTCTTGGTATTGCAGACCCCTCATCCTCTAATAACCTTCTTGGTATTGCAGACCCTCAGTCCTCTAATAACCTGTCTTGGTATTGCAGACCCCTCAGTCCTCTAATAACCTGTCTTGGTATTGCAGACCCCTCATCCTCTAATAACCTGTCTTGGTATTGAACCCCTCAGTCCTCTAATAACCTGTCTTGGTATTGCAGACCCCTCAGTCCTCTAATAACCTGTCTTGGTATTGAGACCCCTCAGTCCTCTAATACTCTTTGGTATTGGACCCCTCAGTCCTCTAATAACCTGTCTTGGTATTGCAGACCCCTCAGTCCTCTAATAACCTGTCTTGGTATTGACCCCTCAGTCCTCTATAACCTGTCTTGGTATTGCAGACCCCTCAGTCCTCTAATAACCTGTCTTGGTATTGTAGACCCCTCAGTCCTCTAATAACCTGTCTTGGTATTGCAGACCCCTCAGTCCTCTAATAACCTGTCTTGGTATTGCAGACCCCCTCAGTCCTCTAATAACCTGTCTTGGTATTGAGACCCCTCAGTCCTCTAATAACCTGTCTTGGTATTGCAGACCCCTCAGTCCTCTAATAACTGTCTTGGTATTGAGACCCTCAGTCCTCTAATAACCTGTCTTGGTATTGAGACCCCTCAGTCCTCTAATAACCTGTCTTGGTATTGAGACCCCCATCCTCTAATACTGTCTTGGTATTAGACCTAGTCCTCTAATAACCTGTCTTGGTATTGAGACCCTCAGTCCTCTAATAACCTGTCTTGGTATTGCAGACCCCCTCAGTCCTCTAATAACCTGTCTTGGTATTGAGACCCCTCAGTCCTCTAATAACCTGTCTTGGTATTGAGACCCCTCAGTCCTCTAATAACCTGTCTTGGTATTGCAGACCCCTCAGTCCTCTAATAACCTGTCTTGGTATTGAGACCCCTCAGTCCTCTAATAACCTGTCTTGGTATTGCAGACCCTCAGTCCTCTAATAACCTGTCTTGGTATTGCAGACCCCTCAGTCCTCTAATAACCTGTCTTGTATTGCAGACCCCCAGTCCTCTAATAACCTGTCTTGGTATTGTAGACCCATCAGTCCTCTAATAACCTGTCTTGGTATTGTAAACCCCTCAGTCCTCTAATAACCTTCTTGGTATTGCAGACCCCCAGTCCTCTAATAACCTGTCTTGGATTGCAGACCCTCAGTCCTCTAATAACCTGTCTTGGTATTGCAGACCCCTCAGTCCTCTAATAAACCTGTCTTGGTATTGCAGACCCCCAGTCCTCTAATAACCTGTCTTGGTATTGCAGACCCCTCAGTCTCTAATAACCTGTCTTGGTATTGCAGACCCTCAGTCCTCTAATAACTGTCTTGGTATTAGAGACCCCTCAGTCCTCTAATAACCTGTCTTGGTATTGAGACCCCTCAGTCCTCTAATAGCGTCTTGGTATTGTAGACCCCTCAGTCCTCTAATAACCTGTCTTGGTATTGTAGACCCCTCAGTCCTCTAATAACCTGTCTTGGTATTGCAGACCCCTCAGTCCTCTAATAACCTGTCTTGGTATTGCAGACCCCTCAGTCCTCTAATAACCTGTCTTGGTATTGCAGACCCCTCAGTCCTCTAATAACCTGTCTTGGTATTTTAGACCCCTCAGTCCTCTAATAACTGTCTTGGTATTGCAGACCCCTCAGTCCTCTAATAACCTGTCTTGGTATTGCAGACCCCTCAGTCCTCTAATAACCTGTCTTGGTATTGTAGACCCCTTAGTCCTCTAATAACCTGTCTTGGTATTGAGACCCTCAGTCCTCTAATAACTGTCTTGGTATTGAGACCCCTCAGTCCTCTAATAACCTGTCTTGGTATTGAGACCCCCAGTCCTCTAATAACCTGTCTTGGTATTGCAGACCCCTCAGTCCTCTAATAACCTGTCTTGGTATTGAGACCCCCAGTCCTCTAATAACCTGTCTTGGTATTGCAGACCCCTCAGTCCTCTAATAACCTGTCTTGGTATTGCAGACCCCCAGTCCTCTAATAACCTGTCTTGGTATTTTAGACCCCTCAGTCCTCTAATAACCTGTCTTGTATTGAGACCCCTCAGTCCTCTAATAACCTGTCTTGGTATTGCAGACCCCCAGTCCTCTAATAACCTGTCTTGGATTGAGACCCCTTAGTCCTCTAATAACCTGTCTTGTATTGTAGACCCATCAGTCCTCTAATAACCTGTCTTGGTATTGAGACCCCCAGTCCTCTAATAACTGTCTTGGTATTGAGACCCCTCAGTCCTCTAATAACCTGTCTTGGTATTGCAGACCCTCAGTCCTCTAATAACCTGTCTTGTATTGCAGACCCCTCACCTCTAATAACCTGTCTTGGTATTGCAGACCCCTCAGTCCTCTAATAACCTGTCTTGGTATTGAGACCCCTCAGTCCTCTAATAACCTGTCTTGGTATTGCAGACCCCTCAGTCCCTAATAACCTGTCTTGGTATTGCAGACCCCCAGTCCTCTAATAACCTGTCTTGTATTGCAGACCCCAGTCCTCTAATAACCTGTCTTGGTATTGCAGACCCCCAGTCCTCTAATAACCTGTCTTGGTATTTAGACCATCAGTCCTCTAATAACCTGTCTTGGTATTGAACCCTCAGTCCTCTAATAACCTGTCTTGGTATTGCAGACCCCTCAGTCCTCTAATAACCTGTCTTGGTATTGCAGACCCCCCTCTAATAACTGTCTTGGTATTGCAGACCCACAGTCCTCTAATAACCTGTCTTGGTATTGAGACCCCAGTCCTCTAAAACCTGTCTTGGTATTGTAACCCTCAGTCCTCTAATAACCTGTCTTGGTATTGCAGACCCCCAGTCCTCTAATAACCTGTCTTGGTATTGCAGACCCTCAGTCCTCTAATAACCTGTCTTGGTATTGTAGACCCCTCAGTCCTCTAATAACCTGTCTTGTATTGCAGACCCTCAGTCCTCTAATAACCTGTCTTGGTATTGTAGACCCCTCAGTCCTCTAATAACCTGTCTTGGTTTGCAGACCCCCAGTCCTCTAATAACCTGTCTTGGTATTGCAGACCCCTCAGTCCTCTAATAACCTGTCTTGGTATTGAGACCCCTCAGTCCTCTAATAACCTGTCTGGTATTGAGACCCTCAGTCCTCTAATAACCTGTCTTGGTATTGAGACCCCTCAGTCCTCTAATAACCTGTCTTGGTATTGTAGACCCTCAGTCCTCTAATAACCTGTCTTGGTATTGTAGACCCCTCAGTCCTCTAATAACCTGTCTTGGTATTGTAGACCCCTCAGTCCTCTAATAACCTGTCTTGGTATTGCAGACCCCTCAGTCCTCTAATAACCTGTCTTGGTATTGCAGACCCTCAGTCTCTAATAACTGTTTGGTATTGAAACCCCTCATGTCCTCTAATAACCTGTTTGGTATTGTAGACCCTCAGTCCTCTAATAACCTGTCTTGGTATTGCAGACCCCTCAGTCCTCTAATAACCTGTCTTGGTATTGCAGACCCCTCAGTCCTCTAATAACCTGTCTTTTGGTCTTGTAGACCCCTCAGTCCTCTAATAACCTGTCTTGGTATTTGCAGACCCCTCAGTCCTCTAATAACCTGTCTTGGTATTGCAGACCCCTCAGTCCTCTAATAACCTGTCTTGGTATTGCAGACCCCTCAGTCCTCTAATAACCTGTCTTGGTATTGCAGACCCCCCAGTCCTCTAATAACCTGTCTTGGTATTGCAGACCCTCAGTCCTCTAATAACCTGTCTTGGTATTGCAGACCCCTCAGTCCTCTAAAACTGTCTTGGTATTGCAGACCCCTCAGTCCTCTAATAACCTGTCTTGGTATTGCAGACCCTCTCAAAGCGTTCCTCAGTCTAATAACCTGTCTTGGTATTGCAGACCCCTCAGTCCTCTAATAACCTGTCTTGGTATTGCAGACCCTCAGTCCTCTAATAACCTGTCTTGGTATTGCAGACCCTCAGTCCTCTAATAACCTGTTTGGTTGAGACCCCTCAGTCCTCTAATAACCTGTCTTGGTATTGAGACCCCTCAGTCCTCTAATACCTTCTTGGTATTGAGACCTAGTCTCTATAACCTGTTTGGTATTGCAGACCCCTCAGTCCTCTAATAACCTGTCTTGGTATTGCAGACCCTCAGTCCTCTAATAACCTGTCTTGAGACCCCTCAGTCCTCTAATAACCTGTCTTGGTATTGCAGACCCTCAGTCCTCTAATAACCTGTCTTGGTATTGCAGACCCCTCAGTCCTCTAATAACCTGTCTTGGATATTGCAGACCCGCCATACAGTTCCTCTTAATAACCTGTCTTGGTATTGTAGACCCCTCAGTCCTCTAATAACCTGTCTTGGTATTGTAGACCCCCAGTCCTCTAATAACCTGTCTTGGTATTGCAGACCGCTCAGTCCTCTAATAACCTGTCTTGGTATTGTAGACCCCTCAGTCCTCTAATAACCTGTCTTGGTATTGAGACCCTCAGTCCTCTAATAACCTGTCTTGGTATTTTAGACCCCCTCAGTCCTCTAATAACCTGTCTTGGTATTGCAGACCCCTCAGTCCTCTAATAACCTGTCTTGGTATTGTAGACCCTCAGTCCTCTAATAACCTGTCTTGGTATTGAGACCCCTCAGTCCTCTAATAACCTGTCTTGGTATTGCAGACCCCTCAGTCCTCTAATAACCTGTCTTGGTATTGCAGACCCTCAGTCCTCTAATAACCTGTCTTGGTATTGCAGACCCTCAGTCCTCTAATAACCTGTCTTGGTATTGCAGACCCATCAGTCCTCTAATAACTGTCTTGGTATTGCAGACCCCTCAGTCCTCTAATAACCTGTCTTGGTATTGTAGACCCCTCAGTCCTCTAATAACCTGTCTTGGTATTGCAGACCCCTCAGTCCTCTAATAACCTGTCTTGGTATTGCAGACCCCTCAGTCCTCTAATAACCTGTCTTGGTATTGCAACCCCTCAGTCCTCTAATAACCTGTCTTGGTATTGCAGACCCCTCAGTCCTCTAATAACCTGTCTTGGTATTGCAGACCCCTCAGTCCTCTAATAACCTGTCTTGGTATTGTAGACCCCTCAGTCCTCTAATAACCTGTCTTGGTATTGTAGACCCTCAGTCCTCTAATAACCTGTCTTGGTATTGAGACCCCAGTCCTCTAATAACCTGTCTTGGTATTGCAGACCCCCCAGTCCTCTAATAACCTGTCTTGGTATTGTAGACCCCTCAGTCCTCTAATAACCTGTCTTGGTATTGTAGACCCCTCAGTCCTCTAATAACACTGTCTTGGTATTGTAGACCCCTCAGTCCTCTAATAACCTGTCTTGGTATTGCAGACCCCCTCAGTCCTCTAATAACCTGTCTTGGTATTGTAGACCCTCAGTCCTCTAATAACCTGTCTTGGTATTAAGACCCCTCAGTCCTCTAATAACCTGTCTTGGTATTGCAGACCCCTCAGTCCTCTAATAACCTGTCTTGGTATTGCAGACCCCTCAGTCCTCTAATAACCTGTCTTGGTATTGCAGACCCATCAGTCCTCTAATAATCTGTCTTGGTATTGCAGACCCCTCAGTCCTCTAATAACCTGTCTGGTATTGCAGACCCCTCAGTCCTCTAATAATCTGTCTTGGTATTGCAGACCCCTCAGTCCTCTAATAACCTGTCTTGGTATTGCAGACCCCTCAGTCTCTAATAACCTGTCTTGGTATTGCAGACCCCTCAGTCCTCTAATAACCTGTCTTGGTATTGCAGACCCCTCAGTCCTCTAATAACCTGTCTTGGTATTGCAGACCCCTCAGTCCTCTAATAACCTGTCTTGGTATTGCAGACCCCTCAGTCCTCTAATAACCTGTCTTGGTTTGCAGACCCCTCAGTCCTCTAATAACCTGTCTTGGTATTGTAGACCCTCAGTCCTCTAATAACCTGTCTTGGTATTGTAGACCCCTCAGTCCTCTAATAACCTGTCTTGGTATTGTAGACCCCCAGTCCTCTAATACCCTGTCTTGGTATTGCAGACCCCCAGTCCTCTAATAACCTGTCTTGGTATTGTAGACCCATCAGTCCTCTAATAACCTGTCTTGGTATTGCTAGACCCATCAGTCCTCTAAAAACCTGTCTTGGTATTGAGACCCCTCAGTCCTCTAATAACCTGTCTTGGTATTGTAGACCCCTCAGTCCTCTAATAACCTGTCTTGGTATTGTAGACCCCTCAGTCCTCTAATAACCTGTCTTGGTATTGTAGACCCCTCAGTCCTCTAATAACCTGTCTTGGTATTGTAGACCCTCAGTCCTCTAATAACCTGTCTTGGTATTGTAGACCCCTCAGTCCTCTAATAATCTGTCTTGGTATTGCAGACCCCTCAGTCCTCTAATAACCTGTCTTGGTAGTTGCAGACCCCTCAGTCCTCTAATAACCTGTCTTGGTATTGCAGACCCCTCAGTCCTCTAATAACCTGTCTTGGTATTGTCAGACCCCTCAGTCCTCTAATAACCTGTCTTGGTATTGCAGACCCCTCAGTCCTCTAATAACCTGTCTTGGTATTGTAGACCCCTCAGTCCTCTAATAACCTGTCTTGGTATTGTAGACCCCTCAGTCCTCTAATAACCTGTCTTGGTATTGCAGAACCCCTCAGTCCTCTAATAACCTGTCTTGGTATTGCAGACCCCTCAGTCCTCTAATAACCTGTCTTGGTATTGTAGACCCCTCAGTCCTCTAATAACCTGTCTTGGTATTGCAAGACCCCTCAGTCCTCTAATAACCTGTCTTGGTATTGCAGACCCCTCAGTCCTCTAATAACCTGTCTTGGTATTGTAGACCCCTCAGTCTCCCTAATAACCTGTCTTGGTATTGCAGACCCCCAGTCCTCTAATAACCTGTCTTGGTATTGCAGACCCCTCAGTCCTCTAATAACATGTCTTGGTATTGCAGACCCCTCAGTCCTCTAATAACCTGTCTTGGTATTGTTAGACCCCTCAGTCCTCTAATAACCTGTCTTGGTATTGCAGACCCCTCAGTCCTCTAATAACCTGTCTTGGTATTGTAGACCCCTCAGTCCTCTAATAACCTGTCTTGTATTGCAGACCCCCCAGTCCTGTAATAACCTGTCTTGGTATTGCAGACCCCTCAGTCCTCTAATAATCTGTCTTGGTATTGCAGACCCCTCAGTCCTCTAATAACCTGTCTTGGTATTGCAGACCCTCAGTCCTCTAATAACCTGTCTTGGTATTGTAGACCCCTCAGTCCTCTAATAACCTGTCTTGGTATTGCAGACCCCCCAGTCCTCTAATAACCTGTCTTGGTATTGCAGGCCCCTCAGTTCTCTAATAACCTGTCTTGGTATTGTAGACCCCTCAGTCCTCTAATAACCTGTCTTGGTATTGCAGACCCCTCAGTCCTCTAATAACCTGTCTTGGTTTGCAGACCCTCAGTCCTCTAATAACCTGTCTTGGTATTGCAGACCCCTCAGTCCTCTAATAACCTGTCTTGGTATTGCAGACCCCTCAGTCCTCTAATAACCTGTCTTGGTATTGCAGACCCCTCAGTCCTCTAATAACCTGTCTTGGTATTGCAGACCCCTCAGTCCTCTAATAACCTGTCTTGGTATTGCAGACCCCTCAGTCCTCTAATAACCTGTCTTGGTATTGCAGACCCCTCAGTCCTCTAATAACCTGTCTTGGTATTGCAGACCCCTCAGTCCTCTAATAACCTGTCTTGGTATTGTCAGACCCCTCAGTCCTCTAATAACCTGTCTTGGTATTGCAGACCCCCAGTCCTCTAATAACCTGTCTTGGTATTGCAGACCCCTCAGTCCTCTAATAACCTGTCTTGGTATTGCAGACCCTCAGTCCTCTAATAACCTGTCTTGGTATTGCAGACCCCTCAGTCCTCTAATAACCTGTCTTGGTATTGTAGACCCCTCAGTCCTCTAATAACCTGTCTTGGTATTGCAGACCCCCCTCGAGTCCTGCCTAATAACCTGTCTTGGTATTGCAGACCCCTCAGTCCTCTAATAACCTGTCTTGGTATTGCAGACCCCTCAGTCCTCTAATAACCGTCTTGGTATTGTAGACCCCCCTCAGTCCTCTAATAACCTGTCTTGGTATTGCAGACCCCCACAGTCCTCTAATAACCTGTCTTGGTATTGCAGACCCCTCAGTCCTCTAATAACCTGTCTTGGTATTGTAGACCCCCTCAGTCCTCTAATAACCTGTCTTGGTATTGCAGACCCCTCAGTCCTCTAATAACCTGTCTTGGTATTGCAGACCCCTCAGTCCTCTAATAACCTGTCTTGGTATTGTCAGACCCCTCAGTCCTCTAATAACCTGTCTTGGTATTGCAGACCCCTCAGTCCTCTAATAACCTGTCTTGGTATTGCAGACCCCTCAGTCCTCTAATAACCTGTCTTGGTATTGCAGACCCCTCAGTCCTCTAATAACCTGTCTTGGTATTGTAGACCCCTCAGTCCTCTAATAACCTGTCTTGGTATTGCAGACCCCTCAGTCCTCTAATAACCTGTCTTGGTATTGTAGACCCCTCAGTCCTCTAATAACCTGTCTTGGTATTGTAGACCCCCTCAGTCCTCTAATAACCTGTCTTGGTATTGCAGACCCCTCAGTCCTCTAATAACCTGTCTTGGTATTGCAGACCCCTCAGTCCTCTAATAACCTGTCTTGGTATTGCAGACCCCTCAGTCCTCTAATAACCTGTCTTGGTATTGTAGACCCCTCAGTCCTCTAATAACCTGTCTTGGTATTGCAGACCCCTCAGTCCTCTAATAACCTGTCTTGGTATTGCAGACCCCTCAGTCCTCTAATAACCTGTCTTGGTATTGTAGACCCCCTCAGTCCTCTAATAACCTGTCTTGGTATTGCAGACCCCTCAGTCCTCTAATAACCTGTCTTGGTATTGTAGACCCCCTCAGTCCTCTAATAACCTGTCTTGGTATTGTAGACCCCTCAGTCCTCTAATAACCTGTCTTGGTATTGTAGACCCCTCAGTCCTCTAATAACCTGTCTTGGTATTGCAGACCCCTCAGTCCTCTAATAACCTGTCTTGGTATTGTAGACCCCTCAGTCCTCTAATAACCTGTCTTGGTATTGTAGACCCCTCAGTCCTCTAATAACCTGTCTTGGTATTGTAGACCCCTCAGTCCTCTAATAACCTGTCTTGGTATTGCAGACCCCTCAGTCCTCTAATAACCTTGGTGGCTCTTCTCTGGACCCGCTCTAGTTCAGCTATGTCTTTCTTATACACCGGAGACCAGAATTGTACACAGTATTCTAAGTGTGGTCGCACTAGTGACTTGTATAGAGGTAATATTATGTTCTCCTCATGAGCATCTATGCCTCTTTTAATGCATCCCATTATTTTATTTGCCTTTGCAGCAGCTGCCTGACACTGGCCACTAAATGTGAGTTTGTCATCTACCCATACACCCAGGTCTTTTTCACTGGTAGTTTTTCCCAGTGTTTTACAATTAAGCACATAATTATACCTTTTGTTTCCTTTGCCCAAGTGCATGTGTGGTGCCCCTGCGACCAGAAGGTCACAAAGGGAACTGCAGCCAGGAAGGGAGGAACGACAGTTGCACACCAACACCCTCACAGATAGCCCACACAACCCACATACCGGTAGAGGGCAGCACCCAACCCGGAGCCCGGGAACTCTAGGCGGGCAAGGGGTGGTGGGTTTAGAGACAGTGGGTGGGCCAACAAGCAGGTCAGGTGACAGAGGGTAGATATAGAGCAGGGGGAGGAGAAAGGAGTCAGTAGGCCGGTGTAGGCTGAGATGCACAGAAAGAAGCACATGTCCTGGAAGAGTGGGGTGGAAGGAGCGCAGAATGTGGAGAGCCAGTGTGAGCCACAGAGAGAAAGCACGTCCAGAGCCAGCACCCCAGGAGTGTGAGGGAAGAGAGGACCAGTAGCACTGGGTCCTAGAAACACGGCTGAGACGGCAGACTGCAGGCGGAGTAGCCCTCCTATTGAACCCAAGGTCACGGTTAGAAGGAGCCTGGTAGAGCCTCACCCTGGAGGACTATTGGAGGCTTGGCTAGCAGCAGGGTGTTGGCTCTGAAGGGGACCGTTGATTCACCCGGCATCCCCAGACAATCGACGGGGAACTCTAGCTACAAGTTAGGGTTCCCACCCCAAAGGACAGGTTGCTCAGCGGCAACCCGGAGGGCCCACAGGGGTCCGAGCCACCGCCATACTGTCCGGAGTCACACACATACTAAATAGCAGAGAGAACAAATGCCTGAAAGGACAGAGAACGAGTGAGGGGTCATAGAAGGAACAACCTGGCTGCATGGACTAAGGGAGTCTGGAGGGGAGAGTGATGCCCGTGTAAAGACTGTAAACTGTGACTGTGAACTGTAACTGAGAGAAGTTTAAGAAGTAAACACGGTGAACCCTGACTCTGACTCCCTCGCATGTTTCTGCCTGCATATGACTCCCTCCAAACAGGTCTGCAGAGAATTACAACCTGAAGAGCCACAGCCTGCCAGCTCTGGACCCTGGAGGAGAACCTCTGCAGCACCCAGCACAGGCCTGCACCATAGACTGCATCATAGACTCTATCATCACTGCCCCGGGGAACCAAGTTCTACCCACGGAGAACTATACCATCCCAAACTGCTATAACATCATCCCCGGAGGTTCTGCAGCAGCGGTGGTCCCCCAAATTGACCACAAGCCGTGGGTGGCGTCACGACTGACATTATCCCCCTTTAATATTCCCTTTATTATTGCCAGGTCCAGGACCCAGTCCGGACCAGGACCACCCGTGACATCCCCAGTAGCAGACCCGGTCCGGTACCGAGTATCCCGTCCCAATAGGCTCGACATAAAACCTGGCGTCACGACCAGGATGTACCAGGCCAAAAGAATTGGACCCCGTGTGCCTATCTAACGTGTTCTGGACTTTCCCGCCAAATCTGGGCTTAATGGCAGCCATAGAAGCCTAACGCCATGTGCAGAGGAGGCGTGCCCAGACCCCCCATCGTGGGCCGATCCGGTCCAAGGTGCGAAAAGAAGGACCCGCCTTGGCTCCCATTAACTCCGGGAGAGCCAGCCATCAATCGTAAAGAAGAGCCTCCGCCCCTAGACCCTCCTACCAATGAGAAGCTGGTGGGAAATGAACAGGAAATCGGCATCAGGAACAGGCTGGATGGACGACCGGAAGAGAAGCAGTCGCCATTGCAGTACACGAGGACGAAAGCAGAGGACGCCGAGGAGAGCGCCGTAATCGGAAGATATATAGTGATCCCGGAGGGCCCACGGAGCGAACCGGTGGAGGAACCCGGCCAGGGAAAGAACTCTAGTGACCGAAGCAGAATGGCAGAAGGCGGCAGAGAGCGTCCGAACGTCCCAGACACCCAGCGAGGTGTGCTGCGGCTGCTATACCAGCAGATGACCCGTGTTCAGGAGAATTGTACACGGATCCGCGTCAATGTACGGCAGACTTTCCAGACCTCATCCACGCAACCCGGCTGGGTTGGTGTTTCCAGTAACCGCACGGAAAGTGAACAGATCTGCCGCACCGCGACCCTCATAGACCTATCTGTCCCCGGGATGACACCGCGTCCTGTTGCAGAAGAGCTCGACCCACTAGGAGCCTTACCAAAGGGATTCCTGCCGTTACCAGAGCCCCTGATACCAGCACCTTTGACGATCGAGGTGAGAGAACACCTACCCGCAGATCACCCGGATAGAAAAGTAGTTATTGGTGAATGGGTATCATGTAAGGTAGTACAAGGAACCAAAGGTCCATACGGGATCAGAGTGAAGAGACAGTTGTTAATAACACCAGAAGAGGATGAAATCCCTGCATTGGAGGATCCAGATATCCCAACAAACCCGGATTCATCGACACAACTGCACCCAATTGTTGACACGGGTCCCATCAATACTATTGAGACTCATCCAGTAAGATCCAGAAGCAGTTACGCAGACGCCCAGCAGCTACTTGCTAGTCCAGGCATTGCAAGAATTAGAGATGTTCCCAAGGAGAAGAGAGCCCCAGATATTGCCTTGGAAAATGAAGCAAGAGAAGAACTGAAGAAACCCGGATCCTGAAAGAAGAAGACTTGTAAGTGTGAATGCGATGTAACCCTTGCTGTCCCCATCCCAATCCTGAATGAATGTTAGCTTTCCCTTGTCTGTCATATGTGTTAATTGACATTGATATCACGGACGATGAGGTGATATAAACTTTCCATTGTATATAGTTAAACACTTCGTGTGTTCCCCTTTGGTTTTAAAACCAGCTTTGCACTTGAGAGACTGTGCACTAAACGGCAGAATGCTTGCGTGCAATATTGAAGCACTCGTGCCTGTGAACTTTTTTAACTCCTTTTTGAGACTTTTGAAACTTTGAACTTTTTGCACTTTTGAACTGAAAAGAGAACTTTGATACTTTTGCTAGAAAGTAATGCCTTTTATGTGTTTTACCAAAGAAAAGTGAATGCGTTGTAGCATTAGACCCGGTAAAGGTCTAGTAGGGTGACGAAGTTAATGCACCCGTGTGACTCACCGTAGGCCCGTGGACTCCGGTTTAGACAGGCTGTAGCTCCTTCCTCCTTGTCACGGGTGGACCGCGCCTGCCGGTAGTGAGGCCCGGTTTGGTGCAGATCAAAAGTTGAAGACGTCTTGTAGGAACAGATTAAAGGGGTTAATTTATTCGTGACGCCACCTATGGGTAGTTCGGTAATCGTTACCGACGCTGCGGAACCTCCGGGGGATGGACAGCAGCAGGATGGAATGCTCCCCACAGGCTGAGCGGTGATCCCCGGAGGTTGGAGCTGCTTAAGATGTTGTGCGGCAGCTGCGGTTACCTTGTAGTGCGGACGGACAGTTCATAAGGAAGCACGGACACAGAAAGTCTCTGCAACGGGTCTTTACTGTAACCAGCAGGCAGTACATGGCATACAGTTTACGGGTAGTGGACCGGGTGGACTCAGCAGTGATGGTGTCCCTCAGAGATCTGCAGTGTTCCTCCATTCTAGCTAAGTGGTTGCCATTGTCGCCCAGGAATACCAGGTCGGGTACGGGGAGGCTGCTTCAATGCCCTATCCATGATGTACGTTCTGGATGTTTTGGGGAGCCTTGGGTCCCTCGGTGGGTACACCGCTGGTTAGACGACTGGAAGTTGGCTGGTGGTGGGGTGCTCCTATAAAGCTGCTCCTCCACGCTTCTGGTTCGCGTAGCAGAGGTGAACTGCTGCCAGCTTCGGTACCAGTGAACCGGCTGTGAGTTGTGGGCATGGGAGTCTTTTGGAACCCGTGGTTGGTGATGCCCGATCCCGGTTGTTCAGGCCTCAGGTGCTGACACCCGACCGGTGACGGCCCGGGGGCTGCACGAGGTGCAGAGCCCCCTCTCCTACTCCAAGTTCAAGTCTGTGTCTTGTCTTGTCTAGACTCTCCCAGACTCTCTTCAGACTCTCTAGTCTAAGTGTCTGTACTTCTCCTACACTACCCTTCACTCCGCCCACCAGGACCCTGGATTGGTCCCCTATTCTAGGTGTTGCATGCAGGGTTTGGATCTCTAAGTTAACCGGATAACTGCTGTGTCGGAGAATATTGCGGCTGCATTTATGGCTGCAATACCCTCCTGTGACGCACTCGTTGCGGGGCGCCACACTCCCCCTTGGTTGAATACGCTTGTCCCCAAACGTCACACTACCCACATTACAGAGGTTTTTATATTTTATAACAGGTAATACACTTTTATTAATGACAGGTCATTATTTTGCATAAAAGTGAGGCAGTAAAATAAACAGGTTAACACATTGCGCGGACCCGGCGGGCGGTCGGCTGTCCTTAGGTAAAAGTTCAGGCTGTAGCCGCCAAGTCGCGGTGTTATTTGCACATAGGAAGAAGTCTCTTGGCAAAAAGTTCAAACAACAAAGTCACTCATGGAGGGCAGTGTTCCGGACTCGTATAGCGAACCACCCGTCACAGCATACATGTCGCTCATAGGTTACAATGTCCCCTCTATACAAGTCTCGGTTTGGATGACCTCGCGGTAGGTGCGATTCCACATCACGGCGCCCCACAAACACTTCAGTACTCACACCCTCCTCCCTTATGAATCCCCACCCGGTTGACAAGTTAAAGGTGCTTACCCGCCCGGTTTTACGGAATTGTTCAGGCAATGGAGGTTGGCGGCGGGCTTCAGCGCGGGCCTGCATGTTGGCGCGCAGCCGAGCGTGCCACTCCTCCCTTCGGATACGATGTACCTCTTCGTCGGAGTGGTGCGGCGTGTGGATCAAGTCACTACGGCGTGCTGGTTGTTGAACCGCTCGAGCTTGGTGGGCAGTCTGGAGCGGAGCCCTGTTGAACGGAACCGGAGAAGATGCTGTTGCGGCGGCACCCGACCAGTGCACCCGAGCTGATCGCCCGGCAGAAGGATTCTTGGTGTCTCCCCAGGCGAACCCGGTGTAGAGATCCTCAGCTGGGCTGTAGGTCTCGTCGTCATCCTCCTCGATCTCTCCCTCGATGACCACGTCGGGCTGCTCGGCTGACGGAGATGATGGAACGGAATCCTCTGGATCGGTGGGTGGCTGTGCTGCAAAGTTCTTCTCGGGGTCGTTGTGCAGGACTTCCAGGCTGCCTGCCTCTTCTTCTGTAGCAGCGGAAAGTGGTGTTTCGATCCCGGTCACCAGGTAGGCCTCGGTAATTGCAGAGGAGGCCTCCGGATCAGGGGAGAAACAGGCGACAGTCTCGGTAGTCGTGAAACTCGTCGCAGGTTCCGCAGGTGGAACCAGGTAAGTGTTCGGTTCTTCCTTGGAGCGAGTTACAAGCTCCGGCTCAAACACGGTCGCTGTTCCAGGCTTTGGAGAGGGATAAGCGGTGGTCTCTACCGGGATGATACAGTCTATCGGCTCCGGAGACGAGGCTGGACAAGTGGTCGGCGTGGGCGAGGCGGTGCTGAAACTCGAGATGTCGTCCGGCCCTGGAGTGGTTGCTCCCGAGTGGCTCTGCTGCATCGCATGATGTAGTCTGCTGCCCAAGCTTGCACTCCAACTGCGGATGGTCCATTCTACGGTTTCTAGGAGCCGTACCCGGAGGTCTTGCAGAGCTTCTTGCCAGAAGTCGGGGCTGCCGTTGATATTAAGGACGGGACCCGGACCCGGATGGCCTATTGCTGCTCCGGCCTCGGCTTCCACTTCTTGCATCAGGTCTCTCAGTCTTGAGCTGGCCATGTTTCTTGGAGGAACCACACCCGTCTCTACCCAGTAGCTGTACTGGTGAAGAGCTGGTGAAGAACGGTCTGTGACACTCCCATTTCCTTTGGGCCTTTGTAGTCCAATCATGGGAAAAGTCTTTGGGGTCCGCCCCCATGGTTGATTCGAGCAATCAGGGCGGACAAAGAGTTTGGCGCCTTTGCCTTTAGCCCTCCCACGATGAGGGGCGGTGGCTCACCCCTGGGCTTGCACGTGGCGGATCCTTATGGCAGGAACGCCATCTTGGCCCACGGTGAAAAGGCGGGAAAGTTCTTTTAGGGACAAACAAAGTCCAAATTGTAGACATTAAAGTCATTTTTAAGCACAATATACCCGTTGGGTAACGGGCCTGCTCGTATCCTGTTCGTGACGCCATTTTCTGACTCACCGTGGCCGGGGACTCCGGGTTAGACAGGCTGTAGCTCCTTCCTCCTTGTCACGGGTGGGCTGCGCCTGCCGGTAGTGAGGCCCGGTTGAGTGCAGATCAAAAGTCGAAGACGTCTTGTAGGAACAGATTAAAGGGTTAATTTATTCGTGACGCCACCTATGAGTAGTTCGGTAAGTCCTACTGACGCTGCGGAACCTCCGGGGGATGGATAGCAGCAAGATGTTACGCTCCCCACAGGCTGAGCGGTGATCCCCGGAGGCTGGAGCTGCTTAAGATGTTGTGCAGCAGCTGCGGTTACCTTGTAGTGCGGACGGACAGTTCATAAGGAAGCACAGACACAGAAAGTCTCTGCAATGGATCTTTACTGTAACCAGCAGGCAGTACATGGTATACAGATTACGGGTAGTGGACCGGGTGGACTCAGCAGTGATGGTGTCCCTCAGAGATCCGCAGTGTTCCTCCATTCTACCTACTTGATTGCCAGCGTCGCCCAGGAATACCAGGTCGGGTACGGGGAGGCTGCTTCAATGCCCTATCCATGATGTACGTTCTGGATGTTTTGGGGAGCCTTGGATCCCTTAGTGGGTACACCGCTGGTTAGACGACTGGAAGTTGGCTGGTGGTGGGGTGCTCCTGTGAAGCTGCTCCTCCACTCTTCTGGTTCGCGTAGCAGAGGTGAACTGCTGCCAGCTTCGGTACCAGTGAAACCGGCTGTGGTTGTGGGCACGGGAGTCTTTTGGAACCCGTGGTTACGATGCCCGATCCCGGTTGTTCAGGCCTCAGGTGCTGACACCCGACCGGTGACGGCCCAGGGGCCCGCACGGGGTGCGGAGCCCCCGCTCCTCTCCAAGTTCAAGTCTGTGTCTCTCTTGTCTAGACTAGACTCCTTCTGCTCTAGACTAACTGTACTTCTCCTACACTACCTTTGCACTCCGCCCACCAGGACCTTAGATTGGCCCTCTATGTTAAGTGATGCATGCAGGGTTTGGATCTCTAAGTTAACCATATGACTGCTGGGTCGGAGAATATTGCGGCTGCCTTTATGGCTGCAATACCCTCCTGTGACGCACTCGTTGCGGGGCGCCACATGAACCAAGCACCAATACAACCTGACAAGCGTTTCGCCTCAGCTTTCTCAGGGGGTCGTCAACCATGTGTGTCTAATCAGCCTTATACAGTTGTACCCGCAGGTGTCCCAGATCCCAGCTGCAATTATCAGCGCATATTCAGTCACGTGACACCCCAGGTGCGCGATAGCTCAGCACTCGAGCATACAATGCCAAGCAAGGGTACATCTCCCAGGACATCAGAAGACTCAGACTCGTCCCCAGAGGACAGTGTCAGTACCACGCACACAAGTGGAGAAGGACTGAACATGGGCACATTCTGGTGACATCCTGAGTAGGTGAAAATCTAGGTGCACCATCTTGGAGGAGACTGTCACAGGTGTGTCACGTCCTAATGTGACTCATAGGGATCAGACATCAGAAGGTAACATCGCATAATTGAACGCACATCTGTGTTGCTGCCCTCTTGACTACTATCATGTATTGGACTGGTTTTACTTTCTTTTAGTGCTGAAAGGGTTAAGGACTCTTTCCCTTCTGCCTGAGAACTTGTGGCCTTTATCTCAGCTGTAGAAAGTTTTGACCATGTCCTTCCGCTATATATACACTCACCTCTTTCTGCCATACAGTGCTGGTTATCATCCTTCCCTCAGCCACAGAGCCAGTCTCTCATGGACAGGGAGACCGGTGCCTATCCTGCGGCTCTGTGCGCTTTACCCATTTTGTCCCTGCTGTGAGGATAGTCTCTGCTAAGTAGGGAGACCAGTGTCCAAAACGCAGCTCCGCTGGTTCTCACCTTGCCCATGGTTCCATGCAGCCATCTGCTTCCTTCTCTTCCAGGAATCTGCGTCATCTTGGCAGTTTTCCTGGGAATGTTCTTAGGTTGCGCTCCTAGCATCCTGCACACATTTAAAGGAGCAGTACACCTGCTCCCTATTAAGGATCTCAGCCTTAGCCCTGAGCTGTTCTGTGCATAAAAGGCATCCTCCCCCTAAGGGAGGTGCCTGGGCAACTTGTTCATTCTGTAGAAACAATGCTTTTGTCCAAGTCGCACTCTTCAGTGCTCTGCACTAGGAAGACTGTTGTCTTGCTTTCAGCATTATTACAGAATCCTCTGCTGGACGATCATTATATGGGATCTCTCTGGATGTCCCGGATTACACCCTGGGCTGTCCAAACCTCTCCTGAAGTGCTGTCCAGATTCCTAACCAGCTGGACCAGCCTATCTGGGATTGTACGGAGCTCCCAGGATTAATCTCACTAGTGTTCCACAGTCTCCTCTCTTCTGTTCGGTCTTTAATGGTTGCCCCTTTGCTCCGGTATTTCTGGTGCTGTACCGGATGTATCCCTGTACAGGGGTTCCCTCGCCGGTGCTCCACTACAAGGGTTTGGTGTCATGATCCAGATGGTCCTCTCCTCAGAAACCTTTCTACCTGTTAATCTTCCTTTAATAAATATCCTTGGTTTCACTGAAGTCATTCTCCAGTCTCTTGGTGTATGGTGTATTCATCTGCCACTGCTCCACCGGTGGTCCTGTGAGTCCACATTACATCTCCCCTCAGGCATAACAGTTATATTCTTTATAGTGACCAGGAGAAGTTGTTAGTTGGGTATTTTGTCATCTGTCTGATTTATCTACCTTGTGTTGTCTTATAGGAGTTGTGAGACTTGTGTATCGCTGGCCTACACACTAGTGTAAGGGTGAGGGCCTAGGCACATGATGGCGACAGGGGGAAGGACCCGTATAGGGATGTTAGGGGAGCTCAGGGTTCAACCTCAGGTAGTGTTAGGAGGTGACCCCTGGCCTCCTCTCCCTTGTGTTGTCTTATAGGAGTTGTGAGACTTGTGTATCGCTGGCCTACACACTAGTGTCAGGGTGAGGGCCTAGGCACATGATGACGACAGGGGGAAGGACCCGTATAGGGATATTAGGGGAGCTCAGGGTTCAACCTCAGGTAGTGTTAGGAGGTGACCCCTGGCCTCCTCTCCCTTGTGTTGTCTTATAGGAGTTGTGAGACTTGTGTATCGCTGGCCTACACACTAGTGTCAGGGTGAGGGCCTAGGCACATGATGACGACAGGGGGAAGGACCCGTATAGGGATATTAGGGGAGCTCAGGGTTCAACCTCAGGTAGTGTTAGGAGGTGACCCCTGGCCTCCTCTCCCTAACTCCAGGGTCTTCTGTTCCCATCAGTGTTGCACCACACGGTGGGCACTCCCTCGCCCGGTTGTGACACAGTTAGAGGCTAAGTATACCTATGTACCAGGCATACACAAAACACAGCGCCACATATAAAATGCACAGCTCCCGGGTAGAGAAGAGAATCGCTAAGAGGCAGAAAAAGAGCGGAAGAAAATCCAAGGTGAGAAAAAATGTAGGAAGTGAAAGAATGGAAAAAAGACAGAAAGAAAGAGTTAATATTAATGCCGAATCACCCAACACATACCACAGTCAGGATACAATTAAAGTGACAAATGCGATATAAATAAAACATGTGTTACATAATAAATGACAAAACGACACAATGCGAGACACACAATGATCAGAACAAAACACCTTTATTGTAGGAGAATGAGGAAAACGTGACGAAGCTTCGCAGGATCCTCAGTGCCGGGTTTAGTGTGACGATGACTATGGGATCACGGGAACTAGGGCGCCTGATCAGTCCCTCAAGCTAGGTGGCCCTAAGCTATCCCTTATCTAAGGGGTACCCCTAATGGTGGGGAGGCCTGAGTCTCCGACCTGCCCCAGCTCCTGGCCAGTCCTGATCTTATTCCTCCTCCCCACCCAGTACAGGGGAGCAATGAAGCCCACAGATAATGACAGACAAGGGAAAACCAGAACTCAGTCACTAATCACACACCCAATGGTAAACATAATAAAAGTAGCCGGAGGAAAAGCAAGAGCACAAAGGAAGCTACAGAACAAAAGGGGAGAACTTCCACAACCACACCAAGTAAATAGCACAACTTTCTCCAGAGTCTGGGACACTGCACCTCACAGACCAGCATAGGATAAACTATACCTGCCATGGGTAGAAGGATTCCACCAGCATAAGTAGGAGGGGAACCGCTGTGATAGGCCTCTCCATAACATGTGATTAGAGGAGCAAGCTTCACCAGAGTCTGGGATACCGCACCTCACAGACCAACATAGACCAACATAGGATAAACTATAGCTGGCATGGGTAGAAAGATTCCATCAGCATAAATAGGAGGGGAGCCACTGTGATAGGCCTAAACACAACATGTGATTAGAGGAGCAAGCTTCACCAGAGTCTGGGACACTGCACCTCACAGCCAACATAGGATAAACTATAGCTGCCATGGATAGAAGGATTCCACCAGCATAAACAGGAGGGGAGAATCTGTGATAGGCTGAACCACAACATGTGATTAGAGGAGCAAGGAGACCAGAGTCTGGGACACTGCACCTCACAGACCAACATAGGATTAAACTATAGCTGCCATGGATAGAAGGATTCCACCAGCATAAATAGGAGGGGAGAATCTGTGTTAGGCTGAACCACATGTGATAAGAGGAGCAAGGAGACCAGTAGAGATTAACCATTGCTAGCCTGAATATGAATCAGCACACAGCCGGTCAACACCCGAGTCTGCCTGTGTAGATTCCAGACACCAGATAAATCTATCAGGCAGAGCGTCAGAATCTGCAATATGAACAGAGCCCAATGCAGCCATGACAGTCAATGATATTTGTGCAAAACTCTGTGTGACATTGAGCCTCATTAGTCACAATCATTTGCAGGATAAAATGACAGGTACCATGGACACCATGAAGCCTTAAAACCCTGGATAGTTTGGTTATTAATTATCATCTATTTGTAATGTCACTAACGCAAAATATAATCTCAAGATTCACCTGTTAGGCACCATAGTCCCATATCAAGGATATACTGACACATTGACCACAGCGGAAGACTAAAAATGACACCTTTATTTAACAAATCTATAAAATTATACACAGCACTCAAAAAAGGTAACAGGTAACGTCCTATCGAGGGCACAGGACACAATACTATCCGCACACTAACAGCTGTTTAAGCTAAATCTAATATATAATGCTGAGTGCATATGTTTGTGTGTGTATGTATGTATCAAGCCCCACCCGCTCCAAATAGCCACACCCACTCCACATAGCCACACGCACTCATCATAGCTATGCCCTCTCCACATAGTCACAACCCTAAAGGGTGTGGCTATCTATATAGTATAATGCAGCCTCATAGCCCTCCATGTATGATAACGCAGCCTCATAGCCCTATATATATCATAATGCAGCCTCATAGCCCTCCATATTTCATAATGCAGCCTCATACCCCTCCATACAGTATAATGAAGCCGCATAGCCCTCCATATAGTATAATGCAGCCTCATAGCCCTCCATATATCATAATGCAGCCTCATAGCCCTCCATATATCATAATGCAGCCTCATAGCCCTCCATACAGTATAATGAAGCTGCATAGCCCTCCATATAGTATAATGCAACCTCATAGCCCTCCATATATGATAACGCAGCCTCATAGCCCTATATATATCATAATGCAGCCTCATAGCCCTCCATATATGATAACGCAGCCTCATAGCCCTATATATATCATAATGCAGCATCATAGCCCTCCATATATCATAATGCAGCCTCATAGCCCTCCATACAGTATAATGAAGCTGCATAGCCCTCCATATAGTATAATGCAGCCTCATAGCCCTCCATATATCATAATGCAGCCTCATAGCCCTCCATACAGTATAATGAAGCCGCATAGCTCTCCATATAGTATAATGCAGCCTCATAGCCCTCCATGTAGTATAATGCAGCCTCATATCCTTCCATATCTGAGTATATGCATGCATGTGTGTGTATGTATGTGTGTATGTCACAGTGGAATGACTCAAATGCAAATCCACAATATAAATCCACAAATACATAGTAACATAGTAACATAGTTTTTAAGGTTGAAGGAAGACTTTAAGTCCATCTAGTTCAACCCATAGCCTAACATGTTGATCCAGAGGAAGGCAAAAAAAACCCATGTGGCAACACTAAGCTCCACATTGGGGGAAAACATTCCTTCCTGACTCCAGATACGGCAATCAGACTAATTCCCTGGATCAACGCCCTATCAAAGAATCTAGTATGTATAACTGGTAATATTATAGTTTTCAAGAAAGGCGTCCAGGCCCTTCTTACATGTTAGTAGTGACTCCCTCATTACACCATCATGTGGAGAGAGTTCCATAGAACTTAGGAAACACAAATCCCTCACAAATACAGTGAGATGAGTCAGAATATTATAGGCTACATTCTATTGTGACATCACTGTATTGTTCCATAACTAAGAACAGTTAGTTATTATACCCAGACAACGCTGAGGACTACAGCTAGTAAATATATAAACACAAGCTACCTATATGTGAATAAGTCTTTATATAGAATTCTTATATGAGTATAAGAGGGAAGAGTATATTAATAGTGAAAATTGTTTGTGCATTTTTATTAGGCATGGTGGCCAAATAGAAATACGGTAGATAGGAATCATAGAATAGAAGAAATTTCTATACCTGGTGCAACAGGTGGTCCTGCGTCCCCGACACACGTTTCATCGTCACTTCCTCAGAGGGTCGTGTGGCACGTGTGGTTGTAAGAGGGTCAGTGGTATTGTCACCCTGTCACCCAATGAAACCTTTATGAGAAACTGTACATTCCTTAATGTATATGTGGCCTCTACTGGTTAAAGGTGAAGGCTGCTCCCTGAACCCCCATTAGCCAATGAAGGTTATTGGTAGGGGGTGTTCCTTGTGGGTGGGTAGTAAATAAACAGGGTTGTAGATGGGAGATGGTGGGAGAGTGTATCAGGAACCAAAGCACCCTGTAAATTGCTCAGACCCCGGGGGTCACTCAGTGAGGTGATCCAGCATTTAGACGGTGGAATAGAACCTCACCCAGGTGTGTTCTCCCAGTGTTGGAGCTTGACGTCCGCCCTGGTGGATACCTGGACAGTGGAAGATAGATGAATCTCCATTGTGAGTGAGGGAACACTGTCTGGCGGTTCCCCGGTGGTCCTATGGATGAACCACCATTACCAACATTATATAAAGACCAGTTTAATCCATGGGGGTGTCCATGATGGACAAAAAGCTCTATCTTGTCTCATCTGTCCACAAGAAGGATTCTGGTTCCTCACGTACATTTTGGCTTTTTGTCTGTGTCAGCAGTGGGTCCTCCTGGGTCTTCTCCATAGCGTTTCATGTCATTCACATGTGGATGGATAGTTCACGCTGACACTGATGCCCCCTGAGCCTGCAGGACAGCTTGAATTTTGTTAGATCTTGATTGGGGATTATCCTCCATCTGAACTATCCTGCATTACAACCTTTCATCAATTTTTCTCTGCCATCCACGTCCAGATAGATTATCTACAGTGCCATGGGTTGTAAACTTCTGGGACAAAGAAACTTCTAGATCTCTGGAGATGGACTTGTCACCTTGAGATTGCTGATATTTTTACACTATTTTGGTTCTTGTCCTCAGACAGTTCTCTTCTCTCTGTCCTCCATGCTTAGTGTGGTACACAGACACAACATGCAAAGAATGAGTCAACTTCTCCCCTTTTTATCTGGTGTCAGATGTGATTTTTATATTGCCCACAGCTGTTACTGTCACAGGTGAGTGTGAATGATCGTCACATGCTGGAAAGAAAGTTGTTTACTCACAATTTTGGAAAAATGCCAACAATTTTGTTTGATCCATGGTTTTTTTGGGTGCAATTATGACCAATTTGCCATTTTTCTCTGTTTTAGTGTGTGACTTGACACAAGCCGCTCCATTTGGCTAAATCCTGAGAAAACCTGACACCCTTTACCCTCTATACAGGGATATGAATTTACAAGTGGTCCAGGAGGTTGCTGCCTGTGGAAGGGCTACAGTCCAGAGACAGGAATAGTCAGTGGCGGACCTTGAGCCCAGAGGGCCCTGGTGCAGCCATGGTGAGCAGCGGGGGGGGGTGCTGGCGGTCGTCGGCGAGGTGCGGGGGGCGTTTATTAGTGATGTGGCTCTCCTACCTGCTGAGCCGCGCGGAGTGCATTCCTGGGAGCCGGGGTGGCAGAGGGGCAAGAGGAGAGAAAGGGCGGGATCAGGCAAGGGAAGCTTCCTGCTTCCATTGCCTGACCCTCCTCTCCTCTGACATCGGGTTACGGGGATCGGCTGGGGGCCCCCTGCAGGCTTGAGGGGCCCCCTAGCCGGTTGGGGCCCTGGTGCAGCTGAACCAGCTGCACCACAGTAGGTCTGCCCCTGGGAATAGTCACCAAGCAAAGTCAAAACCGAGAGGTCACAAAAATGACAAAATCAGGATCCGTTAGAGTCAAGGAGTCTGATCAAAACCAAGATGGCAGCAATGTACAAAACTGCCAGGCAGGAGAAGGGTCCAAAAACCAGACCAAGGGAATACAGGGAGAACAATTCAGAGCTGGAGACAAGCCGGGGAGGAACAAGCTATATCTGGCAGCTTCCAGCAGTAAGATGAGGCTTCTATAGAGTGTGGGGCTTTCCAATAGGGTGAAGCCAGAAGCTGATGACTTCACCTGGACAGCACACACACGAATACACTGATGACAGAGGCAGATGTCAGAGGCCGGCTCTGGAGATGTCACACACATAGGAGATAAATACACTGCTGTTTTTCGGTATCGTGTGTTTCCAGGTTAAACTGCACTTGCATCGGTTTTTGGCCCCAATGACTTGCACTTGCAGGTGCACCCAGTTCTTCCCGTTTCCCCCGGATCCGGGTGCACAAGTTTTTTTTTCACTGAGACCAAAAATGCATTTTGTTGTGAATTTGGTCACCATAACATAGACCGTGCACCCCGGGATACAGGGCGATAAAATGTGGATCTATGTAACCCGGATCCTGCTGGATCCAAACCTCTGGATCCGGGGCTTTGAACTGAGCATGCCCAGAATGCAGTTCTAAATAACTACCCCTACCACTAGGGGGCGCATCATTTACAATTGGATCCTGTGGAAATAGGCATGCAGCCGGATGTAACGGGATGCTCCTGTACCGGTATTATCAGTGATCTGTGAGGCAGATAATACTCGGGCGGGTGCATACAGTGTGTCAATTACGGGGAGATCTATTGGGCAATAATAATCCCCGTGTGGGGGGAATTCACTGAGTGCAGGTAAATTCACAGATAAAGACTCAGATCCCCCCTTACACACAATCTGCAGGGTCCCGCTGATGATGTTTATGTAACCGCGGCCTCCGATGGGTGATCAGGGACAAAAAAATAATGAATGTAAAAAACCCAGGCAGGGACCTGTCCTAAGTGATGTAGATCAGAGGTGGATCATCAACAACAGCAACTTTCATAAGAAAACATAACTAAGCAACGTTAACTCAAGATCACAACTAATATGGACACATCATACGAAGAGAGCAGTTACTGGAGAAGGACATCATGGTGGGAAGAATAGAAGGAACAAGGCGAAGAGGAAGACCAGCAAGCCTACTATCAAGATAGCCGCGCCGAAGACCCTAGTGAACCTATCTAGGCTTGGAGAAGATCCTAGTGAAGTTATCTAGCTTTGGGGAAGACCCTGGTGGAGCTATCAAGGCTCGGAGAAGATCCTGGTGGAGCTATCTAGGCTCGGAGAAGATCCTGGTGGAGCTATCTAGGCTCGGAGAAGATCCTGGTGGAGCTATCTAGGCTTGGAGAAGATCCTGGTGGAGCTATCTAGGCTTGGAGAAGATCCTGGTGGAGCTATCAAGGCTTGGAGAAGACAATGGTGAAGCTATCTAGGCTCGGAGAAGATCCTAGTGGAGCTATCTAGGCTTGAAGAAGACCCTGGTGGAACTATCTAGGCTTGGAAAAATTCCTGGTGGACCTATCTAGGCTTGGAGAATACCCTGATGGATCCATCAAGGCTGGGAGAAGATCCTGGTGGAGCTATCTAGGCTTGGAGAAGATCCTGGTGGACCTATCTAGGCTTGGAGAAATCCCTGGTGGACCTATCTAGGCTTGGAGAAGATCCTGGTGGAGCTATCTAGGCTCGGAGAAGATCCTAGTGGAGCTATCTAGGCTTGGAGAAGACCCTGGTGGAGCTATCAAGGCTTGGAGAAATCCCTGGTGGACCTATCTAGGCTCAGAGAAGATCCTGGTGGAGCTATCTAGGCTTGGAGAAGGACTTGGTGGACTTATCTAGGCTTGGAGAAGTCTATCGTGGGCCTATCTAGGTTTGGAGTAGACCCTAATGGACCTATCTAGGCTTGGAGAAGACCCTGGTGGACTTATCTTGGCTTGGACAAGACCCTTGTGAACCTATCTAAGCTTGGAGAAGACCCTGGTGGACCTATCTGGGCTTGGAGAAGACCATGGTGGACTTATTCAGGCTTGGGGAAGGCTCTGGTGGACCTATCAAGATTTAGAGAAGACCCTACTGGACCTATCTAGGCGTAGAGAAGACCCTTGTGGACCTATCTAGACTCACGCAGAATCGATCTTCCTCCAGAGCGTTCATCCCTCAAGACGTTATGGCTCAAGATCGAGCTGAAGGCTGATAAATAATAATAGGAAACCAAGTTCCTTTGTCACCTTGGCATCAACAACATTGGCTGCAGAACCACAATCAGTAAAGATAAGACAAATAAACAAGGAGTAATAATTCTGCAGAATCACAGGATAACACCTGCGCCCAGTTGGGGATCCCCGGACCACCGAGACGGGGTGACTTCCTTGCAGTGGTTCTTTTGGACAGGAAGAAAAGTGATGTCCGGACTCTGCACAGTTACTACTAACCTTCAGTGTTTGTCCCATTCTGGTCACCTGGACATTGGTCAGGAAGGTTATAACCCTGCGTCCGGCAATCATGAGCGGTGAAATAAGGAGACCGGATTGTGGACTGGATCCACCACAGTGTGGAGTGGATCCATAACCTGCTATTTCTAGGCTGGGAATGGACCAATAACCATGACCTTTCCCTCCTCCCCCTGAGAATAGCAGCCCCCCGCTGTCAGCTTTACCTTGGCTGTGATTGTGGCGCCCCTGCGTCCAGGAGGCCACAAAAGGGAACTGCAGCCAGGCAGGTAGGACAATTGTTGCACAAACACCTCACAGCCCACACAACCCACGTGTAGGAGAAGGCAGCATCCAGCCCTGAGATTGCTGACTCTAGGCAATTGAGGGGTGGTGGATTTGGAGGAGTGGGTTGGGCACACACGTAGTCAGGTGACTTAAGAGTAGAAATAGGAAGGGGGAGGAGGAAGGAGTTCAGTAGGCCAGAGCGAGCTGTAAAGACCAAGAACAGGCCGAGAACAGCAGAAGGCTGAGCTAAGCTGAGCAGATAGAAAGAATCACACGTCCTGCGAGTGTAAGGTGTAGGAGCGCAGAATCTGTACTGAGCCAGGGTGAGCCGGAGGAGAGAGAAAGCACGTCCGAAGCTGATACCACCAGGAGTGTGAGAGGACAGAGAGGGACGGTGATACCCGGGCCCTAAAGATACAGCTGAAGCCACTGACTGCAGGCGGGGTAGCCCTCCTATATACCGAGAGACGCAGAGGGAAAGAGCCTGGTAGAGCCTCACACTTGAGGACTGCTGGAGGCTGGGCTGAGTAGAGTGTCGGCTCTAGAGGGGACCGTAGTTTTACCCGGAATCCCCAAACAACACGACGGGGGACCACAGCTCCACGTTAGGGTCCCTACCCCAAAGGACAGGCAGCTCAGTGACAAACAGGAGGAACCACAGGGGCCCGAGTCACCGCCATACTGTCCAGGGTTTCACACACAACGCAGTAAACCAGAGAACGTTAATAGCCCGGAAAGGACACAGAGACTGTGTGAGGGGTCATGGAGAGAGAGGCCTGGCTGCAGAGTAAAGGGAACCCGGAGAGGGAGAGTGAGCCCGTGTACTTGTACTGAACTTTGTAAGAACTGTGTAAGAACTGTAACTGACTTGTGAACTGTCTTGAAGAACTGGAGAGTAAACACGGAAAACCCTGAGATTGCCTCCCTTGTGTCTCTGCATGAAAGTGATTCTCTATTACAAAAAGCCTCCACCAGCAGAGCCACAGCACAGCCTGTCAGCACCAGCAAAGAGGGGAGATCCCTGCAGCGTCTGCACAGTGAAGGTACCGTCACACACGGCAATATTGCAGGCAATGTCACTGGCAATTTGCTGGTTTCAGTGAAATCATGGACACTTTGTTACATTTGTACACGGCAACAAAATAGAACAATGTGTCCATGATTTCACTGCAACCAGCAAATTGCCAGTGACATTGCCTGCAATATTGCCGTGTGTCGCACTTCAGGGTACCTTTACACGCCGCTACTGGAGGATGGATACATCCCGCTACTTCACGTGCACGAGCACGCCCGAACGGTTACAAACGGGAAACGCACCACCTTTACACGCCGCCACAAGGTGCGCTACGCTACGCTACATCTGTAACTAGCTACATCGCTGGGTGTCTCAAGTAGCCATCTGTAGCTCATCTTAGCTCATTTACACACCGCTACAACCAGCTACTATGGGCGTACCTGGTGCAGCAGGGACAGCACATAGGCGTGCCACAATTGTGGATTACGAGACGTCCGTACGCTGATAGGACAAAGCAATAACATCATGATTTGGCAGCCAGCGCAGGAGGCTGATTAATACTTGATGCCCGAGCAATTGTGTAGTGTGACTCGTCAGCTCCTTAAATATGCCTCCCTGTGCAGCGACTACCAATCGTAACGCAGGAGCTTCCACCAATGATCGCTGAAGGGGCGCGGAAACCCGGAGGCAGTGTCACGCCCCAGCTACATACCAGGTACATCGCCGGGTGTCCAGAGTTCCCTTCTGTAGCTTCTTTACACGCCGATACAGCTCGCTACCATCGGCTTTGTAGCTCTCTGTTTTCGAGCAGAGCCCATAAACAGATGTATCTGCTGCCGGCTGCCTCCTACCGTCTTCACACGCCGCTACTACGGGCTATATTGACGCTACAAGCTACATTTGAAGCCTGTAGCGAGTTGTATCCATCCTCCAGTAGCGGCGTGTAAAGGTACCTTAAGTGTACTGAACATTCCACAATAGACTTAACTCCTTACTGCCCCAGGGAACACAGTTCTACCCACTGGAACTACACCATCTCCGCTGCCACTACATCATCCCCGGAGGTTCTGCAGCAGCGGCGGCCCCCATTACTGGCCGCATATAGTGGGTGGCGTCACGACTGACAACCCCTGTAAATATTCCCCTTTTATTGCAGAGCCCGGGACACGGTCCGGACCAGGCCCACCCGTGACTTCCCCAGTAGCAGACCGGTCCGGTACCAAGTACCCCCGTCCCAGTGGGCCCGACATGATTACATTTGGGGGGACGCCTCCTCATTGTTTATATAAATGATGCCTGTGTGTGGTGACCTGTATTATGGATTACCAGCCCCGGTGCCGGCTGTGGGCTGTGCTCTGCAGACTGCGGCTGTCTGCTTTACCTGGACTGACAACTAATACAGAGTTTCCACCGAAGAGAAAGCTGGGCTTTGTAGTCCGCGCTGACCGCAATAAGGGGCAATCAGGTTATGGTTTATTTGCCTACACATTTCGTGGCTTAAATCTGCCACAAATCTGCCACACACACGGATGTCACACACGGATGTCACACACGGATGACACACACGGATGTCACACACGGATGACACACACGGATGTCACACACGGATGACACACACGGATGACACACACGGATGACACACACGGATGTCACACACGGATGACACACACGGATGTCACACACGGATGTCACACACGGATGACACACACGGATGTCACACACGGATGTCACACACGGATGACACACACGGATGACACACACGGATGTCACACACGGATGACACACACGGATGTCACACACGGATGTCACACACGGATGACACACACGGATGACACACACGGATGTCACACACGGATGACACACACGGATGTCACACACGGATGACACACACGGATGACACACACGGATGACAGACACGGATGACACACACGGATGACACACACGGATGACACACACGGATGTCACACACGGATGACACACACGGATGTCACACACGGATGTCACACACGGATGACACACACGGATGACACACACGGATGACACACACGGATGTCACACACGGATGACACACACGGATGTCACACACGGATGACACACACGGATGTCACACACGGATGACACACACGGATGACACACACGGATGTCACACACGGATGACACACACGGATGTCACACACGGATGTCACACACGGATGACACACACGGATGTCACACACGGAGGACACACACGGATGACACACACGGATGTCACACACGGATGACACACACGGATGTCACACACGGAGGACACACACGGATGTCACACACGGAGGACACACACGGATGACACACACAGATGTCACACACGGATGACACACACGGATGTCACACACGGATGACACACACGGATGCCACACACGGATGACACACACGGATGTCACACACGGATGTCACACACGGATGACACACACGGATGTCACACACGGAGGACACACACGGATGACACACACGGATGTCACACACGGATGACACACACGGATGACACACACGGATGTCACACACGGAGGACACACACGGAGGACACACACGGATGACACACACGGATGTCACACACGGATGACACACACGGATGTCACACACGGATGACACACACGGATGTCACACACGGATGACACACACGGATGTCACACACGGATGACACACACGGATGACACACACGGATGTCACACAACCGGATGACACACACGGATGTCACACACGGATGACACACACGGATGACACACACGGATGACACACACGGATGTCACACACGGATGTCACACACGGATGTCACACACGGATGACACACACGGATGACACACACGGAGGACACACACGGATGTCACACACGGATGACACACACGGAGGACACACACGGATGTCACACACGGAGGACACACACGGAGGACACACACGGATGTCACACACGGAGGACACACACGGATGTCACACACGGATGTCACACACGGATGACACACACGGAGGACACACACGGATGACACACACGGATGTCACACACGGATGTCACACACGGAGGACACACACGGATGTCACACACGGATGACACACACGGATGACACACACGGATGTCACACACGGATGACACACACAGATGTCACACACGGATGACACACACGGATGTCACACACGGATGACACACACGGATGTCACACACGGATGTCACACACGGATGACACACACGGATGTCACACACGGAGGACACACACGGATGACACACACGGATGTCACACACGGATGACACACACGGATGTCACACACGGAGGACACACACGGATGTCACACACGGAGGACACACACGGATGACACACACGGATGTCACACACGGATGACACACACGGATGTCACACACGGATGACACACACGGATGTCACACACGGATGACACACACGGATGTCACACACGGATGACACACACGGATGTCACACACGGATGTCACACACGGATGTCACACACGGATGACACACACGGATGACACACACACGGATGTCACACACCGGAGGACACACACGGATGTCACACACGGATGTCACACACGGAGGACACACACGGATGTCACACACGGATGACACACACGGAGGACACACACGGATGACACACACGGATGTCACACACGGATGACACACACGGATGTCACACACGGATGACACACACGGATGTCACACACGGATGACACACACGGATGACACACACGGATGTCACACACGGATGTCACACACGGAGGACACACACGGAGGTCACACACGGATGTCACACACGGATGACACACACGGAGGACACACACGGATGACACACACGGATGTCACACACGATGACACACACGGATGTCACACACGGAGGACACACACGGATGTCACACACGGATGTCCACACACGGATGACACACACGGATGACACACACGGATGTCACACACGGATGACACACACGGAGGACACACACGGATGTCACACACGGATGTCACACACGGAGGACACACACGGAGGACACACACGGATGTCACACACGGAGGACACACACGGATGACACACACGGATGTCACACACGGATGTCACACACGGATGACACACACGGATGTCACACACGGATGACACACACGGATGTCACACACGGATGACACACACGGATGTCACACACGGATGACACACACGGATGTCACACACGGATGACACACACGGATGTCACACACGGATGACACACACGGATGTCACACACGGATGTCACACACGGATGTCACACACGGAGGACACACACGGATGTCACACACGGATGACACACACGGAGGACACACACGGATGACACACACGGATGTCACACACGGATGACACACACGGATGTCACACACGGAGGACACACACGGATGTCACACACGGATGACACACACGGATGACACACACGATGTCACACACGGATGACACACACGGAGGACACACACGGATGTCACACACGGATGTCACACACGGAGGACACACACGGATGTCACACACGGAGGACACACACGGATGACACACACGGATGTCACACACGGATGTCACACACGGATGTCACACACGGATGACACACACGGATGTCACACACGGATGACACACACGGATGTCACACACGGATGACACACACGGATGACACACACGGATGACACACACGGATGTCACACACGGATGACACACACGGATGTCACACACGGATGTCACACACGGATGTCACACACGGATGTCACACACGGATGACACACACGGATGACACACACGGATGACACACACGGATGTCACACACGGATGACACACACGGAGGACACACACGGATGTCACACACGGAGGACACACACGGATGTCACACACGGAGGACACACACGGATGTCACACACGGATGTCACACACGGATGTCACACACGGATGTCACACACAGATGACACACACGAATGTCACACACGGATGACACACACGGATGTCACACACGGATGTCACACACGGAGGACACACACGGATGTCACACACGGATGTCACACACGGATGTCACACACGGATGTCACACACGGAGGACACACACGGATGTCACACACGGATGTCACACACGGATGACACACACGGATGTCACACACGGATGTCACACACGGATGTCACACACGGATGTCACACACGGATGTGGTGACCCCTGAGGATGCTGAGTGTCTGCAGCTGAGGCTGGAGCCTGGCAGTGAGGGGGTTACTGAGTGATTAGCATACTTAGCCCCTCCCCCACAGGTAGTGACCTCACTCCTCCTCCTCCTCTGCATCACTCAGCCTCTGTGTGCAGTGGACGAGCCGCAGCCTCAGGCCGCGCTCCAGATTCGACCGCAGCCCCGGAGCCTGCACCTCCGGGAGAACAACACCCATAGACAGCGAGAGAGGAGACCGCAGCCCCGGACCCTGCACCCCCGGGAGAGCAACCACCACAGACAGCGAGAGGAGAGACAGAGAGACCCGGGGAGAGAGACAGCACAGGGGGAAGAGAGAGGAGACCGCAGCCCCGGACCCTGCACCTCCGGGAGATCAACACCAAGAGACAGCAGGTGAGAGAGAGAGAGAGGAGCCCCGGGGAGAGAGACAGCACAGGGGAGAGAGAGAGGATGAGGAGCCCCGGGGAGAGAGACAGCACAGGGGAGAGAGAGAGGATGAGGAGCCCCGGGGAGAGAGACAGCACAGGGGAGAGAGAGAGAGAGGATGAGGAGCCCCGGGGAGAGAGACAGCACAGGGGAGAGAGAGAGAGAGGATGAGGAGCCCCGGGGAGAGAGACAGCACAGGGGAGAGAGAGAGAGAGAGGATGAGGAGCCCCGGGGAGAGAGACAGCACAGGGGAGAGAGAGAGAGAGAGGATGAGGAGCCCCGGGGAGAGAGACAGCACAGGGGAGAGAGAGAGAGAGAGGATGAGGAGCCCCGGGGAGAGAGACAGCACAGGGGAGAGAGAGAGAGAGAGGATGAGGAGCCCCGGGGAGAGAGACAGCACAGGGGGAGAGAGAGAGAGAGAGAGAGGAGCCCCGGGGAGAGAGACAGCACAGGGGAGAGAGAGAGAGAGGATGAGGAGCCCCGGGGAGAGAGACAGCACAGGGGAGAGAGAGAGAGAGATGAGAGAGCCCCGGGGGAGAGAGACAGCACAGGGGAGAGAGAGAGAGAGAGGATGAGGAGCCCCGGGGGAGAGAGACAGCACAGGGGAGAGAGAGAGAGAGAGAGGATGAGGAGCCCCGGGGAGAGAGACAGCACAGGGGGAGAGAGAGAGAGAGGATGAGGAGCCCCGGGGAGAGAGACAGCACAGGGGAGAGAGAGAGAGAGAGGATGAGGAGCCCCGGGGAGAGAGACAGCACAGGGGGAGGAGGAGAGAGAGGATGAGGAGCCCCGGGAGAGAGACAGCACAGGGGGAGAGAGAGAGAGGATGAGGAGCCCCGGGGAGAGGACAGCACAGGGGAGGAGAGAGAGGATGAGGACCGGGGAGGAGACAGCAGGAGGAGAGAGAGAGAGGAGGACCCCGGGGAGAGAGACAGCACAGGGGGGAGAGAGAGAGAGGATGAGGAGCCCCGGGGAGAGAGACAGCACAGGGGGAGAGAGAGAAGGATGAGGAGCCCCGGGGAGAGAGACAGCACAGGGGGAGAGAGAGAGATGAGGAGGGCCGAGCCCCGGGGAGAGAGACAGCACAGGGGGAGAGAGAGAGAGGATGAGGAGCCCCGGGGAGAGAGACAGCACAGGGGGGAGAGAGAGAGGATGAGGAGCCCCGGGGAGAGAGACAGCACAGGGGAGAGAGAGAGGATGAGGAGCCTCGGGGGAGAGAGACAGCACAGGGAAGAGAGAGAGGATGAGGAGCCCTGGCCCCGCACCGGCACTGCGGGAGAGAACAACCCCCAGAGACAGCAGGTGAGAGAGGAGAGAGAGGAGCCCCGGGGAGAGAGAGACAGCACAGGGGAGAGAGAAAGGATGAGGAGCCTCGGCCCCGGGGAGAGAGACAGCACAAAGGAGAGAGAGAGAGGATGAGGAGCCCCGGCCCCGGGGAGAGAGACAGCACAGGGGAGAGAGAGAGGGAGGATGAGGAGCCTCGGCCCCGGGGAGAGAGACAGCACAAAGGAGAGAGAGAGGATGAGGAGCCCCGGCCCCGGGGAGAGAGAGACAGCACAGGGGAGAGAGAGAGAGAGATGAGGAGCCCGGCCCCGGGGAGAGAGAGACAGCACAGGGGAGAGAGAGAGAGAGGATGAGGAGCCCCGGCCCCGGGGAGAAGAGAGAGACAGCACAGGGGAGAGGAGAGAGAGAGGATGAGGAGCCCCGGCCCCGGGGAGAGAGAGACAGCACAGGGGAGAGAGAGAGAGGATGAGGAGCCCGGCCCCGGGGAGAGAGAGACAGCACAGGAGAGAGAGAGAGGATGAGGAGCCCCGGCCCCGGGGAGAGAGACAGCACAGGGGAGAGAGAGAGGATGAGGAGCCTCGGCCCCGGGGAGAGAGAGGCACAGCACAGGGGAGAGAGAGAGGAATGAGGAGCCCCCGGGGACAGAGACAGCACAGGGGAGAGAGAGGATGAGGAGCCCCGGCCCCGGGGAGAGAGAGACAGCACAAAGGAGAGAGAGAGAGAGGATGAGGAGCCTCTGCCCGGGGAGAGAGACAGCACAAAGGAGAGAGAGAGGATGAGGAGCCCCGGCCCGGGGAGAGAGAGACAGCACAGGGGAGAGAGAGAGAGGATGAGGAGCCTCGGCCCCGGGGGAGAGAGAAGAGAGAGAGAGGGAGGATGAGGAGCCGCCCGGGGAGAGAGAGACAGCACAGGGAGAGAGAGAGGGAGGATGAGGAGCCCGGCCCCGGGGAGAGAGAGACAGCACAGGGAGAGAGAGAGAGAGAGGATGAGGAGCCCCGGGGAGAGAGACAGCACAGGGGAGAGAGAGAGGATGAGGAGCCCCGGGGAGAGAGACAGCACAGGGGAGAGAGAAAGGATGAGGAGCCCCGGCCCTGGGGAGAGAGAGACAGCACAGGGGAGAGAGAGAGGATGAGGAGCCCCGGCCCTGGGGAGAGAGAGACAGCACAGGGGAGAGAGAGAGGATGAGGAGCCCGGCCCCGGGGAGAGAGAGACAGCACAAAGGAGAGAGAGAGAGAGAGGATGAGGAGCCTCTGCCCCAGGGAGAGAGACAGCACAAAGGAGAGAGAGAGGATGAGGAGCCCGGCCCCAGGGAGAGAGACAGCACAGGGGAGAGAGAGAGGATGAGGAGCCCCGGCCCCGGGGAGAGAGAGACAGCACAAAGGAGAGAGAGAGAGAGGATGAGGAGCCTCGGCCCGGGGGAGAGAGACAGCACAGGGAGAGAGAGAGGATGAGGAGCCTCGGCCCCGGGGGAGAGAGACAGCACAGGGGAGAGAGAGGATGAGGAGCCTCGGCCCGGGGGAGAGAGACAGCACAGGGGGAGAGGATGAGGAGCTCGGCCCGGGGAGAGAGACAGCACAGGGAGAGAGAGGATGAGGAGCTCGGCCCGGGGAGAGAGACAGCACAGGGGAGAGAGAGGATGAGGAGCCCCGGCCCGGGGAGAGAGAGACAGCACAAAGGAGAGAGAGAGAGATGAGGAGCCTCGGCCCGGGGAGAGAGACAGCACAGGAGAGAGAGAGGATGAGGAGCCCGGCCCTGGGGAGAGAGACAGCACAGGGGAGAGAGAGAGAGAAGATGAGGAGCCCCGCCCTGGGGGGAGAGAGACAGCACAGGGGAGAGAGAGAGAGAAGATGAGGAGCCCGGCCTGGGGGGAGAGAGACAGCACAAAGGAGAGAGAGAGAGGATGATGAGTCTCGGCCCCGGGGAGAGAGACTCAGCACAGGGAGAGAGAGGATGAGGAGCCCCGGGGAGAGAGAGACTCAGCACAGAGGGGAGAGAGAGCGAGACAGACAGACACAGGAGGACGGAGGAGGGGAGGACAACAACATATACATATACAGGATATACACATATACAGTATATACATACACACATATAATATATCTACACATCTATACACAAACAAGCATGTATACACATACTTAGATATACAGTATATACATCTATATACACACATATACAGTATATATATATATACACACACAGAAGCTTTATTGTCAGGACTAAATACATCTTAGTTTTGTGAACGCAAATGTACAAGGGGAATAGGGATAGGGAGTGCGGGGATGGAAGAACACGTGTATACACAGTGTATATATATAAAATATATATTACATATACACGTACATATTTATATATACACACGTATGTATAAAGGTTCCTCTGTAACCACAGTATTGCGGTCACCATAGGCCAATACAGAGACGTATAAGGACTGGAGTGGATAAGCGCTGCTGACTATTGCTGGAGGACGGAGCACCGAACATAGGATCTACTGGTGCTTCTATGTGCTGCTCTTATTTTGTCATATATACACACATAAATACAAAGATACACACAAATATATATACACCCCCCCCTCAATATATCTAATGTGTGTTATACCCCGCTCGCTGACCTCGGCTCTCTCTCTGTGTGTGTGTTGTACCCCGCTCGCTGACCTCGGCTCTCCTCTGTGTGTTGTACCCCGCTCGCTGACCTCGGCTCTCCTCTGTGTGTTGTACCCCGCTCGCTGACCTCGGCTCTCCTCTGTGTGTTGTACCCGCTCGCTGACCTCGGCTCTCCTCTGTGTGTTGTACCCCGCTCGCTGACCTCGGCTCTCCTCTGTGTGTTGTACCCCGCTCGCTGACCTCGGCTCTCCTCTCCGTGTTGTACCCCGCTCGCTGACCTCGGCTCTCCTCTCCGTGTTGTACCCCGCTCGCTGACCTCGGCTCTCCTCTCCGTGTTGTACCCCGCTCGCTGACCTCGGCTCTCCTCTCCGTGTTGTACCCCGCTCGCTGACCTCGGCTCTCCTCTCCGTGTTGTACCCCGCTCGCTGACCTCGGCTCTCCTCTCCGTGTTGTACCCCGCTCGCTGACCTCGGCTCTCCTCTCCGTGTTGTACCCCGCTCGCTGACCTCGGCTCTCCTCTCCGTGTTGTACCCCGCTCGCTGACCTCGGCTCTCCTCTCCGTGTTGTACCCCGCTCGCTGACCTCGGCTCTCCTCTCCGTGTTGTACCCCGCTCGCTGACCTCGGCTCTCCTCTCCGTGTTGTACCCCGCTCGCTGACCTCGGCTCTCCTCTCCGTGTTGTACCCCGCTCGCTGACCTCGGCTCTCCTCTCCGTGTTGTACCCCGCTCGCTGACCTCGGCTCTCCTCTCCGTGTTGTACCCCGCTCGCTGACCTCGGCTCTCCTCTCCGTGTTGTACCCCGCTCGCTGACCTCGGCTCTCCTCTCCGTGTTGTACCCCGCTCGCTGACCTCGGCTCTCCTCTCCGTGTTGTACCCCGCTCGCTGACCTCGGCTCTCCTCTCCGTGTTGTACCCCGCTCGCTGACCTCGGCTCTCCTCTCCGTGTTGTACCCCGCTTGCTGACCTCGGCTCTCCTCTCCTCTGTGTGTTGTACCCCGCTTTCTGACCTCGGCTCTCCTCTCCTCTGTGTGTTGTACCCCGCTTGCTGACCTCGGCTCTCCTCTCCTCTGTGTGTTGTACCCCGCTTGCTGACCTCGGCTCTCCTCTGTGTGTTGTACCCCGCTTGCTGCCCTCGGCTCTCCTCTGTGTGTTGTACCCCGCTTGCTGCCCTCGGCTCTCCTCTGTGTGTTGTACCCCGCTCGCTGACCTCGGCTCTCCTCTCCTCTGTGTGTTGTACCCCGCTCGCTGACCTCGGCTCTCCTCTCCTCTGTGTGTTGTACCCCGCTCGCTGACCTCGGCTCTCCTCTCCTCTGTGTGTTGTACCCCGCTCGCTGACCTCGGCTCTCCTCTCCTCTGTGTGTTGTACCCCGCTCGCTGACCTCGGCTCTCCTCTCCTCTGTGTGTTGTACCCCGCTCGCTGACCTCGGCTCTCCTCTCCTCTGTGTGTTGTACCCCGCTCGCTGACCTCGGCTCTCCTCTCCTCTGTGTGTTTATACTCTGTCAAAGCCACAGAGTTTAACTTTTCTCGCCCCATACACTTGCATGGCGCTCACGTGTGTCAGAATCGCGTGCAGTCGCAGCATGCTGTGACTGCACTCGCTTCTGACTCGCATTCAGAGTTAGGTGCGGGGGACTCGCACCAGTCTGCCCTGCCTGATAAGGCAACACTGGTCCGAGTGCAATGCGAGTTTCCCTCGCACAGTGTGCCTTCAGCCTAACACAATCATCCGGAACACGCGGAGGTGTGGATGGAGCAGGGACTACACTGACCCGGTGTCACACAGGCTGGTATAACAGTAAGGGGATAAGAAAGCAGGATGGTAAGTGGGCAAGAGGAGATCAGGGGAGCTAGTGTGACCGTTAGAATGGGGATCCCTGGCTCACCCAGTTCCCAGAATTACCTCTGATGGTGACAACGTCTGGGTTGTCACCCTTGCCCTTTGCCCCTGATTTGCCCTTAGGCTAAGAGCCCCAACCTTCACCCACAGGCCAGGAGCCACAGCAATTCCCAAAAGAAGGAAGACCTCAAGGCTTCAGAACCAGGCACACGTCTTCTCAGATAAAGGTCCTGCAGAGACTAAACTCTATCAGTGACATCTGCTGGTGGAAAAATGACCTATTAAAGGCCAGGGGCGGGGTCAACTGACAGACCCACAACTCCACACCTGCAGAGCCGCTTACACATAGCAACACAGCAGCATCTAAACATTAACTCTGAATGTGCCAAAGGAAATGTACTCTCATTTAACTATAGAGCGCTCTTCACATGGACTGCAGAGATGTCAACGAGTGACTCCCACCCACCTCGCTGACTGCCATGTGTAGAGGACCATGCACACATCACGCACGTTCCTATTAATCCATGTGTCAGCAGCCAGTGATGTGCACATTCATTAGGAGCCCGTACCTCTGGATCTCCCCCGTCCATTGTTTGGAGGTCACAAGTGATCTTGTTCTCCTCTGTCCACAGGTGAGCTGTGACCTCTGCAGCAGACGACCCTGGTGGAAGCCGCCTGTCCTCGGATCTTGGCCCCCATGCAGTGGACGGAGTCCTGTACCGACCCTCTCCTCCGTCGTAGGATGTAGACATTGCCGGGAGGAGATTGTCCACACTTGAAGTTCCAATGACTTGTGTCTCACTTCTGAGCCGGAGATCCCAAGGCTTTGTGTGGGGCCACAATCTGCCAGAGATGGCCCATATTCCCGTGTACCTGAGCCCGGCGGTGCTCGTCCTCTTCAGCTGTGACCTCTGCCTGGTGAAAGCCAGTAAGTGTCTCTGTCCTGAGGAGCTGTGTCCTCCACCCTGCTGTTATGTGCTCATACCGTCACATCTGTTCTCTATCTTCTGCTGCGCCTCGTCCCCCGCGCTCCGCCTCGTCCCCCGCGCTCCGCCTCGTCCCCCGCGCTCCGCCTCGTCCCCCGCGCTCCGCCTCGTCCCCCGCGCTCCGCCTCGTCCCCCGCGCTCCGCCTCGTCCCCCGCGCTCCGCCTCGTCCCCCGCGCTCCGCCTCGTCCCCCGCGCTCCGCCTCGTCCCCCGCGCTCCGCCTCGTCCCCCGCGCTCCGCCTCGTCCCCCGCGCTCCGCCTCGTCCCCCGCGCTCCGCCTCGTCCCCCGCGCTCCGCCTCGTCCCCCGCGCTCCGCCTCGTCCCCCGCGCTCCGCCTCGTCCCCCGCGCTCCGCCTCGTCCCCCGCGCTCCGCCTCGTCCCCCGCGCTCCGCCTCGTCCCCCGCGCTCCGCCTCGTCCCCTCTTCCATGGCCCCCATTGTATGTTCGGTGTTCTTAAAATGTTAAAATTTGTACTTTATTTTTTTTTTTTTTTTTCTGTTGCACCTACATGTGAGTGTCCACACATGTGGTGATGTATGAGATCTTTGTGGATACAGATGGACGGGTCTCCCCTCAGGTTGTGTCCACACGTGTGGTGATGTATGAGGTCTTTGTGGTCACAGATGGACGGGTCTCCCCTCAGGTTGTGTCCACACGTGTGGTGATGTATGAGGTCTCTGTGGTCACAGATGGTCGGGTCTCCTCTCAGGTTGTGTCCACACGTGTGGTGATGTATGAGGTCTTTGTGGTCACAGATGGACGGGTCTCCTCTCAGGTTGTGTCCACACGTGTGGTGATGTCTGAGGTCTTTGTGGTCACAGATGGACGGGTCTCCTCTCGGGTTGTGTCCACACGTGTGGTGATGTCTGAGGTCTTTGTGGTCACAGATGGACGGGTCTCCTCTCGGGTTGTGTCCACACGTGTGGTGATGTCTGAGGTCTTTGTGGTCACAGATGGACGGGTCTCCTCTCGGGTTGTGTCCACACGTGTGGTGATGTATGAGGTCTTTGTGGTCACAGATGGACGGGTCTCCTCTCGGGTTGTGTCCACACGTGTGGTGATGTATGAGGTCTTTGTGGTCACAGATGGACGGGTCTCCTCTCGGGTTGTGTCCACACGTGTGGTGATGTCTGAGGTCTTTGTGGATACAGATGGACGGGTCTCCTCTCAGGTTGTGTCCACACGTGTGGTGATGTCTGAGGTCTTTGTGGATACGGATGGACGGGTCTCCTCTCAGGTTGTGTCCACACGTGTGGTGATGTATGAGGTCTCTGGTCACAGATGGTCGGGTCTCCTCTCGGGTTGTGTCCACACGTGTGGTGATGTATGAGGTCTTTGTGGTCACAGATGGTCGGGTCTCCTCTCGGGTTGTGTCCACACGTGTGGTGATGTCTGAGGTCTTTGTGGATACAGATGGACGGGTCTCCTCTCAGGTTGTGTCCACACGTGTGGTGATGTCTGAGGTCTTTGTGGATACGGATGGACGGGTCTCCTCTCAGGTTGTGTCCACACGTGTGGTGATGTATGAGGTCTCTGGTCACAGATGGTCGGGTCTCACCTCAGGTTGTGTCCACACGTGTGGTGATGTCTGAGATCTTTGTGGTCACAGATGGTCGGGTCTCCTCTCAGGTTGTGTCCACACGTGTGGTGATGACTGAGGTCTTTGTGGTCACAGATGGACGGGTCTCCTCTCAGGTTGTGTCCACACGTGTGGTGATGACTGAGGTCTTTGTGGATACAGATGGTTGTGTCTCCTCTCAGGTTGTGTCCACACGTGTGGTGATGTATGAGGTCTTTGTGGTCACAGATGGTCGGGTCTCACCTCAGGTTGTGTCCACACGTGTGGTGATGTCTGAGATCTTTGTGGTCACAGATGGTCGGGTCTCCCCTCAGGTTGTGTCACACACGTGTGGTGATGTATGAGGTCCTCTCAGGTTTTGCACCTGGTCCATTTGCCGCTGATCATTGTGTCTCATGTTGCAGATCGCCCTCCCTCTCCTGTCAATGTCACAGTCACACAGCTGAAGGCAAACTCTGCCACCGTCTCCTGGGACGTCCCAGAGGGCGACATTATCATCGGATACGCCATCTCGCAGCAGGTACGCCGATCGGTGGAGGAGGGCAGTACTCCTGGGTATTGGTGGTGGTCGGGGGGTAATGCCCACATGAGTCTGGCAGGAATGGTGCCCCATGTGTAAAAAGGTCTATCTACAACTGTTCAATAGACTATAGGCTTTAATATTTTGGTCTATGATTCTGCCCTCTCTGAGCGGCCTCTGTGGGGGCTGTAGGGTGAGATTTGGGGGCTGTAGGGTGAGATTTGGGGGCTGTAGGGTGAGATTTGGGGGCTCTGTATATAGACAATCACTGTGGCTGGATGGTTATTGATTTTGCTGTGTGCTGAGGTCCGGGCTCTCGGGGTTGCAGGTCGGGAGCGGTTTGGGGCTGGATGATGGTTCTTCGTGGGGTCAACATTGACTGGTTCTCCCTTCTCAGAGGCAAGAAGGACAGATGCACAGGTTCATACGTGAGGTGAACACCACCAACCGGGCCTGTGTGCTGTGGGACCTGGAGGAGGACACGGACTACATCATCCAGGTCCAGTCCATCGGCCTCTACAGCGAGAGCCAGGCCAGCAAGAGGATACACTTCCGCACCTTAAAGGAGACTGACCGCCTGCCATCCAACAGCTCCAACCAAGGTACGTACCACCTGCACCCCAAAAATACCAGACTGCCTGCTCCTCCTTATGCACAGCCCCAAAATGTATCCTACTGACTATCAGCAATAATATACCCCAAAATGCTGTGAAATTGTGATATCTGTGCCCGGACAGGAGACATCACTGTGCAAGGAGTGGATAAAGAGCGGCAGCTGGAGACCGGAGAGATCATAATCATTGTGGCAGTGCTCCTGATGTGGGCAGGTAAGGGCAGCACTTCTGTATGATGTATTTGTAGGGGGGAATCCTGACAGACAGTACAATGAGGAGACTCTGCTGTGTCGCCCTCTAGCGGTCATCGCCCTCTTCTGCCGCCAGTATGACATCATCAAAGACAACGACTCCAACAACAACAAGGAAAAGGCCAAACCGTCATCAGAACAGAGCACCCGGAGCGGCAGACAGGGGGTTACTGAAAGGTGAGTGCACTGTCCCTACCGCTCGCCCTGCTCCCTGCTCTCTCTACATTCCTTTCTCTCCTCCCCTCTACACTTTTTATTCTTGTCCCTCTCTACAGAGCACCGCTCTCTCCTGCTCCTCTCTACACTTCCTTCCTTGTCCCTCTTACAGAGCACCGCTCTCTCCTGCTCCTCTCTACACTTCCTTTCTTCCTTGTCCCTCTCTACAGAGCACCGCTCTCTCCTGCTCCTCTCTACACTTCCTTCCTTGTCCTCTCTACAGAGCACCGCTCTCTCCTGCTCCTCTCTACACTTCCTTTCTTGTCCTCTCTACAGAGCACCGCTCTCTCCTGCTCCTCTCTACACTTTATTCTTTCTTGTCCCTCTCTACAGAGCACCGCTCTCTCCTGCCCCTCTCTACACTTGCTTTCTTTCTTGTCCCTCTCTCCTGCCCCTCTCTACACTTTACTCTTTCATGTTGCTCTCTGCAGGGCACTGCTCTCTCCTGCTCCTCTCTGCACTTTATTCTTTCTTGTCCCTCTCTACAGAGCACCGCTCTCTCCTGCCCCTCTCTACACTTGCTTTCTTTCTGTCCTCTCTACAGACACTGCTCTCTCCTGCCCTCTCTGCACTTTACTCTTTCATGTTGCTCTCTGCAGGGCACCGCTTCTCCTGCTCCTCTCTACAGAGCACCGCTCTCTCCTGCTCCTCTCTACACTTCTTCTTGTCCCTCTCTACAGAGCACCGCTCTCTCCTGCTCCTCTCTACACTTCCTTTCTTGTCCCTCTCTACAGAGCACCGCTCTCTCCTGCTCCTCTCTACACTTTATTCTTTCTTGTCCCTCTCTACAGAGCACCGCTCTCTCTCTGCCCCTCTCTACACTTGCTTTCTTTCTTGTCCTCTCTCCTGCCCCTCTCTACACTTTACTCTTTCATGTTGCTCTCTGCAGGGCACTGCTCTCTCCTGCTCCTCTCTGCACTTTATTCTTTCTTGTCCCTCTCTACAGAGCACCGCTCTCTCCTGCCCCTCTCTACACTTGCTTTCTTTCTTTCCCTCTTACAGATGCAACCGCTCTCTCCTGCCCCTCTCTACACTTTATTCTTTCATGTTGCTCTCTGCAGGGCACTGCTCTCTCCTGCTCCTCTCTGCACTTTATTCTTTCATTGCTCTCTGCCCCCCCTCCTGCCCCTCTCTACCTGCTTTCTTTCTTGTCCCTCTCTCCTGCCCCTCTCTCACTTTACTCTTTCATTTGCTCTCTGCAGGGCACGTCTCTCCTGCCCTCTTCACTTTCTTTGTCTCTCTCTGCAGCACCTTCTCTGCTCCTTTCACTTCTCTCTTCATGTCTCTCTCAGGCACGCTCTCTCCTGCCCTCTCTACACTTTACTTCTTTCTTGTCCCTCTCTACAGAGCACCGCTCTCTCCTGCTCCTCTCTACACTTACTCTTTCTTTGCTCTCTGACAGAGCACCGTCTCTCCTGCTCCTCTCTACACTTTACTTCTTTCTGTTTCTCTCTCAGGCACCGCTCTCTCTGCCCCTCTCTACACTTACTCTTTCTTGCTCTCTCAGGCACCGCTCTCTCCTGCCTCTTACATTGCTCTTCTTGTCTCTCAGCATGCTCTCTGCCGCACACTCTTTCTGCTCTCCCTACAGAGCACGCTTCTGCTCTCACTTCTTCCTTGTCCCTCTCTACAGAGCACCGCTCTCTCCTGTCCTCTCTACATTCTTTTGTCCCTTCTACAGAGCACCGCTCTCTCCTGCTCCTCTCTACACTTTATTCTTTCTTGTCCCTCTCTACAGAGCACCGCTCTCTCCTGCCCCTCTACACTTGCTTTCTTTCTTGTCCCTCTCTCCTGCCCCTCTCTACACTTTACTCTTCATGTTGCTCTCTGCAGGGCACTGCTCTCTCCTGCTCCTCTCTGCACTTTATTCTTTCTTGTCCCTCTCTACAGAGCACCGCTCTCTCCTGCCCGTCTCTACACTTGCTTTCTTTCTTGTCCCTCTCTACAGAGCACCGCTCTCTCCTGCCCCTCTCTACACTTTATTCTTTCATGTTGCTCTCTGCAGGGCACTGCTCTCTCCTGCTCCTCTCTGCACTTTATTCTTTCATGTTGCTCTCTGCAGGGCACCGCTCTCTCCTGCCCCTCTCTACACTTCACTCTTTCATGTTGCTCTCTGCAGGGCACCGCTCTCTCCTGCCCCTCTCTACACTTCACTCTTTCATGTTGCTCTCTGCAGGGCACTGCTCTCTCCTGCTCCTCTCTACACTTTATTCTTTCTTGTCCCTCTCTACAGAGCACCGCTCTCTCCTGCCCCTCTCTACACTTTATTCTTTCATGTTGCTCTCTGCAGGGCACCGCTCTCTCCTGCCCCTCTCTACACTTCACTCTTTCATGTTGCTCTCTGCAGGGCACCGCTCTCTCCTGCCCCTCTCTACACTTCACTCTTTCATGTTGCTCTCTGCAGGGCACTGCTCTCTCCTGCTCCTCTCTGCACTTTATTCTTTCATGTTGCTCTCTACAGAGCACCGCTCTCTCCTTCCTTTCTTGTCCCTCTCTACAGAGCACCGCTCTCTCCTTCCTTCTCTGTCCACTTCAGACTCCTCTGGTGATGGATCATCTGTCAGGGGAGAGTTGAGTGATCCCACTGATATTGGCGGGTTCGGCTTGCATTAGTCTGACTGTGTATAGAGACATTAATGGATGCAATCTCCTGTGTCACAGTTTCTGATGCTATTTATGTTGTTTTGTCCTCTTTTCAGAAGAAGGCCCCGTCCGTCAATATCATTGAGGTATAGTGCCACACGGTCCTGGCCCAGTTCTTCTCCTGATGTCCTGGGCCTGCTGCTGACTGAGGACTCTTTATAGCAATACATATGGATCTCTGCCGCCAGCGGAGCTTTCCCAAGGGCTCATCTCATCTCCTCTGCCACGTGCAGGTGACATCTCGCCAGCTGTGGGACCCAAACACCTCGAGATGTCCACCTGGTGTAGAAGATGTGCAGACCTGTGTGTGGGTCATACTCCATATACTGTGTAGGGTGGAGACCTGAGAAGACAGAGACCACACACTCAGACAACACCCATGGTTGTGGATCCACTTATAAGGGTTAATCCCACTCGTGTAGACTCGGCTCCTGCCCGAACCTCTCCACTTCCCATCCATAATAATATTAGCAATGATAATAATTTGGTGACCAATAGCTACACCCCAAAACTGGCTCCGATCATATCAGGTTATCACCTCCTGGTGTCGGTATAATAGGTGGAGATCTCCTGCTCCAGGTCATTGTGTCATCCAGCAGGAGCCTCATCTTCTGGGTAACGCAATGATGAGGGTGATATCGGAGTTCATTATATAAGGGGTGGGTTGTGCCACTACAAGTTATTATCTGCCGGACTGCTGTATAATGGGACCTGTCCGAGGTTATAATATGACATGGCTGGAGTCATCCTCCCCTGGTGTATGATAGGCTGGGCTGGGGGTCAGGAATGCATTTGCCCCCCAGGCCGGTGTCCAGGCAGCTGCTCAGGCCGCCAGAGGACCGGCATTGATGGGAGTAACATAGCTGTCCGAGTTTATAGTATGATATGGCTGGTATCGTCCTCCCCTAGTGTATGATGGGCTGGGGGCCAGGAATGCATTTGCCCCCCAGGCCGGTGTCCAGGCAGCTGCTCATAGCCGCCAGAGGACCGGCATTGATGGGCAGTAACATAGCTGTCTGAGGTTATTGTATCTTATGACCGGACTCGTCCTCCCCTGGTGTATGATGGGAGTCACATTGCTGTCCCATGTGATGGTGGAGTCATTAGTAGATATTCAGCCTTTTCCTGTACAGTTGGAGGATGGGTGCTGTATTCCTCCGGTGATAGTAGAGGGTCAGGCTCGGGGAGGGTGTTTCGCTGCCTGGGGCGCTTCCTCTGGGGCTCTTGGCACTGTGTATGTGTAATCATCGTGTCTGGATATCTCACTGCCACTTCTCAGTTTCTTGCTGTTGTCAGGTTGCGGTGACTTCACGATCATCTGGATCCCCACGATGGTTTTGTCGCCGCCGCTTTACTGCTGATTCTTATGAGTGCCTTTTATTTTCTGTTTGTCCTTCAGTGCTGTTCTTGTGGTGGCGCTGGATGTCTCTGATCATGGAGAGTTCCCCTGTACCGGGGCGTGGCGCCGTGTATTGAATCTAGAACACTTCCCTGGTGTGTGTTAATCTAGAACAATCTTCCGGTACCTGAGTTGTGACGTTGGAGCGTTTCCTGGATTCACATGTAGGATATTTTCCAGATTCATGGTTCCGGTATTGTGGGACTTTGTGGTAATGATCCTGCCATGTCTCTTGGAGCCCTCGTCAGAATAGAACAGTTTAAGGCGCCAATCCTGAGTTTCTAGGAGTCTAGAACATTTTCTTGATCTGTGAGTTAGTGTCCCACAGGTCTAGAGCTGATTATCGAGGTCAGTCCTGATATAGCGAGGCCCCGACTCCAGTGCGTAGCGGTGTCTGACCCCGGGTTACATCCACACTCCATAGCGTTTCACAAAATGGGAACTAGAAATATCTGCAGCGACTGAGGAGGAGAGAGGATGGCCTGGGCGCCGGGCAGAAGATCTGCACCGTGGCCTCCAATCTGCCGCACAAATCGATGCCCACTGTGACCCCGTCCACAAGGTTTCTCACCTTCTATATCTTCTATTTTCAGGACCAAAATCTATTTTTCTAATATTTTTCGTTATTGCCTTAAAGAAAAGAAGGCCCCGCGCTCGGGATGTGTGTCCGTCTCTCACTACACGGACACATGGACTCCATCATGGTTGGACAGTCCTACGTCACGGCTGACGATGCCAGCTCCATACGCATGTGCTTGGTGGAAACCTAGGCTACCTGTGGGAAATGTTCTTGAGCTTCATCCAGTGAGTTACAACGGCCGGTGGGCCACGTCTGCGGCCTCCGTATAACCCGACCTTCCTATCTGCTGTCCTGGTGGACAAGACTCGTTAGACAGTGCAGAAGTAGAAGTTAGATGGTACAATGGGGTCATACATTGGATTTGGTCATCGGTACATTCACGTCTTTCCCTTTCCCCCCGTGAGAACATCTGGTACATGGTCTTCTACCAGGTGCGGCCATTCTGCAGGTCAGAAGTGTGTAATGTGAGCAGATTGTGTAGGGGCCTGAGCTCTCCTGTGCAGCCTGGACCTGGTGCGGTTCGGCCCTCACACCAGGCCCGGTGCCCATAATAAAGCCTATGTTCTCCACCGTGCAGGCAGTGTCTTCTTCTACCTGTAATGTGTTCTATGTCTGTAGATATCCATGAGACGTGCATGTTCTGGCCTGTCTGATTGCATCGTTCTGTCCTTGTACATATAGGTAGCATGTCTCTGCTGTGTCTTGTATATGATCTGTACAATACTGTATAGCTGTGCGTTCCTTGTATATAGGGGCCGCGGCGCCTCCACATTTACTCCTATATTCTTGCACCATAACAATCGCAAGTCTTCCAGTTACTGAACCAACAGAACATTTGTACATGACGACACATGCTTTGGGCATGATCTGTTCCGTGTTTGTGACATGTTCTAGTAGATTTCATCTCCTCGGCATTCTCTCTATTTTTCTTTTCCCCTATAATCCATGGTGGTGACTCTCGGCTCGGAGGCGGCACGTCCGTCCTTCTTCACCACGACGTCTGCTTTTCTTCTACCTGCCTGGACATCATCTTCTCTGTTCTCATCATTCTGAGCTCACCTTATATTTCCAGGAGATTTCATGTTGTACTTTACTGCTACATCGTCTATATCGCTAGTCATCACCCATAACACCAGACATCGATGACTTTCCACATCACCTTTATCAGTACTCGTCACCCATAACACCAGACAATGAAGACTTGCCACATCACGCTTATGGTACTCCTCACCCATCTCACCAGACATCAATGACTTGCCAGATCACCCTTACTGGTACTCCTCACCCATAACACCAGACATCAATGACTTGCCACATCACCTTACTGGTACTCCCACCATAACACCAGGCATTGATGACTTGCCACATCACCTTACTGGTACTCCTCACCATAACACCAGGCATTGATGACTTGCCACATCACCTTTATTGGTACTCATTACTCATCTCACCGATATTCGATGACTTGCCACATCACCTTTATCTGGACTTGTCACCATAACACCAGATATTGAAGACTTGCCATATCACCTTGATCGGTACTTATCAAACATAATGCCAGACATTGAAGACTTGCCGTATCGCCTTTATCGGGGCTCATCACCCATCTCACCAGACCTCAATGACTTGCCACATCACCCTTACTGGTACTCATCACTCATAACGCCAGACATCGTTGACTTGCCACATCACCTTTATTGGTACTCATCACTCATAACGCCAGACAATGAAGACTTGCCATATCGCCTTTATCGGGGCTCATCACCCATCTCACCAGATATTGATGACTTGCCACATCACCCGTACTGGTACTTATCACCCATGACACCAGGTGTTGATGACTTACCACCATCACCTTTATTGGTACTCCTTACTCATCTCACCAGACATTGAAGACTTGCCACATCACCTTGATCAGTACTCATCAGCCATATCACCAGACATCGATGACTTACCGTTACATCATTTGTGTCAGCAGTCACCACTCATGGCCCCGACACTAATAACCTATTGCTATATGATATTTATTGGTAGGCAGCTCTTTGCCCCGACATGGATGGTTCTTCACCTGTGTTCTTGCCATCACTTCAGGTTTTTTTTGAAGGTTCCCAGGGTAGGGAAGTGTCTGATGTGGTGGGAGAGGGAGGATGGCGGATGCATAATTAATAACTTTATTATTATTTATTATTATAGCGCCATGGCTTAAATGTGAATACATTCGAAAAGGGACATACATAGACAAGTGCAATAATTATGAGTAATACATGGCACAGACAGGTAGAGGAGGAGAGGACCCTGCCCATGAGGGCTCACAGTCTACAGGGGATGGGTGAGGATACACTAGGAGAGGGTAGAGGTGGTCGTACGGCAATTGGTGGACTGGGGATCACTGCAGGTTGTAGTTCGAGTATAGGGGATGCACAGGAGACATCTTGTATGCGTTGTGGGAAGAGGAGATTAGAGGGGAATAGAGGAGATCTGAGAGGAATGCAAGTTACGTGCAGGTGAGTACCAGAAGACCATGTCACAGATGTACGAAGGAGCCAAGTTGTGGATGGCTTTGGATGTCATAGTTAGGGTTTTGAACTGGAGTCTGAGCAATGGAAGCAGTGAAGTGCTTGGCAGAGAGGAGAGGCTGGGGAATAACGGGGAGACAGGTGGATTAGTTGGGCAGCAGAGTTTAGGATAGATTGGAGTGGTGCAAGAGTGGTAGAGGGGAAGCCAGACAAAGGAGGTTGCAGTAGTCTAGGTGGGAGATGATAAGGACATGCACAAGTATTTTTGCTGTTTCTTGGTCAAGGAATGTATGAATCGGGAAATATTTTGAAGTTTGAGTCATCAGAAGGTGGCGAGGGCTTGGAAGTGTGGTTTGAAGACAAGGTCAGGTCACAGTTGAGGATTACCCGAGGCACCGTGCATGCGGGACTGGGGAAAGTGAGCAGCCATGAACTTTCATGGATAGGTCTGGTGGAGGGGTACAAGAGATACCAAGTGATGAGAGAATCTATAGCAAGTGGGAATGGTCCATGGTGTCAAAGGTGGAAAACATGTCCAGGAGGAGGAACAGAATAATGTAGAAGGCAGAGGACCGGTCCAGGAGGAGCAGGATAGAGTACTGTTGCTTGCTCTTGGCGGTTAGTCGATCATTGGTGATTTTAGTTAGGGCAGTTTCAGTTGAGTGATTCAGTCGGAAGCCGGATAGTAAACGGTCCAAGATGGACGTGCTGTTCCAGTAGTTTGGAGACATAAGGGAGAAGTGATATTGGGCGCTAGCTAGACACAGGAGATGTGTCAAGGGAGGGCTTTTTGAGGATGGGTGTGATTTTTGGCATATTTGAAGAATGAGGGGAAGACACCAGTTTTTAGTGAAAGGTAGAAGAGTTTTTAGGTTTGGGATGAAGACTGTAGTGTGGTTGGGGATGAGGTGAGACGGGTCAAGGGTGCAGGTGGTAAGATGTGATCTTGACAGAAGAGGGAAGAGCTGATATTTTTTTTTTTTCATAGCGGAGAAGCTGGTTTTGGAAGAACAGGGCTGAGTAGATATGAGAGGGGCTCTGGGGGCTGCAGGCCAAAGCTTTCTCTGATGTTATCAATCTTCTGCATGACGAAAGAGGCAAAGTCTTCAGCAGAGATAAGAGGGGGAGGGTGGAGGTGCTGGGGGACAGAGAAGAGAATTGAAAGACTTGAATAGCTGTTTAGGGATGTTAGGGAGGATATGAGAGATGAGAAGTAGGTTTGTTTTGCGGCAGTGAGTGTGGACTTGAAGTTGGCGAGGCACTGCTTGTATGCAACAAAGTGCTTGGTGGAATGGGATCTCTTCCATCTTGGCTCAGCCACCCAGGAAGCCTATCTCTGTTCTTTGGTCAGGCTGGTCTGCCAGGATTGCCTATTAGTTGTGAAAGTTTTGCTGTGCATAAGGAGGGGGCGGCCGAATTGAGCGTTGTTGTTATTGTGATGTTCTAAAGTGGCAGCAACCTCTGTATGTGTAAGGAAGTTATATCTGTGAGAGGAAGAAGGGACGCAGAGAATTAATATAAATCAAGGTGTGTCAGTAGGTTATAGTCAGACAGGGGCAGAGGTGTGTTTGAGAGGATAAGGAACACTAGCGGGTGAAGATAAGGTCCAGCGTGTGGTAAATGTCAACCAGCTGGAAATTGGAGGGGGAGTAGATGTAAACAGAGTGCACCTCAAATGAGGGAGGAGTAGCGGAGGGTGGCAGTGGAATTGGGATAAAGAAGCATTTATCAGGCATGAGCAAGCCATCTCCTCCACCATGATTGTTGTTGGGGAGATGGGTGCGAGAAAGATGGAATCCACCATAGGAAAGTGCAGCAGGAGAGGCTGTCAGAGGGGGTGACCAGGTTTCAGAGATGCCAAGGAAGCAGAGATTGTTAGTGATGAAGAGATCATGGATGTATGAAAGATTATTGAAGACAGAGCGTGTGTCCCATAGGGCTACTGATAGGGTGACAGGGGGAGTGGGGGCTGGCTGAATGGGTATAAGGTTATTAGGGATGCAAAAAATTTGTGAATGATTGTGGGTGGAGGTTAGATGTGATGGTGGGGGGGACACACGATTTGGGGATATGTCACCAGCAATGAGGAGAAGCGCAGAGAGCATTAGAAGGTAGGAGCAGGAGAGGGGATGAGGTCGCCATGTGTGTCTGGAGACAAAAGATTGTATGTGGAGGAACAGTTGTGAAGAGGTGAGATGGCTGAGGAGGATGGAGGGAGAGATGACCAGTTCATTACAAGGTGAAGGGATTAGAGGAGCTAGTAAGAAATTAAGTAGTATGGGAGTGAAAGTGAAAAGAAACAGAAGCGTTGTTTGCAGTACCTTTGTATCCCATTACCTTCCAGTCACATTCTGGTGTAATGTGTGATATTGCACTTGGAAGACTGCACTTTAATTCAATCAATGCAGTCATTCAAAGTCTAATCAGATTTATGAATCACAATATATTCCCATCACAGTGCTATTAGGTGTGACCATGGGGTTGGGTATGCTGAGACCAGATGCAAAGCAGATAGTTAAACACAGGTCATAAAGGAGGAGGATGGGGTGGAGTGAGCAGTCAAAGATAGGCCAGAATGAACTAAGCAAGAGGAATAGAACAGATCAAGGAAAGTTGGGTAGGAAATCAGTCAGACCAGAAAGAAATAAAATGCACTTCACGTAATGTACTCAGCAGTGACCCACCATTAATGACTCCACGCTCTCCTCACCTCCATGTTATGGGTCCTCATCACATTGACCCACCATTAATGACTCCACGCTCTCCTCACCTCCATGGTGTGTGTCCTCATCACATTGACCCACCATTAATGACTCCATGCTCTCCTCACCTCCATGTTATGGGTCCTCATCACATTGACCCACCATTAATGACTCCACGCTCTCCTCACCTCCATGTTATGGGTCCTCATCACATTGACCCACCATTAATGACTCCATGCTCTCCTCACCTCCATGTTATGGGTCCTCATCACATTGACCCACCATTAATGACTCCACGCTCTCCTCACCTCCATGGTGTGTGTCCTCATCACATTGACCCACCATTAATGACTCCATGCTCTCCTCACCTCCATGTTGTGTGTCCTCATCACATTGACCCACCATTAATGACTCCATGCTCTCCTCAGCTCCATGTTGTGTGTCCTCATCACTGACCCACCATTAATGACTCCACGCTCTCCTCACCTCCATGTTGTGTGTCCTCATCACATTGACCCACCATTAATGACTCCATGCTCTCCTCACCTCCATGGTGTGTGTCCTCATCACATTGACCCACCATTAATGACTCCATGCTCTCCTCACCTCCATGTTGTGTGTCCTCATCACATTGACCCACCATTAATGACTCCACGCTCTCCTCACCTCCATGGTGTGTGTCCTCATCACATTGACCCACCATTAATGACTCCATGCTCTCACCTCCATGTTATGTGTCCTCATCACATTGACCCACCATTAATGACTCCACGCTCTCCTCACCTCCATGTTATGTGTCCTCATCACATTGACCCACCATTAATGACTCCACGCTCTCCTCACCTCCATGTTATGTGTCCTCATCACATTGACCCACCATTAATGACTCCATGCTCTCCTCACCTCCATGTTATGTGTCCTCATCACATTGACCCACCATTAATGACTCCATGCTCTCCTCACCTCCATGTTATGGGTCCTCATCACATTGACCCACCATTAATGACTCCACGCTCTCCTCACCTCCATGTTGTGTGTCCTCATCACGTTGACCCACCATTAATGACTCCACGCTCTCCTCACCTCCATGTTGTGTGTCCTCATCACATTGACCCACCATTAATGACTCCATGCTCTCCTCACCTCCATGGTGTGTGTCCTCATCACATTGACCCACCATTAATGACTCCATGCTCTCACCTCCATGTTATGTGTCCTCATCACATTGACCCTCCATTAATGACTCCATGCTCTCCTCACCTCCATGTTATGTGTCCTCATCACATTGACCCACCATTAATGACTCCACGCTCTCCTCACCTCCATGTTGTGTGTCCTCATCACATTGACCCACCATTAATGACTCCATGCTCTCCTCTCCTCCATGTTGTGTCCTCATCACATTGACCCACCATTAATGACTCCACGCTCTCCTCACCTCCATGTTATGGGTCCTCATCACATTGACCCACCATTAATGACTCCACGCTCTCCTCACCTCCATGTTATGTCCTCATCACATTGACCCACCATTAATGACTCCACGCTCTCCTCTCCTCCATGTTGTGTCCTCATCACATTGACCCACCATTAATGACTCCATGCTCTTCTCACCTCCATGTTGTGTGTCCTCATCACATTGGCCCACCATTAATGACTTCACGCTCTCCTCATCTCCATGTTATGTCCTCATCACATTGACCCACCATTAATGACTCCACGCTCTCCTCACCTCCATGTTGTGTGTCCTCATCACATTGACCCACCATTAATGACTCCACGCTCTCCTCACCTCCATGGTGTGTGTCCTCATCACATTGACCCACCATTAATGACTCCATGCTCTCACCTCCATGTTATGTGTCCTCATCACATTGACCCACCATTAATGACTCCATGCTCTCCTCACCTCCATGTTATGTGTCCTCATCACATTGACCCACCATTAATGACTCCACGCTCTCCTCACCTCCATGTTATGTGTCCTCATCACATTGACCCACCATTAATGACTCCATGCTCTCCTCACCTCCATGTTGTGTGTCCTCATCACATTGACCCACCATTAATGACTCCACGCTCTCCTCACCTCCATGGTGTGTGTCCTCATCACATTGACCCACCATTAATGACTCCATGCTCTCACCTCCATGTTGTGTGTCCTCATCACATTGACCCACCATTAATGACTCCATGCTCTCCTCACCTCCATGTTATGTCCTCATCACATTGACCCACCATTAATGACTCCACGCTCTCCTCTCCTCCATGTTGTGTCCTCATCACATTGACCCACCATTAATGACTCCATGCTCTTCTCACCTCCATGTTGTGTGTCCTCATCACATTGGCCCACCATTAATGACTTCACGCTCTCCTCATCTCCATGTTATGTCCTCATCACATTGACCCACCATTAATGACTCCACGCTCTCCTCACCTCCATGTTATGTCCTCATCACATTGACCCACCATTAATGACTCCACGCTCTCCTCACCTCCATGTTATGGGTCCTCATCACATTGACCCACCATTAATGACTCCACGCTCTCCTCACCTCCATGTTATGTGTCCTCATCACATTGACCCACCATTAATGACTCCACGCTCTCCTCACCTCCATGTTATGTGTCCTCATCACATTGACCCACCATTAATGACTCCACGCTCTCCTCACCTCCATGTTATGGGTCCTCATCACATTGACCCACCATTAATGGGGTCTCCTAAATCCCACCATCTTCAGCCTCCCCCAGATCTTCACCCCATCTCTCCTCCATGTGTCCTGTGCTGCCTCTGAGACGTCTTGTCACGTTGTATTCCTCCATCATCCTCCTCCAGTTCACCTTCTTCTCTCCTGCCCAATTTTATTTCCACATTTACAACAGAAGCAGCAAATGTGTGAAGTTGTATCTTTCAGAAGTTCTGTGTTTCTCCCTCTTTGTTATGCTCTAATATATTGGACTGTTGTCTTACAAATCTAATAACATTTTACATCTGTTCTTTCTAACTTTGATGTCTCGTCTTATTTCACCAAGTTGTGTATTTGTTTTATATCGGTGTCGTCTGGTGCCTATGTGTTGTGTATGATTCCCAGCTTGTCTGAGATGGGTCCACAATGAGCCACCAGTCCACAACTGGATTCATTCTAGATCTTCTATTTCTCCTCCGTTGGTTCTCCCGGTACTAGGTCTGATTATATATCCCAAATGTCTTAATGATCTGCTTCATAAAATGCCACCAAGCTTTACAATGACAAGGATGAGGTCCGGTTCAGGAGGAACCAGGAGTGAAGGTCTTAGAAGCCTTTCTGTGGCATCTTCTCACTGAACCTCTAATAGAAGAGATAATGGAGGAGGCCATGGTGACGGGAAAAAGATGAGACCAGTACATTAACGCTGTTTCTGGAATACGTTAATTAAGAGAAGTGGGAGCTAAGGTGGCTGAGGTGAGATGAGGCTGTACACAATGGGATCAACAGCTAGAATGAGAACATGCAAAAAATGTTCTAATGTTACCAACTCTATCTGATGGGAGGTAAATCCTAAAATAATCCATCATAATTCCAGAGGATTCGACCCCAGAGGGGAAAAAACAAGACCTAGAACAGATAATTATAGTGTAGATCAGAGAACGAGAGTGGACATGGATGATGCAGCTGGAAAACACCAAGGCCCAGATTAATCAAGACTGGTGATGTCACACTGCTCTTGCTGAGGGGAGTTAGAGGCAGATGCTCCTGATTCATCAAGACTGGTGACTAGTGATGAGCGAGCAGTAAAATGCTCAGGTGCTCGATGCTCGGGTGCAGCATCTCAAGATACTCGTGTACTCGGCCTGAGCACCGAGCCCAATGTAAGTCAATTAGTGACTGGCTCCGCCCACAGACTTCTGGCTATAAAACGAGTGTTTCTGGGAAAGGGCGGGAGGGGCGGCTTTTTCAAATCGCCGCAACATATAACACCTTGCTGTGCCCCCAGAGGGACCCTAACAATCAATCTGCTCTCTGTGAGGTGCAGCTCACTGTATGCACTGAAGGGAGCAGTGCATTTGTGTGAGATTGCTAATTATTAGCGAGGAGTCCGAGCATCTCGGCGGCACTTGGTGCTCGCCGAGCATCCCGAGTATCGTAGAGCATGCTCGCTCATCCCTACTGGTGACGTCACACTGCTCTTACTGAGGGGAGTTTGAGTCAGATGCTCCTGATTCACGAAACGACACATTCTTTCTAATGGTACCGTCATACACTAGGATATAGGTGAACGATATTGTTAGTGTGGTCACGTGACCGCGATCCTTTCGACATCGTTAGTGCGTCGTCACACGCAAGGATATCGTTAGCGATCTTACATTTGGCAGCACGTCAGTTATTTGGAGATGGATGATTGAACGATGTAAAACAGCAGCAAGAATAGGAGAATTATAAAAACATTGTTCACAAAGGATCACACTGAGCGATGTGGCTGCTTCCATGACGTTAACGATAGACAAACGATAGATTTGAGGTCTGGATCACAAATTTTTGCTGAAAGATCCAACGATTTATCGTTCATTTACACATAACGACGCACTAACGATATCGTTGGAACAATCACAAATGGTGTGAAGCCGCCTTAACTTTGCTGTCTCATCTTATTTTTCCGTGTTGTGATTTTTTTAGTATCAGGATCATCTTCCATCTGGTGCCAACATCTCCCTATGTTTTGTGTATGATTCCTGGCCTCTCCGAGACAGGTCCATACTGAGTTAGATAGGAAGGTGCAGGGACAGGTAGAGAGAGGTTCGAGGGGTAGCACAACCTGACAGGTTCCCTTTAAAGTGTTTTTCCTTAGAGGTCACCCATCTCCCTGACAGTGGGTACCACTTTTCCAACTGGACATGCCAAGGATACATCTTTCCCACTGTCCTGACTGGTAGGGAGTACCGTTTCCCCATGAGCCCAATAGATTATGGGCACGACTTTCCCATCATCTAGGGCGGCAGTGTAAAACTCTTTCCCACTACTCTGACAGGTTATGGGTACCCTGACAAGAAATGAGCACATCTTTCCCATCATCCAGACGGTTATATGTACTGTGTTCCCATCATTGTGCACATACTTTTCCTTCCTCGTGATCCCCCTGGATCAGTGCTAATCATGGACCAGCTACCACCCGCCATGTCACAGTCCGTCATGACACTGGTGAGCTGCACACAAACACTGCTCGTGTGGTTGCCATACCTGTCTCCATCTCCCTGAGCAACAAATTCTGCACTTTTGAGGGGACCCTCAGCAATATCAGGTTGACATGGCTGAGTTCTCCACCACCATGAGGCCCATCACGCTATGATGCCTCAGGATCAGCAATAACGATGGACTGTGACATAGCTGCCCCATGGTGACAATGGTGAACTGCACAACCACCCTTCTCGTGGTTGCCATGCCTGCCTCCACCTCCCTTAGTGCTGTTTTCTGCTACCTTCAGAGGATCCTCAGTAATGTCACCCTGCGGCGTGACACAGCTGAGTTGCCTGACACCATGATCTACGGCTGAGTTGCCTGACACCATGATCTATGGCAGAGTTGCCTGACACCATGATCTACGGCAGAGTTGCCTGACACCATGATCTACGGCTGAGTTGCCTGACACCATGATTTACGGCTGAGTTGCCTGACACCATGATCTACGGCTGAGTTGCCTGACACCATGATCTACGGCAGAGTTGCCTGACACCATGATCTACGGCAGAGTTGCCTGACACCATGATCTACGGCTGAGTTGCCTGACACCATGATTTACGGCTGAGTTGCCTGACACCATGATCTACGGCTGAGTTGCCTGACACCATGATCTACGGCAGAGTTGCCTGACACCATGATCTACGGCAGAGTTGCCTGACACCATGATCTACGGCTGAGTTGCCTGACACCATGATCTACGGCTGAGTTGCCTGGCACCATGATCTACGGCTGAGTTGCCTGACACCATGATCTACGGCAGAGTTGCCTGACACCATGATCTACGGCAGAGTTGCCTGACACCATGATCTACGGCTGAGTTGCCTGACACCATGATCTACTTTATCAACAGGCACATCATTGACATTCTTACTAAAATCATCAACATTGACATTATGTGCGATACCAGATTGGGGAGGGTTACCAGGGACATATCTAGCAACCAATTGCCCCAAATAAATACCCAATAGAACAATTGCAGGGAGGTTCTTGGACACCGCAACCTTCCTCCACCCTCTTCCCATACTCCAGTCCAGAAAAACCCAGGCCATTGGTAAAGATTGGAATTGGAAGAAAAGACGAGACACATGAGAAAAGAGCAACACCATACAGATTATTAATAATATTTGTTTGATCCACAATTTAACAGTGCAGGGAAGGTTAAAAACCCATGGGGGCCCCCTGGTGAGATGGCAGCAAGATGATCTACAAGGTATAGCAATGGCATGTTATTATAATAATGCACCATGTACAATGGTGCTACATTTACAGGCCTGTAACAGGAAACAACCAATAGTAATGATTTTACATGTATCATATACAATTGTGGCCAAAAGTATTGACACCCCTGCAATTCTGTCAGATAATCCTCCGTTTCTTCCTGAAAATGATTGCAATCACAAATTCTTTGCTATTATTATCTTCATTTAATTTGTCTTCAATGAAAAAACACAAAAAGAGAATTGTCCTAAAGCCAAATTGGATCTAATTCCACCAAACATAAAAAAGGGGGTGGACAAAAGTATTGGCACCCTGAGAAAAATCATGTGATGCTTCTGTAATTAGTGTAATTAACAGCACCTGTAACTTACCTGTGGCACCTAACAGGTGTTGGCAATAACTAAATCACACTTGCAGCCAGTTGACATGGATTAAAGTTGACTCCACCTCTGTCCTGTGTCCTTGTGTGTACCACATTGAGCATGGAGCAAAGAAAGAAGACCAAAGAACTGTCTGAGGACTTGAGAAACCAAATTGTGAGGAAGCATGAGCAATCTCAAGGCTACAAGTCCATCTCCAAAGACCTGAATGTTCCTGTGTCTACCGTGCGCGGTGTCATCAAGAAGTGTAAAGCCCATGGCACTGTGGCTAACCTCCCTAGATGTGGACGGAAAAGAAAAATTGACAAGAGATTTCAACGCAAGATTGTGCGGATGGTGGATAAAGAACCTCAACTAACATCCAAACAAGCTCAAGCTGCCCTGCAGTCCGAGGGTACAACAGTGTCACCCCGTACTATCCGCCGGCGTCTGAATGAAAAGGGGCTGTATGGTAGGAGACCCAGTAAGACCCCACTTCTTACCCCAAGACATAAAAAAGCCAGGCTGGAGTTTGCCAAAACTATCTGAGAAAGCCTACAACGTTTTGGAAGAATGTTCTCTGGTCAGATGAGACAAAAGTAGAGATTTATGTGCAAAGACATCAACATTGAGTTTACAAGAGAAACAAAGAGGCATTCAAAGAAAAGAACACGCTCCCTACAGTCAGACATGGCGGAGGCTCCCTGATGTTTTGGGGTTGCTTTGCTGCCTCTGGCACTGGACTGCTTGACCGTGTGCATGGCATTATGAAGTCTGAAGACTACCAACACATTGTGCAGCATAATGTAGGGCCCAGTATGAGAAAGCTGGGTCTCCCTCAGAGGTCATGGGTCTTCCAGCAGGACAATGACCCAAAACACACTTCAAAAAGCTCTAGAAAATGGTGTGAGAGAAAGCACTGGAGACTTCTAAGGTGGCAGCAATGAGTCCAGACCTGAATCCCATAGATCACCTGTGGAGAGATCTAACAATGGCAGTTTGGAGAAGGCGCCTTCACATATCAGGGACCTGGAGCAGTTTGCCAAAGAAGAATGGTGTAAAATTCCAGCAGAGCATTGTAAGAAACTCATTGATGGTTACCGGAAGCGGCTGATCGCAGTTATTTTAGCTAAAGCTTGTGCAACCAAGTATTAGGCTGAGGGTGCCAATACTTTTGTCTGGCCCATTGTTGGAGTTTTGTGTGAAATGATCAATGTTTTGCTTTTTGCTTCATTCTCTTTTGTGTTTTTTCATTGAAGACAAATTAAATGAAGATAATAATAGCAAAGAATTTGTGATTGCAATCATTTTCAGGAAGAAACGGAGGATTATCTGACAGAATTGCAGGGGTGTCAATACTTTTGGCCACATCTATATGTGTCATATATGTGAATATATGACTACAGAAATAGTCACCCGCCTGCGCACAGATCACATATGGGAGTGAATGGGTGCGTATGGTCATAAGCAGTCAAGTGCAGCACCGTGCGCTCCCATTATAAAGATAGGGGCTTGCGGTGTTGCGGTCACATTGCGGATCCCCTCCGCAGAACGCTGTGAATGTAGCCAAAGTTCAGTCTGTTCCTCTACATGTTACTTGCGTAATTTTTCGCCTTCTTTGATACGAGTTCGTTCTTCTATTTGATACCATGAAGGTACGTGTAGTTCATCTATTGCTGACATCTAGTGGTCGGCTCACATACTACATGGCTAGTTTACCAATACATTGGATAGCGGCGCACATTACCATAGTGACTGAAAACGTTTCATATATCAGAGATTCCATCACTGGAAACTGCTCCGGACAGGTGTGAAGGTCTTTGCCATCTGCCCCACTGACCTATGAGTCCAATAATGCCGTCTTTTGAGTTGGGCCATCTGCAGGTAATGGTCTCTCTGAGCTCAGCAGCCTCTCGCTCGCCAATCTAAGCTGCTCCGGATAATCTCTGTGGGGCATTGCTGTGCAGCCATTTGTAGGAGGGGGTCCACACTGCCCCGGTCACTGATGCGGCTTGCATCTACAGGTGGGACCCGTGCAGCAGTGCTGTCCATACTCTCACTGGCCTCCGCAACAGCACCTCTGAGGCTTTAGCTGACCTCCGTTTCATCTAGCCTCAGTATCCAATTGGAAGGCTGAACTCACATGACGTTTTTTTGGCTGGAACCCAGACAGGAACACATCGAAATGGATGTCTGGAACCGGATGGCAAATAAGCTCCTGGATCCTGTTTTTTGCAGGATTCATTTCTCCATAGAAATGCATTGTGTATTACTACTCCATAGGAAATATAATGGTATGGGGAGTCCTGAGATAGAGATATAGAGAGAGAATGTGCACAATCAAGAACAGAAAAAGGGCTTGTAGGAGCTATGGATGTCTTCTGAGCATGCTCAGTACTTAAAACCACATCCGGGAAACAATCCTGTTTTTTCCAGGATCCGGCTCCATAGACCCCATGTTACCAAAACGATCCTGTTTTGTCCTTTTCAAAAAGGACAGAACAGGGTGGCAAACAACGTGGAGTGACGCCAGGCTCACAGTGCAGGGATCATTTTCTTCCTGCTTTTGCCGGATGAGTCAGTTTGTCTGAACGCACAGACAGCAGTGAGAGCCTCCTTGTTCTGCTCTTTATACCAGGACTCCTCCACTGCAGTCATAATCACCAAACCAAAGATAGGATAGAAAAACAAGAGGGGGAGCGGTGTGACTGCTACATGTACAGAAGAGGGAAAGCGGTGTAACTCCTACATGTGCAGAAGAGGGGGAGCGGTGTGACTCCTACATGTACAGAAGAGGGGGAGCGGTGTGACTCCTATATGTACAGAAGAGGGGGAGAGGTGTGACTCCTACATGTACAGAAGAGGGGGAGAGGTGTGACTCCTACATGTACAGAAGAGGGGGAGCGGTGTAACTCCTACATGTACAGAAGAGGGGGAGCGGTGTGACTCCTACATGTACAGAAGAGGGGGGAGCGGTGTAACTCCTACATGTACAGAAGAGGGGGAGCGGTGTGACTCCTACATGTACAGAAAAGGGGGAGCAGTGTGACTCCTACATGTGCAGAAGAGGGGGAGCGGTGTAACTCCTACATGTACAGAAGAGGGGGAGCGGTGTAACTCCTACATGTACAGAAGAGGGGGAGCGGTGTAACTCCTACATGTACAGAAGAGGGGAAACGGTGTGACTCCTACATGTACAGAAGAGGGGGAGCGGTGTGACTCCTACATGTACAGAAGAGGGGGAGCGGTGTGACTCCTACATGTACAGAAGAGGGGGAGCAGGGTGACTCCTACATGTACAGAAGAGGGGGAGCGGTGTGACTCCTACATGTACAGAAGAGGGGGAGCGGTGTAACTCCTACATGTACAGAAGAGGGGGAGCGGGGTGACTCCTACATGTACAGAAGAGGGGGAGCGGGGTGACTCCTACATGTACAGAAGAGGGGGAGCGGTGTGACTCCTACATGTACAGAAGAGGGGGAGCGGTGTGACTCCTACATGTACAGAAGAGGGGGAGCGGTGTAACTCCTACATGTACAGAAGAGGGGGAGCGGGGTGACTCCTACATGTACAGAAGAGGGGGAGCGGTGTGACTCCTACATGTACAGAAGAGGGGGAGCGGTGTAACTCCTACATGTACAGAAGAATGGGAGCGGTGTAACTCCTACATGTACAGAAGAGGGGAAGCGGTGTGACTCCTACATGTACAGAAGAGGGGGAGCGGTGTGACTCCTACATGTACAGAAGAGGGGGAGCGATGTAACTCCTACATGTACAGAAGAGGGGGAGTGGTGTGACTCCTACATGTACAGAAGAGGGGGAGCGGTGTGACTCCTATGTACAGAAGAAGGGGAGCGGTGTAACTCCTACATGTACAGAAGAGGGGGAGCGGTGTGACTCCTACATGTACAGAAGAGGGGGAGCGGTGTGACTCCTATATGTACAGAAGAGGGGGAGAGGTGTAACTCCTACATGTACAGAAGAGGGGGAGCAGTGTGACTCCTACATGTACAGTATTGTCTCAAAATTTATTAAACACTGACTTCGTTCCCCAGAACTTTGTGTGGAGGGTGCTTGCAAGAATCGTGCAAGTTATCAGTGAGAATTGAGTAGCAAGGTCCATTTGAATTTATTTACCTGCCACTGAGATAACGTGGAGTGTGGATCCTGCGGCAACTGTGTTTCGTGCATATACTGGTTGTGGGTCGCACAACCAAGCCAGGTGAGTAGTAACTTTAGTAACCTTGCAATATTTTTCACGGATAAGACCCTATTGCGCTTTTGTTTCCTTGTTTTTAGCCTCTGTGCATCGCACGTGAAAGATATTCACGTCATGTTGTCGGTTGCGAATCTATCTTTTCATAGACAAGAAACACGACATGAGTATCTAACTGGCAGAAGTCCATTTGCTATGATTCCAGCCATTGCCCAGCAAAGCAATACTGTGCTTTGCATTCCTCAAGTTGTATGGATTCTGAAAATATAAGTTTCAGAATTCTAATATTAATCTGGTGTATGAATTTTGACTAGGAAATGTTTTAGCTGACATAACAAAGAAACACTGCATTGATTTTTCCCTTTAAGAATTTATAACAATTCTTTAGGGTCATAAAACCTGCATTCTTTAATTACATCATGGGAGGGGGAGTTAGAGAGGGAGGCTGTAGAGATGTATGTGGGGGTCATGGTCTCAGGACTGTCAGCTCCCAGAGACCATGGCAAACATATTTCTATCATGTTTCTGACAAGCCCCTATGTAAATTCAAATCCCTGTAAAGGAAAAAAGCCAGGGCAACCTCTCAGGTCTGGTAAACGAAGTGTCTTGTGCGGTCCACAGCAGACACTTTAGAGCTGTGAGGCGACCACTGACAGTGTATTGGCAAGGTCATGATCAGAATGGGTCACCATTGTAATCGGTAAATCTAGCCATCTCCCGCCACTGAATACTCCTCTATGTGTCTATTGCATCATTCTCTTTCCCATAAAGTGCAAGGGTTTGGCGTAACTTGTGGTTGTATGTAGCACAACTGTCTGGTGGTAGTAAAAATGTTCATTGTTCCATCGACCCTAGATTTTGCCAATTTTGAGATAATTTTCAGAATGCAATGATGGCCGTGTAAAGGAACAAGCACTTCACAGCAATGATGGCCGTGATGCACTCGACAGCAATGATGGCCGTGATGCACTCGACAGCAATGATGGCCGTGATGCACTCGACAGCAATGATGGCCGTGATGCACTCGACGGCAATGATGGCCGTGATGCACTCGACGGCAATGATGGCCGTGATGCACTCGACGGCAATGATGGCCGTGATGCACTCGACGGCAATGATGGCCGTGATGCACTCCACGGCAATGATGGCAGTGATGCACTCCACAGCAATGATGGCCGTGATGCACTCCACAGCAATGATGGCCGTGATGCACTCCACAGCAATGATGGCCGTTTGCACTCCACAGCAATGATGGCCGTGATGCACTCCACAGCAATGATGGCCGTGATGCACTCCACAGCAATGATGGCCGTGATGCACTCCACAGCAATGATGGCCGTGATGCACTCCACAGCAATGATGGCCGTGATGCACTCCACAGCAATGATGGCCGTGATGCACTCCACAGCAATGATGGCCGTGATGCACTCCACAGCAATGATGGCCGTGATGCACTCCACAGCAATGATGGCCGTGATGCACTCCACAGCAATGATGGCCGTGATGCACTCCACAGCAATGATGGCCTTGATGCACTCTACAGCAATGATGGCCGTGATGCACTCTACAGCAATGATGGCCGTGATGCACTCGACAGCAATGATGGCCGTGATGCACTCGACAGCAATGATGGCCGTGATGCACTCCACAGCAATGATGGCCGTGATGCACTCCACAGCAATGATGGCCGTGATGCACTCGACAGCAATGATGGCCGTGATGCACTCCACAGCAATGATGGCCGTGATGCACTCCACAGCAATGATGGCCGTGATGCACTCGACAGCAATGATGGCCGTGATGCACTCGACAGCAATGATGGCCGTGATGCACTCTACAGCAATGATGGCCGTGATGCACTCGACAGCAATGATGGCCGTGATGCACTCGACAGCAATGATGGCCGTGATGCACTCGACAGCAATGATGGCCGTGATGCACTCTACAGCAATGATGGCCGTGATGCACTCTACAGCAATGATGGCCGTGATGCACTCCACAGCAATGATGGCCGTGATGCACTCCACAGCAATGATGGCCGTGATTTTCCTCAACAATCGGCAAAACTATTTCACGGTTATCGTTATATTTGTAAAACCAGGAAAACACTGAGGCCTCACACTGTCACAATCTATATCCATCTGCCAGAACCAATCATCCTGGTAATATACCATGTCCATCCGCCAATGTCTACAATCATCCACAGCTTCAGTCTATCACCGATGACTGCAGAAATGACAGAACATAAGGAATTCTACAAGATTTCACTTTAATAAACTTCTTTCCACTCAATAAGGAAATGTGGAAACAAATAAGGATTGAGAACCAGCCGCCACCACATAGAACCAGCAGCCAGGCCGATCTTATGGTGACCGGAACCCTGGAAATCCATCATCCAGAACCCCACACCAGGCTTCAGACACTCTACACCAGAAGCTTCTGTGTCGTGGGAGGTTGGTCGGTGGCTGTGAGGTCCTCCAACCTGTCCACCCCTAGATAGACACCATGATGGCAGGACACTACTCCTTGAAACCCTTCCATCATCAGTCAAGTACTCGGAATGTAAAGGTTTATGGTAACAGTCTGTGTCTGCTCTGTAAGACTTCTTGAACATTAGCACCATGAGAGGTTTTTACGATGGTCTTCACAACTTATTGCTGGAATAACTGCAACCTTGGGAGAATCATCACGAAGATGGTGAAAAACTGATTTGGATGATGCCTCTAATCTGTCGAGATCCTGAAGATCAGAACCATAAAGCAACGTTTATGTGCAGATTTGAAGGACATCGTGGTGGTGATGACGGGTCATTTATCTCCTGGAGAATCTAGCTCATACCGAAGAAGATGATGGGTCAGTTATCTGTGGAGCTTCTAGATCATAGTAATGATGGTGACAGGTCAGTTATCTGTAGAGCTTCTGAAGGACATTGTGATGATGATAACGGGTCAGTTATCTGTAGAGCTTCTGAAGGACACAGCGATGATGATGACGGGTCAGTGTATCTGTGAGCTTCTGAAGGACACCAGTAACGATGATGGCGGTCAGTTATCTGTAGAGCTTCTGAAGGACACAGCGATGATGATGACGGGGTCAGTTATCTGTAGAGCTTCTGAAGGACACAGCAATGATGATGACGGGTCAGTTATCTGTAGAGCTTCTGAAGGACACAGCATATGATGATGACAGGTCAGTTATCTGTAGAGCTTCTGAAGGACACAGCGATGATGATGACGGGTCAGTTATCTGTAGAGCTTCTGAAGGACACAGATGAATGGGGTCAGTTATCTGTAGAGCTTCTGAAGGACATAGTGATGATGATGACAGGTCAGTTATCTGTAGAGCTTCTGAAGGACAGCGATGATGATGACGGGTCAGTTATCTGTAGAGCTTCTGAAGGACACAGCGATGATGATGACGGTCAGTATCTGTAGAGCTTCTGAAGGACACAGCGATGATGATGGGTCAGTTATCTGTAGAGCTTCTGAAGGACACAGCATGATGATGACGGTCAGTTATCTGTAGAGCTTCTGAAGGACACAGGATGATGATGACGGGTCAGTTATCTGTAGAGCTTCTGAAGGACACAGCAATGATGATGACGGTCAGTTATCTGTAGAGCTTCTGAAGGACACAGCAATGATGATGACGGTCAGTTATCTGTAGAGCTTCTGAAGGACACAGCAATGATGATGACGGGTCAGTTATCTGTAGAGCTTCTGAAGGAACAGCGATGATGATGACGGGTCAGTTATCTGTAGAGCTTCTGAAGGACACAGCAATGATGATGACGGGTCAGTTATCTGTAGAGCTTCTGAAGGACACACTAACGATGATGACGGGTCAGTTATCTGTGGAGCTTCTGAAGGACACAGCGATGATGATGGGTCAGTTATCTGTGGAGCTTCTGAAGGACACAGCATGATGATGATGGGTCAGTTATCTGTGGAGCTTCTGAAGGACACAGATACGATGATGACGGGTCAGTTATCTGTAGAGCTTCTGAAGGACACAGCAATGATGATGACGGGTCAGTTATCTGTGGAGCTTCTGAAGGACACAGCAAGATGATGACGGGTCAGTTATCTGTAGAGCTTCTGAAGGACACAGCGATGATGATGACGGGTCAGTTATCTGTAGAGCTTCTGAAGGACACAGCGATGATGATGACGGGTCAGTTATCTGTGGAGCTTCTGAAGGACACAGCAATGATGATGATGACAGGGTCAGTTATCTGTAGAGCTTCTGAAGGACACACTAACGATGATGACGGGTCAGTTATCTGTAGAGCTTCTGAAGGACACAGCGATGATGATGACGGGGTCAGTTATCTGTGGAGCTTCTGAAGGACACAGCGATGATGATGATGGGTCAGTTATCTGTAGAGCTTCTGAAGGACACAGCAATGATGATGACGGGTCTTATCTGTAGAGCTTCTGAAGGACACAGCAATGATGATGAGGTCAGTTATCTGTAGAGCTTCTGAAGGACACAGCGATGATGATGAGGGTCAGTTATCTGTAGAGCTTCTGAAGGACACAGCGATGATGATGACGGGTCAGTTATCTGTAGAGCTTCTGAAGGACACAGCAATGATGATGAGAGGTCAGTTATCTGTAGAGCTTCTGAAGGACACAGCGATAATGATGACGGGTCAGTTATCTGTAGAGCTTCTGAAGGACACAGCGATGATGATGACGGGTCAGTTATCTGTGGAGCTTCTGAAGGACACAGCAATGATGATGACGGGTCAGTTATCTGTGAGCTTCTGAAGGACACATAACGATGATGACGGGTCAGTTATCTGTAGAGCTTCTGAAGGACACAGCATGATGATGACGGGTCAGTTATCTGTGAGCTTCTGAAGGACACAGCAATGATGATGAGGGTCAGTTATCTGTGGAGCTTCTGAAGGACACAGCAGAGATGATGACGGGTCAGTTATCTGTAGAGCTTCTGAAGGACACAGCATATGATGACGGTCAGTTATCTGTGGAGCTTCTGAAGGACACAGCAATGATGATGACGGGTCAGTTATCTGTAGCTTCTGAAGGACACAGCATGATGATGACGGGTCAGTTATCTGTAGAGCTTCTGAAGGACACAGCATGATGATGACGGGTCAGTTATCTGTGGAGCTTCTGAAGGTCACAGCAATGATGATGAGGTCAGTTATCTGTAGAGCTTCTGAAGGACACACAAGATGATGACGGGTCAGTTATCTGTAGAGCTTCTGAAGGACAAGCAAGATGATGACGGGTCAGTTATCTTGAGCTTCTGAAGGACACAGCAGATGATGAGGGTCAGTTATCTGTGAGCTTCTGAAGGACACAGCAATGATGATGGGGGTCAGTTATCTGTAGAGCTTCTGAAGGACACAGCAATGATGACGGTTCAGTTATCTGTAGAGCTTCTGAAGGACACAGCAATGATGATGCGGGTCAGTTATCTGTGGAGCTTCTGAAGGACACAGCATGATGATGACGGTCAGTTATCTGTAGAGCTTCTGAAGGACACAGCATGATGATGAGGGGTCAGTTATCTGTAGAGCTTCTGAAGGACACAGCGATGATGATGACGGGTCAGTTATCTGTAGAGCTTCTGAAGGACACAGCATGATGATGACGGTCAGTTATCTGTAGAGCTTCTGAAGGACACAGCATGATGATGACGGGTCAGTTATCTGTAGAGCTTCTGAAGGACACAGCGATGATGATGGACGGTCAGTTATCTGTAGAGCTTCTGAAGGACACAGCATGATGATGATGGGTCAGTTATCTGTAGAGCTTCTGAAGGACACAGCAATGATGACGGGTCAGTTATCTGTAGAGCTTCTGAAGGACACAGCATGATGATGACGGGTCAGTTATCTGTAGGAGCTTCTGAAGGACACAGCATGATGATGACGGGTCAGTTATCTGTGGAGCTTCTGAAGGACACAGCGATGATGATGACGGGTCAGTTATCTGTGGAGCTTCTGAAGGACACAGCAATGATGATGAGGGTCAGTTATCTGTAGAGCTTCTGAAGGCACACGATGATGAGGGTCAGTTATTGTAGAGCTTCGAAGACAAGATGTGAGGGTCAGTTATCTGTAGAGCTTCTGAAGGACACAGCAATGATGATGACGGTCAGTTATCTGTAGAGCTTCTGAAGGACACAGAGATGATGATGACGGGTCAGTTATCTGTAGAGCTTCTGAAGGACACAGCATGATGATGAGGGTCAGTTATCTGTAGGAGCTTCTGAAGGACACAGCAATGATGATAGACGGGTCAGTTATCTGTAGAGCTTCTGAAGGACACAGCATGATGATGACGGGTCAGTTATCTGTAGAGCTTCTGAAGGACACAGCGATGATGATGAGGACGGTCAGTTATCTGTAGAGCTTCTGAAGGACACAGCAATGAATGATGACGGTCAGTTATCTGTAGAGCTTCTGAAGGACACAGCAATGATGATGACGGGTCAGTTATCTGTAGAGCTTCTGAAGGACACAGCATGATGATGACGGGTCAGTTATCTGTAGAGCTTCTGAAGGACACAGTCGATGATGATGATAGGGTCAGTTATCTGTAGAGCTTCTGAAGGACACAGCAATGATGATGACGGTCAGTTATCTGTAGAGCTTCTGAAGGACACAGTGATGATGATGACGGGTCAGTTATCTGTAGAGCTTCTGAAGGACACAGCGATATGATGACGGGTCAGTTATCTGTAGAGCTTCTGAAGGACACAGCGATGATGATGACGGGTCAGTTATCTGTAGGAGCTTCTGAAGGACACAGCAATGATGATGAGGGTCAGTTATCTGTAGAGCTTCTGAAGGACACAGCAACGATGATGACGGGTCAGTTATCTGTAGGAGCTTCTGAAGGACACAGCGATGATGATGACGGGTCAGTTATCTGTGGAGCTCCTGAAGGACACAGCAATGATGATGAGGGTCAGTTATTCTGTGGAGCTTCTGAAGGACACAGTAACGATGATGACGGGATCAGTTATCTGTAGAGCTTCTGAAGGACACAGCAATATGATGACGGTCAGTTTATCTGTAGAGCTTCTGAAGGACACAGCAATGATGATGACGGGTCAGTTATCTGTAGAGCTTCTGAAGGACACAGCAGATGATGATGACGGGTCAGTTATCTGTAGAGCTTCTGAAGGACACAGCAATGATGATGACGGGTCAGTTATCTGTGGAGCTTCTGAAGGACACAGCAATGATGATGAGACAGGTCAGTTATCTGTAGAGCTTCTGAAGGACACAGCTACGATGATGACGGGTCAGTTATCTGTAGAGCTTCTGAAGGACACAGCAATGATGATGACGGGTCAGTTATCTGTAGAGCTTCTGAAGGACATTGTGTTGATGGTGGGTCAGTTATCTGTAGAGCTTCTGAAGGACACAACAATGATGATGACAGGTCAGTTATCTGTGGAGCTTCTGAAGGACACAGCAATGATGATGAGGGGTCAGTTATCTGTGGAGCTTCTGAAGGACACAGCGACGATGATGACGGGTCAGTTATCTGTAGAGCTTCTGAAGGTCACAGCGATGATGATGACGGGTCAGTTATCTGTAGAGCTTCTGAAGGACACAGCGATGATGATGACGGGTCAGTTAACAGTAGAGCTTCTAGATCATATTATGATGATAACGGGTCATTTATTGGGTTTTTCCATTCTCATGTTTTAGTACAAAGATAGGGGGTGCCCCCGCTTCACTGACCTGAGCATTTATACTCCTTTTCATTGCTGTGTCTTCATTTTGGGACCTAGGTCACTCTTTACCTTGTTAACATTGAGGTCAGTATTGACAAATGGAAAGGTTTTAGATTAAAAAGAGATAGGTACTGTCCCGGCATGGGTAACACCTTGTTATGGTGGGATGGCTTACCTTTTTGAAAAAATGTATTTATTAAGTACCCTGTTACTTATTAGCACTTGATTTTTACTTATTTATGGCAGTTTTTTTTTTATAGTTTTCTTAGGTTTTGTCTGTTTAGTGGCTACTGTGAATACGTGCACTCATTTTTGCTTCTGCTTAGTTTTTTGGATTTATCTGCAGGACATTGCGATGATGACTGATCCGTTATCTGTAGAGCTTCTAGATCATATCGATGGTGATGATGGATCATTTACCTCCTGGAGCTTCTAGATCATATCGATGGTGATGACGGATCATTTACCTCCTGGAGCTTCTAGATCATATCGATGGTGATGATGGATCATTTACCTCCTGGAGCTTGTAGATCATAGCAATGATAGTGGTGGATCATTGATCTCCTGGAGCTTCTACATAATAGCAATAATAGTGGTGGATCATTGATCTCCTGGAGCTTGTAGATCATAGCAATGATAGTGGTGGATCATTGATCTCCTGGAGCTTCTACATAATAACAATGATAGTGGTGGATCATTGATCTCCTGGAGCTTGTAGATCATAGCAATGATAGTGGTGGATCATTGATCTCCTGGAGCTTCTACATAATAACAATGATAGTGGTGGATCATTGATCTCCTGGAGCTTCTAGATCATAGCAATGATAGTGGTGGATCATTGATCTCCTGGAGCTTCTACATAATAACAATGATAGTGGTGGATCATTGATCTCCTGGAGCTATGATAGTGGTGGATCATTGATCTCCTGGAGCTTCTAGATCATATCGATGGTGATGATGGATCATTTACCTCCTGGAGCTTGTAGATCATAGCAATGATAGTGGTGGATCATTGATCTCCTGGAGCTTCTACATAATAGCAATAATAGTGGTGGATCATTGATCTCCTGGAGCTTCTACATAATAGCAATGATAGTGGTGGATCATTGATCTCCTGGAGCTTCTACATAATAGCAATGATAGTGGTGGATCATTGATCTCCTGGAGCTTCTAGATCATAGCAATGATAGTGGTGGATCATTGATCTCCTGGAGCTTCTACATAATAGCAATGATAGTGGTGGATCACTGATCTCCTGGAGCTTCTACATAATAGCAATGATAGTGGTGGATCATTGATCTCCTGGAGCTTGTAGATCATAGCAATGATAGTGGTGGATCATTGATCTCCTGGAGCTTCTACATAATAACAATGATAGTGGTGGATCACTGATCTCCTGGAGCTTCTACATAATAGCAATGATAGTGGTGGATCATTGATCTCCTGGAGCTTCTACATAATAGCAATGATAGTGGTGGATCATTGATCTCCTGGAGCTTCTACATAATAGCAATGATAGTGGTGGATCATTGATCTCCTGGAGCTTCTAGATCATAGTGATGATGATGACAGATCACTTATCTCCTGGAGGTTCTGAAGGACATAGGGATGATTATGGATCACTTATCTGTAGAACATGTAGATCATAGTGATGATGACATATAGTCATGGCCTAAAGTGTTGGCACCCTTGAATTTGTTCCAGAAAGTGAAGTATTTCTCCCAGAACATTATTTATATGATACATCTTTTCATACACATTTATATTGTGTGCATATTGGAACATTCCACGAAAAGAAAAAAAGTAAAGTTGACAATTTTACACGAAATCCCCAAAATTGGGATGAACAAAATTGTTGGCACCTTTCTAAAATTGTGGGTAAACAACTTTGTTTCCAACATATGACGCTCGTCCACACTCACCTGTGGTAAGTAACATATGTGGGCAATATGAAAATCACATCTGACACCAGATAAAAAAAGGAGAAGTTGCCTCATGCATTGTGTGTCTGTGTGTGCCACACTAAGCATGGAGGACAGAGAGAGGAGAAGAGAACTATCTGAGGACGCGAGAGCCAAAATTGTGGAGAAATATAAACAATCTCAAGGGTACAAGTCCATCTCCAGAGATCTGGAGGTTCTTTTGTCCACAGAAGAAGTTTACAAGCCATGGCACTGTAGCTAATCTCCCTAATGTCAGAGAAAAAATGATAAAAACTAACAACACTGGATTGTCTGGATGATGGATAAGCCCCAATCAAGCTATGAGAAACACTACGGAGGAGACCCAGGAGGACCCCACTGCTGACCAAGATAAAAGCCAAAATGTACCTACAGGACCTACAGCCACATATGGGGGAGGTCAGAGAAAAGAGCACAGGACCTACAGTTACATAAGGGAGAGGTCAGAGAAAAGACCACAGGACCTACAGACACATAAGGGAGAGGTCAGAGAAAAAAGCACAGGACCTACAGTCACATATGCAGGAAGTCAGAGAAAAGAGCACATGTCCTACAGTCACATATGGTGGAGGTCAGCGAAAAGAGCACAGGACATACAGTCACATATGGAGGAAGTCAGGGAAGAGAACACAGGACCTACAGTCACATTTGGGAGAGGTCAGAGAAAAGAGCACAGGACGTACGGTCACATATGGGGAAAGTCAGAGAAAAGAACACAGGACCTACAGTCACATATGGGGAAGGTCACAAAACACAGAACAGGACCTACAGTCAATGGGAGAGGTCAGAAAAAAGAGCACAGGACCTACAGTCACATATGGGGGAGGAAAGAGAAAAGAGCACAGGACCTACAGTCACATATGGGAGAGGTCAGAGAAAAGAGCACAGGACCTACAGTCACATATGGGGGAAGCCAGAGAAAAGAGCACAGGACCTACAGTCACATATGGGAGAGGTCAGAGACATGAGCACAGGACCTACAGTCACATATGGGGGGAGTCAGAGAAAAGAGCACAGGACCTACAGTCACATATGGGGGAGGGCAGAGAATAGAGCACAGGACGTATAGTCACATATGGGGGAGGGCAGAGAAAAGAGCACAGGACCTACAGTCACATATGGGGGAGGTCAGAGAAAAGAGCACAGGACCTACAGTCACATATGGAGGAGGTCAGAGAATAGAGCACAGGACGTACAGTCACATATGGGGGAGGGCAGAGAAAAGAGCACAGGACCTACAGTCACATATGGGGGAGGGCAGAGAAAAGAGCACAGGACCTACAGTGACACATAGGAGAGGTTAGAGAGAAGAGCACAGGACATAAGGGAGGTCAGAGAGAAGATGGCAGGACTTATAGTTACATATGGTGGAGGTCATTATTGAAGTTTTGGAGAAATGATGTCTAATTTGTTTCTGTTTATTTCCTATGTGTATAACAAAACGTGGGGAATTTTGATCATTTTCTGGGAGAAAACTTCATTTTCTGGAACAATTTCAGGGATCTGACACGTTCGCCATGACTATCTTTATCTATGGAGTGTGTAGATCACGGTGATGATGATGGATCCCTCACCGGTGGAGATTCTGCAGGGCGATGATCAATTATCTGAAAGTGGAGGATCATTTATCTGTGTCTGATCTCCAGAGTTGATCACAGATGATCGGTCCGGGGACCTTCCAACGTTCCAGACACTTTTCATTGGCCGGACTTCGAGGGTCTCGATGATGTCGGGTTATTGTGGAGATTGTAGAGAACGATCACGGACCATCAAACTCTGAAGTGCTGAAGATCCAATGCTAGAATGATCATTTCTTTGTGGATTCCTGAAGATCATATTGATGTGTGGATCTTCTAAAGATTGTGATCACTGATGAGATATTTGTAGATCTCCTGAGAATTATCGGGATGAAAGATCAGTTATCGGAGAAGTTTCTGAAGACTCCGGTGATTAACCCTTTATTGTGCGAATCATGGAAGAACCTTGGAATAAAAATAACCAAAGACGGAGAAAAAGAAAAGATGTCAGCAGAACAAATAGATCCAGATCCCAAACATAAGTCACATAGACACACATAGACACACATAGACACACGTCCCTCCACAGCTCGTACACTATGGAAGGTGTCTGCACTAGATAGACCGTGCCAATGAGGGATCCCTACACACCTGTAGCCTTCAGGTCACTGCCTCGCCAGCTCCCAGCCACCATGTGCCGACCTCTGCCCATCTGAAGGAGGAGACCATTATAAGGAGAAAGAACAGAGAGATCATAGTGACGGCATAGGAAAGTCAAGCGAAGGAGACAAGGACGGACCACGGAGAAGAAGGGTGGATAAAAGGGAGGATAATGGGGTGGATAATGGGGTGGATAATGGGGTGGATAATGGGGTGGATAATGGGGAGGATAATGGGGAGGATAATGGGGAGGATAATGGGGAGGATAATGGGGAGGATAATGGGGAGGATAATGGGGAGGATAATGGGGAGGATAAAGGGGTGGATAATGGGGTGGATAATGGGGAGGATAAAGGGGTGGATAATGGGGAGGATAAAGGGGAGGATAAAGGGGTGGATAATGGGGAGGATAATGGGGAGGATAAAGGGGTGGATAAAGGGGTGGATAATGGGGAGGATAAAGGGGTGGATAATGGGGAGGATAATGGGGAGGATAAAGGGGTGGATAATGGGGAGGATAAAGGGGTGGATAAAGGGGTGGATAAAGGGGTGAATAAAGGGGTGGATAATGGGGAGGATAAAGGGGTGGATAATGACGTGGATAAAGGGGTAGATAATGGGGTAGATAATGGGGAGGATAAAGGGGTGGATAATGGGGAGGATAAAGGGGTGGATAATGGGGTGGATAAAGGGGAGGATAAAGGGGTGGATAAAGGGGTGGGTAATGGGGTGGGTAATGGGGTGGATAAAGGGGTGGATAATGGGGTAGATAATGGGGTGGGTAATGGGGTGGGTAATGGGGTGGGTAATGGGGTGGGTAAAAGGGTGGATAAAGGGGTAGATAATGGGGTGGATAAAGGGGTGGATAATGAGGTGGATAATGGGGTGGATAAAGGGGCGGATAATGAGGTGGATAATGGGGTGGATAAAGGGGTGGAGGGCTGGCATAATGCTGGGGAACGACCACCAAGCTCCAGAGTGACAATATGCATGAAGGACCACAAACATGGACATTGTGAGAACCAGGACAATCTAAGACAAGTCTTATCCTCAACGGCCGGGAAACACTTCAGGACTCAGGGATGCGGACTATCTCCTGCATCATTATAGACCTATAAAGGGGATCTATAGAAAAATCTCAACAAGAGCAGGACAGGCCAAACCAGGGCCTGACTATGCCTGAGAGATCAGAAGACGCACTGACTTATACAGGACATGACACACTAGAGTGATAGAGATACGAAAGACGTTACCTGTGGGGTCTGCATCGTCCTCCATAAAGCAGCTTGGAGAGAACAGTTACAGACATGAGCTGAGGTCCAGCTACAATCACAGACCCAAAGCCTCACGGTATAGACAGTGACTGCCACTATGAGGGCATCTACCCCTATATATCCTCCACGGTGAGAGCGTCTACCCCTATATATCCTCCACTGTGAGGACGTCTACCCCTATATATCCTCCACGGTGAGGGCGTCTACCCCTATCTATCCTCCACGGTGAGGGCGTCTACCCCTATCTATCCTCCACGGTGAGGGCATCTACCCCTATATATCCTCCACGGTGAGGACGTCTACCCCTATATATCCTCCACGGTGAGGGCGTCTACCCCTATCTATCCTCCACGGTGAGGACGTCTACCCCTATATATCCTCCACGGTGAGGGCGTCTACCCCTATCTATCCTCCACGGTGAGGGCATCTACCCCTATATATCCTCCACGGTGAGGACGTCTACCCCTATATATCCTCCACGGTGAGGGCGTCTATCCCTATATATCCTCCACGGTGAGGGCGTCTATCCCTAAATATCCTCCATGGTGAGGGCGTCTACCCCTATATATCCTCCACGGTGAGGGTGTGTACCCCTATATATCCTCCACGGTGAGGGCATCTATCCCTATATATCCTCCACGGTGAGGGCATCTATCCCTATATATCCTCCACGGTGAGGGCGTCTACCTCTATATATCCTCCACGGTGAGGGCGTCTACCTCTATATATCCTCCACGGTGAGGGCGTCTACCTCTATATATCCTCCACGGTGAGGGCATCTATCCCTATATATCCTCCACAGTGAGGGCGTCTACCTCTATATATCCTCCACGGTGAGGGCGTCTACCCTATATATCCTCCACGGTGAGGGCATCTATCCCTATATATCCTCCTCGGTGAGGGCGTCTACCCCTATATATCCTCCACGGTGAGGGCATCTAGCCCTACATATCCTCCACGGTGAGGGCGTCTACCCCTATATATCCTCCACGGTGAGGGCGTCTACCCCTATATATCCTCCACGGTGAGGGCATCTATCCCTATATATCCTCCACGGTGAGGGCGTGTACCCCTATATATCCTCCACTGTGAGGGCGTCTACCCTTATATATCCTCCACAGTGAGGGCATCTACACCTATATATCCTCCATGGTGAGGGTGTCTACGTCTGTATATCCTCCACAGTGAGGGCATCTACCCCTATATATCCTCCACGGGGAGGGCGTCTACCCCTATATATCCTCCACTATAAGGGCGTCTACACCTTTATATCCTCCACAATGAGGGTGTCTACCCCTAGATATACTCCAATTCAATGGCACCCTGTCTTCCAATGGGGTCTACCCTTATATCCTCCTTTCCGATGGCATCTACTTCCACATGATCATTGCTGTAATAGTGTATACTGCTGTCATTCCCGTGACGTTTAGTCCTACATCTACTACAATAAAACATCATATATATCATCCCAACAATGGCATCAAATTTTCCATCTCCTTCAGCATATCTCTCCCTCTGATGGCATCTCCACTTATACACCAGCGATCAAAATAAGAGAGTATTTCCTTAATGTTAAGTTCATTTTGTTACCTTACAACATCACAAACTCTTTCAAATTCCCCAAGAAGGCTGGGCGCCCTCGAAAGACAGATACGAGGGAGGATAATGCTGAGAATCTCTATGGGTAATCGCTTCATCACTGCAGCTGGAAGAGCCAGTTCAGCACTGAACAGGGTAAGGATCTGTCTCCTCATAGTGTCACCACAATTAAGAGCATTTGGACTGAAAGCCGACTCTGCCCGGACCAAACCTCTCTATCAGAATGAAGCGAAAGGCTAGACTCCCCTGTGGTGAGGAGCAGGTTGTGTGGACAGAGGAGCAGTGGCCACAGTTCATTTCAGTGATGAAAGCAAGTTTAATATATTTGGGTCTGATGGGAAACAGAATGTTTGCCATAAAAACTATTTAGTTTTAATGTTTCTCTATCTACAGTCATTGCTGTTCTCTAATTATGATCATCACATTTTGTGTAAAATAAAGGTTAGAAGTTGATGAACTTTGGTTATTTTGGGAAACCTTGTTCTAGTGGCCTGGAGACCCCGTACACAAACACCACCAAATGTTCATCAATGTAGATCACATTGTGTCAGGAAAAGATCAAGTGATCACACATTATTCTCTAATTATGATCGGCAACGTATCTAATCCTATATTCTGTGTATCTAATCCTATATTCTGTGTATCTAATCCTATATTCTGTGTATCTAATCCTATATTCTGTGCCTCAAAAATGTATTCATCAACAAATGTATTTTATTGGGATTTTATGATAACACAACACAAAGCAGCACAACTGCAACCCTGACAAGAGCCGGCCAATCAAGAGGAGCCGCACACATCACTATTAAGGCCTTGTTACACGGCAGAACATCATTAACGACATCGCTGATACATCACGGGTTTGGAGTCGTTCCAGTGACATCGTTAGGACCTCGTTGCGTGTGACTCTGCCACGTTGTAACGATAAATCATTGGATCGGGGATCGCAGGTTTGAGATCATGTTTATAAATCACACGATCCTCGATCAGCCGACCTGCTGCATCGTTCTGTGTGACACTGTGATAACGATGTCGTTCACGACTTCTCCCATTCACAGCAGTGAGCAGGGATTGGTCGCTGGATTGTGTGACCGATAGCAGCTCACTACATCGCTGGTGCGTCGTGCATGATATCTAGACGTGTGACATCTCACCAACAATGTCAAAACCATGTTCTAACGCCCCCGACACGTCGTGCCGTGTAACGGTACCTTTAGTCATATACTTTACAAATCTGCCCTTTATGGAAGAGCGGCAAGACGAAACCATGTAGAGGACACAGCGAGCAGTGGAGGACAGGACAAGAAGAAGCCATGTAGAGGACACAGCGAACAATGGAGGATGGGGCAAGAAGAAGCCATGTAGAGGACACAGCGAACAATGGAGGATGGGGCAAGAAGAAGCCATGTAGAGGACACAGCGTACAGTGGAGGAAGGGGCAAGAAGAAACCATGTAGAGGACACAGCGAACAATGGATGGGGCAAGAAGAAGCCATGTAGAGGACACAGCGAACAATGGAGGATGGGACAAGGAGAAGCCATGTAGAGGACACAGCGAACAATGGAGGACGGGGCAAGAAGAATGCATAAAGAGGACACAGCGAGCAGTGGAGGACGGGACAAGGAGAAGCCATGCAGAGGACACAGCAAACAGTGGAGGACGGGGCAAGGAGAAGCCATGTAGAGGACACAGTGAGCAGAGGAGGACGGGACAAGGAGAAGCCATGGAGAGGACACAGCGAACAGTGGAGGACGGGGCAAGGAGAAGCTATGTAGAGGACACAGTGAGCAGAGGAGGACAGGACAAGAAAAAAGCCATATAGAGGACACAGCGAACAATGGAGGACAGGGCAAGGAGAAGCCATGTAGAGGACACAGCGAACAATGGAGGACGGGGCAAGGAGAAGCCATGTAGAGAACACAGCGAGCAGTGGAGGACGGGGCAAGGAGAAGCCATGTAGAGGACACAGCGAGCAGTGGAGGACGGGGCAAGAAGCCATGTAGAGAACACAGCGAACAATGGAGGACGGGGCAAGGAGAAGCCATGTAGAGAACACAGCAGGCAGTGGAGGACGGGACAAGGAGGAGCCATGTAGAGGACACAGCGAGCAGTGGAGGACGGGGCAAGAAGAAGCCATGTAGAGGACACAGCGAACAATGGAGGACGGGGCAAGGAGAAGCCATGTAGAGGACACAGCGAACAATGGAGGACGGGGCAAGGAGAAGCCATGTAGAGAGCACAGCGAGCAGTGGAGGACAGGACAAGGAGAAGCCATGTAGAGGACACAGTGAACAGTGGAGGATAGGGCAAGAAGAAACTATGTAGAGGACACAGCGAGCAGTAGAGGATGGGGCAAGGAGAAGCCATGTAGAAGGATACAGCGAGTAGTGGAGGAAGGGGCAAGAAGAAGCCATGTAGAGAACACAGCAAGCAGTGGAGGATGGGGCAAGGAGAGGCCATGTAGAGGACACAGCAGGCAGTGGAGGATGGGGCAAGAAGAAGCCATGTAGAGGACACAGCAAACAATGGAGGACAGGCAAGAAGAAACCTTGTAGAGAAGACAGCGAGCAGTGGAGGACGGGACAAGAAGAAGCCATGTAGAGGACACAGCGAGCAGTAGAGGAAGAGACACGGAGAAACCATGTAGAGGACACAGTGAGCTGAGGAGGACGGGACAAGAAGAAGCCATGTAGAGGACACAGTGAGCTGAGGAGGACGTGACAAGAAGAAACCATGTAGAGGACACAGCAAACAATGGAGGACAGGCAAGAAGAAACCATGTAGAGAACACAGCGAGCAGTGGAGGACGGGGCAAGGAGAAACCATGTAGAAAACACAGCGAGCAGTGGAGGATGGGACAAGGAGAAGCCATGTAGGGGACACAGCGAACAGTGGAGGACAGGACAAGGAGAAGCCATGTAGCGGACACAGCAAACAGTGGAGGACAGGGCAAGAAGAAACCATGTAGAGAACACAGCGAGCAGTGGAGGACGGGACAAGGAGAAGCCACTGTAGAGGACACAGCGAACAGTGGAGGACAGGCAAGAAGAAGCCATGTAGAGAACACAGCGAGCAGTGGAGGATGGGGCAAGGAGAAGCCATGTAGAGGACACGGCGAACAGTGGAGGATAGGGCAAGAAGAAGCCATGTAGAGGACACAGTGAGCAGAGGAGGACGGGACAAGAAGAAGCCATGTAGACGACACAGCGAGCAGTGGAGGACGGGGCAAGGAGAAGCCATGTAGAGGACACAGCGAGCAGTGGAGGAAGGGACAAGAAGAAGCCATGTAGAGGACACAGTGAGCTGAGGAGGACGGGACAAGAAGAAGTCATGTAGAGGACACAGCGAACAGTGGAGGATAGGGCAAGAAGAAACCATGTAGAGGACACAGTGAGCAGAGGAGGACGGGACAAGAAGAAGCCATGTAGAGGACACAGCAGGCAGTGGAGGACGGGGCAAGAAGAAGCCATGTAGAGGACACAGCAAACAATGGAGGACAGGCAAGAAGAAACCATATAGAGAACACAGCGAGCAGTGGAGGACGGGGCAAGAAGAAACCATGTAGAGGACACAGTGAGCTGAGGAGGACGGGACAAGAAGAAGCCATGTAGAGGACACAGCAAACAATGGAGGACAGGCAAGAAGAAACCATGTAGAGAACACAGCGAGCATTGGAGGACGGGACAAGGAGAAGCCATGTAGAGGACACAGCGAACAGTGGAGGACAGGACAAGGAGAAGCGATGTAGAGGACGCAGCGAACAATGGAGGACGGGGCAAGAAGAAGCCATGTAGAGGACACAGCGAACAATGGAGGACGGGGCAAGGAGAAGCCATGTAGAGAACACAGCGAGCAGTGGAGGACAGGACAAGGAGAAGCCATGTAGAGGACACAGTGAACAGTGGAGGATAGGGCAAGAAGAAACCATGTAGAGGACACAGCGAGCAGTAGAGGATGGGGCAAGGAGAAGCCATGTAGAAGGATACAGCGAGTAGTGGAGGAAGGGGCAAGAAGAAGCCATGTAGAGAACACAGCAAGCAGTGGAGGATGGGGCAAGGAGAGGCCATGTAGAGGACACAGCAGGCAGTGGAGGACGGGGCAAGAATAAGCCATGTAGAGGAAACAGCAAACAATGGAGGACAGGCAAGAAGAAACCATGTAGAGAACACAGCGAGCAGTGGAGGACGGGACAAGAAGAAGCCATGTAGAGGACACAGCGAACAATGGAGGATGGGGCAAGAAGAAGCCATGTAGAGGACACAGCGTACAGTGGAGGAAGAGACACGGAGAAGCCATGTAGAGGACACAGTGAGCTGAGGAGGACGGGACAAGAAGAAGCCATGTAGAGGACACAGCAAACAATGGAGGACAGGCAAGAAGAAACCATGTAGAGAACACAGCGAGCAGTGGAGGACGGGACAAGGAGAAGCCATGTAGCGGACACAGCGAACAGTGGAGGACAGGACAAGGAGAAGTGATGTAGAGGACACAGCAAACAGTGGAGGACAGGGCAAGAAGAAACCATGTAGAGAACACAGCGAGCAGTGGAGGACGGGACAAGGAGAAGCCATGTAGAGGACACAGCGAACAGTGGAGGACAGGCAGGAAGAAGCCATGTAGAGAACACAGCGAGCAGTGGAGGATGGGGCAAGGAGAAGCCATGTAGAGGACACGGCGAACAGTGGAGGATAGGGCAAGAAGAAACCATGTAGAGGACATAGTGAGCAGAGGAGGACGGGACAAGAAGAAGCCATGTAGAGGACACAGTGAGCTGAGGAGGACAGGACAAGAAGAAGCCGTGTAGAGGACACAGCGAACAGTGGAGGATAGGGCAAGAAGAAACCATGTAGAGGACATAGTGAGCAGAGGAGGACGGGACAAGAAGAAGCCATGTAGAGGACACAGCAGGCAGTGGAGGACGGGGCAAGAAGAAGCCATGTAGAGGACACAGCAAACAATGGAGGACAGGCAAGAAGAAACCATGTAGAGAACACAGCGAGCAGTGGAGGACGGGGCAAGAAGAAACCATGTAGAGGACACAGTGAGCTGAGGAGGACGGGACAAGAAGAAGCCATGTAGGGGACACAGCAAACAATGGAGGACAGGCAAGAAGAAACCATGTAGAGAATACAGCGAGCAGTGGAGGACGGGGCAAGGAGAAGCCATGTAGAGGACACAGCGAACAGTGGAGGACAGGGTAAGGAGAAGCGATGTAGAGGACACAGCAAACAGTGGAGGACGGGGCAGGGAGAAGCCATGTAGAGGACACAGCGAACAATGGAGGATGGGGCAAGAAGAAGCCATGTAGAGGACACAATGAGCAGTGGAGGACGGGACAAGAAGAAGCCATGTAGAGGACACAGTGAGCAGTGGAGGAAGGGGCAAGAAGAAACCATGTAGAGGACACAGCAAGCAGTGGAGGTAGGGGCAAGAAGAGGACACAGCAAGCAGTGGAGGAAGGGGCAAGAAGAAGCCATGTAGAGGACACAGCGAGCAGTGAAGGAAGGGGCAAGAAGAAGCCATGTAGAGGACACAGCAAACAGTGGAGGAAGAGGCAAGAAGAAGCCATGTAGACGACACGGCGAGCAGTGAAGGACAGGACAAGGAGAAGCCATGTAGAGGACACAGTGAGCAGTGGAGGACGGGGCAAGGACAATCCATGTAGAGGACACAGCGAACAATGGAGGATGGGGCAAGAAGAATGCATGCAGAGGACACAGTGAGCATAGGAGGACAGGATAAGAAGAAGCCAGGTAGAGGACACAGCGAACAGTGGAGGACAGGGCAAGAAGAAGCCATATAAAGGACACAGCAAGCAGTGGAGGAAGGAGCAAGAAGAAGCCATGTAGACGACACAGCGAGCAGTGGAGGACGGGACAAGAAGATGCCATGTAGAGGACACAGCGAACAGTGGAGGACAGGGCAAGAAGAAGCCATATAAAGGACACAGCAAGCAGTGGAGGAAGGAGCAAGAAGAAGCCATGTAGACGACACAGCGAGCAGTGGAGGACGGGACAAGAAATGCCATGTAGAGGACACAGCGAACAATAGAGGATGGGGCAAGAAGAATGCATGCAGAGGACACAGTGAGCAGAGGAGGACAGGACAAGAAGATGCCATGTAGAGGACACAGCGAACAATAGAGGATGGGGCAAGAAGAATGCATGCAGAGGACACAGTGAGCAGAAGTGGACAGGACAAGAAGAAGCCATGTAGGGGACACAGCGAGCAGAGGAGGACTGGACAAGAAGATGCCATGTAGAGGACACAGCGAACAATAGAGGATGGGGCAAGAAGAATGCATGCAGAGGACACAGTGAGCAGAGGAGGACAGGACAAGAAGAAGCCATGTAGAGGACACAGCGAACAGTGGAGGAAGGGGCAAGAAGAAGCCATGTAGAGGACACAGCGAGCAGTGGAGGATGGTCAGAGTAGACCAAAGGAGTACTGGGATGAATATAAAGTGATATGTATGGTGGAAAACTAACTCTGCACATCACCCTGAGAACCCCATCCCCACTGTCACACATGGTGGAGGCAGCATCCTGCTGTGGGGAGGCTTTTCTTCAGCAGGGGCAGAGAAGCTGCTCAGAGGTGATGGGAAGATGGATGGAGCGAAATACAGGACAATACTTGAGGAAAACCTGTTAAAGGCTGCAGAAGATCGCAGACTGGGACAAAGGTTCACCTTCTAGCAGGACAACAATTCCCATCATCCTGCAGATCTACAACAGAGGGTTTAGATCAGAGCAGATTCCTGTGTGTGAAGAATCACCGTCCAGACCCTAATCCACCCAGAACCTGTGACATCACAGACGTCTCCATCCAATCACAGAGAGAAGAAGGGAAAATGTCACCTCAAGGCTGGAGAGACCCCAAAAGACAGAGAAAGGTGGTCCTACAAAGTGCTCAGGGGGTGAATACTAATACAAGACAGAGAAAGGTGGTCCTACAAAGTGCTGACTCAGGGGTGAATACTAATACAACAGACAGAGAAAGGTGGTCCTACAAAAAGTGCTGACTCGGGGTGAATACTAATACAAGACAGAGAAAGGTGGTCCTACAAAGTGCTGACTCAGGGGGCTGAATACTAATACAAGACAGAGAAAGGTGGTCCTACAAAGTGCTGACTCAGGGGGGTGAATCCTAATACAAGACAGAGAAAGGTGGTCCTACAAAAAGTGCTGACTCGGGGTGAATACTAATACAAGACAGAGAAAGGTGGTCCTACAAAGTGCTGACTCAGGGGGCTGAATACTAATACAAGACAGAGAAAGGTGGTCCTACAAAGTGCTGACTCAGGGGGGTGAATCCTAATACAAGACAGAGAAAGGTGGTCCTACAAAGTGCTGACTCAGGGGGTGAATACTAACACAAGACAGAGAAAGGTGTTCCTACAAAGTGCTGACTCAGGGGGTGAATACTAACACAAGACAGAGAAAGGTGTTCCTACAAAGTGCTGACTCAGGGGGTGAATACTAACACAAGACAGAGAAAGGTGATCCTACAAAGTGATGACTCAGGGGGTTAATACTAATACAAGACAGAGAAAGGTGATCCTACAAAGTGCTGACTCAGGGGGTGAATACTAATACAAGACAGAGAAAGGTGATCCTACAAAGTGATGACTCAGGGGGTGAATACTTATACAAGACAGAGAAAGGTGGTCCTACAAAGTGCTGACTCAGGGGGGTGAATACTAATACAAGACAGAGAAAGGTGATCCTACAAAGTGCTGACTCAGGGGGATGAATACTAATACAAGACAGAGAAAGGTGTTCCTACAAAGTGCTGACTACAGGGGGTGAATACTAACACAAGACAGAGAAAGGTGTTCCTACAAAGTGCTGACTCAGGGGGTGAATACTAATACAAGACAGAGAAAGGTGATCCTACAAAGTGATGACTCAGGGGGTGAATACTTACACAAGACAGAGAAAGGTGGTCCTACAAAGTGCTGACTCAGGGGGATGAATACTAATACAAGACAGAGAAAGGTGTTCCTACAAAGTGCTGACTCAGGGGGTGAATACTAACACAAGACAGAGAAAGGTGATCCTACAAAGTGATGACTCAGGGGGTTAATACTAATACAAGACAGAGAAAGGTGATCCTACAAAGTGCTGACTCAGGGGGTGAATACTAATACAAGACAGAGAAAGGTGGTCCTACAAAGTGCTGACTACAGGGGGTGAATACTAATACAAGACAGAGAAAGTGTGGTCCTACAAAGTGCTGACTCAGGGGGTGAATACTAATGCAAGACAGAGAAAGGTGGTCCTACAAAGTGCTGACTCAGGAGGTGAATACTAATACAAGACAGAGAAAGGTGGTCCTACAAAGTGCTGACTCAGGGGGCTGAATACTAAAACAAGACAGAGAAAGGTGATCCTACAAAGTGCTGACTCAGGGGGTGAATACTAATACAAGACAGAGAAAGGTGGTCCTACAAAGTGCTGACTCAGGGGGTTAATACTAATACAAGACAGAGAAAGGTGATCCTACAAAGTGCTGACTCAGGGGGTGAATACTAATACAAGACAGAGAAAGGTGGTCCTACAAAGTGCTGACTACAGGGGGTGAAAGTGGTCCTACAAAGTGCTGACTCAGGGGGATGAATACTAATACAAGACAGAGAAAGGTGTTCCTACAAAGTGCTGACTCAGGGGGTGAATACTAACACAAGACAGAGAAAGGTGTTCCTACAAAGTGCTGACTCAGGGGGTGAATACTAATACAAGACAGAGAAAGGTGATCCTACAAAGTGATGACTCAGGGGGTGAATACTAACACAAGACAGAGAAAGGTGGTCCTACAAAGTGCTGACTCAGGTGGTGATTACTAATACAAGACAGAGAAAGGTGATCCTACAAAGTGATGACTCAGGGGGTGAATACTTATACAAGACAGAGAAAGGTGGTCCTACAAAGTGCTGACTCAGGGGGTTAATACTAATACAAGACAGAGAAAGGTGGTCCTACAAAGTGCTGACTCAGGGGGTGAATACTAATACAAGACAGAGAAAGGTGATCCTACAAAGTGCTGACTACAGGGGGTGAATACTAATACAAGACAGAGAAAGGTGGTCCTACAAAGTGCTGACTCAGGAGGTGAATACTAATACAAGACAGAGAAAGGTGGTCCTACAAAGTGCTGACTCAGGGGGCTGAATACTAAAACAAGACAGAGAAAGGTGATCCTACAAAGTGCTGACTCAGGGGGTGAATACTAATACAAGACAGAGAAAGGTGATCCTACAAAGTGCTGACTCAGGGGGTGAATACTAATACAAGACAGAGAAAGGTGGTCCTACAAAGTGCTGACTACAGGGGGTGAATACTAATACAAGACAGAGAAAGGTGGTCCTACAAAGTGCTGACTACAGGGGGTGAAAGTGGTCCTACAAAGTGCTGACTCAGGGGGATGAATACTAATACAAGACAGAGAAAGGTGTTCCTACAAAGTGCTGACTCAGGGGGTGAATACTAACACAAGACAGAGAAAGGTGTTCCTACAAAGTGCTGACTCAGGGGGTGAATACTAATACAAGACAGAGAAAGGTGATCCTACAAAGTGCTGACTCAGGGGGTGAATACTAACACAAGACAGAGAAAGGTGGTCCTACAAAGTGCTGACTCAGGTGGTGATTACTAATACAAGACAGAGAAAGGTGATCCTACAAAGTGATGACTCAGGGGGTGAATACTTATACAAGACAGAGAAAGGTGGTCCTACAAAGTGCTGACTCAGGGGGTGAATACTAATGCAAGATAGAGAAAGGTGGTCCTACAAAGTGCTGACTCAGGGGGTGAATACTAATACAAGACAGAGAAAGGTGTTCCTACAAAGTGCTGACTCAGGGGGTGAATACTAATGCAAGATAGAGAAAGGTGATCCTACTCAGGGGGGTGAATACTAATGCAACTCACCATTTTCAGACTTATATGTTTAGAATATGTAGTAAACCAGGAATCATGTACTTTACACGTCACTTGTACTTTGTGTGGAGATCACAAAAATCAGAATAAAACACAATTAAGCTCTTGAGTGTAATGTAAAAACATGTGGAAGACTTCCTGGGGTGTGAATACTTTAAGACTCTGCATTTATCCCTCCAGTGGCGTCCACGCCTGCATTGTTCATTCGGTTCTGACCTGATGTCCCCCTATTTCAGGAGCCCCAGTCCCCTCACATATGGGAGTCACTACGGCCCCCATGACGGCGGTCACACATTGTTCGGGCCCCGGATGAATATTGTACGGAGATATAGATACAAGGCACGACACACAGAGGTCACTCACCTTGAGAAATCTTCAAAGTCTTCATCGTCTTCCTCGTCGCCCTGACAAGCAGAGAGATATAATCAGCAGAGTCATGTGAGCGGCTGCGCACCGTGTGCGGGGCCCGTTACTCACGTTGAGCAGGGCCCGTTACTCACCGTGTGCGGGGCCCGTTACTCACTGTGTGCGGGGCCCGTTACTCACCGTGTGCGGGGCCCGTTACTCACCGTGTGCGGGGCCCGTTACTCACCGTGTGCGGGGCCCGTTACTCACCTTGAGCGGGGCGCTCTTCACTGGCACATGAGGTCCATCCACCGCCGCGGCGTAATGGGCATCTGTAATATCATGTGACATTAAATGGGTGTGGCCACAATCTATCCCAGACAGTATGCAGTCATGTGACACAGGGGCTCCGCTGGTATCACCTGTGGTTGACCACCACGAGTTACACAGTTCTACCAACCTCCGGTGATGGGGGCGTACAGGGGGCAGGACCCTCATTATAGCAGAGGGGGTGGGTACCTACCTGCGCGGGGCTCCGAGGCATCAAAGCTGGATGGAATTGGCAGATGATGTGACCCGGGGGAAGAATCCGGCCTCCCTGAGAGGACAGAAAACACATCAAGAGACACCTCAACTGAGAGCGTCACCATTAACCAACTCAATGTAATCAAGCGGACAGAAGACTGTTACCGAGTGTGAGCCTCGCACCGGCTCCTTCCCGATCCTCACACCTAGCGCCGACTCCTTTCTTCTCGATCCTCATAGGTAGCAACGGCTCCTTTCTTCCCGATCCTCACACCTAGCGCCGGCTCCTTTCTTCCCTATCCTCACACCTAGCGCCGGCTCCTTTCTTCCCGATCCTCACACCTAGCGCCGGCTCCTTTCTTCCCTATCCTCACACCTAGCACCGGCTCCTTTCTTCCCGATCCTCACACCTAGCGCCGGCTCCTTTCTTCCCGATCCTCACACCTAGCGCCGGCTCCTTTCTTCTCGATCCTCACACCTAGCGCCGGCTCCTTTCTTCCCTATCCTCACACCTAGCGCCGGCTCCTTTCTTCCCTATCCTCACACCTAGCGCCGGCTCCTTTCTTCCCAATCCTCACACCTAGCGCCGGCTCCTTTCTTCCCGATCCTCACACCTAGCGCCGGCTCCTTTCTTCCCGATCCTCACACCTAGCGCCGGCTCCTTTCTTCCCGATCCTCACACCTAGCGCCGGCTCCTTTCTTCTCGATCCTCACACCTAGCGCCGGCTCCTTTCTTCCCTATCCTCACACCTAGCGCCGGCTCTCCTTTCTTCCTGATCCTCTCATATCTAGCACCTGCTCCTTTCTTCTCGATCCTCACACCTAGCGCCGGCTCCTTTCTTCCTGATCCTCACACCTAGCACCGCCTCCTTTCTTCCCGATCCTCACACCTAGCGGCGGCTCCTTTCTTCCCGATCCTCACACCTAGCGCCGCTCCTTTCTTCCCTATCCTCCCACCTAGGGCCGGCTCCTTTCTTCCCGATCCTCACACCTAGCGCCAGCTCCTTTCTTCCCAATCCTCATAATTAGCGCCGACTCCTTTCTTCCTGATCCTCACTCCTAGCACCGGCTCCTTTCTTCCTGATCCTCACTCCTAGCACCGGCTCCTTTCTTCCCAATCCTCACACCTAGCGCCGGCTCCTTTCTTCCATATCACCTAGCGCCGCCTCCTTTCTTCCCGAGCCTCACACCTAGCGCCGACTCCTTTCTTCACGATCCTCATACCTAGCGCCGCCTCCTTTCTTCCCGATCCTCACACCTAGCGCCAGCTCCTTTCTTCCCAATCCTCATAATTAGCGCCGACTCCTTTCTTCCCGATCCTCACACCTAGCACCGGCTCCTTTCTTCCCAATCCTCACACCTAGCGCCGTCTCCTTTCTTCCCGATCCTCACACCTAGCACCGGCTCCTTTGTTCCTGATCCTCACACCTAGCGCCACCTCCTTTCTTCCCGATCCTCACACCTAGTGCCGCCTCCTTTCTTCCCGATCCTCACACCTAGCGCCGCCTCCTTTCTTCCCGATCCTCACACCTAGCGCCGACTCCTTCTTCTCCGATCCTCACTACCTAGCGCCGGCTCTTTTCTTCCCAATCCTCATACCTACCGCCGGCTCCTTTCTTTCCAATACTCACACCTAGCGCCGGCTCCTTTCTTCCCGATCCTTACACATAGCACCGGCTGCTTTCTTCCCGATCCTCACACCTAGCGCCGGCTCCATTCTTCCCGATACTTACACGTAGCACCAGCTCCTTTCATCCCGATCCTCACACCTAGCGCCGGCTCCTTTCTTCCCGATCCTCACACCTAGCGCCGGCTCCTTTCTTCCCGATCCTCACACCTAGCACCGCCTCCTTCCCAAACGTCACACCTAGCACCGGCTCCTTTCTTCCTGATCCTCACACCTAGCGCCGGCTCCTTTCTTTCCGATCCTCATACCTAGCAACACTCCTTTCTTCCCTATCCTCATACCAAGCGCCGACTCCTTTCTTCCCGATCCTCATACCTAGCGCCGGCTCCTTTCTTTCCGATCCTCACACCTAGCGCCGGCTTCTTTCTTCCCGATCCTCACACCTAGCGCCGACTCCTATCTTCCTGATCCTCACACCTAGCGCCGCCTCCTTTCTTCCCGATCCTCACACCTGGAGCCGACTCCTTTCTTCCCGATCCTCACACCTAGCACCGGCTCCTTTCTTCCCGATCCTCACACCTAGCACCGGCTCCTTTTTTCCAGATCCTCACACCTAGCCCCGGCTCCTTTTTTCCGGATCCTCACACCTAGCGCCGACTCCCTTCTTCCCGATCCTCATACCTAACGCCGGCTCCTTTCTTTCCAATCCTCATACCGAGCGCCGCCTCCTTTCTTCCCGATCATCATACCTAGCGCCGGCTCCTTTCTTCCCGATCCTCACACCTAGCGCCGGCTCCTTTCTTCCTGATCCCCACACCTAGCGCCGGCTCCTTTCTTCCCTATCCTCACACCTAGCGCCGGCTCCTTTCTTCCCGATCCTCACACCTAGTGCCGGCTCCTTTCTTCCCGATCCTCACGCCTAGCACCGGCTCCTTTCTTCCCAATCCTCACACCTAGCGCTGACCCCCTTCTTCCCGATCCTCATACCTATCGCCGGCTCCTTTCTTCCCGATCCTCACACCTAGTGCCGGCTCCTTTCTTCCTGATCCTCACACCTAGCGCCGGCTCCTTTCTTCCCGATCCTCATACCTAGCGCCGGCTCCTTTCTTCCTGATCCTCATACCTAGTGTCGGCTCCTTTCTTCCCAATCCTCACACCTAGCACCGGCTCCTTTCTTCCCGATCCTCATACCTAGCGCCGGCTCCTTTCTTCCCGATCATCACTATCCAGCGCCGACCCCCTTCTTCCCAATCCTCACACCTAGCGCCGGCTCCTTTCTTCCCGATCCTCACACCTAGTGCCGGCTCCTTTCTTCCCGATCCTCAGACCTAGTGCCGGCTGCTTTCTTCCCAATCCTCACTACCTAGCGCCGGCTCCTTTCTTCCCGATCATCACTATCCAGCGCCGACTCCTTTCTTCCTGATCGTCACACCTAGCGCCGACTCCTTTCTCCCCAATCCTCACCACCTAGCGCCAGCTCATTTCTTCCCGACGCTCGGTACCTTGAGTAGCCGGTTCATGGTTTGATGCTGCTTATGATACGTATACGACAGATATCTGTTTTATGGAGGCTTAACATAGGACAATCATTACAATCGCACAGGACAATATTTCAGGGTAAACGCTACCTTCTTTGTTAGACTGCCAGAGGTCTAGGGCCACGGAAAAGGCCTGTGCCACGGTAAGCGTCACAGTCTGGGCCTGGAAAAAAGCAATGCATGCTGGGGATTATGTCTCTGGTACCCCGCTCCTCCCCCATGCAGCATCAGGGTGGACCTACCAGCTTCTTCTTGGGGCATAGGAAGGCGTGGCACTCCAGGGCCTCACTGGACGGGTTCTGGGCCACGTAAGCAAAAACTTTATTCTGTACTTTGTCCGTCGTACAATAGGAAATCCTGACAATCCAGAAAATGTGAGATTAAGAAACATTCTCACTGTAGAAAGACATTCTATACGTGACTATCTGTATGTCCTATACGGTATGTATCTACATATATAGCTCTTGATGATGTGTATGGCACGGCTCACCTGTATATAGACACACACTCCACATGCTGAGCGGCACCACAGTCCTGTATAGTGATACTATGTGGCGTTACAGTCAGTATTACTTTCTGTAACCGTTTTGCACTTGCCCGAGCCTGCGGGAAACATGGAAACATCAACACAATTCAGGTTAATTACAGCCCAGACCGCCCACCTGCCGGGCCTGAGCCCCACCTTCTGGCTCGCCTCTCAAATCACTCAGCCCCCTCCCCTAGTGCCCCTCCCTCTCACCCAACCCTCTTCTGGTGCCCCAACCCCCTATTCCGGTATTCCTTCCCCGCACCCCCATCTTCATGTGCCCATCCCCAACTCCCCCCCCCTCTTCTGGTGCCCCTCTCCCGCCTCCCCCCTCTTATGGTGCCCCTTCCTCCCCTCTTCTGGTGCCCCTAATCGGCTCCATCTTCTGGTGCCCCTCTCCCGCTCCCCCTCTTCTGGTGCCCCTTCCTCCCCTCTTCCGGTGCCCCTACCCGGCTCCATCTTCTGGTGCCCCTTCCTCCCCTTCTCTGGTGCCCCTCCCCTGCTCCCCCCCCCATCATCTGGTGCCCCTCTCCCGCTCCCCCCCCTCTTCTGGTGCCCCTTCCTCCCCCTCTCTGGTGCCCCTTCCTCCCCTTCTCTGGTGCCCCTTCCTCCCCTTCTCTGGTGCTCCGCTCCCCCCTCTTCTTGTGCCCCTTCCTCCCCTTCTCTGGTGCCCCTCTCCTGCTCCCCCCCTCTTCTGGTGCCCCTTCCTCCCCCTCTCTGGTGCCCCTTCCTCCACTTCTCTGGTGCCCCTCTCCTGCTCCCCCCCTCTTCTGGTGCCCCTTCCTCCCCTTCTCTGGTGCCCCTCTCCCGCTCCCCCCCTCTTCTGGTGCCCCTTCCTCCCCCTCTCTGGTGCCCCTTCCTCCCCTTCTCTGGTGCCCCTTCCTCCCCTTCTCTGGTGCTCCGCTCCCCCCCTCTTCTGGTGCCCCTTCCCTCCACTTCTCTGGTGCCCCTCTCCTGCTCCCCCCCTCTTCTGGTGCCCCTTCCTCCCCTTCTCTGGTGCTCCTCTCCTGCTCCCCCCCTCTTCTGGTGCCCCTTCCTCCCTCCTCTCCTGCTCCCCCCCTCTTCTGGTGCCCTTCTCCCTCTCTGGGCCTCTCCCCCCCTCTTCTGGTGCCCCTCTCCCTCCCCCCTTCTTGGTGCCCCTCTCTCCCCTCCGTCCCTCCCTCTTCTGGTGCCCCTCTCCTCCGCTCCCCCCCTCTTCTGGTGCCCCTTCCTCCCCTCTCTGGTGCCCCTTCCTCCCACTTCTCTGGTGCCCCTCTCCCCCTCGTCTCCCCCCCCCTCTTCTGGTGCCCCTTCCTCCCCCTCTCTGGTGCCCCTTGCTCCCCTTCTCTGGTGCCCCTTCCTCCCCTTCTCTGGTGCCCTCTCCCTCCCCCCTCTTCTGGTGCCCTCCTTCCCTCCCCCCTCTCTGGTGCCCCTTCCTCCTCTTCTCTGGTGCCCCTCTCCTCTCTCCCCCCTCTTCTGGTGCCCCTTCCTCCCCCTTCTCTGGTGCCCTCTCCTCTCCCCCCTCTTCTGGTGCCCCTTCCTCCCCCCTCTCTGGTGCCCCTTCTCCCCTCTCTGGTGCCTCCTTCCTCCCCTTCTCTGGTGCTCCGCTCCCCCCCTCTTCTGGTGCCCCTTCCTCCCCCTCTCTGGTGCCCCTTCCTCCACTTCTCTGGTGCCCCTCTCCTGCTCCCCCCCTCTTCTGGTGCCCCTTCCTCCCCTTCTCTGGTGCCCCTCTCCTGCTCCCCCCCCCTCTTCTGGTGCCCCTTCCTCCCCCTCTCTGGTGCCCCTTCCTCCACTTCTCTGGTGCCCCTCTCCTGCTCCCCCCCTCTTCTGGTGCCCCTTCCTCCCCCTCTCTGGTGCCCCTTCCTCCCCCTCTCTGGTGCCCCTCTCCTGCTCCCCCCCTCTTCTGGTGCCCCTTCCTCCCCTTCTCTGGTGCCCCTCTCCTGCTCCCCCCCTCTTCTGGTGCCCCTTCCTCCCCCTCTTCTCTTGCTGTTGGGGTTGCTGACACGTCTGCCCGTGTACTGACATCCAGGCCCACTTCTGTGTATGGATGAAAACATGGCAGGCGGTTACCATAGCGATGATGCGGCGGATGGCAGCGGCCGCCATCTCTTCACCTTTGGGTTTTTCCACCAGAGTCATACCCAGGTACTTGAGATGAAAGATGATGCCCTCCAGCAGCGCGTCCCGCGAGTCCGTCCACGTGTCCGGGAGCTCTGAAAAGGATAAAGAATGACAGGAGGATATACCCAAAGGATGACCACACAAGGGAGGCCACGACAGGAGGATGTAACAGAGGGACGGCCACACAGGGGAGGCCACGACAGGAGGATGTAACCGAGGGACGGCCACACAGGGGAGGCCACGACAGGAGGATGTAACCGAGGGACGGCCACACAGGGGAGGCCACGACAGGAGGATGTAACCGAGGGACAGCCACACAGAGGAGGCTGCGACAGGAGGATGTAACCGAGGGACGGCCACACAGGGGAGGCTGCAACTGGAGGATGTAACCAGGGACAGCCACACAAGGGAGGTCACGACAGGAGGATGTAACTGAGGGACGGCCACACAAGGGAGGCCACGACAGGAGGATGTAACTGAGGGACGGCCACACAGGGGAGGCTGCGACAGGAGGATGTAACTGAGGGACGGCCACACAGGGGAGGCTGCAACTGGAGGATGTAACCGAGGGACGGCCACACAGGGAGGCCACGACAGGAGGATGTAACCGAGGGACGGCCACACAGGGGAGGCCACGACAGGAGGATGTAACCGAGGGACGGCCACACAGGGGAGGTCACGACAGGAGGATGTAACCGAGGGACAGCCACACAGGGAATGCCACGACAGGAGGATGTAACCGAGGGAAGGCCACACAGGGGAGGCTGCGACAGGAGGATGTAACCGAGGGACGGCCACACAAGGCAGGCTGCAACTGGAGGATGTAACCGAGGGACAGCCACACAGGGGAGGTCACGACAGGAGGATGTAACCGAGGGACGGCCACACAGGGAATGCCACGACAGGAGGATGTAACCGAGGGACAGCCACACAGGGGAGGTCACGACAGGAGGATGTAACCGAGGGACAGCCACACAGGGGAGGCTGCGACAGGAGGATGTAACCGAGGGACGACCTCACAGGGGAGGCTGCGACAGGAGGATGTAACCGAGGGACGGCCACACAGGGGAGGCCGCGACAGGAGGATGTAACCGAGGGACGGCCACACAGGGAGGCCACGACAGGAGGATGTAACCGAGGGACGGCCACACAGGGGAGGCCACGACAGCAGGATGTAACCGAGGGACGGCCACACAAGGGAGGCCACGACAGGAGGATGTAACCGAGGGAAGGCCACACAAGGGAGGCTGCAACTGGAGGATGTAACCGAGGGACAGCCACACAGGGGAGGTCACGACAGGAGGATGTAACCGAGGGACGGCCACACAAGGGAGGCTGCAACTGGAGGATGTAACCGAGGGACAGCCACACAGGGGAGGTCACGACAGGAGGATGTAACCGAGGGACGGCCACACAGGGAATGCCACGACAGGAGGATGTAACCGAGGGACGGCCACACAGGGGAGGCTGCGACAGGAGGATGTAACCGAGGGACAGCCACACAGGGGAGGCTGCGACAGGAGGATGTAACCGAGGGAAGGCCACACAGGGGAGGCCGCGACAGGAGGATGTAACCGAGGGACAGCCACACAGGGGAGGCCACGACAGGAGGATGTAACCGAGGGACAGCCACACAGGGGAGGCCACAACAGGAGGATGTAACTGAGTGACAGCCGCACAGGGGAGGCTGCGACAGGAGGATGTAACTGAGTGACAGCCGCGCAGGGGAGGCTGCGACAGGAGGATGTAACTGAGGGACGGCCACACAGGGGAGGCCACAACAGGAGGATGTAACTGAGTGACAGCCGCACAGGGGAGGCTGCGACAGGAGGATCTAACTGAGTGACAGCCACACAGGGGAGGCTGCGACAGGAGGATGTAACCGAGGGAAGGCCACACAGGGGAGGCTGCGACAGGAGGATGTAACCGAGGGACGGCCACACAGGGGAGGCTGCGACAGGAGCATGTAACCGAGGGACAGCCACACAGGGGAGGCCACAACAGGAGGATGTAACCGAGGGACGGCCACACAGGGGAGGCTGCGACAGGAGCATGTAACCGAGGGACGGCCACACAGGGGAGGCTGCGACAGGAGGATGTAGCCGAGGGACGGCCACACAGGGGAGGTTACGATAGGAGGATGGAACTGAGGGACGGCCGCACAGGGGAGGCTGCGACAGGAGGATGGAACTGAGGGACGACCACACAGGGGAGGCTGTGACAGGAGGATGTAGCCGAGGGACGGCCACACAGGGGAGGCTGCGACAGGACGATGTAACCGAGGGACGGCCACACAGGGAAGGCTGCGACAAGAGGATGTAGCCAAGGGACGGCCACACAGGGGAGGCTGCGACAAGAGGATGTAGCCAAGGGACAGCCAGATGGGAGGTTACGACAGGAGGATGTAACTGAGGGACGGCCACACAGGGAATGCCACGACAGCAGGATGTAACTGAGGGACGGCCACACAGGGGAGGCTGCGACAGAAGGATGTAACCGTGAGACAGCCACACAGGGGAGGCTGCGACAGAAGGATGTAACCGTGAGACAGCCACACAAGGGAGGCCACGACAGGAGGATGTAACCGAGGGACGGCCACACAAGGGAGGCCACGACAGGAGGATGTAACCGAGGGACGGCTGTACACCATTGTGACAACTCCGCATCTGGCCACTTGTGGTGAACTATTCTTAATTATGCCACATGAAGTGTTCCTTGTTCTGCAAGTCAAGAAACTTGAGCCACTGTTTCATGTGAGACTGTCTGGTGCTCCCTTTTTCTGCTAAATTATGGAATGCCCACTGATTGCGGACTGCATCAGCCCCCTGCGGTGTATTACTTCATTCAGAGGACAATTATGCAGTTCGATTCAACAAGCGACTAACGAGAGAAAAGCCATTTTCCAAAGATGCCCACACAATGGCCTGAAATAGGTGGCGAGGGCTATAAAAAGGTGCAATAATCATGACGCCAGATCAGCATCCTGATACATCACACCTGTGCAATAATCATGACGCCAGATCAGCATCCTGACACATCACACCTGTGCAATAATCATGACGCAGATCAGCATCCTGATACATCACACCTGTGCAATAATCATGACGCCAGATCAGCATCCTGACACATCACACCTGTGCAATAATCATGACGCAGATCAGCATCCTGATACATCACACCTGTGCAATAATCATGACGCCAGATCAGCATCCTGATACATCACACCTGTGCAATAATCATGACGCCAGATCAGCATCCTGACACATCACACCTGTGCAATAATCATGACGCAGATCAGCATCCTGATACATCACACCTGTGCAATAATCATGACGCAGATCAGCATCCTGATACATCACACCTGTGCAATAATCATGACGCAGATCAGCATCCTGATACATCACACCTGTGCAATAATCATGACGCAGATCAGCATCCTGATACATCACACCTGTGCAATAATCATGACGCAGATCAGCATCCTGACACATCACACCTGTGCAATAATCATGACGCAGATCAGCATCCTGACACATCACACCTGTGCAATAATCATGACGCCAGATCAGCATCCTGATACATCACACCTGTGCAATAATCATGACGCAGATCAGCATCCTGACACATCACACCTGTGCAATAATCATGACTCCAGATCAGCATCCTGACACATCACACCTGTGCAATAATCATGACGCAGATCAGCATCCTGACACATCACACCTGTGCAATAATCATGACTCCAGATCAGCACCCTGATACATCACACCTGTGCAATAATCATGACGCCAGATCAGCATCCTGATACATCACACCTGTGCAATAATCATGACGCAGATCAGCATCCTGATACATCACACCTGTGCAATAATCATGACGCAGATCAGCATCCTGACACATCACACCTGTGCAATAATCATGACGCAGATCAGCATCCTGACACATCACACCTGTGCAATAATCATGACGCAGATCAGCATCCTGATACATCACACCTGTGCAATAATCATGACGCCAGATCAGCATCCTGATACATCACACCTGTGAGGTGGATGGAGAAGTGATCATCAACACAGATTTACACAAATATGTGAATTTTCAGAGAAAAAGGCTGCAATCACTGAGGGTATTACTGGGCTGAGGAAAGGTACAAATCATCAGGATCCGCTGCCGGCAGCTCCTGTGTAAGGATTTCCACGATGTGCATGATGAAGACGAGAACGGACTCATCTCCCCTGGCTGCGGCGTCTCCAGTCTCCTCTCCCCCGGTCCCGGAGTCTCCGGTCTTGGTGTCATCAGTCTCCTCTCCCCGACCGGTCTCAGTGTCTTCAGTCTCCTCTCGCCCGGCCGGTCTTGGTGTCTTCAGTCTCCACTTGCTCGGTCTCAGTGTCTCCCTCGGTCTTTCCGGTCTCGGTGTCTCCTCTCCCTCGGTGTCTTCGCTCTTTCCAGTCTCATAGTAACATACATAGTAACATAGTTTTTAAGGTTGAAGGAAGACATAAGTCCATCTAGTTCCTCCATAGTCTAACATGTTGATCCAGAGGAAGGCAAAAACCCCATGTGGCAACACTAAGCTCCACATTGGGGGAAAACATTCCTTCCTGACTCCAGATACGGCAATCAGACTAGATCCCTGGATCACCGCCCGATCAAAGAATCTAGTATGTATAACTGGTAATATTATAGTTTTCAAGAAAGGCATCCAGGCCCTTCTTACATGTTAGTAGTGACTCCTCATTACACCATCATGTGGAGAGAGCTCCATAGTGTCACTGCTCTTACAGTAAAGAATCCACGTCTGTGATTCTGATTAAACCTTCTTTCCTCCAGACGTAGAGGACGCCCCCTTGTCCCCGTCTCTGTAGAGGACGCCCCCTTGTCCCCGTCTCTGTAGAGGACGCCCCCTTGTCCCAGTCTCTGTAGAGGACGCCTTCTTGTCCCCGTCTCTGTAGAGGACGCCCCCTTGTCCCCGTAGAGGACGCCCCTTGTCCCCGTCTCTGTAGAGGACGCCCCCTTGTCCCCGTCTCTGTAGAGGACGCCCCCATGTCCCTGTCGAGGACGCCCCCTTGTCCCAGTCTCTGTAGAGGACGCCCCCTTGTCCCCGTCTCTGTAGAGGACGCCCCCTTGTCCCTGTCTCTGTAGAGGACGCCCCCTTGTCCCAGTCTCTGTAGAGGACGCCCCCTTGTCCCTGTAGAGGACGCCCTCTTGTCCCCGTCTCTGTAGAGGACACCCCTTGTCCCTGTCTCTGTAGAGGACGCCCCCTTGTCCCAGTCTCTGTAGAGGACGCCCCCTTGTCCCCGTCTCTGTAGAGGACGCCCTCTTGTCCCCGTCTCTGTAGAGGACACCCCTTGTCCCTGTCTCTGTAGAGGACGCCCCTTGTCCCCGTCTCTGTAGAGGACGCCCCCTTGTCCCCGTCTCTGTAGAGGACGCCCCCTTGTCCCCGTCTCTGTAGAGGACGCCCCCTTGTCCCTGTCTCTGTAGAGGACGCCCCCTTGTACCCGTCTCTGTAGAGGACGCCCCCTTGTCCCCGTCTCTGTAGAGGACGCCCCCTTGTCTTCGTCTCTGTAGAGGACGCCCCCTTGTCCTCGTCTCTGTAGAGGACGCCCCCTTGTCCCCGTCTCTGTAGAGGACGCCCCCTTGTCCCAGTCTCAGGCCTAAGAGTAAAGAGATCATTAGAAAGTTCTCTGTACTGTCCCCTTATATATTTATAAATTATTATAAGATCACCCCTAAGCCTTCGTTTTTCCAAGCTAAATAACCCCAAGTTTAATTACCTGTCTTGGTATTGTAGACCCCTCAGTCCTCTAATAACCTGTCTTGGTATTGCAGACCCCCCAGTCCTCTAATAACCTGTCTTGGTATTGCAGACCCCTCAGTCCTCTAATAACCTGTCTTGGTATTGCAGACCCCTTAGTCCTCTAATGACTTTTGTCGCTCTTCTCTGGACCTGCTCTAGTTCAGCTATGTCTTTCTTATACACCGGAGACCAGAATTGTACACAGTATTCTAAGTGTGGTCGCACTAGTGACTTGTACAGAGGTAAAATTATGTTCTCCTCATGAGCATCTATGCCTCTTTTAATACATCCCATTATTTTCTTTGCCTTTGCAGCAGCTGCCTGACACTGGCCACTAAATGTGAGTTTGTCATCTACCCATACACCCAGGTCTTTTTCAGTGACAGTTTTGCCCAGTGTTTTACAATTAAGCACATAATTATATCTTTTGTTTCCTCTGCCCAAGTGCATGACTTTACATTTATCCCCATTAAAGCGCATTTGCCATTTATCAGCCCAAGCTTCTAGTTTACATAAATCCTCCTGTAATATAAAATTGTCCTCCTCTGTATTGATTACCCTGCAGAGTTTAGTGTCATCTGCAAATATTGAGATTCTACTCTGTATGACGCCTACAAGGTCATTAATAAATATATTAAAAGAACACCGACCCCTGTGGTACCCCACTGTTAACTGTGACCCATTCTGAGTGTGTTCCATTAATAACCACCCTTTGTTTCCTATCACTAAGCCACTTCTTAACCCACTTACACACATTTTCCCCTATCCCCATTGCCCTCATTTTATGTATCAACCTTTTGTGTGGCACCGTATCAAAAGCTTTTGAAAACTCCATATACACCACATCCACTGCATTTCTTTGGTCCAGTCCAGAACTAACTTCTTCATAGAAGCTTATCAGATTAGTTTGACAGGAACGGTCCCTCGTAAAACCATGTTGATAATGGGTCATGAGGTTATTTGTCTTCAGATACTCCAGTATAGCATCTCTTAGAAAACCCTCTAGGATTTAATCCACAGTAGAGGTTAAGCTTACTGGCCTATAATTTCCAAGTTCAGTTTTTGTTCCCTTTTTTAATATTGGCACCACATTTGCTATACGCCAGTCTTTTGGTACAGCCCCTGTTATTATGGAATCTTTAAATATTAAAAGTAATGGTCTATCTATGACAGTACTTAATTCCTGCAGCACTCTGGGGTGCATCCCATACGGGCCCGGGGATTTGTCAATTTTAGTGATTTTTAGACGATGCCGTACTTCCTCTTGGGTTAAGCAGGTGACATTTCAGTTTTTGTTATCACTGATCATATTGTCTGTCATGGGATTTTCTTGTGTAAATACTGTTGAAAAATGTCATTTAGCAGATTGGCTTTTTCCTCATCCTCATCCACCATTTCACCCAGATTATTTTTAAAGGGGCCAACACAATTATTTTTTAGTTTCTTACTATTTATGTAGTTACAGAATATTTTGGGATTATTTTTACTTTCTCCGGCAATGAGTCTCTCTGACTCAATCTTTGCTGCCTTGATTTGCTTTTTACAAATGTTATTTAATTTTCTGTATTTATTTAATGCCTCATCACTACCTACTTGCTTTAATTCCCTAAATGCTTTCTTTTTGTCACTTATTTAGCCATAGTGGTTTCCTCCTATTTCTAGCATGTTTATTCCCATAGGGTATATATTGTGCACCGGTCCTATTCAGGATGCTAATAAACATCTCCCATTTGCTTTGTGTACTTTTATGTCTCAGGACATCGCCCCAGTTTATTGCACTAAAATCATCTCTCAACCGTTGGAAATTTGCCTTCCTGAAGTTTAGTGTCCTTGTGGCCCCTCTACTACACGTCTTAGTAAAGGATACTTGAAAACTTATTATTTTGTGATCACTATTACCCAAGTGATCTCCAACCCGTATATTTGATATGCGGTCCGGCCTGTTGGTTAATATTAGGTCCAGCAGTGCCCCCCTTCTTGTTGGGTCCTGAACAAGTTGTGAAAGGTAATTGTCTCTCATAGTTTTCAAAAACTTATTACCTTTGCTGGAACTGCAGGTTTCTGATCCCCAATGTATTTCAGGGTAGTTGAAGTCTCCCATAATAATGACTTCTCCCTGAGTCGCTGCTTCATCTATTTGCTTTATGAGGATATTCTCCTCCACTTCCATTATTGTTGGGGACTTATTACAAACCCCTATCAGTAATTTATTATTTTTCCCCCTCCCCTTATCTCCACCCACAGGGACTCTACATTTCCATTAGATTCACCTATATTATCACGCAGGATGGGTTTTAAGGATGATTTTACGTATAAACATACACCTCCTCCTCGCTTATTTGTACGGTTATTTCTTAACAGACAATAGCCCTGTAAATTAACAGCCCAGTCATGGCTCTCATCCAGTTTCGGCATCTCCCTCGGTCTCGGTGTCTCCCTCGGTCTCTCCGGTCTTTTCTCCCTCAGTCTCGTTCTCTCCGGTCTTTTCTCCCTCAGTCTCGTTCTCTCCGGTCTGGTCTCCCTCGGTCTCGGTGTCTCTAGTCTTGGTGTCTCCGGTCTTGTCTCCCTCGGTCTCTCTGGTCTTGTCTCCCTCGGTCTCTCCGGTCTTTTCTCCCTCAGTCTCGGTCTCGGCGGTCTTTTCTCCCTCGGTCTCGGCGTCTCCCGGTCTTGTCTCCCTCGGTCTCGGCGTCTCCCCGGTCTTGTCTCCCTCGGTCTCGGCGTCTCCCCAGTCTTGTCTCCCTCGGTCGCGGCGTCTCCCCGGTCTTGTCTCCCTCGGTCTCGGCGTCTCCCCGGTCTTGTCTCCCTCGGTCTCGACGTCTCCCCGGTCTTTTCTCCCTCTGTCTCGGCGTCTCCCCGGTCTTTTCTCCCTCGGTCTCGGCGTCTCCCCGGTCTTGTCTCCCTCGGTCTCGGCGTCTCCCCGGTCTTGTCTCCCTCGGTCTCGGCGTCTCCCCGGTCTTGTCTCCCTCAGTCTCGGTGTCTCCAGTCTTTTCTCCCTCAGTCTCCAGTGTCTCCCTCGGTCTCCAGTGTCTCCCTCGGTCTCCAGTGTCTCCCTCGGTCTCCAGTGTCTCCCTCAGTCTCGGTGTCTCCGGTCTTTTCTCCCTCAGTCTCGGTGTCTCCGGTTTTGTCTCCCTCGGTCTCTGTGTCTCTAGTCTTGGTGTTTCCGGTCTTGTCTCCCTCGGTCTCCAGTGTCTCCCTCGGTCTCCAGTGTCTCCGGTCTTTTCTCCCTCGGTCTCGGTGTCTCCGGTCTTTTCTCCCTCGGTCTCCAGTGTCTCCGGTCTTTTCTCCCTCGGTCTCCAGTGTCTCCGGTCTTTTCTCCCTCGGTCTCCAGTGTCTCCCTCGGTCTCAGCGTCTCCTCTGGTCTCGGTGTCTCCAGTCTTGTCTCCCTCTGTCTCAGCGTCTCCCCCGTTCTTTTCTCCCTCAGTCTCGGTGTCTCCCTCGGTCTTTTCTCCCTTGGTCTCGGTGTCTCCCTCGGTCTTTTCTCCCTCGGTCTCGGTGTCTCCGGTCTTTTCTCCCTCGGTCTCGGTGTCTCCGTCTTTTCTCCCTCGGTCTCCGTGTCTCCCTCGGTCTCAGCGTCTCCTCTGGTCTCTGTGTCTCCAGTCTTGTCTCCCTCTGTCTCGGGGTCTCCCCCGGTCCTCGGCATCTCCCCCGGTCTTTTCTCCCTCAGTCTCGGTGTCTCCCTCGGTCTTTTCTCCCTCAGTCTCGGTGTCTCCCTCGGTCTTTTCTCCCTCAGTCTCGGTGTCTCCCTCGGTCTTTTCCTCCCTCAGTCTCGGTGTCTCCCTCGGTCTTTTCTCCCTCAGTCTCGGTGTCTCCCTCTCGGTCTTTTCTCCCTCCAGTCTCGGTGTCTCCCTCGGTCTTTTCTCCCTCAGTCTCGGTGTCTCCCTCGGTCTTTCTCCCCTCAGTCTCGGTGTCTCCCTCGGTCTTTTCTCTCCTCAGTCTCGGTGTCTCCCTCGGTCTTTTCTCCCTCAGTCTCAGTGTCTCCCTCGGTCTTTTCTCCCTCGTCTCGGTCTCGGTTCTCCTCGGTCTTTTCTCCCTCAGTCTCGGTGTCTCCGGTCTTTTCTCCCTCGGTCTCGGTGTCTCCGGTCTTTTCTCCCTCGGTCTCCAGTGTCTCCCTCTGTCTCAGCGTCTCCCCGTTCTTTTCTCCCTCAGTCTCGGTGTCTCCCTCGGTCTTTTCTCCCTTGGTCTCGGTGTCTCCCTCGGTCTTTTCTCCCTCGGTCTCGGTGTCTCCGGTCTTTTCTCCCTCGGTCTCGGTGTCTCCGGTCTTTTTCTCCCTCGGTCTCCAGTGTCTCCTCGGTCTCAGCGTCTCCTCTGGTCTCTGTGTCTCCAGTCTTGTCTCCCTCTGTCTCGCGTCTCCCCCGGTCTCGGCATCTCCCCCGGTCTTTTCTCCCTCAGTCTCGGTGTCTCCGGTCTTTTCTCCCTCAGTCTCGGTGTCTCCCCCGGTCTCGGTGTCTCCCTCGGTCTCGGTGTCTCCCTCGGTCTTTTCTCCCTCAGTCTCGGTGTCTCCTCGGTCTTTTCTCCCTCAGTCTCGGTGTCTCCCTCAGTCTCGGTGTCTCCCTCGTCTTTTCTCCCTCAGTCTCGGTGTCTCCCTCAGTCTCGTGTCTCCCTCGGTCTTTTCTCCTCAGTCTCGGTGTCTCCCTCGGTCTTTTCTCCCTCAGTCTCGGTGTCTCCCTCGGTCTTTTTCTCCCTCAGTCTCAGTGTCTCCCTCGGTCTTTTCTCCCTCGGTCTCGGTGTCTCCCTCGGTCTTTTCTCCCTCAGTCTCGGTGTCTCCGGTCTTTTCTCCCTCGGTCTCGGTGTCTCCGGTCTTTTCTCCCTCGGTCTCAGCGTCTCCTCTGGTCTCTGTGTCTCCAGTCTTGTCTCCCTCTGTCTCGGCGTCTCCCCCGGTCTCGGCATCTCCCCGGTCTTTTCTCCCTCAGTCTCGGTGTCTCCGGTCTTTTCTCCCTCAGTCTCGGTGTCTCCCCCGGTCTCGGTGTCTCCCTCGGTCTCGGTGTCTCCCTCGGTCTTTCCTCCTCAGTCTCGGTGTCTCCGGTCTTTTATCCCTCAGTCTCGGTGTCTCCCTCGGTCTTTTCTCCCTCAGTCTCGGTGTCTCCCTCGGTCTTTTCTCCCTCAGTCTCGGTGTCTCCCTCGGTCTTTTCTCCCTCAGTCTCGGTGCTCCCTCGGTCTTTTCTCCCTCAGTCTCGGTGTCTCCCTCGTCTTTTCTCCCTCAGTCTCGGTGTCTCCCTCGTCTTTTCTCCCTCAGTCTCGGTGTCTCCCTCGGTCTTTTCTCCCTCAGTCTCGGTGTCTCCCTCGGTCTTTTCTCCCTCAGTCTCGGTGCCCAGTCTTTCCGGTCTTGTCTCCCCCGGTCTCGGTGTCTCCCCCGGTCTTTCCGGTCTTGTCTCCCCCGGTCTTTCCGGTCTTGTCTCCCCAGGTCTCGGTGTCTCCCCCGGTCTCGGTGTCTCCCTCGGTCTCGGCGTCTCCCCCGGTCTTTCCGGTCTTGTCTCCCCCGGTCTTTCCGGTCTTGTCTCCCCCGGTCTCGGTGTCTCCCCCGGTCTCGGTGTCTCCCCCGGTCTCGGTGTCTCCCCCGGTCTCGGTGTCTCCCCCGGTCTCGGTGTCTCCCCCGGTCTCGGTGTCTCCCCCGGTCTCGTCTCCCCCGGTCTCGGCGTCTCCCTCGGTCTCGGTGTCTCCCCCGGTCTTTCCGGTCTTGTCTCCCCCGGTCTCGGTGTCTCCCCCGGTCTTTCCGGTCTTGTCTCCCCGGTCTTGGTGTCTCCCTCGGTTCTCGGTGTCTCCCTCGGTCTCGGTGTCTCCCCCGGTCTCGGTGTCTCCCCCGGTCTCGGTGTCTCCCCCGGTCTCGGTGTCTCCCCCGGTCTCGGTGTCTCCCCGGTCTCGGTGTCTCCCCCGGTCTCGGTGTCTCCCCCGGTCTCGGTGTCTCCCCCGGTCTCGGTGTCTCCCCCGGTCTTTCCGGTCTTGTCTCCCCCGGTCTCGGTGTCTCCCCCGGTCTTTCCGGTCTTGTCTCCCCCGGTCTCGGTGTCTCCCCCGGTCTTTCCGGTCTTGTCTCCCCCGGTCTTTCCGGTCTTGTCTCCCCCGGTCTCGGTGTCTCCCCCGGTCTCGGTGTCTCCCTCGGTCTCGGCGTCTCCCCCGGTCTTTCCGGTCTTGTCTCCCCCGGTCTTTCCGGTCTTGTCTCCCCCGGTCTCGGTGTCTCCCCCGGTCTCGGTGTCTCCCCCGGTCTCGGTGTCTCCCCCGGTCTCGGTGTCTCCCCCCGGTCTCGGTGTCTCCCCCGGTCTCGGTGTCTCCCCCGGTCTCGGCGTCTCCCTCGGTCTCGGTGTCTCCCCCGGTCTTTCCGGTCTTGTCTCTCCCCGGTCTCGGTGTCTCCCCCGGTCTTTCCGGTCTTGTCTCCCCCGGTCTCGGTGTCTCCCCGGTCTCGGTGTCTCCCCCGGTCTCGGTGTCTCCCCCGGTCTCGGTGTCTCCCCCGGTCTCGGTGTCTCCTCTCCCTTGGTCTTGGTGTCTCCCCCGGTCTCGGTGTCTCCCCGGTCTCGGTGTCTCCCCCGGTCTCGGTGTCTCCCCCGGTCTCGGTGTCTCCTCTCCCTTGGTCTTGGTGTCTCCCCGGTCTCGGTGTCTCCCCCGGTCTCGGTGTCTCCCCCGGTCTCGGTGTCTCCCCCGGTCTCGTCTCCCTGTCTCCCTCGGTCTCGGTGTCTCCCTCCGGTCTCGGTGTCTCCCTCCGGTCTCGGTGTCTCCCTCCGGTCTCGGTGTCTCCCCCCGGTCTCGGTGTCTCCCCCGGTCTCGTCTCCCTGTCTCCCTCGGTCTCGGTGTCTCCCTCCGGTCTCGGTGTCTCCCTCCGGTCTCGGTGTCTCCGGTCTCGGTGTCTCCCTCCGGTCTCGGTGTCTCCCCCCGGTCTCGGTGTCTCCCCCGGTCTCGTCTCCCTGTCTCCCTCGGTCTCGGTGTCTCCCTCCGGTCTCGGTGTCTCCCTCCGGTCTCGGTGTCTCCGGTCTCGGTGTCTCCCTCCGGTCTCGGTGTCTCCCCCCGGTCTCGGTGTCTCCCCCGGTCTCGTCTCCCTGTCTCCCTCGGTCTCGGTGTCTCCCTCCGGTCTCGGTGTCTCCCTCCGGTCTCGGTGTCTCCCTCCGGTCTCGGTGTCTCCCCCCGGTCTCGGTGTCTCCCCCCGGTCTCGGTGTCTCTCCCTCGGTCTCGGTGTCCCCCCCGGTCTCGGTGTCCCCCCCGGTCCCGGTGTCTCCGGTCTTGTCTTCATGGAGCACATTGTGGATATGGATGATGGCTGATGATTTCCAGTCTCTCGTCCCTCCCTGTGATGTCGCCGCCTCTCCCTCCTCTGTGTCCTGTGCACACAGTGCGGTATCAGCCTCTCCTCAGTGACGGCTCCCCCTCCCGCACTCACTCCGGTGCCGGCTGTGGCTCGGGCTCCTCATCATCGCTCTCCCCGCGGACTTCAGAGCGTCCATCACTCCCGAGGATTTATACAGATAACGGCTGTGGGTGACGCCCATTAGGGCGGGGTACAGCGAGACCACGCCCCCACCAGACGCTGAGCTGCATCACTGGCGGCCGGCGTGTGACGTCACTGGATACGTTTCGCTCTCGGTGCGTCTTGCACGTCCGTTACCCTGGCAACCGGAAGAGGCTGAAGAAGCACAGCCGGAGCACGGGAGGATAGCGGGACCGGAGGAAGAACCGGGGAGAGAGCGGGACCGGAGGGAGAACCGGGGAGAGAGAGCGGGACCGGAGGGAGAACCGGGGAGAGAGAGCGGGACCGGAGGGAGAACCGGGGAGAGAGAGAGCGGGACCGGAGGGAGAACCGGGGAGAGAGAGCGGGACCGGAGGAAGAACCGGGGAGAGAGAGCGGGACCGGAGGGAGAACCGGGGAGAGAGAGCGGGACCGGAGGAAGAACCGGGGAGAGAGAGCGGGACCGGAGGAAGAACCGGGGAGAGAGAGCGGGACCGGAGGAAGAACCGGGGAGAGAGAGCGGGACCGGAGGGAGAACCGGGGAGAGAGAGCGGGACCGGAGGAAGAACCGGGGAGAGAGAGCGGGACCGGAGGAAGAACCGGGGAGAGAGAGCGGGACCGGCGACATGCAGCTAAAACACATGAAGAGCCTGCTGAACCCACAGGTACCTCACATCACTGAGGCCCAGAGAGGGGCCCCAACCAGGTGACCGTGTGTGTAACTATGGGGCCACAGCCTGATCACAGGTACAGGGCCCCCAACATGATAGGACTGATAGTGGACCACTGCAGGGGCCACATAGAGATCAGAGGGCCCCACAGCCAGATGACAGGTACAGGGCCCTCAGCAGATGACAGGACTGATACTGAACATTACTGTACACCGAGATCACTGCCATACACTGACTGTACAGGGGCCACATAGAGACCAGGGGCCACAGCCTGATCACAGGTACAGGGCCCTCAGCAGATGACAGGACCGATACTGGAGATCACTGTACACCGAGATCACCGCTATACACTGACCGTACAGGAGCCACATAGAGACCAGGGCCCCCACAGCCTGATCACAGGTACAGGGGCCACATAGAGATCAGGGGCCCCACAGCCTGATCACAGGTACAGGGGCCACATAGAGATCAGGGCCCCCACAGCCTGATCACAGGTACAGGGGCCACATAGAGATCAGGGGCCCCACAGCCTGATCACAGGTACAGGGGCCACATAAAGATCAGGGGCCCCACAGCCTGATCACAGGTACAGGGGCCACATAGAGATCAGGGGCCCCACAGCCTGATCACAGGTACAGGGGCCACATAAAGATCAGGGGCCCCACAGCCTGATCACAGGTACAGGGGCCACATAAAGATCAGGGGCCCCACAGCCTGATCACAGGTACAGGGGCCACATAGAGATCAGGGGCCCCACAGCCTGATCACAGGTACAGGGGCCACATAAAGATCAGGGCCCCCACAGCCTGATCACAGGTACAGGGGCCACATAAAGATCAGGGGCCCCACAGCCTGATCACAGGTACAGGGGCCACATAAAGATCAGGGGCCCCACAGCCTGATCACAGGTACAGGGGCCACATAGAGATCAGGGGCCCCACAGCCTGATCACAGGTACAGGGCCCTCAACAGATGACAGCACTGATACTGGAGATCACTGTACAGAGAGGAACACCGAGATCACTGCCATACACTGACCGTATACTGCAGGGGCCACATAGAGACCAGGGGCCACAGCCTGATCACAGGTACAGGGCCCCCAACATGACAGGACTGATACTGGAGATCACTGTACACCGAGATCACCGCCATACACTGACCGTACAGGAGCCACATAGAGACCAGGGGCCACAGCCTGATCACAGGTACAGGGCCCCCAACATGACAGGACTGATACTGGAGATCACTGTACACCGAGATCACCGCCATACACTGACCGTACAGGAGCCACATAGAGATCAGGGGCCACAGCCTGATCACAGGTACAGGGGCCACATAGAGATCAGGGGCCCCACAGCCTGATCACAGGTACAGGGGCCACATAGAGATCAGGGGCCCCACAGCCTGATCACAGGTACAGGGGCCACATAGAGATCAGGGGCCCCACAGCCTGATCACAGGTACAGGAGCCACATAGAGACCAGGGGCCACAGCCTGATCACAGGTACAGGAGCCACAAAGAGACCAGGGGCCACAGCCTGATCACAGGTACAGGGCCCTCAGCAGATGACAGGATTTCAGGTCCTGGATAACCCAGCGCTGGTTTTTTTTTTAGCCGTCAACGGTGACCATAAATTGCTATGAATTCTGTATCCCCTATAGCAGTAATAATGTGGGACGATACAGAATTGTTTTTGGTTATCATCAGCAAACATCAGTGAAGTCAGCCGAGGCTTGCATGTGTTATTCCTAACGGTGTATTGCCGATAATACAATTTCCAGACTCTGCAATCACCAAATCCAACCAGCCTTCAAGGCCGGCTCTGTACTGTTTTCCAATACGTGTCAGGCTGCCACGTGAATAGGTCTGCAGAGTGCATTACCCCTATTTCTCAGGCCTAGAAGAATTGAAAATGAAGCGTACAGCAACCACCATTTTGGAGTAAATGCAAAGACCCAGTCACACACAGATAAAATGTGCAGATTGTTGGCAGATCTCTGGTTGCAGTGAAATCACGGACACATTGCTCCATTGTACACAGCCACAAAATAGAACAATGTGTCCATGATTTCACTGCAACCAGAGATCTGCCAACAATCTCTCTGCACAATTATCTGTGTGTGACTGGGCCTTAAGAGCAACAATAGACCCTGGACAACCCAGAACTGTATGTTACCCAGCAATGGTGACCGTAAATTGCCCTATATCAGTAACAATTTAGGACAACCCCTGACAAGGGCCTCCATTGAAAAAAATGAATGTAGGACTAGTCTAGCAGTTGGTCTAGTGCAGAATGTGCATCGGCTTTTATAAAATGAACCCTGGGGGCTGTGTCGTACATGCAGGGAGAGAGAGACTGTGACATGGACCTCTGTAATGAGGTCTCTCTAGGGTCACTCCTATACTCAGGACAGTCAGGGAACTGACTGAGGGTAACAGAGGGACCGCAGCTGCCCTGTCAGTGCAGGATTATTAAGGCGCCCCTCAGTGAGTGTGGTATAAGCCTTCCAGTCCCAGTCTAGAAGTACATACAATAACCACCACCCCGTCACTGATAGAGGCCCTGACTAACACAAGCACCAGTTGCTGCCACCAGTTTCTAGATCGTAATAAGTCCGGCCTGTGATCAGGATTATGTCAGGGGTAGAAACCAACCCCGGTACTGTATAAGGTTAAACAAGCACATGGATGTGGGAATTTCATGATCAAGAGAAAAGAGCAGCCCAAGATTTAAATTATATATTCAATCGCCAAAAGGGCACAATAATATTTATATACAGATGTGTTATACAGATATTACAGATGTTAGTCAGTTATACGAACAAAAGACAAATGGGGTACACACAGATATACAGATAAATGGGGTACACACAGATATACAGATAAATGGGGTACACACAGATATACAGACGAATGGGGTACACACAGATATACAGACAAATGGGGTACACACAGATATACAGATAAATGGGGTACACACAGATATACAGATGAATGGGGTGCACACAGATATACAGATAAATGGGGTACACACAGATATACAGATGAATGGGGTGCACACAGATATACAGACAAATGGGGTACACACAGATATACACACAAATGGGGTACACACAGATATACAGATAAATGGGGTACACACAGATATACAGATAAATGGGGTACACACAGATATACAGACACATGTAGTTCTGGTTTCCTTGCTGCTGGTGGCCACATGGAGGCAGTGTAGAGTCACAGGGTTCCCTTGTGTATACTCTGTCACGTGATGTAATGAAGCCTCCTCAGAAGTAATACGCTGGCGAGATATAGCAGGGGCTTTTGTCAACCTCTGCCGCACCCTCCAACCTCCCTTTGGTGACCTCATGTGATTTGTTTTTTTATACCTAAAGAATGGCTATGAACTGCAGCTTGTCCCATAACTGCCTGTGAGCGTTGTAGGTGGATAATGCTCTCATATTTTTGGTTATGATTTTAGCTTTCCAATGGTAGGATACACAGCATGTCTGCGATCGTCCCACTGGTCAATATTAATTTTGGGGTAGTTAGGAATGTCATGCAGTTAAGCAGAAATATGCCTTACGATCCCACAGCTCTACAGATGTCAAAATTAGGATTGTCATATTTCTAGGAGTTTTGTGTAGTGTAATATTGATGCTGCTTGTCCTGACTCTGTGTCTGTGAAGTTCTCTTGCCAAGAAAGTCATTTCTCCACCTTTCTCTACAGACTCAGGGGGTGCCTGTGTTTTGTGTAATTACCTTTTGCTTCCTATCTACTAGATAAACCCATTTGCTATGGATAATTTTGTACTTGGATGGTCCATTTCTTGTAGGATGGTGCAGCGAAGGTGACGGCGATGGCCTGGGCTCACAATAACGCTAAGTTTGCGGTGTGCACAGTGGATCGCGTGGTTCTTCTGTATGACGAGCACGGTGAGCGGAGGGACAAGTTCTCCACAAAACCCGCTGATGCCAAGGTAAGAGCAGACAGAGTACACAGATGTGGGGGTGTGGAGACCACTCTCCAGGATCATGTGGGGGTGTTTGGGGTCGCTCTCTACGATCATGTGGGGGTGTCGGGGGGGCTGCTCTCTGAGATCATGTGGGGGTGTTGGGAGCTGTTCTCTGGGAACATGTGGGGGTGTCGGGGGGCTGCTCTCTAGGATCATGTTGGGATCTCAGGAGCCGCTCTCTGGAATCGTGGGGATGTAGTGAGCCCCGCTCTGGGGTGATGTGCGATATTTGGGGTCATTATGCCTCTCTTACAGTACGGGAAGAAGAGTTACATGGTGAAGGGCATGGCCTTCTCCCCAGACTGCACTAGGATCGCGGTTGGACAGACGGACAACATTATATACGTCTACAAGATCGGGGAGGACTGGTGAGTGGGGTCCTGTGATGGAGGGAGGGCATCTGGGGTCTTGCGTGGGGGTGGGTGTTGTGTCTTGGGGAAGGGGTTGAGGTGTTGCGTCTTGCGGGGGGGGGGGGTCCTCTGCTCTGCTGATGCTTCTCATTATCTTGTAGGGGAGACAAGAAGGTGATCTGTAATAAGTTCTTGCAGACGGTAAGTTTTGCTCCCGTTAATGGCTCGTAGTGGGGAGTCATCTGTAACCCCGTCCATCCTGTCTGGTGTTGCAGAGCGCGGTCACTTGCCTTCTGTGGCCTCTGGAGAACACTATCGTCTTTGGCCTGGCAGAAGGAAAGGTGAGATGTGGTTGGGAGTTGTAGCCCCCCCAATCTGACACGTCCCCTCCCTCGCTCAGCGTGTGATTCTTTCATCCAGGTTCGTCTGGCAAACACCAAAACAAACAAGTCTTCCACCATCTATGGGACGGAGTCGTATGTGGTCTCCCTGACTTCTAAGTGAGTGTGGTGGGCTTGTAGGGGGTCTTCTATGCCGGCCACGGCCTTTACTCACCCGTCCTGTCTCCTGTCCTCAGTGTCTCAGGGAAGGGGATCTTGTCTGGCCACGCTGACGGGACCATTGTCCGATATTTCTTTGATGATGAAGGTTCTGGAGAGTCGCAGGTACGGTCACCTGGCCCAGGGGTTCTGCTATCAGGCATATTACTGGTGGATCCCGCATGGTCCTCCTATCGGGTGTTATTGGTGGATCCTGCACGGCCCTCCTATCGGGCATGTTATTGGTGGATCTCGCACGATCCTCATATCGGGCATGTTATCTGTGGATCCTGCATGGTCCCCCTCTTGTTGGGCTCATTATTGGTGAATCCCACACGGTCCTCCTCATGCTGGACTCGTTATCGGTGGATTCCACATGGTCCTCCTCATGTCGGGCTCATTATTGGTGGATTCTGCGTGGTCCTCATGTCAGGCTTATTATCGGTGGATCCTGCACGGTCCCCCTAATGTAAGGCTCATTATCAGTGGATCCCCCATAGTCCTCTTCATATCAGATACATTATTTGTTGATCCTGCACAGCCTTCCTTTTTATCTGGATCGTTATTGGTGGATCCTGCACGGTTCTTCTTCTATCTAGCATGGTCCTCCATCTCTATTTTATTTTTCTTGAAGGGGGGGCACTAGTTGAGGTTGAAGGTCTTGGCCCTGTGACGTTGGCTCGGGTGGTCTCCATGGTGGTCCTGCAATAGATGATACCTGCTGTGATCTGCTTTCTCAGGGGAAGCTGGCCACCCACCCGTGGCCCCCGTATGCCCTGGCCTGGGCCTCCAGCAGCATAGTCGCGGGGGGCTGTGATAAGAAGATGGTGGTTTATGGTCGTGAAGGACAAGTCATTCAGACTTTTGACTACAGCCGGGACCCCAGCGAGCGGGAGCTGAGTGTGGCTGTTGCAAGTCCCAGTGGGCAGTCAGTGGTGGTCGGCAGCCATGACAGGTGGGTGTTACTACGACATTGATCGCCCCTCCCCCGTCCTCACTTCGTCTCACACTCTTCCATCTACTTCTGCAGACTTCGAGTTCTGAACTGGAGCCCCCGCCGGGGATTGTGGGAAGAAGCCCGATCCAAGGACATACCCAACCTGTACAGCATCACAGCCCTGGCCTGGAAGAGGGACGGCTCGCGGCTCTGCGCGGTGACTGCTCTACACTACTGGCGGCTGTGTGTGTGTGTGTGTGTGTGCGTGCGCAAGTGTGTGTGTGTTCACGCAAGTGTGTGTGTGTGTGTGTGTGTATGTTCACGCGTGGCTGTGTATTGTGGCTCGGGCTCTCGGTTTTACCATGTGGCCGGGCTCTGTCTCATCGGCTGTCCTCTTTGACATGGCACGCTGTGTGGTGGGGGGGCTGTGTCTCATTGGCCATCCTCTTTGCAGGGCACTCTGTGTGGTGGGGGGACTGTGTGAGGATGTACCATGTGTGCGGGGCTGTATCTCATCGGCTGTCCTCTTTGGCAGGGCATGCTGTGTGGCAGGGGTGTTGTGTGTAGGGGTTTACCATGTGGGCGGGCTCTGTCTCATCGGCTGTCCTCTTTAGCATGGCACGCTATGTGGTGGGGGGGCTGTGTCTCATTGGCCATCCTCTTTGCAGGGCACTCAGTGTGGTGGGGGGACTGTGTGAGGATTTACCATGTGTGTGGGGCTGTATCTCATCGGCTGTCCTCTTTGGCAGGGCATGCTGTGTGGCAGGGGTGTTGTGTGTAGGGGTTTACCATGTGGACGGGTGTAACGTCCGTTCGAGTTAAAGGTAAAAAGGGGAATCACAGGCAGAATAAATGCAAACTGCACTGTCAGGCAGGACTCTGAAATACCCAGACACCCTTTCACTCCTATACTGGGATCTGGCTTTACTGCAAGGTCCAGGGGGTTGCTGCCAATATATTGGATTCAGCCCAGGAATAGAAAAGTCGCCAAGCATTGTCAAAGCCGAGAGGTCAGAAAAGCCCAAACTCGTTAGGCTGGAGAGTAATACAAAATCAGACAGAGGTCAATCCGGAAAATAAAAAAATACAGAGCAGTAGTAATACCGAGTGAACCAGGGAATATATCTGGCAACCAGCAGAAGCACACAGAGGATTCAAATAGACTGCAGTATTTCCTAGTTGGCTGAAGTCAGAGTTCATGACCACAGCAGGGAAGCCGTACAACACATCCTTAAGTCAAGATTGTACACATCACCTTTGGAGTGAACACAGCGGCGCCTGGTGGCTGACACAGACGTTACAGGAGCAGACTCTGGGGGTGTGACAGCACCCCCCTCTATGAGGGGCCTCTGGACCCTTAAAGAGAACCTGTCAGCTCTATTTAGGCCCCTATCCTATCACTACCTGTCCCTGCAACTTGCTAGCACATCCCTAACCATCCATCTCTGAGCTAAAACTGCACTATAAAGCTTGTGAAAAATGATTTAACGCCGTAGACTGGAATGGGCGGTCTCCAGGGCTCTATTCTCCCTCCTCGCATGCTCTTCTCACACTCCGCTGGGCGTCATCATTCCGTCTCCTGTATTGAAATTCCCACCTCCTCCGTATAGTATCACGCGCCGGCCAGACGTCAATTCGAGTCCCGTGCATTGTGTGGGCTTATCAGGTGTACAGCCCAGCATCAAGCAGATTCCAGATAAGTCAGAATTTTGTGGTCCGTGATGACAGTGACTTTGTTTGGCACCTTGGAGGAAGTGGCGCCATTCTTCAACGTCCCTTTTTATTGCCAACAATTCATGACTGCCAATGTTGTAATTCTTTTCGGCAGAAGAACATTTTGCGAAAAGAAGGCGCACGGATGAAGGTGATTGAGCGACGAAGTACGTTATGATAGCACTGCTTCAACTCCATCCTCAGAGGCATCAACCTCCTCAATAAAAGCACGCTCTAGATCAGGTTGAACCAATATTGGATCAGACGAAAAGCATTCCTTTAGCTTGGAGAAGGCCAGAATTTCCTCAAGCTTCCAGTTAACCACATCTGCCTTTTTCTTAGTCAGTCCCATGAGTGGTTTGACTATTTTTAGATACGTTTTTAATTTTGATAATAATTAGCAAATCCAAGAAAGTGCTGCAGGGCTTTCAGAGACTTAGGCTGCACCCACTCTTTAATGGGCTAAACATTAGAGGGGAAAACCTTCTTTGTACAAAATATACCTCAAAAATTAACTTCCTTAACTTATAAGGCACATTTCTCAAGTTTAGCAAATACAAAATTCTCTCTGGAGTAAAGTACAGACTAGTTGGGTGCGCAACGTAACATCATAAGAGTAAATCAAGATGTCGTTCAGATTGGCAACCATGAATTGACCACTAATGTCTCTGAATATGTTATTTACAAAGTTCTGAAAGACAGCTGGCACATTACTCAGCCCAAAAGGCATTACAAGGTACTCATAGTGAACCTCTGGTGTGTTAAATGCTATTTTCTACTCATCACCTTCTCTGAAACTGATACGATTATATGCCCCTCTGAGATCAAGCTTGGTGAACCAATGGGCTCCCATCAGCTGATTATAGAGATCAGAGATGAGTGGAAGCAGGTACTGGTTCTTTACAGTAATCGCGTTAAAGGTTCACGATAGTCAATACAAGGTCTGAGACCTCCATCTTTTTTATAAACAAAAAAGAACCTGGTGCCTAAGGTGAGGTGGGCAGTCTGATAAACGCTCCTGCAGACAGTCTACTATATACTCATTTATGGCTTGACGTTATGGACCAGAAAGATTATACATTTTATCCTTGTAGAGATGGGAATCAGGTACCAAATCTATGGGGCAATTATAATCTCTGTGTGGGGGTAATTTTTCAGACTCAGATAATACATCCACAAAATCCCTGAATGCATAAGCTAAAAAGGTAGGTGCAGCTTCAGACAGGTTCACAGGTAAGGACATACTCTTCTTCTGGCACGCAGGACGCCAGGGCACAATATCACCCTGGTGCCAGTCTATAATCGGGTTATGTTTACATAACCATGACATGCCCAAAACCACCGCCGACGTCAGGTTTTCAAGGACAAAAATGTATATAGCTTCACAATGTAAGGCTCCCACAAGCACTACCGTAGTGGCCTATTTCACCACACCCTGGATGAGAGGTGTATCATCTATAGCAGTGACTTATATAGGAAGGCTTAATTTTACTAAAGGTAAACCAAGATTTTTTGGAACAATGCCCAGCCCATTAGCTGTAGATCCGCAATCCACAAAGGCCTGCAGCTGCACAGATCTTTCAAGACAAGATAAATGGCTAATAATAATTTGCAGGAAGAGTGGAAAATACCTGGACACCTGGGTGAGCATCTTCAGGCCCATCCAGATGATGACATTGCTCAGATGGTGATTGCCTAGGGCAGGAAGACCTCAGATGTCCCGACTTTCCACTGTGGTTACCCAAACATGACTTGTTTTGGGTGCTCCCTTGATGTTGAAGGGAGTGAACTCTAGGCTCAGGAGAAAATACGGGAGGTGCTGCCGATGTCTGAGGGGATCCAAGATGCCGAGTCTGCTCCACAAGACCCTGAGGACACAACAAGTCAGGTTTTTTCACTTGATCCACTACTGCCAGGAGAGGATCCATTGAAAAAGCAAAGAGGGATTTTTTTTCCGGCCAGATATAATGTAACGTCCGTTGGAGTTGCAGGTAAAAAGAGGAATCCAGGACAGACTAAATGCAAACCGCACCGTCAAGCAGAATCCCTAGATACCCCGACACCCTTTAACCCCAATACAGGGATCTGGCTTTACTGCCTGGTCCAGAGATTTTATGCCTATATATATATATGGCAGGAATAGAAAAGTCGCCAAGCAGGGTCAAAGCCGAGAGATCAGAAAGGTTCAAAATTGTTAGGTTGGAGAATAGTACAAAATCAGGCAGAGGTCAATCCGGAAAATCACAATTACAAAACAGAAATACCAAGTGAACCAGGGAAAATATTTGGCAACCAGCAGAAGCACACAGAGGATTCAAACAGACTGAAGTATTTCCTAATTGGCTGAAGTCAGATATAATGACCACAGCTGGGCAGCCATACAACACTTCCACAATCCAGACTACTACATCACCAGCCCCACCTTTAGTGTGAACCCAGCAGTGCCTGGTGGCTGATGTTGCAGTAGCAGACTCTGTGGATGTGACAGCATGGATGTGTCTCAGCGGCCGTCCTCTTTGGTAGGCCACGTTGTGTGGCGGGAAAGCTATGTATGAGGATTTACCATGTGGGCGGCGCTATGTGAGTGTTTACTATGTGGGCGGGGCTGTGTCTCATTTGCGATCCTTTTTTTTGGCAGGGCACGCTGTGTGGCGGGGTGGAGCAGTTTGACTGCTGCCTGCGACGTACAATCTACAAGAATAAGTTTGAGATGACATATGTGGGACCAAGCCAGGTGAGCCTCCCATACCTGACCTCCGCTGTCCGGAGAACCCTGGTGTTCATGGTGTGATCTATCTGCTGTCTGCAGGTGATTGTGAAGAATCTTTCCTCCGGGACTCGTGTGGTGCTCAAGTCTCATTATGGGTATGAGGTGGATGAGGTGAAGATCATGGGGAAGGATCGATTTCTGGTCGCTCACACATCTGACACCCTGCTGCTCGGAGACCTGGTGACCAACCGGCTGAGCGAGGTGAGACCCCCGTACTATCAGATGCCCCCTACTGCTCCATGTGAGCGGAGGTGAGATCCCCGTACTGCTAGATTCTCCTTACTGCTACGTGTGAGCGAGGTGAGACCCCCATACTATCCGACGCCCCCTACTGCTTCATGTGAGCGAGGTGAGATCCCCGTACTATCCGACACCCCCTACTGCTCCATGTGAGCGAGGTGAGATCCCCATACTATCTAATGCCCCCTTCTGCTCCATGTGAGTGAGGTGAGACCCCCGTACTGCTAGATTCTCCTTACTGCTCCATGTGAGCGAGGTGAGATCCCCGTACTGCTAGATTCTCCTTACTGCTACGTGTGAGCGAGGTGAGATCCCCGTACTATCCGACGCCCCCTACTGCTCCATGTGAGCGAGGTGAGATCCCCGTACTGCTAGATTCTCCTTACTGCTACGTGTGAGCGAGGTGAGACCCCCATACTATCCGACGCCCCCTACTGCTCCATGTGAGCGAGGTGAGATCCCCGTACTGCTAGATTCTCCTTACTGCTCCATGTGAGCGAGGTGAGATCCCCGTACTGCTAGATTCTCCTTACTGCTACGTGTGAGCGAGGTGAGATCCCCGTACTATCCGACGCCCCTACTGCTCCATGTGAGCGAGGTGAGATCCCCGTACTGCTAGATTCTCCTTACTGCTCCATGTGAGCGAGGTGAGATCCCGTACTGCTAGATTCTCCTTACTGCTCCATGTGAGCGAGGTGAGATCCCCGTACTGCTAGATTCTCCTTACTGCTCCATGTGAGCGAGGTGAGATCCCTGTACTGCTAGATTCTCCTTACTGCTTCATGTGAGCGAGGTGAGATCCCCGTACTGCTAGATTCTCCTTACTGCTACGTGTGAGCGAGGTGAGACCCCCGTACTGCTAGATTCGCCTTACTGCTACGTGTGAGCGAGGTGAGACCCCCGTACTGCTAGATTCTCCTTACTGCTCCATGTGAGCGAGGTGAGATCCCCGTACTATCCGACGCCCCCTACTGCTCCATGTGAGCGAGGTGAGATCCCCGTACTGCTAGATTCTCCTTACTGCTACGTGTGAGCGAGGTGAGATCCCCGTACTGCTAGATTCTCCTTACTGCTCCATGTGAGCGAGGTGAGATCCCCGTACTGCTAGATTCTCCTTACTGCTCCGTGTGAGCGAGGTGAGATCCCCGTACTGCTAGATTCTCCTTACTGCTACGTGTGAGCGAGGTGAGACCCCCATACTATCCGACGCCCCCTACTGCTCCATGTGAGCGAGGTGAGATCCCCGTACTGCTAGATTCTCCTTACTGCTACGTGTGAGCGAGGTGAGATCCCCGTACTATCCGACGCCCCCTACTGCTCCATGTGAGCGAGGTGAGATCCCCGTACTGCTAGATTCTCCTTACTGCTTCATGTGAGCGAGGTGAGATCCCCGTACTATCCGACGCCCCTACTGCTCCATGTGAGCGAGGTGAGATCCCCGTACTGCTAGATTCTCCTTACTGCTCCATGTGAGCGAGGTGAGATCCCCGTACTGCTAGATTCTCCTTACTGCTCCATGTGAGCGAGGTGAGACCCCCATACTATCCGACGCCCCCTACTGCTCCATGTGAGCGAGGTGAGATCCCCGTACTGCTAGATTCTCCTTACTGCTCCATGTGAGCGAGGTGAGATCCCCGTACTGCTAGATTCTCCTTACTGCTACGTGTGAGCGGAGGTGAGATCCCCGTACTGCTAGATTCTCCTTACTGCTCCATGTGAGCGAGGTGAGACCCCCATACTATCCGACGCCCCCTACTGCTCCATGTGAGCGAGGTGAGATCCCCGTACTGCTAGATTCTCCTTACTGCTACGTGTGAGCGAGGTGAGATCCCCGTACTGCTAGATTCTCCTTACTGCTCCATGTGAGCGAGGTGAGATCCCCGTACTGCTAGATTCTCCTTACTGCTCCATGTGAGCGAGGTGAGATCCCCGTACTGCTAGATTCTCCTTACTGCTACGTGTGAGCGAGGTGAGATCCCCGTACTATCCGACGCCCCCTACTGCTCCATGTGAGCGAGGTGAGATCCCCGTACTGCTAGATTCTCCTTACTGCTCCATGTGAGCGAGGTGAGATCCCCGTACTGCTAGATTCTCCTTACTGCTTCATGTGAGCGAGGTGAGATCCCCGTACTGCTAGATTCTCCTTACTGCTCCATGTGAGCGAGGTGAGATCCCCGTACTGCTAGATTCTCCTTACTGCTCCATGTGAGCGAGGTGAGATCCCCGTACTGCTAGATTCTCCTTACTGCTCCATGTGAGCGAGGTGAGACCCCCATACTATCCGACGCCCCCTACTGCTCCATGTGAGCGAGGTGAGATCCCCGTACTGCTAGATTCTCCTTACTGCTACGTGTGAGCGAGGTGAGATCCCCGTACTGCTAGATTCTCCTTACTGCTCCATGTGAGCGAGGTGAGATCCCCGTACTGCTAGATTCTCCTTACTGCTCCATGTGAGCGAGGTGAGACCCCCATACTATCCGACGCCCCCTACTGCTCCATGTGAGCGAGGTGAGATCCCCGTACTGCTAGATTCTCCTTACTGCTCCATGTGAGCGAGGTGAGATCCCCGTACTGCTAGATTCTCCTTACTGCTCCATGTGAGCGAGGTGAGATCCCCGTACTGCTAGATTCTCCTTACTGCTCCATGTGAGCGAGGTGAGATCCCCGTACTGCTAGATTCTCCTTACTGCTCCATGTGAGCGAGGTGAGATCCCCGTACTGCTAGATTCTCCTTACTGCTCCATGTGAGCGAGGTGAGATCCCCGTACTGCTAGATTCTCCTTACTGCTACGTGTGAGCGAGGTGAGATCCCCGTACTATCCGACGCCCCCTACTGCTCCATGTGAGCGAGGTGAGATCCCCGTACTGCTAGATTCTCCTTACTGCTCCATGTGAGCGAGGTGAGATCCCCGTACTGCTAGATTCTCCTTACTGCTCCATGTGAGCGAGGTGAGACCCCCATACTATCCGACGCCCCCTACTGCTCCATGTGAGCGAGGTGAGATCCCCGTACTGCTAGATTCTCCTTACTGCTCCATGTGAGCGAGGTGAGATCCCCGTACTGCTAGATTCTCCTTACTGCTCCATGTGAGCGAGGTGAGATCCCCGTACTGCTAGATTCTCCTTACTGCTCCATGTGAGCGAGGTGAGATCCCCGTACTGCTAGATTCTCCTTACTGCTCCATGTGAGCGAGGTGAGATCCCCGTACTGCTAGATTCTCCTTACTGCTCCATGTGAGCGAGGTGAGATCCCCGTACTGCTAGATTCTCCTTACTGCTCCATGTGAGCGAGGTGAGATCCCTGTACTGCTAGATTCTCCTTACTGCTTCATGTGAGCGAGGTGAGACCCCCATACTGCTAGATTCTCCTTACTGCTACGTGTGAGCGAGGTGAGACCCCCGTACTGCTAGATTCTCCTTACTGCTACGTGTGAGCGAGGTGAGACCCCGTACTGCCTGATGCCTCCTACTTTTTACTGCTTGAAGATGTCATTTTGATGTCAGGTGATTTATTTTTCTTTCTCCGCAGGTGGCCTGGCCGGGGTCTGGGGGCAACGAAAAATTCTTCTTTGAAAATGAGAATGTAAGAATCCATTCTCCACTCCTGAGTACTATTACTCCAGTGTCTCCCTGCTCCTCCCCTGACTACAATTACTCTGCCTCAGCCCTCCTTAATCCAGCCCTGACAACAAACACTCTGACGACACCCTCCCTACTGTGCCCCCACCTTCCTCATACCTCCTCCTCCCCTTCTTCCTTCCTTCCTGCTTTCCTTACTCCCTTTCCTTCCTTACTCCCTCTCCTTCCTCCCTCCCTTTTTTCTCCCTTCCTTCCTCCTTCTCTTCTTTTCTCCCTTTCTTCCTCCCTCTCTATTCTCCCTTCCCTCCTCCCTCTCCTTCCTTCCCTCCTCCCTCTCCTTCCTTCCCTCCTCCCTCTCCTTCCTTCCCTCCTCCCTCTCCTTCCTTCCCTCCTCCCTCTCCTTCCTTCCCTCCTCCCTCTCCTTCCTTCTCTCCTCCCTCTCCTTCCTTCCTTCCTTCCTTCCTTCCTTCCTCCCTCCCTCTTCCTTCATTCCTTCCTTCCTTCCTCCCTCTCCTTCATTCCTTCCTTCCTTCCTCCCTCTCCTTCATTCCTTCCTTCCTTCCTCCTCTCCTTCATTACTTCCTCCTTCTCCTTCCTACCTTCCTCCCTCTCCTTCCTTCCTCCCTGTAGTGAAATATGTATCTGAGAGGATGGGATACAAGCAGTTAAGGGTTAACTCTACAACACACACAGGTCACAATGTAAGCACAAGCTAGGTTCACAGTCACACTGACTCCAGTCTCCCCAGGGGGCATCCTACCAGCAGGGCAATAAAGTCACACATATTGGGAGCCTCAAAGAGGAAGATAATTGATAAGAGAGAGAAGCCATCTCCAATAGTGACCTTCACACAGACCCACAGATGGGAAGGGGAATCAGGAGACCTAGTCAGAAGACAAAGAACATTTTAAAACATGCATGGCTAAATGAGTGATCGTCCAATCATAGACACAGAATTAGAATATTAAAATGGAAGGCCGGTCTAGAAATCTGACCTCCGGTCTGACTGTGTAACTGGATGCTCTCAGCCAAGGCAAAGTGTCACAGAGATGGGTCAGCCGAGCTGCTGTGAACCTCTTTCCATATATCTCTGCTCTCCCCATCGGGCAACAAGTTTAGGTTTCTGTAAGTTTTCTTTTTATTTCATTGTATGCGTATGTGTCCCTGCTCCCTCTTCTTCCTTCCTACCTGTCTCCCTCTTCTTCCTATCTTACTCCCTTTCCATCCTTCCACCCTCTCCTTCCTCCCTCACTCCATCCCTCCCTCCCTCTCCTTCCTTCCTCCTTTTCCTTCCATCCTCCTTTTCCGTCCGTCCTTCTGTCCTTCCGTCCGTCCTTCCGTCCGTCCTTCCTTCCGTCCTTCCTTCCGTCCGTCCTTCCATCCTTCCGTTCTTCCTTCCTTCCGTTCTTCCTTCCGTCCTTCCTTCCTTCCTTCCTTCCGTCCTTCCTTCCGTCCTTCCTTCCATCCTTCCTCCCTTCCTTGTTCTTCTTAATTTTTCCTCCCTCTTGTTCGTTCCTTCCTTCCTTCCTTCCTTTTTCCATACCCTTCTTTCCTCTGTCCCCTTCCTTCCTTTTTTCCTCTGTCCCCTTCCTTCCTTTTTTCCTCTGTCCCCTTCCTTCCTTTTTTCCTCTGTCCCCTTCCTTCCTTTTTTCCTCTGTCCCCTACCTTCCTTTTTTCCTCTGTCCCCTACCTTCCTTTTTTCCTCTGTCCCCTACCTTCCTTTTTTCCTCTGTCCCCTACCTTCCTTTTTTCCTCAGTCCCCTACCTTCCTTTTTTCCCTCTGTCCCCTACCTTCCTTTTTTCCCTCTGTCCCCTACCTTCCTTTTTTCCCTCTGTCCCCTACCTTCCTTTTTTCCCTCTGTCCCCTACCTTCCTTTTTTCCCTCTGTCCCCTACCTTCCTTTTTTCCCTCTGTCCCCTACCTTCCTTTTTTCCCTCTGTCCCCTACCTTCCTTTTTTCCCTCTGTCCCCTACCTTCCTTTTTTCCCTCTGTCCCCTACCTTCCTTTTTTCCCTCTGTCCCCTACCTTCCTTTTTTCCCTCTGTCCCCTACCTTCCTTTTTTCCCTCTGTCCCCTACCTTCCTTTTTTCCCTCTGTCCCCTACCTTCCTTTTTTCCCTCTGTCCCCTACCTTCCTTTTTTCCCTCTGTCCCCTACCTTCCTTCTTTCCTCTGTCCCCTACCTTCCTTCTTTCCTCTGTCCCTTTCCTTCCTTCTTTCCTCTGTCCCCTACCTTCCTTCTTTCCTCTGTCCCTTTCCTTCCTTCTTTCCTCTGTCCCCTACCTTCTTTCCTCTGTCCCTTTCCTTCCTTCTTTCCTCTGTCCCCTACCTTCCTTCTTTCCTTTGTCCATCCCTTTCCTTCCTGTCATTCTCTGTCCCTTTCCTTCCTTTCTCCATCCCTTTCCTTCTTTCTCTTGTCCGTCCCTTTCCTTCCTTCCATTCTCGTCCTTTTTTTCCATCCTTCCTTTTCGTCCCTTTTCTTCCTTCCTTCCTTTCTCCATCCCTTTCATTCTTTTCTTTCTGCGTCCCTTTCCTTTCCATCCCTTCCTCCGTCCCTTTCCTTTCCATCCCTTCCTCCGTCCCTTTCCTTTCCATCCCTTCCTCCGTCCCTTTCCTTTCCATCCCTTCCTCCGTCCCCTTCCTTTCTTCTTTTCTCCGTCCCCTTCCTTTCTTCTGTTCTCCGTCCCCTTCCTTTCTTCTTTTCTCCGTCCCCTTCCTTCCTTCCTTCCTTCACTCCTCTAACCTCCTCTCTGTGGCAGGTCTGCATGATCTTCAATGCCGGGGAACTGACTCTGGTGGAGTATGGAAGCAATGAGATATTGGGGACGGTACGGACGGAGTTCATGAACCCCCATCTGATTAGGTGAGGTGTGTGATTGTGTAATATATGGGGAGGTGACCACCAAAATCTCTGCCGCTTGTCCAACCTCATCTTCATGACAGTGTACGCCTGAACGAGAGGAGGCAGCGAGGTGTGGAGGACAACAAGAAGCTGGCCTACCTCATCGACATGAAGACCATCGCTATAGGTACTGACCGTCCTCATATGCCGGGCTACCCTGCGGGGTCCTACCTGTCCTCATATACTGAGCCGTCCTGTGGGGTCCTGCCTGTCCTCATATACAGAGCCATCCTGCGGGGTCCTGCCTGTCCTCATATACAGAGCCGCCCTGTGGGGTCCTGCCTGTCCTCATATACAGAGCCATCCTGCGGGGTCCTGCCTGTCCTCATATATAGAGCCGCCCTGTGGGGTCCTGCCTGTCCTCATATACAGAGCCGTCCTGTGGGGTCCTACCTGTCCTCATATACAGAGCCGTCCTGCGGGGTCCTGCCTGTCCTCATATACAGAGCCGTCCTGCGGGGTCCTGCCTGTCCTCATATACTGAGCCATCCTGTGGGGTCCTGCCTATCCTCTTATACAGAGCCGTCCTGCGGGGTCCTGCCTGTCCTCATATACAGAGCCCCCTGCGGGGTCCTGCCTGTCCTCATATACAGAGCCATCATGCGGGGTCCTGTCCTGCATTTCCTCATATACAGAGCCGTCCTGCGGGGTCCTACCTGTCCTCATATATAGAGCCGTCCTGTGGGGTCCTGCCTGTCCTCATATACAGAGCCGCTCTGCGGGGTCCTGCCTGTCCTCATATACAGAGCCATCATGCGGGGTCCTGTCCTGCATTTCCTCATATATAGAGCCATCCTGCGGGGTCCTACCTGTCCTCATATATAGAGCCGTCCTGTGGGGTCCTACCTGTCCTCATATACAGAGCCGCCCTGTGGGTCCTACCTGTCCTCATATACAGAGCCATCATGCGGGGTCCTGTCCTGCATTTCCTCATATACAGAGCCGTCCTGTGGGGTCCTACCTGTCCTCATATACAGAGCCGTCCTGTGGGGTCCTACCTGTCCTCATATACAGAGCCATCCTGCGGGGTCCTGCCTGTCCTCATATACAGAGCCGCCCTGTGGGGTCCTGCCTGTCCTCATATACAGAGCCATCCTGTGGGGTCCTACCTGTCCTCATATACAGAGCCGCCCTGCGGGGTCCTGCCTGTCCTCATATACAGAGCCATCCTGTGGGGTCCTGCCTGTCCTCATATACAGAGCCGTCCTGCGGGGTCCTGCCTGTCCTCATCTACAGAGCCGCCCTGTGGGGTCCTACCTGTCCTCATATACAGAGCCGTCCTGCGGGGTCCTGCCTGTCCTCATATACAGAGCCACCCTGCGGGGTCCTGCCTGTCCTCATATACAGAGCCGTCCTGCGGGGTCCTGCCTATCCTCATATACAGAGCCGTCCTGTGGGGTCCTGCCTGTCCTCATATACAGAGCCATCCTGCGGGGTCCTGCCTGTCCTCATATACAGAGCCGTCCTGCGGGGTCCTGCCTGTCCTCATATACAGAGCCGCCCTGTGGGGTCCTACCTGTCCTCATACAGCTCCGTCCTGTGGGGTCCTACCTGTCCTCATATATAGAGCCCCTCTGCGGGGTCCTGCCTGTTCTTCAGTGCTGAGCCCCCTTGTATTTGAGGTTTTGATCTCTTGTATGTTGGATTTGAGTGGTTGGATGATGATGATGATGGTGGCAGTAGTATGACACTTCCTTCAGCCTGTGCCGTGTATTCCTCCTCACCCCGGTAATGTTCTTTATCTTGCAGTGGATCTGCTCTCCGGATATAATTTAGGCCTCATCACACACGACACCAAGATCGATTGGCTGGAGCTGAACGAGACCGGACACAAGCTGCTCTTCAGGGACAAGAAGCTTCGGGTGAGAGGAGGGGCCCCGGGGTCCACCTGCCCCAGCGTCTGCCCTCCACCTCATCCCCCCCTGCTCTCTGTGTGTGGTGCCCATGGCCAACTGTGACCCCCCCCCCCCCCCCTTCCCCGTCTGTGGACCCCTGTGACCCCCCCCCATCCTGTCTGTGGACCCCTGTTACTCCCTCCTTCCTGCCCGCGACTACCTTCAGCCTTTTGCCTTTTTTAGGGCTGTTCATCTGGTTGCTGCTTTGGGCTGCATTGTTGTAGTAAAATCCAGAAATCACATTGTGTAAATGATATCAATGTATTTGCAATTTGCAGAGAAAAATAAGTATTTGACCCCTCCCAACCATTATTAGTTCTGGCCCCTACAGAGCAGTTATCGGCTCCTCATCCCCTGGTTCCTGCATTACACACAGCTGTGTTACATTGTCTCCTGTCCACACAATGAATCAGTCACCTGTAACCTCTACAACATGGGAAGAGCACAGAGCTGTGTAAGGATGTCAGGGAAAAGATCCCAGACCTGCGCAAGGCTGGAATGTGCTACAAGACCATAAGGAAGACAAAGCTGGGGGAGAAGAGACAACTGTGGGGGCAATAGGGAGAGAATGGAGGAAATATACAATGAGGAAATACACCATCTGGGGATCCATGTAACATCTCACCTCGTGGGGGATCCAGGATCATGAGGAGGGGAGAGATCAGCCTAAATCTACACAGGGGATCCAGGATCATGAGGAGGGGAGAGATCAGCCTAAATCTACACCGGGGGATCCAGGATCATGAGGAGGGGAGAGATCAGCCTAAATCTACACCGGGGGATCCAGGATCATGAGGAGGGGAGAGATCAGCCTAAATCTATACAGGGGGGTCCAGGATCATGAGGAGGGGAGAGATCAGCCTAAATCTACACGGGGGATCCAGGATCATGAGGAGGGGAGAGATCAGCCTAAATCTACACAGGGGGATCCAGGATCATGAGGAGGGGAGAGATCAGCCTAAATCTACACAGGGGGATCCAGGATCATGAGGAGGGGAGAGATCAGCCTAAATCTACACAGGGGGATCCAGGATCATGAGGAGGGGAGAGATCAGCCTAAATCTACACAGGGGGATCCAGGATCATGAGGAGGGGAGAGATCAGCCTAAATCTACACAGGGGGATCCAGGATCATGAGGAGGGGAGAGATCAGCCTAAATCTACACAGGGGGATCCAGGATCATGAGGAGGGGAGAGATCAGCCTAAATCTACACAGGGGGATCCAGGACCATGAGGAGGGGAAGAGATCAGCCTAAATCTACACAGGGGGATCCAGGATCATGAGGAGGGGAGAGATCTGCCTAAATCTACACAGGGTGATCCAGGATCATGAGGAGGGGAGAGATCAGCCTAAATCTACACAGGGGGATCCAGGATCATGAGGAGGGGAGAGATCAGCCTAATCTACACGGGGGGAACTTGTTACTGATCTCAGGGCAGCTGGGACCACTGTCACCAAGAAAACCATTGGTAACACATTACACCGTAATGGATTAAATCCTGCAGTGCCGCACAGTCCCCCTGCTCCAGAAGGCACATTGCCCCCGTCTGAAGTTACCAATGACACCTTGGTGATTGTGAGATGATCGGGAGAAGTGGCTGTGGTCACAGGAGACAAACATTGAGATCTTTGGTATTAACTCAACTCTCCGTGTTTGGAAGAAGAGAAATGCTGCCCATGACCCACAGAACACCATCCCCACAGTCAGGCATGGTGGGGAAAACATTATGTTTTGGGTGTTTCTCTGCTAAGGGCACAGGACGACTTCACCGCATCAATGGGACAATAGATGGAGCCATGTACAGTAAATTCCTGAGTGACAGCCTCCTTCCCTCCACCAGGACATTAAAAATGGGTCGTAGCTGGGCTTTCCTGCACCACAATGACCCAAAACATCCAGCCAAGACAACAATGGAGCGGATCAAAAAGAAGGACATTAAGGTGATGGAGCGATCTAGCCATTGTCCAGACCTTAATCCCATAGAAACATATGGAGGAGCTGAAGCTCCGAGTTACCAAGCGACAGCCCCAAAATCTTAATGATTTACAGATGATCTGCACAGAGGAGTGGAGCAAAATCCCTCCTGACATCAAACCTCATCATCAACTACAAGAAACGTCTGACTGCTGTGCTGCCAACAAGGGTTCACACCAAGTATTAAGTCTTGTTTGTCAGAGGGATCAAATACTTATTTCACTGCAAAATGTAAACACATTTCTATCATTTACACAATGTGATTTCTGGAGTTTATTGTTGATCTTCTGTCTCTCACTGTTATAATTACCCGACCCTTAACATTATAGACTGTTCATGTCTGTGTCAGGGGCCAAACTACAACATCAGCAAGGGGTCAATTACTTATTTTCTTTACCGTGTACTTTACTGAATATCAGGGTCCTGCCTGCGTCCATGTTGGAGGCAGATCACACCGGCAGTGACTGTCCTGTGTCAGCTGCATGTATCTCGCAGACGCAGCGGTGGACCTCCAGAGCAGAACTCCCTGTGCTCTTGGACTTTTTTCCATTCCCTGGCTCCCTCTGTCCCACTTCTCCCATTGTCGGACCGCTGATGATGATTTTCAGTCTTTGTTGCCCTTTCTCTTTTGCAGTTGAACCTCTTTGATGTGGTGACCGGGCAGAAGACAACCGTGCTGAATTACTGCTCCTATGTGCAGTGGGTGCCCGGGAGCGACGTGGTGGTGGCACAGAACCGCAGCAATCTGTGTGTGTGGTACAACATTGATTCTCCAGAGAGGGTCACCATGTTCCCCCTGAAGGTAGGAACCAGGGGCGTCCTACACACGGCCTGGATAATGACGGGTGGAAGGTCTGACCATCCATTGTTACAAGGTCTACCCGAATCTCTGGCACAAGGTGATAACAAGTCTTCTGTCCTCCACAGGGAGACATTGTGGAGCTGGAGCGCAGTGAGGGGAAGACAGAAGTCATTGTCACGGAAGGGGTTAACACAGTGTCCTACACACTGGATGAGGGATTGATAGAGTTTGGCACGGCCATCGATGACGGAGACTATTACCGGTAAGACACAGGCTGGTGCCCTGATCTCAGGTATGATGATGGATCTGCTCCTAATGTCCAGGTGCAGTCTCCTCATAATCATCATCATCATCATCATCAGCCTGCATACATCCTGATCTCCAGTGTGCAGTATGATGATGGATCTGCTCCTGACGTCCAGGTGCGGTCTCCTCATGATCATCATCATCATCAGCCTGCATACATCCTGATCTCCGGTGTGCAGTATGATGATGGATCTGCTCCTGACGTCCAGGTGCGGTCTCCTCATGATCATCATCATCATCAGCCTGCATACATCCTGATCTCCAGTGTGCAGTATGATGATGGATCTGCTCCTGACGTCCAGGTGCGGTCTACTCATGATCATCATCATCATCATCAGCCTGCATGCATCCTGATCTCCGGTGTGCAGTATGATGATGGATCTGCTCCTGACGTCCAGGTGTGGTCTCCTCATGATCATCATCATCATCAGCCTGCATGCATCCTGATCTCCGGTGTGCAGTATGATGATGGATCTGCTCCTGACGTCCAGGTGCGGTCTCCTCATGATCATCATCATCATCAGCCTGCATACATCCTGATCTCCAGTGTGCAGTATGATGATGGATCTGCTCCTGACGTCCAGGTGCGGTCTCCTCATGATCATCATCATCATCAGCCTGCATACATCCTGATCTCCGGTGTGCAGTATGATGATGGATCTGCTCCTGACGTCCAGGTGCGGTCTCCTCATCATCATCATCAGCCTGCATACATCCTGATCTCCAGTGTGCAGTATGATGATGGATCTGCTCCTGACGTCCAGGTGCGGTCTCCTCATGATCATCATCATCATCAGCCTGCATACATCCTGATCTCCAGTGTGCAGTATGATGATGGATCTGCTCCTGACGTCCAGGTGTGGTCTCCTCATGATCATCATCATCATCAGCCTGCATACATCCTGATCTCCGGTGTGCAGTATGATGATGGATCTGCTCCTGACGTCCAGGTGCGGTCTCCTCATGATCATCATCATCATCAGCCTGCATACATCCTGATCTCCAGTGTGCAGTATAATGATGGATCTGCTCCTGACGTCCAGGTGTGGTCTCACTCATATCATCATCATCAGCCTGCATACATCCTGATCTCCAGTGTGCAGTATGATGATGGATCTGCTCCTGACGTCCAGGTGCGGTCTCCTCATGATCATCATCATCATCAGCTGCATACATCCTGATCTCCGGTGTGCAGTTATGATGATGGATCTGCTCCTGACGTCCAGGTGCGGTCTCCTCATGATCATCATCATCATCAGCCTGCATACATCCTGATCTCCAGTGTGCAGTATGATGATGGATCTGCTCCTGACGTCCATGGTGCGGTCTACTCATGATCTCATCATCATCATCAGCCTGCATGCATCCTGATCTCCGGTGTGCAGTATGATGATGGATCTGCTCCTGACGTCCAGGTGTGGTCTCCTCATGATCATCATCATCATCAGCCTGCATGCATCCTGATCTCCGGTGTGCAGTATGATGATGGATCTGCTCCTGACGTCCAGGTGGGTCTCTCATGAAAAAAAAAAAAAAAAAAAAAAAAAAAAAAAAAAAAAAAAAAAAAAAAAAAAAAATCATCATCATCATCAGCCTGCATACATCCTGATCTCCAGTGTGCAGTATAATGATGGATCTGCTCCTGACGTCCAGGGTGCGGTCTCCTCATGATCATCATCATCATCAGCCTGCATACATCCTGATCTCCAGTATGCAGGATGATGATGGATCTGCTCCTGACGTCCAGGTGCGGTCTCCTCATGATCATCATCATCATCAGCCTGCATACATCCTGATCTCCAGTGTGCAGGATGATGATGGATCTGCTCCTGACGTCCAGGTGTGGTCTCCTCATGATCATCATCATCATCAGCCTGCATACATCCTGATCTCCGGTGTGCAGTATGATGATGGATCTGCTCCTGACGTCCAGATGCGGTCTCCTCATCATCATCATCAGCCTGCATACATCCTGATCTCCAGTGTGCAGTATGATGATGGATCTGCTCCTGACGTCCAGGTGCGGTCTCCTCATGATCATCATCATCATCAGCCTGCATACATCCTGATCTCCAGTGTGCAGTATGATGATGGATCTGCTCCTGACGTCCAGGTGTGGTCTCCTCATGATCATCATCATCATCAGCCTGCATACATCCTGATCTCCGGTGTGCAGTATGATGATGGATCTGCTCCTGACGTCCAGGTGCGGTCTCCTCATGATCATCATCATCATCAGCCTGCATACATCCTGATCTCCAGTGTGCAGTATAATGATGGATCTGCTCCTGACGTCCAGGTGTGGTCTCCTCATTATCATCATCAGCCTGCATACATCCTGATCTCCAGTGTGCAGTATGATGATGGATCTGCTCCTGACGTCCAGGTGGGGTCTCCTCATGATCATCATCATCATCAGCCTGCATACATCCTGATCTCCGGTGTGCAGTATGATGATGGATCTGCTCCTGACATCCAGGTGGGTCTCCTCATGATCATCATCATCATCAGCCTGCATACATCCTGATCTCCAGTGTGCAGTATGATGATGGATCTGCTCCTGACGTCCAGGTGCGGTCTACTCATGATCATCATCATCATCATCAGCCTGCATCATCCTGATCTCCGTGTGCAGTATGATGATGGATCTGCTCCTGACTCCAGGTGTGGTCTCCTCATGATCATCATCATCATCAGCCTGCATACATCCTGATCTCCGGTGTGCAGTATGATGATGGATCTTGCTCCTGACAGTCCAGGTGTGGTCTCCTCATGATCATCATCATCATCAGCCTGCATACATCCTGATCTCCAGTGTACAGTATGATGATGGATCTGCTCCTGACGTCCAGGTGCGGTCTACTCATGATCATCATCATCATCAGCCTGCATACATCCTGATCTCCGGTGTGCAGTATGATGATGGATCTGCTCCTGACGTCCAGGTGCGGTCTCTCATGATCATCATCATCATCATCAGCCTGCATACATCCTGATCTCCAGTGTGCAGTATGATGATGGATCTGCTCCTGACGTCCAGGTGTGGTCTCTCATCATCATCATCATCATCAGCCTGCATACATCCTGATCTCCAGTGTGCAGTATAATGATGGATCTGCTCCTGACAGTCCAGGTGCGGTCTCCTCATGATCATCATCATCATCAGCCTGCATACATCCTGATCTCCAGTATGCAGGATGATGATGGATCTGCTCCTGACGTCCAGGTGCTGGTCTCCTCATGATCATCATCATCATCAGCCTGCATACATCCTGATCTCCAGTGTGCAGGTATGATGATGGATCTGCTCCTGACGTCCAGGTGTGGTCTCCTCATGATCATCATCATCATCAGCCTGCATACATCCTGATCTCCGGTGTGCAGTATGATGATGACTGTCCTGCGTCAGATCGTCTCCTCATCATCATCATCAGCTGCATACATCCTACTCCAGTGTGCAGTTGATGATGGATTCTGCTCCTGACGTTCAGGTGCGTCTCCTCATGCATCATCTCTCAGCCTGCATACATCCTGATCTCCAGTGTGCAGTATGATGTGGATCTGCTCTGACGTCCAGTGGTCTCCTCCATGATCTCATCATCACTCTCAGCCTGCATACATCCTGATCTCCGTGTTGCAGTATTATGATGGATCTGCTCCTGACGTCCAGGTGCTGCTCTCCCTCATGTCATCATCATCATCGCCTGCATACATCCTGATCTCCAGTGTGCAGTATAATGATTGGATCTGCTCCTGACGTCCAGGTGTGTCTCCTCATGATCATCATCAGCTGCATACATCCTGATCTCCAGTGTGCAGTATGATGATGGATCTGCTCCTGACGTCCAGGTGGGTCTCCTCATAATCATCATCATCATCAGCCTGCATACATCCTGATCTCCGGTGTGCAGTATGATGATGGATCTGCTCCTGACATCTAGGTGTGGTCTCCTCATGATCATCATCATCATCAGCCTGCATACATCCTGATCTCCAGTGTGCAGTATGATGATGGATCTGCTCCTGACGTCCAGGTGCGGTCTCATCATCATCATCATCATCATCAGCCTGCATACATCCTGATCTCCAGTGTGCAGTATGATGATGGATCTGATCCTGACATCCAGGTGTGGTCTCCTCATCATCATCATCAGCCTGCATACATCCTGATCTCCAGTGTGCAGGATGATGATGGATCTGCTCCTGACGTCCAGGTGTGGTCTCCTCATGATCATCATCATCATCATCAGCCTGCATACATCCTGATCTTCGGTGTGCAGTATAATGATGGATCTGCTCCTGACGTCCAGGTGCAGTCTCCTCATGATCATCATCATCCTCCTCCTCACCCCTGTGTGACCGGGCTCAGTTACTGTCTTTGACTTCTCCTCCTCATCATCATCATCCTCCTCCTCACCCCTGTGTGACCGGGCACAGTTACTGTCTTTGACTTCTCCTCCTCCTCCTCACCCCTGTGTGACCGGGCTCAGTTACTGTCTTTGACTTCTCCTCCTCCTCCTCACCCCTGTGTGACCGGGCTCAGTTACTGTCTTTGACTTCTCCTCCTCCTCCTCCTCACCCCTGTGTGACCAGGCTCAGTTACTGTCTTTGACTTCTCCTCCTCATCATCCTCCTCCTCCTCACCCCTGTGTGACCGGGCTCAGTTACTGTCTTTGACTTCTCCTCCTCATCATCATCATCCTCCTCCTCACCCCTGTGTGACCAGGCTCAGTTACTGTCTTTGACTTCTCCTCCTCGCCTCTCACTGTCTCTTCTCCCTGCAGAGCGGCTGCTTTCCTGGAAACCTTAGAGATGTCCACAGAGACTGAAGCCATGTGGAAGAGTCTCAGCAAGATCGCTGTGGAGTCCAGACAGCTGCACATAGCTGAGAGGTGAGCGGGTACTGGATTCACCGGGAAGGGGCTACACGGGGGAAGAGGAAGGGAGGAATATGGGGGGCTACACGGGGGAAGAGGAAGGGAGAAGCATGGGGGGGCTACATAGTGGAAGAGGAAGGGAGAAGCATAGGGGGGCTACACGGGGAAGAGGAAGGGAGAAGTATGGGGAGCTACACGGGGGAAGAGGAAGGGAGACTTATGGGGGGCAACACGGGGGAAGAGGAAGGGAGGAATATGGGGGCTACACGGGGGAAGAGGAAGGGAGAAGCATGGGGGGGCTACATGGGGAAGAGGAAGGGAGAAGCATGGGGGGGCTACATGGGGAAGAGGAAGGGAGAAGTATGGGGGGCTACATGGGGGAAGAGGAAGGGAGACATATGGGGGGCAACACGGGGGAAGAGGAAGGGAGAAGTATGGGGGGGCTACATGAGGGAAGAGGAAGGGAGAAGTATTGGGGGCTACACAGGGGAAGAGGAAGGGAGAAGTATGGGGGGGCTACTTGAGGGAAGAGGAAGGGAGAAGTATGGGGGGCTACACAGGGGAAGAGGAAGGGAGAAGTATGGGGGGCTACACAGGGGAAGAGGAAGGGATAAGTATGGCGAGGCTCTAATGGGGAAGAGAAAGGGAGAAGTATGGGGGGCTACATGCGGGAAGAGGAAGGGAGAAGTATGGGGGGGCTACATGGGGGAAGAGGAAGGGAGACATATGGGGGGCAACACGAGGGAAGAGGAAGGGAGAAGTATGGGGGGCTACATGGGGGAAGAGGAAGGGAAACATATGGGGGGCAACACGGGGGAAGAGGAAGGGAGAAGTATGGGGGGCTACATGGGGGAAGAGGAAGGGAGAAGTATGGGGGGCTACATGGGGGAAGAGGAAGGGAAACATATGGGGGGCAACACGGGGGAAGAGGAAGGGAGAAGTATGGGGGGGCTACATGGGGGAAGAGGAAGGGAGAAGTATGGGGGGCTACACAGGGGAAGAGGAAGAGAGAAGTATGGGGGGCTACACAGGGGAAGAGGAAGGGATAAGTATGGGGGGCTACACACGGGAAGAGGAAGGGATAAGTATGGCGAGTCTCTGCAGGGGAAAAGGAGGGGAGCAGCATGCATGGATACATGGGGAAGAGGAGGGGAGAAGTATGGGGGGCTACACGGAGGAAGGGATAAGCATGGTGGAGCTGTACGGTGTAAGAGGAGGGAAGCAGCATGGCGGGGATACACGGGGTCAGAGGAGAGGTGAAGCACAGGAGAAGAGGAGGTGTTCAGGGACAAAGGAATAGAGGATGCGATGATGACGGGTTAGTGATCTCTCGCCATTTCCTCCCCTTTTCTCGCTCTCCGTCTTGTTACCTCCTGAGAGGACTTTTAAGCTTTTGTTTGTTTTTTTGCCAGATGTTTCTCAGCTCTGGGAGATGTCGCCAAAGCCAAATTTTTGCGCATCACAAATGAGATTGCTGATCAGAGCGCAGGTGAACTTGTGAGTATCCAGAGTGACCTAAGGCGTGTTCTACAGATGAGCGGTGCTGGCGGCAGCGTCCATCTCCTGGGGGGCAAGCGGTGCTAGCGGTTATAGAGGCAGCATCCATCTCTCCAGGGGGCGAGCTGTGCTGGCGGCAGTGTCCATCTCCTGGGGGGCGAGCGGTGCTAGCGGTTATAGGGGCAGCATCCATCTCTCCAGGGGGCGAGCTGTGCTGGTGGCAGTGTCCATCTCCCAGGGGGCAAGCGGTGCTAGCGGTTATAGGGGCAGCATCCATCTCTCCAGGGGCGAGCTGTGCTGGCGGCAGTGTCCATCTCCCAGGGGGCAAACGGTGCTAGTGGTTATAGAGGCAACATCCATCTCTCCAGGGGGCGAGCTGTGCTGGCGGCAGTGTCCATCTCCCGGGGGGCGAGCGGTGCTGGCGGTTATAGAGGCAGCATCCATCTCTCCAGGGGGCGAGCTGTGCTGGCGGCAATGTCCATCTCCTGGGGGGCAAGCGGTGCTAGCGGTTATAGCAGCAGTGTCCATCTTTCCAGGGGGCGAGCTGTGCTGGCGGCAGTATCCATCTCCTGGGGGGCGAGCGGTGCTGGCGGTTATAGAGGCAGCATCCATCTCTCCAGGGGGCGAGCTGTGCTGGCGGCAGTGTCCATCTCCTGGGGGGCAAGCGGTGCTAGCGGTTATAGAGGCAGCATCCATCTCTCCAGGGGGCGAGCTGTGCTGGCGGCAGTGTCCATCTCCCAGGGGGCAAACGGTGCTAGCGGTTATAGAGGCAACATCCATCTCTCCAGGGGGCGAGCTGTGCTGGCGGCAGTGCCATCTCCCGGGGGGCGAGCGGTGCTGGCGGTTATAGAGGCAGCATCCATCTCTCCAGGGGGCGAGCTGTGCTGGCGGCAATGTCCATCTCCTGGGGGGCGAGCGGTGCTAGCAGTTATAGCAGCAGTGTCCATCTTTCCAGGGGGCGAGCTGTGCTGGCGGCAGTATCCATCTCCTGGGGGGCGAGCGGTGCTGGCGGTTATAGAGGCAGCATCCATCTCTCCAGGGGGCGAGCTGTGCTGGCGGCAGTGTCCATCTCCTGGGGGGCGAGCGGTGCTAGCCGTTATAGAGGCAGCATCCATCTCTCCAGGGGGCGAGCTGTGCTGGCGGCAGTGTCCATCTCCTGGGGGGCGAGTGGTGCTAGCAGTTATAGCAGCAGTGTCCATCTCTCCAGGGGCGAGCTGTGCTGGCGGCAGTGTCCATCTCCCGGGGGGCGAGCGGTGCTGGCGGTTATAGAGGCAGTATCCCTCTCTCCAGGGGGCGAGCTGTGCTGGCGGCAGTGTCCATGTCCTGGGGGGCAGGTGGTGCTAGTGGTTATAGAGGCAGCATCCATCTCTCCAGGGGGCGAGCTGTGCTGGCGGCAGTGTCCATCTCCCAGGGGGCAAGCGGTGCTAGCGGTTATAGAGGCAACATCCATCTCTCCAGGGGGCGAGCTGTGCTGGCGGCAGCGTCAATCTCCTGGGGGGCAAGCGGTGCTAGCGGTTATAGAGGCAGCATCCATCTCTCCAGGGGGCGAGCTGTGCTGGCGGCAGTGTCCATCTCCCGGGGGGCGAGCGGTGCTGGCGGTTTTAGAGGCAGCATCCATCTCTCCAGGGGGCGAGCTGTGCTGGCGGCAGTGTCCATCTCCCGGGGGGCGAGCGGTGCTGGCGGTTATAGAGGCAGCATCCATCTCTCCAGGGGGCGAGCTGTGCTGGCGGCAGTGTCCATGTCCTGGGGGGCAGGTGGTGCTAGTGATTATAGCGGCAGCATCCATCTCTCCAGGGGGCGAGCTGTGCTGGCGGCAGTGTCCATCTCCTGGGGGGCAGGTGGTGCTAGTGATTATAGCGGCAGCATCCATCTCTCCAGGGGGCGAGCTGTGCTGGTGGCAGTGTCCATCTTCCGGGGGACGAGCTGTGCTGGTGGTTATAGCAGCAGTGTCCATCTCCCAGAGAGAGGGGTGAGCGGTGCTGGCGGTGGCATCCATCTCCTGGGGGGCGAGTGGTGCTAGCGGTTGCATCCATCTCCCGGGTGGGGGGGCGAGCTGTGCTGGCGGCAGCATCCATCTCCCAGGTGGGGGGGGGCGAGCTGTGCTGGCGGCAGCGTCCATCTCCCGGGTGGGGGGGGCGGGAGTGCTGGCGGCAGCGTCCACGTCCGTCTTCAGAAGAAGAGTAGGTACTGATGAAGACTCTCAGACTGGTCCCAACCAGACACAGCTTTATTCACAGCTCAAATTAATGGATTTAGTCTGACACTTGGACCTTCCTAAATATTCTGCAAAACTTATAGGCTCTATAGCGGGGGGGGTCAATTAATTTTCCAGAGGGGCCACATGAGACACCGTGACTAGTGAGGACTGAACTAATAGGATGACATTTAATTTTGGTCATTAACATATTATATTTTTTTTACATTGATATTTTATCACTTAATATTGAGCGGAGCTTGGTATTCCGACACCCCGTTATACACAGTATGGGGCCCACACAACCTATATACTGTATGAGCTCCACACAGCCCCTATATATAGATATATAGGATGAGCCCCCATATAGCCCCTATATACAGTCTGAACCACACAGCTCTCCTATATACAGTATGAGCCCACACAGCTCCCTCTATATACTGTATGAGCGCCACACAGCCCCTATGTATAGTATGAGCCCCACAGAGCTCTCCTATATACAGTATGAGACCACAGAGCCCCCTCTATATACTGTATGAGCTCTCACATAGCCTCTTTATACATAGTGGCAGCTCACATACCTCTCTTATATATAGTATTAGCCACACACATTATATACAGTATGAGCCCCCACACAGCCCCTGTATGTATTATGAGCCCCCACACAGCCCCTGTATGTATTATGAGCAAAACCAGAGGAAAGGAATGTTCCCATGCTTTACTAGATGGTGCTCTAGAGTGGTGCAGTGATGTTGGGCTAATGCAGAAATGTAACATTAAGCCCAATGTGAGCGAGTGGAGACTATTCAAATATTCAAAGAAGAAGCAAAATAGCCGGAGACTATTGATTCATCCAAAAAGAGTGAAAGCTGCTGCTGCACAATGGCGACAGCTGGTTACTGTTAACACTCAGTTATCTTCCCCTGCACTCAGGCTCAGTTAATCGCTGCTGCATTTGCTTGGGTCTGCCTCGCCTTCATTCACAAGTGCTGGCCTGGTGCTGTAAGTGTCATTTCTGAAAAGCCCAGGCATGTGTAGCATCTGCTGCATGTGCGGGGGCCTGAGTTGCCTTTATTCACGTGCTCCAGTCGTGCACTATGGGAGCAATTTTGCTATGCACCAGGTAGATGCTGCTTTTAATGGTTTTGCTTTATATGTATGTTGGATGTCGTATAACACAACTAAAAAAAAATATATAGAGTAGGACCACCCTGATGAGATTGCCTTGACATGGCACGGTGGCTCAAATGACTGATCAATATTTTGCCAAATATCTCAATTTCATAATATTATACAGATCGGAAGGAATATGTGCATCTACACAGTTTTTCTTACAAGCTTTCGTGTGCGGGTGCTGGCTTATTTGTTGCTTCTCGGACAATGGCCACAAGTGCCTGTAGGGCATTCTGTGAACCGGAAGGAAATGCATGAGAAGTTTCACTTTATTCTAAAGAAGCTTTAACTAAAGGATCAAGGAAGGTCAATATGTGCTGAACTGAAAGGTCTCACTGCTCCTCCACATGTTGTGGGAGTGAATGGGACAGTGGGGATATCACTCATCACTGGAGCCAACAAAAACATCTCTGCACCCCGGACTGAAGAAGATCTCTACACCCTGGACTGAAGAACATCTCTGCACCCCAGACTGAAGAAGATCTCTACACCCTGGACTGAAGAACATCTCTGCACCCCAGACTGAAGAACATCTCTACACCCTGGACTGAAGAACATCTCTGCACCCCAGACTGAAGAAGATCTCTACACCCTGGACTGAAGAACATCTCTGCACCCCAGACTGAAGAACATCTCTACACCCTGGACTGAAGAACATCTCTGCACCCCAGACTGAAGAAGATCTCTACACCCTGGACTGAAGAACATCTCTACACCCTGGACTGAAGAACATCTCTGCACCCCAGACTGAAGAAGATCTCTACACCCTGGACTGAAGAACATCTCTGCACCCCAGACTGAAGAACATCTCTACACCCTGGACTGAAGAACATTCTGCACCCCAGACTGAAGAAGATCTCTACACCCTGGACTGAAGAACATCTCTACACCCTGGACTGAAGAACATCTCTACACCCTGGACTGAAGAACATCTCTACACCCTGGACTGAAGAACATCTCTACACCCTGGGCTGAAGAACATCTCTGCACCCCAGACTGAAAAACATCTCTACACCCCGGACTGAAGAACATCTCTGCACCCTGGGCTGAAGAACATCTCTGCACCCCGGACTGAAGAACATCTCTACTCCCCGGACTGAAGAACATCTCTGCACCCCCGACTGAAGAACATCTCTACACCCTGGACTGGAGAACATCTCTACACCCTGGACTGGAGAACATCTCTACACCCTGGACTGGAGAACATCTCTACACCCTGGACTGAAGAACATCTCTGCACCCTGGACTAAAGAACATCTCTACACCCCGGACTGAAGAACATCTCTGCACCCTGGACTGAAGAACATCTCTACACCCCGGACTGAAGAACATCTCTACACCCCGGACTGAAGAACATCTCTACACCCTGGACTGAAGAACATCTCTGCACCCTGGACTGAAGAGCATCTCTACACCCTGGACTGAAGAACATCTCTGCACCCCGGACTGAAGAACATCTCTACACCCCGGACTGAAGAAGATCTCTGCACTCTGGATTGAAGAACATCTCTACACCCTGGACTGGAGAACATCTCTACACCCTGGACTGAAGAACATCTCTGCACCCTGGACTGAAGAAGATCTCTGCACTCTGGATTGAAGAACATCTCTACACCCTGGACTGAAGAACATCTCTACACCCTGGACTGAAGCACATCTCTACACCCTGGACTGAAGAACATCTCTACACCCCGGACTGAAGAACATCTCTACACCCTGGACTGAAGAACATCTCTGCACCCCGGACTGAAGAACATCTCTACACCCTGGACTGAAGAGCATCTCTACACCCCGGACTGAAGAACATCTCTACACCCTGGACTGAAGAAGATCTCTGCACCCTGGACTGAAGAGCATCTCTACACCCTGGACTGAAGAACATCTCTGCACCCTGGACTGAAGAAGATCTCTGCACCCTGGACTGAAGAGCATCTCTACACCCTGGACTGAAGAACATCTCTACACCCTGGACTGAAGAACATCTCTACACCCTGGACTGAAGAACATCTCTACACCCTGGACTGAAGAACATCTCTGCACCCTGGACTGAAGAACATCTCTGCACCCCGGACTGAAGAACATCTCTACACCCCGGACTGAAGAACATCTCTACACCCCGGACTGAAGAACATCTCTGCACCCCGGACTGAAGCACATCTCTACACCCTGGACTGAAGAACATCTCTACACCCCGGACTGAAGAACATCTCTACACCCTGGACTGAAGAACATCTCTACACCCTGGACTGAAGAACATCTCTGCACCCTGGACTGAAGAACATCTCTACACCCCGGACTGAAGAAACTCTCTACACCCTGGACTGAAGAAGATCTCTGCACCCTGGACTGAAGAGCATCTCTACACCCTGGACTGAAGAACATCTCTACACCCTGAACTGAAGAACATCTCTACACCCTGGACTGAAGAACATCTCTACACCCTGGACTGAAGAACATCTCTACACCCTGGACTGAAGAACATCTCTACACCCTGGACTGAAGAACATCTCTACACCCCGGACTGAAGAACATCTCTACACCCCGGACTGAAGAACATCTCTACACCCCGGACTGAAGAACATCTCTACATCTCTACACCCCGGACTGAAGAGCATCTCTACACCCCGGACTGAAGAACATCTCTGCACCCTGGACTGAAGAGCATCTCTACACCCTGGACTGGAGAACATCTCTACACCCTGGACTGAAGAACATCTCTGCACCCTGGACTGAAGAACATCTCTGCACCCTGGACTGAAGAACATCTCTACACCCCAGACTGAAGAACATCTCTGCACCTGGACTGAAGAACATCTCTGCACCCTGGACTGAAGAACTTCTCTACACCCCGGACTGAAGAATATCTCTACACCTCGGACTGAAGAACATCTCTGCACCCTGGACTGAAGAGCATCTCTACACCTGGACTGAAGAACATCTCTGCACCCAGACTGAAGAACATCTCTACACCCCGGACTGAAGAATATCTCTACACCCCGGACTGAAGAATATCTCTGCACCCCGGACTGAAGAGCATCTCTACACCCTGGACTGAAGAACATCTCTGCACCCCGGACTGAAGAACATCTCTGCACCCTGGACTGGAGAACATCTCTACACCCTGGACTGAAGAACATCTCTGTACCCTGGACTGAAGAACATCTCTACACCCCGGACTGAAGAACATCTCTACAACCTGTACTGGAGAACATCTCTACACCCTGTACTGAAAAATATCTCTACATCTGGACTGAAGAAGATCTCTGCACCCCGGACTGAAGAAGATCTCTGCACCCTGCACTGAAGAACATCTCTACACCCTGGACTGAAGAACATCTCTACACCCTGGACTGGAGAACATCTCTACACCCTGGACTCCGGCTTCCGCTCCGCATTAAGCTGGGACTGATGAAGCAGGCTGTGTAAGCTGTGTCCAAAGAAGGAGACGCTCAAGTTCCTGTGGACCAAGTTTCAAGCAAAACTGAAGGAGACATTTTTCAAAAACTCATGAAGGATGACGTGTTCGAAACAAAAGAGATCAAGAGGAAAGGAAAAGGCGCAAGAATTAAAGGGCCTCTGTCAGGTCATTTGGTCATTTTTCAGAATAATACTAATATTATCCCTGAATAATGCTCAGGTAGACCTTTCAGAATATGTAAAATCATTGATGTACCATGTGTAGTTCTCTTGCTGTAAGCACCTTCACACCCAGCAGGCAGCTGTAAAAGTAATTGTCATTACTCCAGAGCAATCTGAACAGTCACAATATGTAAATGTTATTTAAATCTCCACGCCTATCCAAGCTGGTGTCTGTCCCTTCCCCTGGGCTGAAGTTACACTGAAAATCTCAGACTTCTGCAGGCTGCTGGGGACAGATAGGAGGGGGGAGGTATCTCATGCTACAACCTTTGTAGTAACACACTACAGTCTGGGCTATCTGTAAAAGATTATATTGTTTATATAAACAATGGTTTTCCTGCAGACATGTAATGTGTGTATCTGCTGAGCATATGATCAAATGGTCATACAAACACAAAAAAATATATCCAGTGCACACTACACACAGATACACACAATGAAGATGTCAGAGCTGCATCTACAGAGAGCACACACTACACACATGCCTCAGCTACACACAATGAAGATGTCAGAGCTGCATCTACAGAGAGAACACACTACCCACATGCCTCAGATACACACAACGAAGATGTCAGAGCTACATCTACAGAGAGAACACACTACACACATGCCTCAGATACACACAATGAAGATGTCAGAGCTGCATCTACAGAGTACACACTACACACATGCCTCAGATACACACAACGAAGATGTCAGAGCTACATCTACAGAGAGCACACATTACACACATGCCTCAGATATACACAATGAAGATGTCAGAGCTACATCTACAGAGAGCACACACTACACACATGCCTCAGATATACACAATGAAGTTGTCAGAGCTGCATCTACAGAGAGCACACACTACACACATGCCTCAAATATACACAATGAAGTTGTCAGAGCTACATCTACAGAGAGCACACACTACACACATGCCTCAGATACACACAAGATGTCAGAGCTGCATCTACAGAGAGTACACACTACACACATGCCTCAGATGCAGCTCTGACATCTTCATTGTGTGTATCTACAGAGAGTACACACTACACACATGTCTCAGATACACAATGAAGATGTCAGAGCTGCATCTACAAAGAGTACACACTACACACATGCCTCAGATACACACAATGAAGATGTCAGAACTGCATCTACAGAGAGCCACACTACACACATTCCTCAGATACACAATGAAGACGTCAGAGCTGCATCTACAGAGAGCACACACTACACACATTCCTCAGATACACAATGAAGACGTCAGTGCTGCATCTACAGAGAGCACACACTACACACATGCCTCAGATACACATAATGAAGATGTCAGAGCTGCATCTACAGAGAGCACACACTACACACATGCCTCAGATACACAATGAAGACGTCAGAGCTGCATCTACAGAGAGCACACACTACACACATGCCTCAGATACACAATGAAGATGTCAGAGCTGCATCTACAGAGAGCCACACTACACACATTCCTCAGATACACAATGAAGACGTCAGAGCTGCATTTACAGAGAGCACACACTACACACATGCCTCAGATATACACAATGAAGATGTCAGAACTGCATCTACAGAGAGAACACACTACCCACATGCCTCAGATACACACAATGAAGATGTCAGAGCTGCATCTACAGAGAGAACACACTACAAACATGCCTCAGATACACACAATGAAGATGTCAGAGCTTCATCTACAGAGAGCACACACTATACACATGCCTCAGATACACACAATGAAGATGTCAGAGCTGCATCTACAGAGAGAACACACTACAAACATGCCTCAGATACACACAATGAAGATGTCAGAGCTTCATCTACAGAGAGAACACATCTCCTCCCCCCTCCTTTCTCCTCTGTCTGCAATGAGTCACACAACAGTCAGACCAGGAGGGCAGGACAGTGTAATGAAGCATGAATATTCATTGCTTGGGGAGTGGGCAGCAGAGAACTCGCTGTGACTGACAGATGGGATTAATCTTTTATTTTGAAGTTTACAGAGGATAGGAGGGAAATATAACTAATAGAAATACATGAATAGAAAGAGTTTAGAGGGAGGAATTAGAAAACGATATCAGTTACATGTGGAATTTTGACCTGACAGATTCCCTTTCATTTCTAATAAAGTTGCAGTACAGTTTTATCTACAATATTGTGCACATTTTTGGCTTCAATAAAGAATTTTCTTGTTCTCACTTTAAAACGAAATTTAATGCACAAAGAAAACATAAATCTCAGTTATTGGATTTGAAACAATTTTCATAACCCCCCATTTTGCAGACCTGTTATTGTTGCCTTTCTCTTCTTCCAGGGTGGTGATGGCACAAGCAGTTACAAGGTCCGAGCCCGGCTCGCCATGCTGGAGAGGAACTACAAACTGGCCGAGATGATTTACCTAGAACAAGTAAGTGAATACAATCCAGAATGTGCCTGAAAATCACTGTACCCCCACAAGGACGGGACCTGTCCTATTTGCCACGTTTGGGGAGCAGTGCTGGTAAGTAGGTGGTGACCAGTCATGTACGAGGTCCAGGAATGTTTGGCCAGTGACTGAATCCTCTTGATTTCAGCTCTGCAGGCTGCTATTTGTTATGTAAAATTAAACTGAGATGAAATTGAAATGGGGACTCCAGATTTAATTAAAGTGTTGAACAAACAATAGTGCCCCAGGGCCATTGTCAGCCCTCCATGCCCGCTCAGATGCGGTTTCAAGCCTTCTCCAGACTTTCTTCTTTCATTATTTTGGTACAGATTGATTTTACTCTCATCCATCCTTCAGAACTGAGCTACCTCTTTGGCAAAATCTAATCCTGTCTTTCTATTTTCAGGCTGATGAATGGTTTATACCTTGTGGTGGTGACTCCTCTGTATTTGCACCTTGTGGTGACTCCTCTGTATTTGCACCTTGTGGTGACTCCTCTGTATTTGCACCTTGTGGAGACTCCTCTGTATTTGCACCTTGTGGTGACTCCTCTGTATTTGCACCTTGTGGTGACTCCTCTGTATTTGCACCTTGTGATGACTCCTCTGTATTTGCACCTTGTGGTGACTCTGTATTTGCCCCTTGTGGAGACTCCTCTGTATTTGCACCTTGTGGTGACTCCTCTGTATTTGCACCTTGTGGTGACTCCTCTGTATTTGCACCTTGTGGTGACTCCTCTGTATTTGCACCTTGTGGTGACTCCTCAGTATTTGCACCTTGTGGTGACTCCTCTGTATTTGCACCTTGTGGTGACTCCTCTGTATTTGCACCTTGTTGTGACTCCTCAGTATTTGCACCTTGTGGTGACTCCTCTGTATTTGCACCTTGTGGTGACTCCTCAGTATTTGCACCTTGTGGTGACTCCTCTGTATTTGCACCTTGTGGTGACTCCTCAGTATTTGCACCTTGTGGTGACTCCTCTGTATTTGCACCTTGTTGGGACCCCTCTGTATTGGCACCTTGTGGTGACCCCTCTGTATTTTCACCTTGTGGTGACTCCTCTGTATTTGCACCTTGTGGTGACTCCTCTGTATTTGCACCTTGTGGTGACTCCTCAGTATTTGCACCTTGTGGTGACTCCTCTGTATTTGCACCTTGTGGTGACTCCTCTGTATTTGCACCTTGTGGTGACTCCTCAGTATTTGCACCTTGTGGTGACTCCTCTGTATTTGCACCTTGTTGGGACCCCTCTGTATTGGCACCTTGTGGTGACCCCTCTGTATTTTCACCTTGTGGTGACTCCTCTGTATTTGCACCTTGTGGTGACTCCTCTGTATTTGCACCTTGTGGTGACTCCTCTGTATTTGCACCTTGTGACAATCCTCTGTCTTAGCACCTTGTGGTGAATCTTCTGTATTAGCACCTTGTGGTGACCCCTCTGTATTTGCACCTTGTGGTGAACCCTCTGTATTTGCACCTTGTGGTGAACCCTCTGTATTAGCACCTTGTGGTGACCCCTCTGCATTTGCTCCTTGTGGTGACTCCTCTGTATTTGCTCCTTGTGGAGACTCCTCTGTATTTGCACCTTGTGGTGACTTCTCTGTATTTGCACCTTGTGGAGACTCCTCTGTATTTGCACCTTGTGGAGGCTCCTCTGTATTTGCACCTTGTGGTGACTCCTCTGTATTTGCACCTTGTGGTGACTCCTCTGTATTTGCACCTTGTGGTGACTTTTGTGTATTTGCACCTTGTGGAGACTCCTCTGTATTTGCACCTTGTGGTGACCCCTCTATTTGCACCTTGTGGTGACTTTTCTGTATTTGCTCCTTGTGGTGACTCCTCTATATTTGCACCTTGTGGTGACTCCTCTATATTTGCACCTTGTGGTGACTCCTCTATATTTGCACCTTGTGGTGACTCCTCTATATTTGCACCTTGTGGTGACTCCTCTATATTTGCTCCTTGTGGTGACTCCTCTGTATTTGCACACACTTGGGGGATGTTGGGGTTTTTGTTCACCATGGAAATGATTCTGTGATTATCCACCACTGGTGTCTTCCGCTCATACCATTTCTGATGGATTTCTTCTATTTTTCAACCTAATATTGGTTGGTTTGTCTCCCTCCTCTGACCGCATGTTGTGGGTTCACAGCAACAGCTTCCAAATGCAAGTTCTGCACCAGGAATCCGCTCCAGACCTTTTGCCTGCTTAATTGATGAAGGATAACGAGGGGATTGTCCATGAGCCCATTAAAGCGCTTCAGAGATAATTGTGCTACTACATTTGGCTCCTTGAAAAAGAGAAATTTACATAATTCCTAAACCTTCCTCCATTTATGATGTAAATTCCTCAAATTAAAGCTGAGTGTCAACACTTCAGGTCCAGATTGATTATATAAATAGCTAAAATGCAAAAACGAGTCACTGTCCCAATATTTCTGGACCTGACTGTATGTGTAGCTCCTCCTGGGTCTCATGATGCTGGGTTTTCTCTCCTAACTGTATGTGTAGCTCTTCCTGGGTCTCATGATGTTGGGTTTTCTCTCCTGACTATATGTGTAGCTCCTCCTGGGTCTCTTGATGTTGGGTTTTCTCTCCTGACTGTATGTGTAGCTCCTCCTGGGTCTCATGATGCTGGATTTTCTCTCCTGACTGTATGTGTAGCTCCTCCTGGGTCTCATGATGTCGGATTTTCTCTCCTGACTGTATGTGTAGCTCCTCCTGGGTCTCGTGATGTTGGGTTTTCTCTCCTGACTGTATGTGTAGCTCCTCCTGGGTCTCATGATGCTGGATTTTCTCTCCTGACTGTATGTGTAGCTCCTCCTGGGTCTCATGATGTCGGATTTTCTCTCCTGACTGTATGTGTAGCTCCTCCTGGGTCTCATGATGTCGGGTTTTCTCTCCTGACTGTATGTGTAGCTCCTCCTGGGTCTCGTGATGTCGGGTTTTCTCTCCTGACTGTATGTGTAGCTCCTCCTGGGTCTCATGATGTTGGGTTTTCTCTCCTGACTATATGTGTAGCTCCTCCTGGGTCTCTGATGTGGATTTTCTCTCCTGACTGTATGTGTAGCTCCTCCTGGGTCTCGTGATGTCGGGTTTTCTCTCCTGACTGTATGTGTAGCTCCTCCTGGGTCTCAGTGATGTCGGGTTTTCTCTCCTGACTGTATGTGTACCCTCCTGGGTCTCGTGATGTTGGTTTTCTCTCCTGACTGTATGTGTAGCTCTTCCTGGGTCTCATGATGTCAGGTTTTCTCTCCTGACTGTATGTGTAGCTCCTCCTGGGTCTCGTGATGTCGGATTTTCTCTCCTGACTGTATGTGTATCTCCTCCTGGGTCTAGTGATGTCGGGTTTTCTCTCCTGACTGTATGTGTAGCTCCTCCTGGGTCTCGTGATGTCGGGTTTTCTCTCCTGACTGTATGTGTAGCTCCTCCTGGGTCTCTGATGTCGGGTTTTCTCTCCTGACTGTATGTGTAGCTCCTCCTGGGTCTCGTGATGTCGGGTTTTCTCTCCTGACTGTATGTGTATCTCCTCCTGGGTCTCATGATGTCGGGTTTTCTCTCCTGACTGTATGTGTAGCTCCTCCTGGGTCTCGTGATGTCGGTTTTCTTCCTGACTGTATGTGTAGCTCCTCCTGGGTCTCGTGATGTGGGTTTTCTCTCCTGACTGTATGTGTAGCTCCTCCTGGGTCTCATGATGCGGGATTTTCTCTCCTGACTGTATGTGTAGCTCCTCCTGGTCTCATGATGTCGGGTTTTCTCTCCTGACTGTATGTGTACTCCTCCTGGTCTCGTGATGTCGGTTTCTCTCCTGACTGTATGTGTAGCTCCTCCTGGGTCTCGTGATGTCGGATTTTTCTCTCCTGACTGTATGTGTAGCTCCTCCTGGGTCTCTGATGTCTGGATTTTCTCTCCTGACTGTATGTGTAGCTCCTCCTGGGTCTCGTGATGTCGGGTTTTTCCCCACTGTTTTATCCCTTTTCCTGATGGGTTTTTTTCTCCCCCTGGGTTTTGGTTCCCGGGGTTTTTTGATTTTTTCCCCCTGGGTTTTTTTTCCCTTCTTGTTTGGGTTTTTCCCCCGCTGTGTGGGGTTCCTTTTCTTTGGGGGTTTTCCCCCTAGTTTTGGGTTTTTTCCCCCTGATGTTGGGGTTTTTTTTTTTCCTGTTTGTTTGGGGGGCCCCCCGGGGGGTTTTTCCCGGGATTTTCTCCTGCTTATGTGTTTCTCCCTGGGTTCCCCTGTGTGGGGGTTTTTTTCCCCTTTTTTTTTTAAAAAAAATTTTTTTTTTTTTCTTTTTTGGGGGGGTTTTTCGGGGGCTTTGGGTTTTTGTGGTGGGTTTTTCCTTTTTTATTTTTCTGTGGGTTTTCTCCTTTTTTTTGTTGGGTTTTTCCCCAGGGGTTTTGGGGTTTTCCCCGCTGTTTTTGGTTCCTTTCCTTTGTGGGTTTTTTTTGTGTTGGTTTCTCTTGGGGGGTTTTTTCGGTTTTTTTTTGGGTTTTCTCCCCCTTTGGGCTTTGGCTTTTTTTTTTTTTTTTTGGCTCTAGTTTGGGTTTTTTTTTTTAATTTGGGTTAATTTGGGTTTTTTTCCGATTTTTTTTTGTTCCCCGGGGGCCCCCCTGATGTTTTTTTTTCCCCCCTGGGTTTTGGGTTCCGGGTTTTTTGGGGGGGGTTTCTCCTGGGTTTTGTGTTTTTCCTTCTGTTTTTGGGGCTCTCCTGTTTGTGTAGTCCTCTGGGTTATTTTGGGGGTTTTTTCCGATGTATTCTCCCCCTGGGTTTGTGTTTTTTTGTCTTTGTGGTTTTCTTCCCGGGGTTATTGGGGTTTTTTTCCCGGGGATGTGTGTCCCCCGGGGTATGATCTTTCCCCGGGGTTTGTTTTTTGGGGGGGGGTTGGTGTCCCGGGTCTCTTTTGGGGGGTTTTTTCCCCCTTTTGTGTTTTTTTTCCTTTTTATTTTTTTACTTTTTTCCCCCCTGGGTTTTGGGTTTTTTTTTTTTGCTTTTGGGCTCCTTGGGGTTTTTTCTTTTTTTGTTTTTGGCTCCTGGGGTCCGTTTTTTTTTTTTGGTTTTTTCCGGGGGTTTGGTTTCTTTTTTTTTTTTTTTTGTCCCCTGGGGTTGGGTTTTTTTTTTCCCCCATTAGTTTCTCCCCTTTTAGTTTTCTTTTTTTGGGGGGTCCGGGTCTGTTTGGGGATTTTTTTCCTGCTGTATGTGTACTCCTCCGGGTTGATGTGGGTTTTCTTCCCGACGTTGTAAACCCCTGGGCTTGGGGGGTTTTTTTTCGGGGGCCTCCGGTCCTTTTTGGGGTTTTTCTCCGATTTGTGTACCCCCCGGGCTTGGGGTTTTTTTCTTTTTGTGCCCCCCTGGGTTTTTTTTTTTTCCCCCCATGTAGTTCTCCCTTTTGGGGGTTGCGGGTTTTTTCCTGACGTTGTGAGCTCCCCTGGGTCGTGTTTGGGGTTTTTCTCCCGATGTTTTAGTCCCCCTGGGTTCTGATGTGGTTTCTTCCCTTTTTTTTTCCCTCCTGGTTTTATGTGGGGTTTTTTCCCCAATGTGGCTCCTCCTGGGCCTGATGTGGTTTTCTCTCCTGACTGTATGGAAGGGGGCCTAAAAAAAAAAAAAAAAAAAAAAAAAAAAAAAAAAAAAAAAAAAAAAAAAAAAAAAAAAAAAAAAAAAAAAAAAAAAAAAAAAAAAAAAAAAAAAAAAAAAAAAAAAAAAAAAAAAAAAAAATTTTTTTTTTTTTTTTTTTTTTTTTTTTTTTTTTTTTTTTTTTTTTTTTTTTTTTTTTTTTTTTTTTTTTTTTTTTTTTTTTTTTTTTTTTTTTTTTTTTTTTTTTTTTTTTTTTTTTTTTTTTTTTTTTTTTTTTTTTTTTTTTTTTTTTTTTTTTTTTTTTTTTTTTTTTTTTTTTTTTTTTTTTTTTTTTTTTTTTTTTTTTTTTTTTTTTTTTTTTTTTTTTTTTTTTTTTTTTTTTTTTTTTTTTTTTTTTTTTTTTTTTTTTTTTTTTTTTTTTTTTTTTTTTTTTTTTTTTTTTTTTTTTTTTTTTTTTTTTTTTTTTTTTTTTGGTCGGGTTTTTCCTCCTGACTGTATGTTAGCTCCTCTGGGTCTCGTGATGTTGGTTTTCTTCCTGACTTTGTAGCTCCTCCTGGTCTGTGTGGTTTTTCTCCCTACGTTGTGTGCTCCTCCTGGGTTCATGTTGGTTTTCCCTGACTGTATGTGTTTCCCCTGGTCTCTGATTGGTTTCTCCCTTATGTAGTTTTTCCTTTATGTTGTTCTCTCCTTGTGTTATTTTCTCTGATGTGTTCTTCCTGCGTATGTTGTCTCCTGGGGTTGTGTGTTTTTTCCAGATGGTTTTCCTCCTGGCTGTGTGGTTCTCTCTGGTTGTTTCTCCTCTGGTTTTCTGATGTCGGTTTCTTCCTGACTTATGTGTAGCTCCTCTGGTTTGTGATGTGTTTTCCTCCTATGTATGTTACTCCTCCTGGGCTCGTGAGTCGGTTTCTCTCCTGACTGTATGGTACTCCTCCTGGTCCTGTGTGGTTTTCTCTGACTGTATGTGTATCCTCCTGGTCCGGAGTGGTTTCTCTCCTACGTAGTGTAGTCTCCTGGGTCTATGTGGTTTTTCCTTTTATTTGTCTTGGGTTTCTGATGTGGTTTCTCTCTGGCTGTTTGTGCCCCCCTGCTGTATTGTGTTTCTTCCTGATTAGTTCCTCCTGGTTGTGATTTGTTTCTCTATGTTGGGTTTTTCCTCCTGGGTCTTTGGTGTAGGTTTTTCTCCTGACTGTATGGTACTCCCCGGGCTTGATGTTTTTCTCTCCTGACGTTGTGTAGCCCTCCTGGTCTGTATGTGGGTTTCTTCCTGACTGTATGTGTCTCCTCTGGTTGTGATGTGGGTTTCTCTCTGACTGTAGTGTCTCCTCCTGGTTCATTGTGGGTTTTCTCTCCTGATGTAGTGTAGCTCCCCTGGTCTCTGTGTGGTTTCTCTCCTGAGATGTTAGCTCTCCTGGTCTTGATGTCGGTTTCCTCCGACTGTATGTTAGCTCCTCTGGTCCGTGAGTCGGTTTTCCCACTGATTGTAGCTCCTCCTGGTCTCTGATGTCGGTTTTCTCTCTGATTGTGTTCCTCCTGGGTTTCTGTGCGGTTTTCTTCCTGCTTATGTGTTCTCCCTGGGTTGTTGATTCTTTTCCCTGACTATTTAGCTCCCCTGGTCTCTGATGTTTGTTTTCTTCTGACGATTGTAGCTCCTCCGGTCTCTGATGTCGGTTTTCTTCTATGATGGGGCTCCTCGGCTTGATGTGGTTTCTCTCCTACTGTATTTAGCTCTCCTGGTCTTATGTTGGTTTTTCTCCTGACTTATGTGTACTCCTCCTGGTCTGTGATGTCGGTTTTCTCCTGACTGATGGTCTCCTCCTGGTCTGTGGTTTTGGTTTCTCTCGACTGTATGTGTAGCTCCTCCTGGTCTCGTTGGGTTTCTCTCTGTATTGACTCCTCCTGGGTCTGTGTGTGGTTTCTCTCCTGACTGTATTGTAGCTCCCTGGCTCTGATGTGGTTTCTCCTGACTGTTGTGTAGCTCTCTGGTCTCTATTTTTTCTCTCCTTATGTTGTTCCTCCTCTGGGTTCATTTTTTTTTCTCTTACTGTGGTCTCCTCTGGGCCTGGTTCGGTTTTTCCTGGATGTGTAGCTCCTCCTGGTCTCTGAGTCGTTTTCTCTGACTGTATGTGTATCTCTTGGTCCGTGTTGGGGTTTTTCCCTGATGTAGTGTAGCTCCCTGGGTCTCTGATGTCGGTTTCTCTCCTGACTGTAGTACTCCTCCTGGTCTCTTGCGGTTTTCTTCCTACGTAGTGTACTTCTGGTTGTGATGTCGGTTTTCTCTCTGACTGTATGTGTACTCCCCTGGTCTTGATGTTGGTTTTTCTCTGAGTATGTGTACCCTCCTGGTCTGTATTTGGTTTTCTCTCCTGACTGTATGTACTCCTCCTGGTCTGATGTCGGTTTTCTCTCTGACTGTATGTGTAGTCCTCTGGTTTGATGTTGGTTTTTTTTCTCCTGTGTATGTGGCCTCCTGGCTATTTCCGGGTTTTCCCTATTGTTACTCCCTGGTTGTGTTCTTTTCTCTGATTGGTTCCTCCTGGTTTTTTCTGGGCGGTTTTTTCCTGCGTAGTGTACTCCTCCTGGTTCATGATGTGGTTTTCTCTCCTGACTGATGTGTAGCTCCTCCGGGTCTCATGATGTGGTTTCCTCCGACGTATGTGTAGCTCCCGGCTTGATGTCTTTTCCTCTGACTGTTTGTATCCTCGGGTCTCTGATGTCGGTTTCTCTCTGACTGTATGTGTAGTCCTCCTGGTCTCATGATGTGGTTTTTCCCTACTGTATGACTCTCCTGGGGTTTTCTGATGTGGTTTTCTCCTCTGTATGTTGCCCCCTGGCTGATTGGTTTTCCTCCCTGACTGTATGTTTACCCTCCTGGTCTTATGTGGGTTTCTCTCCTGACTGTGTGTACTCTCGGTCTAGTGGGTTTCTCTCCTATGTATGTGTAGCCCTCTGGGTCTCTGATGCGGTTTCTCTCCTACTGTATGTGTAGCCCTCCTGGTCTCTGATGTGGGTTTCTTCGACTGTATGTGTACTCCTCCTGGTCTGTGGTTTCTCCCGATGTAGTGCCCCTGGGTCTTATTCGGTTTTCCTCTTTGTGTGTTCTTCCGTGATGGTTTCTCCCTGGTAGTGATTCGGTCTTGATGTGGTTCTCTCCTGCGTATGTGATCCTCTCCATGATGGGTTTCTCTCGGCTTATGTTGTTTTTCTAGTTGGGTTTCTCTCCTGCTGTATTTGTTCTCTTATTAGTTTCTCTCCTGCTTATTGGATCCTCCTGGTTTGATTCGGATTTCTCTCCTGCTTATTGTATCCCTGGGCTAGAGTTGGTTTTCTCCCTGACTGTATGTGTAGCTCCTCCGGTCCGTGATGTCGGGTTTTCTCTCCTATGTATGTGTACCCCCTGGTCCGTGATGTCGGTTTCCTCCTGACTGTATGTGAGCTCCTCCTGGTCTCGTGATGTTGGTTTTCTCTCTGACTGTAGTGTACCCTCGGCTCATGATGTGGGTTTTCTCTCCTGACTGTATGTTCCCCCTGGTCTCTAGTGGATTTCCTCGATGTATGGTTGCCTCCTGGTCTCTGATGTGGTTTTCTCTCCTGATTGTATTTCTCTTGGTCTCGATGTTTTTCTCTCCTGTTATGTGTTTTCCCTTTTCTGATGTGGTTTCCCCCGCTGTATGTGTCTCTCCTGGGTCTCTGGCCGGTTTTCTCCTGACTGTATGTGTACTCCTCCTGGGTTCTGATGTCGGGTTTTCCCTTGCTGTTGTGTAGCTCCCTGGGTCTCGATGTGGTTTTCTCCTAGTATGTGTACTCTCCGGTCTCTGTGTTGGTTTCTCCTGACTGTATGTGGCTCTCCTGGTCTCGATGTCGGTTTTCTCTCTGACTGTATGTGTAGCTCCTCCTGGTCTGTGATTCGGTTTTCTCCTGATTATGTGTACCTCCTGGTCTGTGATGGGTTTTCCCCCCCTCCTGGTTGTGATTCGGGTTCTGTGTTGGTTTTCCTCCTGCTGTATTGTTCTCCTGGCGTATGGTTTCTCTCCTGACTGTTGGTCTCCCTGGTTGTGTTCGGTTTTTCTTTTCTGATGGTACTCCTCCTGGGTTCATGTGGTTTTCTCTCGATGTGTGTCTCCGGGGGTTTTGGGTTTTTCTTCCTGACTGTATTTAGCTCCCGGTTCGATGTTGGGTTTCTCTCTGATGTGTGTCCTCCTGGGTTTTGGTTTTCGGTTTTTGGGGGGGGGGGGATTATTTTTTTCTTCATATGTGGTTTCTCTCCTACTTATGTGTTTTCCCCCTGGTTTGATTTTTCTCTATTGTTTTCCTCCTGGTTAGTGGTTTCTCTCCTGCTGTATGTTTTCTTCTCTGATTATTTCTCTCCTGCTGTATGTGTTCCTCCCGGTTTGTGTTTTTCCCTGTGTATGTTTTCCTTTCTGTATGGTTTCCTCCTGTTGGATTCCCTTTCTCTGATGTGGTTTCTCTCTGGATGGTTCCTCTGGTTGTGTCGGTTTTTTCCTCTTTGTTAGCTCTCTGGGTCTTGATGTCGGGTTTTCTCCTGACGATGTGAGTCCTCCTGGTCTCTGATGTCGGTTTTCCTCTGACGTATGTGTAGCTCCTCCTGGGTCTTGATGTGGTTTTTCCTACTTTGTAGCCCCCTGGTCTCTGTGGGGTTTTCCTCCTGATTAGTGTAGCTCCTCCTGGTTCTATGCGGTTTCTCCCTGACTGTAGTGTACCCCTGGTCTGATGCGGTTTCTCTCCTGACTGATGTTTGTCCTCCTGGTCTCGGTGTGTTTTCTTCCTGCTGTAGTTGTCCTCCTGGGCTTATCGGTTTTCTCCTGACTGTATGGTAGCTCCTCCTGGTCTCTGATTGGTTTTCTCTCCTGATGTATGTGTAGCTCTCCTGGGTCTCGATGCGGTTTTCTCTCTGACTTTGGTCCTCGGGTCTCTTGCGGGTTTCTCCCTGCTGTGTGTGTTCTTCCTGGTTTTCCCCTGAATTTTTTTTTTGCTTTTTTTCCTCCTCTGTTTGGTTCCTCCTGGCTGTAGGGTTTCCTCCTGACTGTTGGTTCTCTCCTGCTATGGTTTTCTCTCCTGCTGGATGGCCTCCGGCTTAGTTGTTTCTCCCCTGGTTGTGTAGTTCCTCTCTGATGTGGTTTCTCTCCTGGTTTGTTATCTTTCTCTGACTGTTTTCTCTCTGTTGGTAGTTCTTCTCTGATGTTGTTTCTCCCTGTTATGTGTAGTTTCCCGGTTGTTTTGGTTTTTTCAGTTTACTCCGCTGGGTTGTAGTCTTTTTCCTGATGTGGTATCCTCCTGGTTTGATTCGGTTTTTTTTCCTCTGTATTGTAGCCCTCGGTCTTTTTGGTTTTCTCTCCTGATGTATGGTAGCTCCTGGGTCTCTGATTGGTTTCTCTCCTACTGTATGTTAAACTCCTCCGGTCCTGATGTCGGTTTTCTCTCCTGACGTATGTTAGTCCTCTGGTCTTGAGTGTTTTCTCTCCTGACTTATGTGTAGCTCCCCTGGGTTTTGATGTTGTTTTCTCTCGACTGTATGTGTGCTCCTCCTGGTTTGATGTGGTTTTCCTTCTCCTTTACTGTTGGGGTCTTGGCTCTGATGTGGTTTCTCTCGCTGTATGTGTTTCTCTCTGTGTGTTTCTCCCTGATGTATGTTTTCCTCGCTGTGTGTTTTCTTCTATGATGTGGCCTCCTGGCTTTATTGGTTTCCTCCTGCTGTATGTTGCCCCTTTTCTGTGATGTTTTTCGACTTTGTGTATTCTCCTGGTCCGTGTGTTGGGTTTCTCTCCTGATGTATTGTAGCTCCTCCTGGGCCTTTATGTCGGTTTCTCTCCTGACTGTATGTGTAGCCTCTGGTCTCGTTGTTTTTTTCTTCCTCTGTTTTGTGTACTCCCTGGTTCTGATGTCGGTTTCTCTCCTGATGTATGTGAGCTCCTCTGGTCCGTGATGTCGGTTTTCCTCTGATGTTTACTCCTCGGGTCTTGATTCGGTTTCTCCCTGACTGTGTGTACTCCTCCTGGGTCTCGTTCGATTTTTTCCTGACTGTATGTTAGCTCCTCCTGGTCTTGATGTGGGTTTTCTCTCTGACTGATGTGTAGCTCCTCCTGGGTCCTGATGTGGTTTTCTTCTACTGTATGTGTACTCCTCCTGGTCTTGATGTCGGTTTTCTTCCTGACTGTATTGAGCTCCTCCGGTCCTGATTCGGTTTCTTCTGATGTTGTGTGCTCCTCTGGGTTCTGATGTGGTTTTCTCCCTATGATTGAGCCCTCCTGGTCTATGAGGGTTTTCTCTCCTACTGTTGTAGCTCCTCCTGGGTCTTTGTTGGTTTTTCTCCCGACTGTATGGTTCTCCTGGTTCTATGTTCGGTTTTCTCTCCGCTGTATTGTATCTCCGGCTGTATGTGTTTCCTCCTGCTGTATGTGGTTCCTTTTGATGTGTTTCTCTCCTGTATTGTGTTTGGTCTCTGTGTTGTTTTCCTCGGCTGTATGTGGTTCTTCTGATGTTGGTTTCTCTCCTGCGATGTTGTTTCCCCCTGCTGTATGTGTTTCTCTCCTGCTGATTAGTTCCTTCTGTGATGTTGTTTCTCTCTGCTGATGTGGTTTTCCCCCTGGTCTCTTATGTGGGTTTTCTCTCTAGTTGTGTAGCTCCTCTGGGTTCGTGTGGTTTCTCTCTGTATTAGCTCCTCTGGTTCTGATTGGTTTTCTCTCCGACTGATGTTAGCCCTCTGGTTGTGATGTCGGTTTTCTCCTGACTGATGTGAGCTCCTCCTGGTCTCTGATGTGGTTTTCTCTCCTGACTGTATGGTGCTCCCCTGGGTCTCGATGTCGTTTTCTCTCCTGCTGTATGGTACCCTCGGTCTTATTCGGTTTTTCTCTCTGACTGTATGTGAGCCCTCCTGGTCTTGATTGGTTTCCTCCTGACTGTTGGTAGCCTCCCGGTCTCGTGTTGGTTTTCTCTCCTGCTGTATTGTAGCTCCTCCTGGGTCTCGTATGTTTTTCTCTCGACTGTAGTGTATCCTCTGGTCCTGATGTCGGGTTTCTCTCCTGACTGTTGTTAGCTCTCCGGTCTTATGTGGTTTTCTCTCGACTGTATGTCTCCTCCTTTTATGTTTTTCTTTGCTTATGGTCTTCTTTCTCTATTGGTTCTCTCCTGTTTGTGTGTCTCCTGGGGTTATTGTTTCCTCCTGCTGTTTGTTTCTTTCTGAGTGGGTTTCTCTCTGTGATGGATCCTCTGGGCCTGAGTTGTTCTCTCCTGCTGTTGTTTACTCTCCTGGTCTCATCGGTTTTTCTTGACTGTTGTCTCCCTGGGTCCGTTTGGTTTCTCCTTGATGTAGTTTTTTCTTATGTTTTCTTCCTCAGTTGTGTGCTCCTCTGGTTGGTGCGGTTTTCTCTCCGACTGTATGTGTACCCCCGGTCCTGAGTGGTTTTCTCTTGACTGTATTGTAGCTCCCCTGGGTCCTATGTCGGTTTTCTTCCTGACGTATGTGTACTCCTCCTGGGTCTTATTCGGTTTTCTCTCCTGATGTATTGTACTCTCCTGGGTTGTGATGTGGTTTTCTCCTGACTGTATGTGTATCCCTGGTCTTATGTGGTTTTCTCTCCTACTGTATGTGACTCCTGGTCATTTTTTTGGTTTGGTTGGTCATTTTTTCTTCCTGACGTATGTGTACTCCTCCTGGTCTCTGATGTGGTTTTCTCTCTGTGTGTGTTTCCCCTTTGGGTCTGATGTCGGTTTTCTCTCCTGACGATGTGTAGCTCTCCTGGTCTTAAAGGTGTTTTCTCCCTGACGTTGTGTAGCTCCTCCTGGTCTCTGATTCGGGTTTTCTCGATGTATGTCTCCTCTGGGTCTTGATGTGGTTTCTCTCTGCTGTATGTTCTTCCTGGCTTGATGTGGTTTCTTCCTGCTATTGTGTCCTCCTGGCTTTTGTTTTGGAGTAGTGTTTTTTTCCCCCTGACTGATGTTGCCCTCTGGTCTCTGATGTTGGTTTCTCTCCTGACTGATGGTTCCTCCGGTCCTTAGTTGGTTTCTCTCCTGACTGTAATTGTACTCCTTGGTTTGATGTGGTTTTCTCCTGAAGTTGTTCTCTCTGGTTCGTTTCGGGTTCTTCTGTTATGTGTGTTCTTCCTGTGTTGGTTTCCTCCTGATTGTAGTTTCTCTCCTGCTGATTTGTTCTCCTGCTGTTTACTCCTCCTGGCTGTGTGGTTTCTTCCTCTGTTGGGTTTTCCCCCTGCTGTATGTTTTCCTCCCTGTATGTGGTTCTTTTTGATGTATTTTCCTGTTATGTTCTCCTGGTTGTGATTCGGTTTTCTTCTCTGATGTGTCCCCGGTCCTGAGTGGTTTTCTCCTCTGTATGTTAGCTCCTCTGGTCTCTGAGTGTTTTCCTCCTACTTATGGTAGCTCCTCCTGGTCTCTGATGTGGGTTTTCTCTCCTGACTGTATGTGTCTCCTCCTGGGTCTTGAGCGGGTTTTCTCTCGATGATTGTAGCCCCCGGTTGATTCGGTTTTCTCTCCTGACTGTATGTTAGCTCCTCCTGGGTCTCTGAGTTTTTCTCTCCTGACTGATGGAGCTCCTCTGGGCTAATGTTCTTTTCTTCTGACTGTATGTAGCTCCTCCTGGGGTTTATTGTGGTTTTCTCTCCTGCTGTATGTGCTCCTCGGTCTCATGAGTCGGTTTTTCTCCTACTGTATGTTAGCTCCTCCGGGGCTTGATGTGGGTTTTCTCTCTGACTGTATGTGTGCTCCTCCGGGTTTTGATGTCGGTTTCCTCCTGACTGTGTGTACCCTCCTTTGCTTGATGTCGGGTTTCTCTCCTGACTGTATGTGTCTCCCCTGGTTCGTTTTCGGTTTTCTCTCTGTTATTGTGTTCCCCTTCTATGATGTGGTTCTTTCCGCGTATGTTGCCCCTCTGTATGTTAGGGTTTCTCCTGACTGTTGTTTCTCCTCTGGGTCTCTGGGGGTTTTTTCTTTTTTTTCTCCTCCTGCTGTTGGGTTTTTCCTCTGTATGTGTGTCCCCTGGTGTTGCTTTTCTCTGATGTTTCTCTCCGGCTTTAGTGTTTCTCTCCTGCTGTATGTAGTTCCTGGGGTGATGTGGTTTTCCTCTGTATGTTGGTTCTGGTCTCGATTAGTTTCTCTCTGCTTATGTGGTTCCTCCTGGTTGATGTGTTTCCTGCTTATTGTCCCCCTGGGTTTTCCCCTTTATTGGTTTAAATTTTCTCTCCCATGATTGGGTTTCCCCCTGGGGTGTGGTGTTTCTTCCGACCCCTTATGTGTGTTCCTCCTGGTTTTCCCCTTTTATGTAGTTTTCTCGATGTTGTGTCTCTCTGGTCTCGGATGTTGTTTTCTTCTGACTGTAGTGACTCCTCCTGGTCTCTGATGTCGGGTTTTCTCTCCTGACTGTATTGTACTCCTCGGGTCTGTGATGTGGGGTTTTTTCTCCTATGTAGTGACTCCTCCTTGGGGGTTTGATGTGGGTTTTCCTCCCGATGTATTGTTTGCTCCTCCTGGGGTTTTGGGGGTTTGGTTTTCTTTCCTGCGATGTGTCTCCTCCTGGGGCTTGATGTTGGGTTTTCCTCCCGACGTATGTGTAGCTCCCCCTGGGGCTCATGATGTGGGTTTTCCTCCTGACTGTTTTGTCTCCTCCTTTTGGGTTTTCCGGGGGTCGGGGGGTTTTTCTCCTATTATGTGTAGCCCCCTGGGGCTCATGTGTGGGTTTTTTTCTCCTGACTGTATGGGTCCTCCCGGGGCTTGATGTCTTTTTCTCCCGACTGTATTGTACTCCTCCTGGGTCTGTGATGTGGGGTTTTTCTCCTGACTGTATGTGTAGCTCCTCCCGGGGGCCATGATTCGGGTTTTCTCTCCTGACTGTATGTGTAGCTCCCCCTTGGTCTCATGATGCTGATTTTCTCTCCTGACTGTATGTGTAGCTCCTCCTGGTCTCTGATGTCGGGTTTTCTCTCCTGACGTTGTGTAGCTCCTCCTGGGGCTCGTGATGTCGGTTTTCTCTCCTGACGTATGTGTAGCTCCTCCCGGGTCAAAGTTCGGTTTTCTCTCCTGACTGTATGTGTCTCCTCCTGGTCTCATGATGTTGGTTTTCTCTCCTGACTGTATGTGTAGCTCCTCCTGGGTCTCGTGATGTCGGTTTTCTCTCCTGACTGTATGTGTAGCTCCTCCTGGGTCTCGTGATGTCGGTTTTCTCTCCTGACTGTATGTGTAGCTCCTCCTGGGTCTCGTGATGTCAGGGTTTTCTCTCCTGACTGTATGTGTAGCTCCTCCTGGTCTGTGATGTCGGGTTTTCTCTCCTGACTGTATGTGTAGCTCCTCCTGGGTCTCGTGATGTCGGTTTTCTCTCCTGACTGTATGTGTAGCTCCTCCTGGGTCTCATGATGTCGGGTTTTCTCTCCTGACTGTATGTGTAGCTCCTCCTGGGTCTGTGATGTCAGGTTTTCTTCCTGACTGTATGTGTAGCTCCTCCTGGTCTCGTGATGTCGGATTTTCTCTCCTGACTGTATGTGTAGCTCCTCCTGGGTCTCATGATGTCGGTTTTCTCTCCTGACTGTATGTGTAGCTCCTCCTGGGTCTTGTGATGTCAGGTTTCTCTCCTGACGTATGTGTAGCTCCTCCTGGGTCTCATGATGTTTGGTTTTCTCTCCTGACTGTATGTGTAGCTCCTCCTGGGTCTCGTGATGTCGGTTTTCTCTCCTGACTGTATGTGTAGCTCCTCCTGGGTCTCGTGATGTAGTGTTTCTCTTCCTGACTGTATGTGTACTCCTCCTGGGTCTCGTGATGTCAGGTTTTCTCTCCTGACTGTATGTGTAGCTCCTCCTGGTCTTGCTGATGTCAGGTTTTCTCTCCTGACTGTATGTGTGCTCCTCCTGGTCTTGTGATGTCAGGTTTTCTCTCCTGACTGTATGTGTAGCTCCTCCTGGGTCTCGTGATGTAGTGTTTTCTCTCCTGACTGTATGTGTAGCTCCTCCTGGGTCTCGTGATGTTTGGTTTTCTCTCCTGACTGTATGTGTAGCTCCTCCTGTGTCTCAGTGATGTCGGGTTTTCTTCTCCTGACTGTATGTGTAGCTCCTCCTGGGTCTCGTGATGTTGGTTTTCCTCCTGACTGTATGTTAGCTCCTCCTGGGTCTCGTGATGTCGGGATTTTCTCCCTGACTGTATGTGTAGCTCCTCTTGGGTCCGTGATGTTCGGTTTTTCTCTCCTGATTGTATGTGTAGCTCCTCCTGGTCTCGTGATGTCGGTTCTCCTCCTGATGTATGTGAGCTCCTCCGGTCGTGTTGCTGTATTCTTTATCCTGACTGTATGTGTAGCTCCTCCTGGTTCTGTGATGTCGGTTTTCTCTCCTACTGTATGTGTAGCTCCTCCTGGTCTCGTGATGTCGGTTTTCTCTCCTGACTGTTGTGCTCCTCCTGGGTCTCATGTCGGTTTTTCTCCTGACTGTATGTTAGCTCCTCTGGGTCTTGATGTCGGTTTTCTCTCTACTGTATGTGTAGCTCCTCCGGGTCTCTGATGTCGGTTTTCTTCTGATGTAGCTCCTCCTGGTCTCTGTGGGTTCTCTGCTGTATTTGCTCTCCTGGGTCTCTGGTCGGTTTTCTCTCCTGACTGTATGTGTAGCTCTCCGGGTCTCATGTCGGGTTTTCTCTCCTGACTGTATGTGTAGCTCCTCCTGGGTCTCATGATGTCGGTTTTCTCTCCTGACTGTATGTGTAGCTCCTCCTGGGTCTCGTGATGTCGGTTTTCTCTCCTGACTGTATGTGTAGCCTCCTGGTCTCTGATGTGGGTTTTTTCCTGACTGTATGTGATCTCTGGTCTCGTGATTCGATTTTTTCTCCTGGTACTCCTCGGTTTCTTCCTGACTGTTTGTATCCTCTCTGTGGTCTCTGTCCTGGGTTTTCTCTGACTGTTGTTACTGCTCCTCCTGGTCTCTGGTCGTGGTTTTTTCCCCTGACTGTTGTTAGCTCCTCCTGGGTCCTGATGTGGTGTTTCTCTCCTGACTGTATGTGTATCCTCCTGGGTCTCTGAGTGGTTTTCTCCTACTGGATTGTACTCCTCCTGGTCTGTGTGTAGTTTTCCTCTCCTGACTGTATGTGTAGCTCTCCTGCTCTGAGTGTGTTTTCCTCTCTACTGTATGTGTAGCTCCTCCTGTCTCGTGATGTGGTTTTCTTCTCTGTGTGTGTATCCTCCTGGTTCTGATGTAGTCTTTCTCTCCTGATGTGTTTCTCCTCCGGTCTGTGATGTCGGTTTTCTCTCCTGATGTTGTTGTCCTCCTGGTCTCTGATGTGGTTTCTCCTCTATGTATGGTCTCCTCCTGGTATGTGTAGGTTTTCCTGCTCTGTATGTGAGTTCCTCCTGGGTCTGTTGTGTAGTTTCCTCCTGACTGTATGTGTAGCTCCTCCTGTCTGTATGTGTCTTCTCCTCCTGACTGTTTTGCTCCTCCTGCTGTGTGTAGTTCTCTCCTGACTGTATGTGTGTCTCCTCCTGTCTGTGTGTCGTTTTCTTCCTGACTGTATTTCTCCTCTGTGTTATGTTCGGTTTCTCTCTGACTGTATGTTACTCTCCTGGTTGTGATGTCTGGGTTTCTCTCCTGACTGTTGTGTTCTCCTCCTGGTCTCCTTGGGTCTCCTGATGTGTGTGTTTCCTCCTGACTGTATGTCGGTTCTCTCTCTGTTGTTTTCTCCTCGGTCTGTGGATGTCCTTGTCTCTCTGCGTATTTCTCCTACTGTGTTAGTTCGGTTCTCTCCTGATGTATGTGTTCCTCCTGCGGTTTGATTCGGTTTCTTCTGCTTTTTACTCCTCCTGGGTTGTAGTTCGGGTTTCTTATGTTGTGTACTCCTCCTGTTGTTAGTCCTGGGTTTTCTCCTGCTGTTGTTCTCCTCTGCTCCGGGTCTCATGATGTCGGTTTTCTCTCCTGCTGATGTGTAGCTCCTCCTGGGTCTGTGATGTGGTTTTCTCTCCTGACTGTTGTAGCTCCTCCTGCTGTATGTGTAGCTCCTCCTGGGTCTCTGATGTCGGTTTTCTCTCCTGACTGTATGTGTAGCTCCTCCTGGGTCTCTGATGTCGGTTTCTCTCCTGACTGTATGTGTAGCTCCTCCTGTTGTGTGTTTCTCTCCTACGATGGTACTCCTCGTTTGATGTCGTTCTCCCTACGTTGTACCCTCTGTCCTGATGTGTTTTCGTGTATGTGTAGCTCTCCGTCTGTCGTTTTCTCTCACTGTAGTTATCCTGTCTTTCGTTTTCTCCTGATGTATTCTCCGTCGATCGTTTTCTCTCCTGACTATGTGTATCTCCGTCTCGATGTGTTCTCTCCTGACGTATGGTACCTCTGTCTTGTGTTTTCCTCTGACTGTAGTTATCCTGTCTGAGTGTTCTTCCGAGTTGGACTCCTCCTGTTCTGAGTGTTTCTCTCTACTATGTAGTCCCTGTTGATGTTTTCTCCTATGTATGTACCCTCCTGGTTGGTCTCGTGATGTGGTTTTCTCTCCTGACTGTATGTGTAGCTCCTCCTGGGTCTCATGATGTCGGTTTTCTCTCCTGACTGTATGTGTAGCTCCTCCTGGGTCTCTGATGTCGGGTTTTCTCTCCTGACTGTATGTGTAGCTCCTCCTGGGTCTCTGATGTCGGGTTTTCTCTCCTGACTGTATGTGTAGCTCCTCCTGGTCTCTGATGTCGGGTTTTCTCTCCTGACTGTATGTGTAGCTCCTCCTGGTCTCATGATTGGGTTTTCTCTCCTGACTGTATGTGTAGCTCCTCCTGGTCTCTGTATGTCGGGTTTTCTCTCCTGACTGTATGTGTAGCTCCTCCTGGGTCTCATGATGTCGGTTTTCTCTCCTGACTGTATGTGTAGCTCCTCCTGGGTCTCGTGATGTGGTTTTCTCTCCTGACTGTATGTGTAGCTCCTCCTGGGTCTCGTGATGTCGGTTTTCTCTCCTGACTGTATGTGTAGCTCCTCCTGGTCTCTGATGTCGGTTTTTCTCCTGACTGTATGTGTAGCTCCTCCGGGTCTTGATGTCGGTTTTCTCTGACTGTAGTGTAGCTCCTCCTGGGTCTTGTGATGTGGTTTTCTCTCTGACGTATTGTAGCTCCTCCTGGTCTCGTGTTGGTTTTCTCTCCTGACTGTATGTGTAGCTCCTCCTGTCCTGAGTCGTTTTCTCTCCTGACTTATGTGTAGCTCCTCCTGGTCTCTATGTCGTTTTCTCTCGACTGTATGTTAGCCCTCCTGGTCTCGATGTCGTTTCTCTCCTGACTGTATGTGTAGCTCCTCCTGGGTCCTGATGTCGTTTTCTCTCCTGACGTTGTGAGCTCCTCCTGTCCTGATGTCGGTTTTCTCTCTGCTGTATGTGTAGCTCTCCTGGGTCTCGTGATTCGGTTCTCTCTGACGATGTGAGCCCTCTGGTCTCAGATGTGTTTTCTCTCTGACTTATTGTAGTCTCCTGTCTCTGATGTCGGGTTTCTCTCCTGACTGTATGTGTAGCTCCTCCTGGGTCTCGTGATGTTCGGGTTTTCTCTCCTGACTGTATGTGTAGCTCCTCCTGGTCTCGTGATGTCGGGTTTTCTCTCCTGACTGTATGTGTAGCTCCTCTGGGTCTCCGTGATGTCGGTTTTCTCTCCTGACTGTATGTGTAGCTCCTCCTGGTCTCAGTGATGTCGGGTTTCTCTCCTGACTGTATGTGTAGCTCCTCCTGGGTCTCGTGATGTCTGTTTTCTCTCCTGACTGTATGTGTAGCTCCTCCTGGGTCTCATGATGTCGGGTTTTCTCTCCTGACTGTATGTGTAGCTCCTCCTGGGTCTCGTGATGTTCGGTTTTCTCTCCTGACTGTATGTGTAGCTCCTCCTGGGTCTCGTGATGTCGGGTTTTCTCTCCTGACTGTATGTGTAGCTCCTCCTGGTCTCGTGATGTCGGATTTTCTCTCCTGACTGTATGTGTAGCTCCTCCTGGTCTCTGATGTGGGTTTTCTCTCCTGACTGTATGTGTAGCTCCTCCTGGGTCTCTGATGTCGGGTTTTCTCTCTCTGACTGTATGTGTAGCTCCTCCTGGTCTCGTGATGTCGGTTTTCTCTCCTGACTGTATGTGTAAGCTCCTCCTGGGTCTCATGATGTCGGGTTTTCTCTCCTGACTGTATGTGTAGCTCCTCCTGGGTCTCAGTGATGTTCGGTTTTCTCTCCTGACTGTATGTGTAGCTCCTCCGGGGTACAGGATAATGATGCTGACACTTGTTCTGATATAATGGGAAAGCTGGGTGCAGAGGAAAAGGTGTATAGCACAGCAGGGGATGGGAAAGAGCTTGTTTCCCTCAGCACCCCCACCTTTTCCACCCCCTGCTCTGCTATACACCTTTTCCCCAGCACTCAGCTTTCCTATGCTCTTGTATCCTTTATCCCTCAGCACTCAGCTTTCCCATGCTCCTCTATCTTCTTTCCCTCAGCATCCAGCTTTCCCATGCTCCTCTATCCTCTTTCCCTCAGCACTCAGCTTTCCCATGCTCCTCTATCTTCTTTCCCTCAGCATCCAGCTTTCCCATGCTCCTCTATCCTCTTTCCCACAGCACTCAGCTTTTCCATGCTCCTCCATCTTCTTTCCCTCAGCATTCAGCTTTCCCATGCTCCTCTATCCTCTTTCCCTCAGCACTCAGCTTTTCCATGCTCCTCCATCTTCTTTCCCTCAGCATTCAGCTTTCCCATGCTCCTCTATCCTCTTTCCCTCAGCACTCAGCTTTCCCATGCTCCTCTATCTTCTTTCCTCAATCCCAGCTTTCCCATACTCCTCTATTCTCTTTTCCTCAGCACCCAGCTTTTCCATGCTCTTCTATCTTCTTTCCTCAGTACCAGCTTTCTCATGCTCTTCTATCCTTCTTTCCCTCAGCACCCAACTTTACCATGTTCTTCTAATCCTCTTTTCCTCAGCACCCAGCTTTCCCATGTTCTGATTTCCCTCAGCACCCAGCTCTCCCATGATAGCAGAACATGGGAAAGTTGGGGGCTGATGGAAATCAGAACATGGGAAAGCTGAGGAATAGAGGATAGGAAAGCATGGGAAAGC